>OU696490.1:2407500-3607500 GCA_916048165.1 Spilarctia lutea
AATCTGCACAGAGAAGCCTAGAGGAGAGCTTCAATCGGAGGATGACGGAACTTGAGGCCCAGCTGCACAGCGGAGTGCCTGCAAAAGATACTGTGGCCAGAGTGGCGGAGGAGTTTCGGACATTTCGCGAACTTATGTTTAAAATGCTTGGACTCCTCCGCAAGCAAATCTCAGACTGTCACGGGCTAGTTGACGGCTTAGAGTCAAGACACCGTCGTAAGAATCTTCTCTTCTTGGGCGTGTCGGAAGCTGAGAGTGAAGACTGTTCCACATCTGTTCTCAACCTGGTCCACAACAGGTTGGGCATTGAAGCTGTCTCTTCAGAAGACATTAGAGTCTGTCACAGGATTGGGACCACGAGCAAAGACCGTCCCCGGCCCATATTAGTGCGTTTCGCAGACGTGAAGACCAGGTCTTCAATTTGGAGAGCGAAGTCATCGCTGAAAGGCACATCTGTCTCGCTGCGTGAGTTTCTCACTAAGACACGACAAACGATCTTCGGTAAAGCTCGACAGCACTTTGGTATGAGAGCCGTTTGGACGCAAGACGGTACCATCGTCATCAAAACGCCGGATGGACATCGACATAAGGCAATATACATGGAGCAGCTTCTTAATCTGATGGAAAAGCATCCCAGGGCGGTTGGTGTCATCTCCTCTGCAAACAAGAACAGCGGTAACTCACGTCGATAACTTGTAGTATAGTATAACCTTGTGGATTTTGCTTTTTAAGTA
Source organism: Spilarctia lutea (assembly GCA_916048165.1). Taxonomy (NCBI): domain Eukaryota; kingdom Metazoa; phylum Arthropoda; class Insecta; order Lepidoptera; family Erebidae; genus Spilarctia; species Spilarctia lutea. The sequence goes on from OU696490.1 coordinate 2,408,235, forward strand.
TTATTGATGATCTGTATTGTTTTCTATCTAATAAGGCGTAGCTATTTGTTCTCTTCACCTATTGTATCTTTAGATCGGCTATACTATTTATCAACTTGTTTTATTAACAGTATTATATAGTATTTATTATTTTATAAACAATAACAAATAGTTACCCACATTACAGTAATTATTAGAATTGTCGTTTCTAAAACTACCTTTTATTTTGCTGTCATACGGCCGACTAGTACGTTCGGAAACTCATTTCGTCATCGATATTCTTTTGTTTCGACTTACTTAGCTAACTTTCAATTGTTTTAAAATGTTTATATTTGTTGTGTTGTATTGTATATTTGTGTGGTCGAGACTGGTGGGTGGTGTAGATATGTTAATTTATTGAAGTACGCACTAACACAATCATTTTTGTATTTATTTTAACCAATATTATAACTCAACATATATTATATTTATATTTATATATATATATATTTAATTTTATAAAACTTTGTATTCTATTTTTACAGTAGTATTTATTTTGTTTACATATTCTAAGTAATGCCTTCTGATGATGAATCATTTCATTCCGCTAACGAATCTGCTAGTGTTTCCGGTGATGAGAGCTTTAACTCCTTATCTGACACACTTGGCGACTTTGTGCGACGCACGTTTAGTAAACCATCGAGGTGCTGCTTGAACGTTTGTCACATTAACGCTCAAAGCATTCCCAGCCATTACAGTGACTTACTCGAAGCTTTCACCGACACTGGATTACATGCTGTTCTGGTTTCCGAGTCCTGGTTAAAACCCCACTTACCGTCTACGTCTTACTCTATCCCTGGTTTTATTCTCATTCGCAATGACAGAATTGATAGAAGAGGGGGAGGTGTCGCGATTTATCTCCACTGCTCGATCTCATACAAAATTTTAACATCTTCGTCTCCCTCCAGTTTAGCATCAGCTGAATTCCTTTTTCTCGAGGTTAGCATCAATGGAGCCAAAACTATTTTGGGCGTCGTTTATTGCCCCCCAAACGTCGACTACTTCTCCAGTCTCGAACCGATTCTGGAATCTTTAGGGTCTGAGTACACTCACCATATCATCATGGGTGATTTCAATACCGATCTCCTCAACTCATGTTCCCTTCGTTCCCGTAAACTCATCCAGGTCGTTGAATCATCCAATCTCCATGTGCTGCCATTATCAGCCACTCATCACAACATCGACGTACCTGATACCTGGTTGGACATAATCCTCACTTCATCTCCTTCCTTTGTCCGTAGTCATGGTCAACACCTTGCCCCCGGTTTTTCCCAACATGACTTCATTTACCTGTCCTATGCCCTGAAACCTCCCAAACCTCGCCCTCAATTTCGCCAAATTCGTTGTTTCGGACGGATAAATGACGAAAAACTGCGCAGTGATGCTCTAGAACTTAGTTGGAAACCTCTGACTGAGGCACATACAGTAGACGATAAGGTCAATATTTTTAATAAATTAGTGATTGACCTTTACGATCATCACGCCCCCATTAGGAGGGTAAGAGTCAAACGTTCTCCAGCCCCCTGGATGTCAGCGGAGGTTCGCGAGGCAATGAAACGCAGAGACAAATCGTTCCGTAAATTTCGAAAACACAGGAACGACACAAACTGGTCACTTTATAGGGTTGAAAGAAATCGGTGTAATCAGGTGGTGCGTAATGCTAAGCGCTGCCATATTATCAGCAATCTTAATTCTTCTTCTGCCTCCCATATCTGGAGATTCCTCGGCACCCTGGGTATCGGTAAATCCGGGAAATGTATCTCTTCCACGACCTTTGATTTGGATGACGTTAATCGGTATTTCACCTGTCTACCACAATATGATCACCAAACTAAGTGTAGCACTATAAGGTACCTGGCTGACCTACCTCGCCCGAATATTAATTCTTTCCAATTTTCTCCAGTCGCACCAGATGATATCAAAAAAATCATCCTCTCTACTAAATCCAACGCAATGGGCAGTGACAAGATTAATCGTCGCATGATCATTCCTATCCTTGACCAACTTCTTCCTGCGCTTACGCATATAGTGAATTTTTCACTTGATTCAGGGACGTTCCCTTCACTGTGGCGTAACGCGTTTGTTATACCTCTCCCTAAAGTCCCTAATCCTACCCTTATGAATCATTTGCGCCCAATTTCCATACTTCCCTTCTTGTCCAAAGTGCTCGAAACGTGTGTACATCAACAGCTGTCACAATTTATGTATCGGAATAGCTTACTAAGCCCTTTTCAATCGGGCTTCAGGCCCGGGCATAGCACAACATCCGCTCTCCTTAAAGTAACTGGTGACATTAGGACAGCAGTTGAGAACTCCAAAGTTACCGTGTTAGCTTTGATTGATTTCTCGAATGCTTTCAACACTGTCAGTCACGATGTTCTCCTGTCCATCCTCTCGTATTACATGATATCACCTGATGAACTGGAATGGTTCTCTTCATATCTTCGGGGGCGCCAGCAGTCCGTCCGTGTCAACGAATCCACTTCCGTATGGTGTGATCTTGACTCTGGTGTCCCCCAAGGCAGCATTCTCTCTCCACTGTTATTTTCTATTTTTATTAATCTTATCACTCAAAATCTTCAGTGTACGTACCATCTTTATGCCGATGACTTGCAACTTTATTACCATGCTGCTGTAGAAAACGTAACGGAGGCTATAGCCATGATAAACCTCGACCTAGATACCATCAGTGGTTGGTCAGATAGATTCGGCTTGACCGTGAACCCTTCAAAGTGCCAGGCTACCATCTTGGGCAGTCAACATATGACCAGAAGAGTTTATCAAGATACTCTGCCCTCTATTCTGTTTAATGGATCAATTATTCCTCTTAGCTCTACTGTGAAGGATTTGGGCCTGTTTATTGATAATAACCTTAGTTGGCAACCTCAAGTCACTAGTGTGAGTCAGAAAGTTACAGGAACCCTGCGGGCGTTATACCGACTTAAAAACTTTTTACCTGGCGAGATAAAAAAGATGTTGGTGCAAACCTTGATTCTACCCATCTTTGATTATGGTGATGTGTGCTACTATGACCTGAATGCAGATCTTCTCAACAAATACGACCGACTTCTTAACAATTGCATTCGATTCTTTTTTAATCTTCGTAAATACGACCATGTCTCCTCCTTTCGTCTTGAATTAAAATGGCTACCTATTCGTCAGCGTCGTCAATTGCGCGCCTTAACGTCTCTCTACACCATCCTAAACTCCCCTTACTCGCCTACATACCTAACGTCCTCCTTCCAGTTCCTGGGATCCAATCATGACAGAACCCTCCGTTCCACAAACAGCCTCCTCCTGTCATGCCCCTCCCACACTTCTGCATGCATTCATTCCTCCTTCCTCATTCAATCTGTCCTTCTATGGAATGCCCTTCCCAAGGAAATCAGAATGGCACCCAGTCGTAACTCCTTTAGAGTCAATGTGCGGGCTCTTCTTGCCGGGAGGATGGCGGAATCATCACAAAATTGATATTTATTATATATTAGTATGTATGTATTTTGGTATAACTGTATGTGTGTAAGTTTATATATATTTTTGTATGGTTGTGTAGATTTATCGTATTCCATTATATGCAGTATTTTTTGACTATTTCGCTTATTTCTTAATTTTAAGTTTTTAATGTCCATTATCGAATCCCTAACCGAAGTGCACCTTCTAATTCATTTCCGCACCACCCGACGGTAGACTGGTAGAGAATGCCTGTGGCATTAAGTCCGCCATTGTACATTTGTGCATAAAGTTTTTAAATAAATAAATAAAATAAATAAATAAACGGAAATTTATACTCTCGATTGTCGGCACTTGATAGAACTTGTTGTAATACATTCTAGAATCAAATTCATTTGTACTTATTCCACTATTTTAATTCAGTTTGAACCTTTGAAAATGCCATAAGGCGAAACCGGTCAGGTGTAAAGTAAATTAAAAAAGTACAAGCGAGTTTGATTTGTTCTGTGTATGTACTATGGTACAGTCTTTGCCAGTTGAGTTATTATTTGCAATACTTAATTCTTGTTGAATATTTCTTATTTTTCTTCACTTTTATGTAGTTACTGTAAAGCTCTATAAAGTTAACAATGATTCATGAACGGCTACATCTCTATAAATAATTTTGCCTTTCACCTTGTTCCTCACCACTCACCCGGCTATCTTTACTTTTAGCCAACGTAAAGATCATATTTTAGTTATTTTAATTCCGTGGTTTTGGTTACCTATCTGATTGACTACACGGTTAGCCTAGTGGTTTAACGCCGCTTTCTACTGTGCTAAGTGTTGTGGGTTCAAAACCCACATGAGTGATCCACAAATTGTTGTACAGAGGCTGTGTGTTCTTTATGCCCGTTTCACAGAAACATACACTTTCTAAAGTCCCCCGCGACGTAGGATGTATATACCTAATGCGAGCGTTGTCTTATAAAAAATCTTAACAAATGAGAGGCAGTGAACTACATTACTACTTACAATAGATGGCGTTTAGGACCGTAATTATTATAAGCTTGGAAGATTATTTGTGTAACTCATTTTAACTCGATACTTTATGAAACTGAATGCTCTATGGACAAGGCCATGGGTATCAATATTAAAAAAACACTTCTGTTAGAGTCTTGCATTTCCATAGAATATAGATTATAGACTAGTTGACCCAGCAAACGTTGTATTACCATAAAATAAAATTAGGTGTGGGTCACCCTTATCTTATGGGTATGAAAAATAGATGTTGGCCGATTCTCCGACCGATACCCGATATACAAACAAAATTTCATAAAAACCGGTGTAGCCGTTTTGGAGGAGTTTGGTACCAAACACCGCGACTCGATAATTTTATATATTAAATTAATTCATGCAGTTATCATCTATCTATACAAATAAATAAAATTTAAATCATCTGTCTGTCTGTTGCGTAAACGTAATTGAAAGTAAAGGCGATACTTTCATCAAACAACCATTTTTTTTTTCTTCTTTTTCGGTTTGTTTGTTCCGCCTAATCTCTGGAACAGCTGCGGCGAAACTAGTCTAAGTTACTCTTCATATCAACAGCCATCTGCCAGTGAAAGTCTCGTTAAAATTGTATTTAATAATTTTTTTTTATTTGTATTGTATAGATAACATTAGTTCTATCACTTAATGTAGAGATGGCGTTACCTGTATCTTAAGTTAAAAACGGTTCCACAACTTATGAATAATAATAAATATTCCGGACATCTAACACACAACGCCATCTAGTCCCAAGCTAAGCAGAGCTTGTGTTATGGTTACTAGACAACTGATGTAAATACTTATATACTCTTTTTTCTTTTTGTAAATACATACATATTATATATAGAAAACACCCAAACTCCGAAACAAATATTAGCAGATCATACAAACATTTGGTCCGACACGGGAATCGAACCCAAGACCTCAAGCTTAGCAGTCGCATACGCTACCACTACGCCACCGAGGCAGTCATGTAAATTTATAATGAATGAATGTAAATGTATAAGTACCTACGTTAATAAAAAAGTAAAATCTGGGCGCATTTTCAGTATATTAAAAAGATAATCCCAGGATTAGAACCAAAGAGAGCCTAAGAGGATCCTAAAAAGTTGCTTTATTCCGAAACCGAGTTTCATGTTACTAATGAAGATTGGAGCGCGTCGAAGATTATACAGGTCCAATCACTACCTATCCCCGTAGTTTTTGTTACTTTTGAATCTTATATTGTTTCATTATTTCATTGGTTTTAATTTTTAATTAAAAGCAGCCGAAGTTGAGCGATTGTCCTATCAATAAAATAAATGGTCCCATCAATAAAGTAAATGGCTGTTGAAAGATAGATGTTTTTACAATTTAAACGAATATATGTCGTATCACGAGGACAGGAAGTAATTATCGGTTTATATTTAAATTTTATTTATTTTACATATTATAATTTTTTCGTTCATTGACTTAGAGTTAGACATTTGTGGAAATTCTGTAATTGTTGTTAGATAGACTTTTTTCTTTATTTGACTGTACTTTTAATTTTTGACATACATCGATATTTTTGCCATTGGTATATGGGCCATGTATAAATTTAAGACCGTACTGTGTACACCTACATTCTGGCAAATAAAGGATTATTATTACTAAATACCGGTTCAGCGATTCCAGAGATTATCGGAAAATATTAAAAATTGCTTTTATAGTGCCATATATTCTTTCACATGCATTTAATAAAAAGCTGTTTATTTGAAATTACAAACAGATACTTCAATTTTATTTATTTGTATGGATTACATCTGGTGACACAGTGATTAGTGATAATAGACTAGAGGGAGGTTTGATTTCCACTCAGGACAAATAATCGTGTGATGAGCACGACCATTTGTCCTGTGTTTAAGTTCTATTTATTTATAATGTACCTATATTTAGGGTGACATAATCCAAGATATCTAAAAATAGTGGTCACCTTACTCATAGCGAATGCAGATGATAACGAATATCTACGAATACGCATATCCATACGTGTGCATAGAGCAACACGGAAGTGAATAACCATACGCAGGCGTTCCCCTCTGTCAAAGTATAAGGCCAAATGGGCTTACGCATTACACTGTCATTCATAAAGAGTATACGTTATTCCAAAAATAGTAAGTGGTGAAATGATAATAGCGTTGTTACTATTATCATTTACATATATCACAATATAAAAAAAAATTACAAGCTCTTCACAATATTACATTTACTTATTCATTTGGGTGAATCAGCTTTCAAAACATTTAAAAAACGTGTCTTGAAGGTCTTCAAATAACCGCCGAAATTCTTCGACGGCCTCGTGAGGATCGTAGCTATACATCCATGATTCGTCAATTGTAAGAATGTAGGATACATTTGCAAAGTTCCTCTTTCGAACTTTTCTAACATAAATTTGCACCAATCAACACGACGGTATTTTTCCGCTGTCCCTCATGGCGTAGAGGAGCGTCCCCTGGGTGGCGGTTAGGGGAATGGTCGGTAGTACAGCTTAGCTACACTGTCCGGCTAAGTCCAATTGACTCGCTGACCAACGGAGGGTGTGGTCCTCCAGCATGTTGAGGGTTGTGTGGCGGGTTAACAACCCTCCCACGGAAAAAAACAGAATTGTTACGAAACCGATAAAGAAGAATAAACGATGCGGACCTATTTACGATGACCTATGGCATGGAAATCCGGATCTCCGATTAGCAACGTGGAATAAGCGCAGTTTGTATAGACCGGGAGCATTGTACCAACTAAATAAAGAGCTACAGAACTATAACATCCAAATTGCAGCTCTAAAGGAAGTCAGGTGGACTAGGAAAAGAGAACACGACGGTATTTTTGCTCATCGGTGAGGGAATGAGGTGGATCGATGTGCAGGTAATATGTCTATTCTCTCGCAATAGCCACTCTACCCTGATGACGTTTTCATGAGTTACTGCAGTTGGTGGTTTAAGGTATCGTTTAAGTTCTCCCGACCACGAAAACAATGAGTAATTGTTGCTAACGCAGGAGCAGTCCCCCAAAAAGCTGTTGTAAATTTTCTTGAAATTCCTTGAAGTTTTTAACCCTCGTTTATCATAGCACGAAAACCTTCCCGCGAGACGTCCATTGTTGCAAACAAAAGAAGAGTGACAGATAATCTTTAAACATATTTAAAAAAAACTACACCTAGGTGGCCAGTGATTTTCACAGGTTTGTGTTGAAATTAGTCGTCAATCCAAAATAGTTTCATGAAAGAAGAGATTGTATTTATTCTGTGGCTATAAATTTTCGGAACATCCTAGGTATTATGTCATTGTGTGAGTTCGTAGAGAGATGATTGTTTTTGTATGTGAGCATAAAATGTGCATGGGTGATGATTTCCCCGTGTTAACAATGACAGACTGTTTTATATAGGTAAAATATATTATGGCTATTTCCCTCCGCTCTGCGCGCCTGTGTTGCTGTATTCTCTATTAAGGAGCGTTATTGTTTATCAAAATGGCGGGTAGTCGCAGCTGTGTTACTACATAGAAGAGTTTTTAAACATCTTTAATTAAAAACGCGTAAAAAGATCTACTCCTTACGATAAATAGTTTAATCTTTTATCAAAATATTCTCCCCTTTTGATATTTCGGAACGCAACGTTGGGGATGAGGGTGTTCCACGCATGCGTACTATATCACCGCCTAACTAACCCCAATACGACAAAGCGTTCGCCTCCATTTTATTTCCATTTATTTCATAATTCGACACAGAAAAATACATTTATGAACTGCTGTAAATGAACAATTCGTCCCGTATATAAAGTGATGTGACATTGAGTGTTACAGACATATAGAATTTGAACTAATAAACTAAGAACTGGGCTGTACTTACGTAATATTTTTTTCTTAAATCAAGATTGTGTAAGTGTACGAATAAGGCAAACCAAATAGGTGAGTACTTTTTCTTCATTTATTACTTTCATATACTGTAAACAGCTAAGTCTGTTTATTTTTAGGCGAACATTTACATTACTTTTGAACTATTGATAATGTAATTAGGTTTTATATCATTAACATGACCTTTTGCGTTATGGTTAGCGTTTGCGTCTTAAAAGTACATGTAATTGGTTATTCGTAATTAGGTTATATAAAAGGTGACTCATTTTTTACTATTTTTATGATAAAAAGAATGATTCCTACTCCGAAACTAGTAAACATTTATTTCTGGGTAATATGGTGTAAATATTGGTTAAAAAATTATGCGCACATTCTGTATTTGGGTATATATGGTAGAAATAATGTGTAAATTAGATAAATTTTGACAATAAATTAAATTCTAAATAGTGTTATTAAAAGATTTTTATGTTATTAATACAAATCACGTTCGTTATGGACGCTCGTGGTCCTGTCTTGTTTATTTGATATCTACGCAATTTATAGATTTGTGAAACTAAGTCTATAAGTTCTATATGTAATTAACATATATTGTTTTGGTATAATTAGATAAAAAGGTAGAAAGGGATAAAACAAAGTTCCCATGATATTAACTTGATCTTAAGACATGTTAAGATGTGCTTTAGATTTGAGAGAAATGGCGTTCTTCCTTCTTTATACTTGGAGGTTGTAAATAAGGTAAAAATTGACAAATGGAATTAATGAAAGCTAGGAAATTAAAATTTCAGACTTGTTTTCTATATATGAAGAATTTAGGAATTATCAGCTTAATATAGATAGGGTAGGTATAATACTGCCTCGTTGGTCTTGCGGTTGACGTATGGGACTGCCGATCTAGAGGTCTCGGGTTCGAATCCCGGGTCGGGCGTAAAGTGTTATTGAGTTTTTATGATTATGACAATGCAACAATGCAGCATGGTGACCCGCACCATGGTTATGTCATTTAACGTTGATCTTCTGTGCCATGGTAGTACTGCCCTGGTCGAGCTGGCCCAACCGTGCTGCAATCAGCGTGGCACTACTACAAAGTTTTAAGAATCAGCACCGCAAACCCCTTTAATTAATACATAAATTGACCCATTCATTGTTTATAATCTGTTTAATCTATTCCTCCAAGAAATTTAAGAGATAATATTTTTTCTGTAATATTTTTTATTTATAGGTTTTATAAGGAAGGTATTTTGTATTTATAAATATTTGCTAAATCATTTAGTTTTGCTTTTAAAAAGACAACACTAGGAATTCAACAACACCCAGACTCAGTACAACAATTCGTAGATCACACAAAGTATTGTCCCATGTGGGATTCGAACTCACAATACTTGGTAAAGTAGAAAGTGGCGTGGCTACCGCTCATACCACTAGGCCGTATGCGCAGTTAAATTAAAATGATACAAATTCAAGTAATTGATTCAAAAGCATTGGTTATCAATTTGAGATCGTAATATTGCTTTGTAAAACAACGAAAATTATATATATACACACGCAAGGTGACCACTGATAAGTACCTAGGAAATGATAAACAAAAAATAAAAGAAAATAAATGTTTAAGGATTTTATGACCAGAAATTGCAACACAATTTATTGAACGACAGGCTCCAAGACATCAGTCCATAACACATTATTTGAACGGAAGGAAAAGCATAACCTGCTTGCCTGCCGACGTTATCTACTTTTAGACTGGTTTTTATAATAGTATGTAAAAAAGCCGCGTGGCTATCGGCCTCGAAAAGATGTCGTCTGTATGTCGACCGTCAAAGATTATTCAAGCGCGTCTCTTGTATATACATATATATATTACTATTTACAATACTCTACAGTTACATTGGTGGGCGGGATTAATCCCATAAAAAAAAAACTAGGATGCCCAGACCGTTTCAAGTTTTACTTCTATTTGCAATGCTGTTATCCTGCGAAATTGATTCGCCTCCCTTTCTCGTTACCTACGGGATGAATAAGAACGATGCGATTCTGTATTGTTTAAGCCATCACCTTGACTTCCACATACTGCAACAACAACGTAACATACTACAGTGCCATCTACTGAAGTTACACTGAACTACGGAGTAACGTACAATACGAAGAAACTACCAATCTTGAATCGCGTTATGTAAGTTCTCGCGCCGATTATCATAATATACAACATCCCAACATCAACTGTGGGGCAGAACACGTCGCCCGGCCCGAGGATCGTCCCTTTGTGTTGGTGGAACATGTGACCCGATCCCCCCACAACCTTATTGAATTTTGTGCTATCATCATTATCATTGACAGCCTCTAAGCCTCCTTCGAATGGATGTTTTGTTCTACTGTGCAACGCTGACCAGACGGGCTTACATGGGGCTTATCAAGTTTGCCTTCTTTTCGCTGTGACATTGTCCTGCTTAGTTTGTTCCCTTAGTCGTCTCTTACGACGCCTATGGGATGAATGGGGGGGGGGGGATTTTGTACAATAACATACTATATTCCTCTGCCAAACATCATGCAGAACGGTTCAGCTATTTTGATGTAAATACACAGTTTGTACTATGAAAGCCATAATGAATGATAGAAAACTTAAATACTTTTTTTTGTAAATACATACTTATTACACAAAAAAATCACCCAATCTCCAAAACAAATATTTACAGTTTAAATAAATTTAAGCATTTGGCCCAGGAATCGAACCCGAGACCTCAAAAACAGCAGTCGCATACATAGAGTACTGCGTCTCCGAGGTAATCACTCTGTCAATCTGTGATTAACAGTCTATAACTAACGAACAAATATCGATCCAAACGTCTCTTGTTTTTTCACTACAGTTTTTTCCTATATTTAAAACGTATCTCTTTATATACGCAGCCTTATCTTCAATATAGCTAAGTAATTAAACCCATTAATCGAACCATTGTAGGTATGCCGCTACGCCGTAGACTAACGGCTACGTCTACACAAAAACAAATAAAACTAAAAGTGATCTATATCTATGATTATAGATATTATGTTTTATAGATCAGGTTGTGGGCCGAATGTAATTTTATTTTGTTCTATATAGCAATCAAATAGATGTGATTCTAAGTTATAAACATTTCGTAAGCACAAAAAAATAATATTTTTTAAATTATTTAGTTACACACTAAATATTTTGTCTTATAATATTTATACAGATCCCGAAATATTAATCCTAAGCGACGGTGTTTTTTCTTCAATTTTGAATGGAACCAAAACTTATACACTACCACATAAAAAATAATATCACAAAGGAGAATGGCAGATCCTGTACCACTGGCAATATGTTATAAATGGTTATGAGCTTTTATACGGGTTATTACGGGTTATGGGGTATTATGTGAATCATTCTAATTGTTTTCTTGTATTTATTATATTTTTGGAACTGTGCCAAAATATTTTTTAATTCTGCTCATAAAGTTATAACAACTGCATTAACAAAACGCATTCCTGCGTGTTCTAAACACGCCATGCTTAAAGTCTACTTGATCTGAAAACTAGATGGCGTTGTGTGTCAGGTTGCCAAAAATATTTTACGTTATTTTAAAATGTATATTAAATGAAAAAACGATTAAATATTTGAATCGAAATATAAGAATGAGCTTACTGGTGAATTTAGTACAGAGCAACGTTTTATTGACGGGGTCAAGAAAGGTACACGAATGATTTTGATTTCAAAAATATTTTAATACGCCATCTTGTTGACAATAATGATAACCCATTTGTGATTCATGTACTTTATTGTAATCTAAGAACTAAATTAACGTTTTAACGAAATGTTGTATAAATCTGTTTTTTTTGAAGTGAAAACTTCTTTAACGGCGCTGTGTACTTTTTTGGAATGGGTAAAAATGTATAAACTCGCGTCAGGTCACGTGACCTGATCGAAAATTCGTAAGACGGATGGAGAGAGGACAGGCCGCGCAGGGCGCTTGCGCGAATGTTCGTGTGTGTATGTAATATAAATTGTCATGTTTGTGTACGATAGCGCAATAAATGAATATTGTATTCCACCACATAAATAATAGTACTTTTATACTGATAATGAAAGCAATTCCTACAAAATTATTCTCTAACCATTACAAAATATCAAAAATGCACAACGTTAATATTCAAGTTTTCACTTCTGCCGGCACTCCCGGAGTGCAACCCGTCGATTTTTTTATTAAACAATCCCTACCATAAGATCCGCCAGGCGATACAAAAGTTCCATACAAACCTGCCATTGTCCTTTGGTCACAAACGATAGATTACCAAGAAACCGAACTGACAAATACAACTTACTGAAGTTCTCCTTCTAGTTTTAAAGACAGTCAAAAACCTTGGCTCTTTTGAAAGTAAAACTTATCAATAAATTAAAACATGTCTGAGTAAAGACAGTACCAACCTACTTTGCATAACAGCCTCCATCAATAATAATTTTCGTCTTTATTCAAATTTATCGAAGTTTGTCGAAGAGTTTCGTTAAGAATTCAGGTGCCAGGTTCTTTAAGGTAGATTGGTTATCGATTTTTGGAATATATTTAGTTACTGTGTCTTTGTTTAAGAGGCAAGGTCTTGGAAAGCATTTTAGAAGTCTAGTTGAAGGTAATGAAAGATGTTTCTTACAAAATTTTTTTTGAAACAGTTAATTTGGAGTTTTGATAAGCTAGTTAAGATGTTCTTACTTTGATTTTCAAAGAGTGAGTGTAGTTAGTGGAGCCCAAGCTTAATCCGTCTCCCTGATTCGGAGTTAAACTCCCTCCCTCCCGGGTTAACAGAAAGAACTCTCTCGTTGCCGCCTCTGGACCTCTGCGCCTTGAGTTACGGCGGTGGTACCCACTTACCATAAACTAACTCGTCTAATCAATCAAAGTCAAATCAACAAATAACTTCGAAAGTTTTTTCAGACAGGTAATTAAAAACTTAGTACTTATTACTGCCTCTGTGGCGCGGTGGTAGTGTATGTGTCTGCTGTTCTTGAGGTCCCGGGTTCGATTCCCGGGTCGGACCAAATGTTTGTATGACCTACAAATATTTGTTTCGGAGTTTAGGTATTTTCTATGTATATTATGTATGTATTTACAAAAAAAGTATATATGTATTTATATCAGTTGTCTAGTACCCATAACACAAGCTCTGCTTAGCTTGGGACTAGATGGCGTTGTGTGTAAGATGTCCGAAATATTTATTTATTTATTATTATGTACACACATCGTACCAGCACTAAATTTAATACTAATAAGACAAAATTACACAAAAACCAGTTGAATTAAAACGTAGATCTGACATTTTGACACATAAATTAAACAACTTCTACCCACACTAAATCGTAACCTAAATTAAGTTAACAATTCAAACCCGCTATTGTACATAGGAAACCAAAACCATCTTTGTAAAGAGGCACTTGTAAAGCAGTGTATTGACTATTAAAAGCTTTTGATGATGGTAGTGATAATATACTTGTACCTTCATACTTAAAGAATAAAGTAAGCCTTGTACTACAATTACTATTTTGGTGGAAAAACAAAACGCATAACAAACCTGACTATTGCACGCGCAAATATATCCTAAGCAAGAATCAAAGTTTGTTATATAAATATATATTTTTAATATCCTACCTGTAATTGACTCAAACAAACAAACTAACCCTTGTCTATCAAACTACCTACAGCTAGCCAACCGCACTGTTTGTCTGCGTGACGTATGGGCTCGGGAAGCCGCAGCTACCCCTGTTTTATGACCAGGGGAAGGACGGCTGGCGTGGGAAATTAGGTCATTTTGAACGTGTAACTCTTAATTGTTGTTCTTATAACAATAAAATAAATGTAATAAAAGAGTATTTGAACTATAATAAATGTTAATAAGTTTTGTATAGAATTAAAATATAGATTTAGAAATAAGTTTTTTTATTGTGAGCCTATTGTGTGCCACTGTTGGGCAAAGGTCTCCCCTGCAACAAGCCACTTCTCTCGATCCAAGGCCAGTTCCAGTCATTCTTTGCGATAGGCATCAAGATCGTTGCGCCATCTTTTACGGGGTCTGTCTCGACGTCCTGCCTGCATTCATCCGACATACGTGTCCGGCCCAATCCCATTTAATTCTGGCAGTCTACTTGCCCACATCCGCGTCTTTAGGTTTGGAACGCAGCTCTGTGTTTCTAATATGATCCTGGCGCTTGACACCCAACATACTGCGTTATATTGCTCTTTGGCAAACCTTAAGCTTGGAATTCTGAACCTCTGTCAAAGACCAAGTTTGGACGCTAGGTATAAGGATGGGCAGGACACACTTGTCGAAGAATCGGCGTTTAAAGGAAAGTTTCATGGACCAGTAGCTCTTCCAGGCGTTATAGATTCGGCGATCGATTTCCTTTTCTTGATGATTTATAATTTTATCGCGACTGTTGTGTTTAATACCGTTTTTGTCAGCAAGACTGGTAATCCAAGTTCTACCTTGTGATAGACCCTATTTAGCAGTTCTTAAGGAAGTATTGTTTTCCAGCGCAATTCTCATTAAATGGGTGTTATTGGTTCTAATTACTTTTCTAATCCTCCGCTTGACCTACCTATCTATCTCTCAGTATTGATCTAAAGTTTTGTCTATTTTAGCTTCTTCATCTAATATAATAAGGGACAAAGTAGCGAGTGATAATTTATTATTCCTAAATTTTACTCTTATCAGTTTCTTTCTTGCGGTTAGTATATTATAAATTATTTTATCGTATTGGGTATCTACGTCATCATTAGCATCTGATCGTAGTGTGTTAAAACTATTTTTTTAATGTTAATTAAATTCTTCAGTGTATTTAATTAGGATTTGGTGATAAATTTTATTTTTTATTACGAAAGAGATTTCGCCTTTGGATTTTATAATTGAAATTTATTTTGATACGGGTAGGTCGTTGTTTGGAAATAAATTTAATATTGTTAATAGTACCTACATCTTTTACGATCTTTGTGGTTTGCCCAAATGCGAATTGGATTAACCGCATGCCACGTTACGAGTGCCAAGACTGTGAGGACCGACAATGTCGCGGTTATCCAGTGGTCGGATCTTGCCTATTTTGGCGTTAAAGTCAATGTAGCGGAACAGCTGTCTAGCGGAGGTATGGCCGTTGATAATCATCGAGTCTACTCGGCGCCGCTTCGGTTTGAGCCTGCTCCCACCCGCTAGTGCAATGTCTGCTCGCGCCCGACGCATACTCCGCGCCAGTTCTCTGTTGCTCCCGCTAATTGATTTTGTTTGACGTTTTCCGCTATCGTATTTCGTATTTCGTATTGTTATATTCTTATTTTCATTTTTCTAAAACGTAATCTTTCCGCTGTACACTTGATATATCTGTTGTCGTTTGTGCGTGTCTAAATTTCTACTCTTCATTGTACCTACCGTGTTTATAACTATTTGTAAAGTGCGTGATTATACGAACACTTGTTAAACTACTTTAAATTAACTTTATTGCCCGTGGACAGATACATCTACATCACCAAGGACAATTATAGTCCAAGTGCCCTTAATTTCGTGTGAAGCTTTGTTGAGGGTGTCATAATATTGTTCCACTTCACTGTCAGAGAATGCAGATGTTGGTCCTTAGGTTTGGACGAGCGAGAACGTTTATTTATGGGTGATTCTAAATTTTAAAATAGCTATCTTGTCGCTGTATCCTTTAAATTCTATTATATTGTCTTTCCAACGTTTTGCAACCATAAATCCCACTCCACTTTGGCCTTGTATGGATCCAAAATGATCACTCTTTTCTCTTTCAACTGTAGCTTCGTCTACTCTTCTTACTTCGTACAATTCTATAATGTCCCAATTCAAATGTTCCAGTGCATTTTACAGCTCTAATAGGCGCTCATCTTTCATTATAGTTCAGACATTGTAGGTCAATACATTTAGAAATTCGGAGTCCTTTATTGGGATTGCCATTGTCGTTTGACGGGAGAGCGTCGCCGCCCGCAGATTGCATGCGCCCCTGATAAACCATAAACCGTGATACTTTGACAGTTGAAATTTTCAGGGCTAGGCTATGACAAGCGGCAACAGGAATAAATACTTAAAAACCAGAATAAACTAAATATTTTAAGGGACTCCCATACAACAAACGTGATATTTTGGTTCGTTTTTGCTCGATGTTGATAACGGTAACAGGTAAACAGGTAAATGTATTCTTCACGAGTCCAACTCGTTCTTGGCTGATTTATTCCAAATGAAACTAACATTTTATCGAAAACCCAAGAAGAAATACCACTTATTATCCTCCTAACTTAGGGAGGTAAGTAGGAGGTCGAGGACCGTAAATAACTGTTCGAATACCAATCGTAAGAGTACATCTCCCGGCTAAGTACCTATCACATACATATAGTTTGGATTCATCACGTTGAGTACTGCCTTCCTACCTTAATGTTGAAAGTAATTCAATAGCTACGTATGAAGATATAGTAGAAATAATAATAATAAATAAATATTTCGAACGTCTAACACATAACGCCATCTAGTCTCACGCTAAGCAGAGCTTGTGTTATGGGTACTAGACAACTGATATGAATACTTATATACTTTTTTTTGTAAATACATACATATTATACATAGAAAACACCCAATCTCCGAAACAAATATTTGCAGATTATACAAGCATTTGGTCCGACCCGGGAATCGAACCCGAGACATCAAGCATAGCAGTCGAATACGCTACTACTACGCCACCGAGGCAGTCAGTCAGAAATGGTAGAATATAAGGAACGTATTTTAATGTGATAACATATTTTGTACTATATTCTAACAAATAAATATTTCTTTCTATCTTTTTTCATGATACCATTAGCGTTTCCGGAATTCGGAGATCACGTTGAGCAGTCGATCTCGAAGTGAAGCTTAGTTGGAGGCCTTAGGGCGGCTTAAAAACATCCAACGGCGAGATTACGTAGCCACAACGTTGTCTTGCCAGTCCCCAACCCACACTCGGCAAACGTGGGGACGTAGGCTTTAAGCCTCTGATGAGAGGCCCTCTCCTCAGAGGAACCGATCCCAGCAGTGGGACATTTTGGGTTGTTGATGATTATGTTGAAACATTAGTCTTTTATCATAAACACAATATCTTAATATTTAGTACAGCTATCATTAATTATTTGCCTACAAAAAATGCAATCAAAGTTATTATTTCGTTGTCTCATTTTATTGTTTGTTTACAATGTGACATTCTACGTTGAAAATTATATTTATAGAGAAACTAGCTGATCAAAGCAACTTAATATGCGCCTCTTTACTGTCCTCTTCGGTTCCTATCGGCCTAAGCGTGATGTTACCTATTATATCTTAGGAACGCCAGCAAAAGCAAATCTATACTAATAATAAAGCCGAAGAGTTTGTTTGTTTGTTTGAACGCGCTAATCTCAGGCACCGCTCGTCGTATTTGAAAAATTCTTTCAGTGTTAGATAGTCCATTTATCGAGGAAGGCTATAGGCTATATATCATCACGCTACTATTTATAGAAGCGGAGCACCAACGAAGAATGTTCCAAAAACGGGAAAAATTTTTCACGCTACGGGCAATAGAAGACGTAAACGAGGTTGCGTGTTATATTGCCCGTAGCGTGAAAATCGGATCAGCTAGTTATATATAATAGATAATAATGTATTTCTGAACAGATATTGTTTCAAAAATCCCCTTCGAACAAAATCGACGTAAGGGGATGAATTTAACGTACGTAGGTAAACTATAACACAGAATTAAACAATTTAAATCCATTCTAGAGCAATCCTCTGTTTTACTTTCATACACAAACAGCCACACAAAATTTAATTTCCCAAGGTTTGCGTTAGGTTTATTGTTTAATTCAAAGTTCAGCGAAAGGGGTATTTACGTGGTATAACAGTGTAACTAAACTGTTGCGAAACATTTGTGTCACGGATTTAATACACTTATATCGAAATAGCTTTTGCACGTGGTTATATCTGTGAGTATATTGATATTCGTTGTAAAATATTCCCTCTTCAAGGATCAACATACATCTATGCTAAATTTAATTAAAATCGGTTCAGTTTTTTAACCTGAAAGCCAAACAGATACACAGAGTACTTTCGTATTTGTAATTTACTAGGAAACCCGCGGTGCTACCCGCGGTACGACATGAACCGCGGGCTACGCCGCGAGGCGAAGCTAGTATCTTTATAAATTGTAGCCTATGTGTTATTCTGATGTATAAGCTACATTATTTTAAAGTTTCATCAAAATCCATTCAGTAGTTTTTGGGTGAAAGAGCAACAAACATGAGTATGTTTTTTGCTCTTTCTGAAGTTTGTGAGTACTTGCGTACTTACAAACTTTCGCGTTTATAATATTAGTAAAGATATGGGCAGAAATCAAAAAAATAGTGTAAAGGAATACAATACGGTACGAATTTGCTACGAAATTAGTTAAAAAACTTATACGTTTTTTCCTAATCATGGTTTGAGTGCATAGTACCGGTAAACTAATTTACAATTGTTTTCAGAAAAGTGATGTTGTTGATCAAAGAGTCTAGTGTGAGTTTATTTCACATCAACTCGCTCGTCATGGTTGTTGCAATTGGCCCGCTTGGAACCCTTCACCAATCGCAACATCCACCGAATGAATGTAAAAAAAACTCACACTAGGATCTCCAGTGACCCGTCTTTTCATTTGCCTTCTAATACATAAAGAATACGGATTAATACATAGTACCCATTGTAGATATATAAATTAATAAAGTTCCGGCTTATTGTGAAACCCCAAAAATGTGTTGTAACGCTAAAGCGTCGACTAATCCGGAAATATTGACAAAATATCTGCGGAAATTTCATCCATAATCTTTTAATTTCTCCTGAGCTAATATTGGCAACGGTCGCATACTTCCTCCCCTTGTGGGGGGAGCCAGGTAATGAGATTAATGAGTTTTTCCCCTCATCACGGGATGCGAAGAGTCGAAAATTAAAAATATCCCAGTTTCTTTACCAAACGGAGAACATTTTGTGGGAGCTTATTAAATTTTTTTATCGTGTTAAATCGGCGACCAATTTCTTGTGGAGGTTTAAAGTCAATAATTCGTACATACATATACATGATATAAACTACATAAATATTTTTTTTACTATGTTTCTGTAGGTACGTAAGAAAATGAGTCTAAAAATAATCAAAATATAAATTGTGATATGCAATAAGGCGGGTGCAAATAGATACACATACACAAATATGGTCAAGGTTGAGCCGTGGTCTCAACGATTCCTTATAACTTCGCCATAGTCCGATAGAAAGAACGTTCATAACTCTGCCATAAGAGCAATTAAACAACATATTTATGCATTTAAATAGTCATAACAATTTCATGAAATTGTGAAATTAATATTAGGCATGGACATAAATATGTTGTTAATCTTCTTGACTATTAATTGCTACCTGACTTGTATCAAAAAAGCACTTAAAATCGTACACTCTTGAAGCTAAAACTAATAAAAAAACATCTGTAAATATACTCGTTCACTCTAGTCATAGACAAGATTCATCTCCGCGCCTTAGATAAAAATGGAAAATGTCAAGTGTCTTAATTAATAAGAGTCGTGTTGATCTTTTGTTGGCGTAACAATAACTCGGAACACACTTAGCTTTCTGGGTCACCTGAGGTACGCTTTGGAACTACGTATTTGGTTTCTTTGTTATATATTACCTATAGGTAGGTAGGTATATTCAGATAGTGCGCAAAAAAATGCATTTTGGCCGAACAAACAGAACAAGGGTTGCTAATAATAAATGATACTGCCCTGTAGTGTGCATGACTTATGCACGTCCACAGGCCAGGTGGAGTGATGATTTGCGCAAGAAGGTTAGCAGGAGCTGGATGTGAGAAGCCGAGGATCGAACTAAGTGGCGTGTGTAATTGAAGAGGCCTATGTCCAGCAGTGGACTGCGATAGGCTGATGATGATGATGAAATGTGTATGCCTTTTTTTTTATTATTATTATATAGGGGGCCAACGAGCAGACGTATCGCCTGGTGGTAAGCGATTACCGCCGCCCATGGACACCCGCATCACCGGAGGCGTTACAAGTGCGTTGCCTGCATTTTTGGAAGGAGTACGTACGCCTGACTTAAGCTTATTAAAAAAGAAACATATCATTTTAAACTTTTTGTTTTTAGTTGTTAGCCCCAAATGTCACATTCTTATGTGATTGATATTGACTTAAAAGGGCTACAGACTACAAATAAGAAATTGATTTTCGTAGGCTACAATAACATTATACGTTTTAATATTTACGTAGAAGATTTCCATTACATCGGAATGTAAATCGTCGCTGGTAGTAAGTACCACTGGACATTATGTAATGGTTGCTATAGACTGAACGATCAAAACATCGGTTACCAAGACCAAATAGCCATAAAGGTTGATTGATGAGTTGGCGCGACGCACACTGGACTTATTGATTTGTTTTTTTATTAAATGACTTTCTGTGATCGTATCATATTATCTGTAATAATTATTCTATGACGGGGAGTATTGTAGTCGCCTTTGTAGTTTGTTTCGTATTTCTTCACAGAGCGATTCTTAGGAAATGCCGCCGCCATCTTGGGGTGCGACGTGTAAAAGTATCTGTAGGTTACGATACATTCTGATTTCCTGACATTTCAAACGGGTTACAATGTATGGTCCGCTCCGGTCACGGGAAACTGATGTTAGCTTAACGAGGCCTTCTGTACGGTACTTCTACACACGACACTTACAACAGACGTATGCACACTTTGTTGCGTCCCTATGGTGAGGATTGTACGCCAATGACAGGATTACAAGAATCAGCATCTTGTAATCCTGTCTATCCGTCTTCTCGATTGAATCTTTTAAATTTCTGGATGTCAACCAGTGTGATAATTGTGATAACATTTATGAGAATGCAAAAAACAGTAAAAAAAAACACTATTTAAAGCAGATTCTAAACCGTTCCGAAACTTCGTCAAATTTTTAAAGAACTTTTTTCATTATTTGAAGCATAGGTAAACAAATTGACTAACTATTTTTATAAACATGTATATCGGTGCATACTTTTAAAGCGAGGCTCTTAAATCATCACCTCAGTTTCCAAAGCAGAAGATTTTCATTTTATTTGAGAAATACAAAACATAAAGTTTAAACGAACAAAACAAAACCATAATATAAGAGTACCTTTTGAAAGAATTTTCTCATAATATATTTTCAATAGCCTCACAAATCGGTTTGAATTCAACATTTATCTTTTAAACGGAAACATTTATTTAAATGGCTTTTGCGCCTTCACCTGTGTATCAAATTAAGATTACATTTATTTTTAAGGACGAGATAAGAATTAAAATCTTATCAAATTGAGAAATATGAGTATACTTATTATAACTATCACGGATAGGGTAGACAGAGGTACCATAAACACAGACATTTTTACAATCAAAATTTGTTCTAGCGCAAGGCATTTATCGGGCTTTATATAAGAAGCAAAAATGAAAAACTTAGGAATACATAAAACTTTCTTTATAGGTAGGTATAGGTCGGAAAAGGAATATCTATTATACGAGTATATAATTTTCGAGTCATATTTTGGCTCACGATGAACTCCGAAACTATATAATCAATTTTTTACGTTTATTTTCAAAGTGTTCTCCTCGCGTGCCTAAGATAGGATAGTTAACATCGTGCTTAGATCAACAGGAGCCGAGTATGATTGAAAACAAAGCAGACGAAGTTACGTGGGTCAGCTAGTATCTTATGGGGATGGGCTAGAGAGTTAACTATCTGTAACTTAAGGTATTTGTTCAGAGTTAACAATCTAGCACAAGGCCGACTTACCTATCGCCCTTGTGATTCGTAACCCAACAGCTTGTAGCGACTTCCACAATATATAACACAACAATAATTTACTACAGCGCCATCTACCGAAGATACACTGAACTACGAAGTAACGCACTACACGGAGTAACTACAAATCCTGAATCGCTGAATAAATAGTTCTCGCGCCGATTATCGTATATACAACATCCCAACATCAACTGTTGGGCAGTAGCCCGCCAGGCATGATCACCTCGCCTGGTCCGAGGATCCTCCCTTTGTCGGAGGAACATGGTACCCGTTCCCCCACAGTGGTGACCCCGACGTGATCTGAACACGCAACCTTCTGATCTGGAGTCAGAGTAAACCCTGGGTCGTAAATTAGATGTCATCCAGGTCAAAAACTAATTGTGTGCCTAACATGTTCACTTGTTCTGCTTGGGTGTAATTTGTCCTCAAAATGACTGTAATTAGAAATCTATACTAATAATAAAGCTGAAGAGTTTGTTTGTTTGTTTGAACGCACTAATCTCAGGAACCGCAGGTCCGATTTTAAAAATTCTTTCAGTGTTGGGTAGTCCATTTATCGAGGAAGGCTATAGGCCATATATATATCATCACGCTCCTACTAATAGGAGCGGAGCACCAATGAAGAATGTTTCAAAAACGGGGGAAAATTTTCACGCTACGGGCAATATAAGACGCAAATGAGGGTGCGTGGGTCAGCTAGTGTACGAGTTTGTATATTATAACTAGAAGTTTGATAACCATAGTACAAACTATGCCAGACCGCCGTGTGTGGGATGTATGAAATTATTATTTTTTATAACGTTCTTAGATAGATATCAGTCATTTATGAGATATTTTGTTTCCAGATCGCGTAAAGTGGTGATGCATAGGGTGCTGCGCTAGGTGATGCTAAGCGGCGCTATCTTGAGCGCAGCGCCGGTGTCTCTGCGCGGCCTGGCGCCTGGCTTGCCAGCCGCGCGCCCTGCGCTCCTCGCGGCCCTCGTCATGCATGCCTTGCACGACCACCGCGTCGATGATGATTCCAGCTTTATAGGTTAGTACCTCAACCCTATACTTAATGGAGCATATGAACTGTATCAGAAATAAATACCAATGTACACTTTAGTAAAACAGAATCACAATTCTTTTTGTTTATATATATCTATATTTCTACTCATGTTTTCCATCAGACAGTATAGGCATTTTGGCAGGTAATTCTTAAAAAGAAAAACATTTTAACCGAAATATCGGATATAGAAAAAGTAATCAGGAAATCATAAATATTATCGTGGACAGACTTAGATCACATGACAGATCTTAGAGAAAACCCTTATTTACAAATTATTTTTTATTTAAATTTTAATGGAATAGGTGGCAAACGAGCAGACGCATCGTCTGGTAGTGAGCGATTACCGCCGCCCATGGACACCCGCAACACCAGAGGCGTTACAAGTGTGTGGGCAACACACCTTTGGGGGATGAAGAGGGGAATGGAGTGACGGGTTGTGGTATGGGCCTCTGGTATCCTCACTCACTTGGTGAAACACAGCGTAAGCGCTATTTCACACCGGTTTTCTGTGAAGCCGTGGTATCGCTCTGGTCGATCTGGCCCATTCATGCCGAAGCGTGGCTCTCCCACGGTGTGAAATGAATTAAAATGTTACACTCGAACCAACTAGAACCACACCGTAGCTGGATACTCTAACAAGAATCTATCAAAACCCATGTACTTAGATTTAATTTGCCCCATACTGCTTCGTATAATATTGTATGGAACTTTGTTATTTGCAAAGTCAGAAAGCCAAATAAAACTTTAACACGCCGATAATAATAGCTAGTTAGTATTCATAAAATCCTGTAATTGAAAACGTAATTTCTGTAAGAACTCCAACATTAATCGTTTTATGATAAGTAATTGTTGGCACATTTTTATAATTCCTACATGCAGAGCTGAGTCAACTACATTAGGTATTATTTTCTACGAAGTGTTTGTTAGCCAAGTGATTTAAATATACCATATTTATCTACTAATATGGGGCTTACGCATATAACGAATGAGTAATGGAAAAAATACATGAAATGCAAACAGGTGATAGTTATTGTGAGGTTTTAAAGCTGGGGCAGACAACCGAAGGGAGCTCCAATACAACAATCTCTTTTTGGCAAATTTCACTTGCAATATTTGGTTACCGACATACACCGGGACAGGTGCAACTAAACACTTCGTGCGCGAGTCCAGAAAACAGTCATTTTTAGAGACTGAAGTTTTGCACAACCTTTACATACGATAAAAACATACTCTTCGCTTACAACTAAAATAAATAGGTACTTTCAAATCATGTTGCAATGACATTCTACAACTAAACTGAAACCATGTCATGTTGTGTCTGCAATTTAAAGGTAACTATTTTTCTAACCTTCAAATGTTTATGGGACAGTTTTGGAAGGTACCCAATAGAATAGTCGTTAAAATTCATAGAAACAGTAAATATAGTTTGTGCATGTAACTGCAATGTGAATTATGAGATATACTTACAAATGAAAGAAATAAATGGTTAGTTATTTTAATTTCTTTAATTTATCCATAAACGACGCTTGCAATAAGTTAATAAGATGAATAATATCAAAATATTGTGCTAGAAATTAAGACGGTCAAATAGCTTGTCGGTTAAATTAGATACAGTATTGTATGTTTGTATATACTAGTCTGTCTATGTAAAGAACTGCGGTTATTTCATTGATTATTTTAAATATAACCTGTATACACTTACCTAACAAGATTTCTACAGCACCCAAAGTTGACAATGACCGACGAGGAAGGAGGAGGAAGCTTTCGCACTTAGATAACGTAGGGTTAAACACATTCTACAAAATATAATCTGGTGATATCGTGGTGAACCCAAAAGGTTTGTAAGGGTTTAGCGAAAGGGTCTCCCTTTCCTTCCGACTGTGCTACCGCCCTGCCCACTCTACGATGACCGGCAGGAGAACCTCCACGGTTGCAAAGCCAGCGCGTGGAGTCTCCTGCCGGGACGACCAGCGAGCCATCGTGGCTCAACGAGCGGCTTTACGCCACTTGCGTACCTCTTCGTCCGTCGATAAAATTCGCCGAGCACGATGGAGACGCTGGAGGGCGGACTTCGACGGAGTCCATGGAATAATAGGGCTTCCGTCTTATTCAGGGCCACCCGTAAGCCCAGTGCCTCAATGCGCCTAACCACCAAAGACAACCGTCCTACGCGACAGAAATTTCATCCCCATAATCTAGATTGTTGGCAGTCCACAACTGTGCGATTTTCCCGAAACTTTCTGCCGCGTACAGCAAAACTGTGGAATGAGCTGTCGCCTACGGTGTTCCCGGACCAATACGACCTTCAAACCTTCAAGAAAAGAGCGTACTCCTTCCTAAAAGGCCGGCAACGCACTTGTAACGCCTCTGGTGTTGCGGGTGTCCATGGGCGGCGGTAATTGCCTGCTATATAATAAAAAAAAACAACCGTGGTGGCCCCTGAGCTGTGACCAGCACGTCATCGGCGTAACAAATTACGCCTAGCCCGGGAGGGAGACGACCTCGAAGGACACAGTCGTATCCCATGCTCCAAAGGTGTGGTTCAAGGACAGAATACCGCACGTCATGGGTCGCCGTCTCGAGATAGATTAATCCCTAGGCAAACAAATCATTTGCTTATAAAATATGTTTTTTAGTTATTTTTCAGTTAGTCGGCTAAACTTCTAATTACATCTGTATCATTTTGAAGACACGAAATTAAAAAAGATATGTAATACACCTATAAATACAACTAATTTAATATTATACTTAAAACCCCTACTATCGACAAAATTCCCCTCGTATTAATGAATTCGCCCGTTACGTTGTGACCCCAGGAGATCATATCAGCATTCGCAAGGTTGGGCTATCGTACCATCTAGTGTCAACGCACCCATCACCACGCTATAAACAGATTATAATTCGTCGAGTGGGTTCAACCCTATCTTATCTAAGGGAGAAAGCAAACGGCACTCTGTCACTAAAAATAATGAATTATTTCATTGAAGTGAAAAAGTCTTAAGGCGCGTTTGAGTACTTTTTACACGCTTTTTATTAACTTCACCTGTATGTTTGTTGGCAACCGACACCTTTGGACTTGATTATATTCTGAAAATATTTAAATAATGTCGCCCCACACTTTTTACATTTTTTTTCTACTTTTTAGTTTGGTTTGTTTACGTGTATTTGTTTTTTTAAGCTATTATTTATTGGGTAAACAAATACCATGGAACTCGCGTCATCGTCACCAAACACTTTCCGCGGTGCTACCCGCGGGAAACGCCGCGAGGCGAAGCTAGTATCTTTATAATTTGCCAAGTAGCCTATGTGTTATTCTGATGTATATAGTTATATTATTGTAAAGTTTCATTAAAATCCATTCAGTAGTTTTAGCGTGAAAGAGTAACAAACATCCACCCATTCATACCTACAAACTTTTGCGTTTATGATATTAGTAACTAGGATAGAGCAAAAAGGTTCATTTCGGGTGAGCTCAAACAACTGTTTGTTTATATTTTTCAGTTTTTACTTCTGTCGGCAGTCCTCAGTTCAGTGACAGTTTGTGTTTTTTATTCTTTATATAATTTTATGCACTGTTATCACCAGACTTAATGAAAAATGCACTCTCTGTCAGTTCACCATTGTGTGCTGTAGAGATCTTGTAGTTGGGATACAGAGGTTACTACCGGCCAATGAAAATATACACCGTTTACTATGTGGAGGAATCATAGAGGGGTATCATGTCCCTCTAATACAAAGGTAGGATCCTCCGACCAGGCGAGGTGATCATGCCTGGCGGGCCACTGCCCAACAGTTGATGTTGGGATGTTGTATATATGATAATCGGCGCGAGAATATCTATGGCGCGATTCAGGATTGATAGTTACTTCGCGTAGTTACTTCGTAGTTCAGTGAATCTTCGGTAGATGGCACTGTATGTGGAGGTCGCCACAACTACATACGTAAACGCATGAGATAATTATATTTTAACGGCAAAAAGGGTAAATTAGCAGAGGGGTCCTCATGAAGCATGAAGGTAGGGACTATCTCTGCTCATTTGCGCTTACAACTAAAGGGTTACAAGTAGGTTACAGTAATTTATAAAATACTAATAGCATTTAAAAATTGCTACACTTAAATGACTCACATAGAGAAAACACAAAAACAGATTATCACAAAATAATCTATACTATAATTTATAAAGCTGAACAGTTTGTTTGTTTGTATTGGGTGCAAAACAATTTATAAAAAAAGTGCGTGCGTACAAAGTACACATGTCAGAAGTGAAACTTCTTTGGCAAACTAATTATTAATAAAAATAATTAAAGAGTATTATTAAAATACATTTATTTATATTCTTTAAAAAATAATATAATAAAATGTCAGATGATGAGTATTAAATAAAAATTCGCCCTTTCTTACTCACTCTCTCAATCGGTCTCAGTCGCTCTCTCTCTCTTCTTCGACAAAAACGCTGCACATCTTCGTGTGGCGTTTCATCCGTAAAAAAATTACCCTCATGCGCCTAAAGAAGTTTAACTTCAATAATTGTTCCACTTTAAAAGTTCTCAAATAAAGTCCATGCACTCAAATGTCTGTCTTTTAAGGTTGACTTATTATAATATTTTTTATGGTAAACTGATTTGTTCATGCTGGTTTAACATCACGCTATGGGCCATATGAGACGCAGACGAGGTTACGTGGGTCAGCTACTGAATACATATATATATAGTATATATAGTTTAAAAAACAAAAACAACACGCTTACATGAATCGGTCATAAACAAACAAAAATACAGCTGACTAATAAAATCGAATGAAAAAATATTGATCTAAATTACGCACTTTAAACGAACTTGAATAGTTATATTCGAAAACAATTCTATCAGAGACTTGTATTGCTTTTTCATAAAGGTTTTAACTTTAAGTTATTGTTGTGAGAGAACTGGTTTTATTTATTAGGTATACGAGTGTATGCAGAGGAATAACAACGTATATGACATGTGCGCATAATATCATAACGCGTGACCTTGCGACATGCAAAAAGTGCAAAAATACATATTTACATAAATCTAATTACATTACTATGCTACTGTTTATTATAATATGCTTGTTATTCTTTTTTTCTGAATAATACCGTCTCAGTATGTAAGTACACACGGCAAACGATGTATCTGGTTAGGTTTATACCTGTGTGTTTTACCGAGAAGCATACTGTCATACCTGTAGGTAATTGTAAATAGGTAATATTGTAAGTAGGTCCGTATGGTGACGTATGAAGAATACGGAGTTTCTATACCTCCGTTTCCATGGCTGTCGTAAGAGACGAGTAAGGGAGCAAAATATCAAACTCAAACTCAAACTCAAATCATTTATTTCCATAGGCCCCAAAAGGCACTTGAACACGTCAAAAATACAAACATCAAAATATAAAACAAAACTCAAGTAATCAATTCAGTGATAAAAGGTACTAATAGTAAATGCACTGAAATGATTTGAATTACCGGAGCTTAGATTGATTTCGATTCAACTCAAAGGTTTAAATTGAAATCAATCCAAGTACCAGCTCCGATGGGTATTGCATTCATGAGAAGAGCTGGTGAGAAACTCATGTGCACCATCTTTTCAAATAATTCATACCAAGTTTGTTTGTTTTTGACAACATCAAGAACAATATCACTGCATAGACAAGGAGAGCTTATACCAACACGCCTGGCCTGCGTGGTATAGTAAGCCAAAACCTTCGTTCTAAGGACAGTTCAGCAGTGGAAGGTTAAAGGAAGATTATTAGTTAATTGTAAATAATTAATAGTCCACAATCATAACACTAATACGAGTATTATAAAGGTGAAAATCTGTGTGCAAACGACTGGACGAATTTTGATAAATTTTGGTGTACAGGCAGCTGACACCCTGGATTATACGCATATAGGATATACTTTATATATAGATATATATTTACTACTATGAGAATAACACATAGGCTACTATTTGCCACTTCGTACTATTGGCCAAATATTTCGTTTGCAATATGTACCTCTCAAACATTTCAATTGTAAACTTTTTTTTTATTATTTGACGTTTGTCAACCCGATGTTACTATATCATAACAAGTCTGACTGAAAAGATTTACTATTGTCCTCCCCCATTGAAAGTCAAATCACCCTCTTTGAAGTCAAGATGGCACTTTATTTTTGTACATACTTCAAAATGATGAGCCGTCGTCTAACAAGCAAAATATTTTGAAGAAAAGACACATGTTCCTTCATAATTACATACAATGATGTTGTATAAAGACTAAATTGGAAAATATCATTTATAAAGAATTATATAGCTAATGTACGCGACTTTGTCCATATAGCGATATCAGTGAGAAACTGTGAGTTTGAAAAACAATAAAGTTTAAAAAATAAACCAACCCATATGTTGCACCCTTATAACACCTTTTTGGTGCCCACCTACGTCAGCTAAAAAAACAGAACACTTAGTGGTTTCAATTGTAATTTGATTGAATCAATAAATCAGTCTGTTAGTTCTTTCTTTAAAAATATAGTTTTAAAGATATCAATATTATTCCTCGCAAAACTAGAAAAAAAACAATAGTTTTCTAGTAGAACATCCATCCAATTTCTGCAACTTTAGGTACACTGAAACGTTGGAAAGTGTGATTTGAATTTATTGGTAGGTACAAAGTATATAACATAAACACACAAACACACACACGCTTTTTACACAATACAACCTTCACTTCTATTACTTATCTCTCAGTGATTAAAGTTTACAATGTATCTAGAGTTGGAGAGGCTGGTAAATCTGTCATACAGGTCTTCCTAGTACAGATGCCAGTCTCTCGCACAGTTTAACAATTTAAAAATGTAACATCTAATTTATGTAAATGTATAAATATCTTGTGTGAGAGAAAAATAAATGATTATTATATTATTATTATTATTTTTATTTTCACATTTTATTAATCTCCCTAAACGGGGTTTTTTTTTCGATTTCACGGGCCGTAGCCAAGTGTAATCAGGTTTAAGTGATGGTGTATGTGGATGAACTTGAAGATGTAGTGAGGAATTTGCGAGTAAGTCTACAGGTATTTAATAAAACTGCTTTTTGAAGCAAGTACAATGAGTGTTGTGGCATTTCTAAAATGTCTAGACTACGGTGAAGGCTTTTAGGTACTATTCCGGTTGCAGATATAACTATTGGGACTATATGGATATTTACTGCTTGCCATTGCCTTTTCAGTTCTATTGCCAGATCTTGATACTTGGTAAGTTTTTCAGCTATTGTAGATTGTATATTATGGGTGTTCGGGACTGCTATGTCTATGAGATATACGGTTTTGTTTACTTTGTCGTGAAGTGTGATGTCTGGTCTATTGAAGTGAATGGTCTTGTCCGTTATGATAGTTCTGTCCCAGTATATTTTGAGGTTTTTGTTTTCTAGTACTATTTCCGGCTTATATTTATAATAGGGTATCTTTTTGTCTATAAATTGATGTTTGTGGGCAAGGTGTTGGTGAACTATGGTGGCTACTTGGTCGTGTCGGTGTTTGTAGTCTGTTTGAACTAAACATTTGCAAGCTGAGGTGATATGTTGAATGGTTTCAGGACAGGCATGGCAGCGTCTACAAGAGTCTGTGGGGAGATTTTGTGCGCGTATTATGTGTTTTTGGTAGTTTCGGGTATCGATCACTTGGTCTTGAATAGCAATCATGAATGCTTCTGTCTCTGGGAATAAGTCCCCACGCCGTAGCCATTCGTTTGACGCAAATTTGTCAACGTGGGGTTGCTGCAGGTCTTGGCGATGTCTGCCATGTAGAGATTTCAGTTGCCATTTAGCAATCTTTGCCTCTAACTGAAAAACACATTCATTGCACTGTGGGTTTTGGTCTGCTAAGTTAAGTGGTGTTAGACGTTTGTCTGCAAGTGTTACAACTTCGTGTAGTATTGAGTGTTGTGATTGTTGTTGAAAATATTGTCTAAGTGATCTAATTTGTCTGTTATGTAGATTAGAAACATCAATTATGTCTCGTCCGCCTTCTGCCCTTGGTAGTGTCATACGTTGTATGCAGGATCTAGGATGGTGTTTTCTGTGTGCTGTTAAGGTTGTGTTTATGGTGCGTTGAAGGTTGGTGAGTTCAGTTTTAGGCCAGTTTATTATACCGAAGGAGTAGATTAGAATGGGGATTGCGTAGCTATTAATCGCTTTAACTAGGTGTCGGGAATTGAGTTGTGAACGGAGAATGATATTAAGTCTATGTTTGAATTTCTGTTTTAGTGTATCTTTGGTTTCTTTCTGATTAATTTGTCTGCTTTGCTGAAATCCTAGATATTTGTATGAGTTGTGAGGTCCTAGAGGTTCGATTATTTCACCTGATTGTAACGTGAAGGTGTTTGAAGTAATTTCTCCATTGATTACTGTGAAGGTTTTACACTTATCAATTCCAAACTCCATATGAATGTCATTTGAAAAAGATTGCGTAATGTCTGCTAGGCGGTGTAGTGATTCTGTGCTGTTTCCATATAATTTAATGTCATCCATGTACATGAGATGTGTAAGGTTTGTTTTTTTGAGTGGTGTTGTGATAGTGTAACCTAGGCAGGATTTATTTAACATTTGAGAAAGGGGATTGAGAGCTAGGCAGAACCAAAGCGGGCTAAGTGCATCACCTTGGAAGATTCCTCTGCGTATTGGAATTTTAGCTACTTCTGTGTTGGAATGTCCTTTGATATTTAATTTTGTGGTCCAGTGTTGCATCGAGGTTTGTAAAAAGTCTATTATTTTTGGGTGAATTTTATAGAGTTGTAAGACATGAAGTAACCAGCTGTGTGGAACAGAATCAAAGGCTTTCTTGTAGTCTATGTACATCGTGCTAATATTTTTCTTTTTTGAAATTGCTAGTTTCATTGTCACTGAGTCTATAACTAACTGTTCTTTGCAACCTTGGCTACTTTTACGGCATCCCTTCTGTTCTTCCGCAAGTATGTTATTTTCACTAACATGTCGATGAATTATTTCTGCAATGCACGATGTAAATATTTTGTATATCGTTTGTAAACATGTAATAGGGCGGTATTTAGCTGGATTCTGGATGTCTGCATCTTTTGGTATCATGTAGGTGAGGCCTTCAGTAACATATTTTGGCATTATGTCCGGTGTCTGAATGAAAGTGTTGATGTATTTGTGTAGTAAGAGATGACAGGATGTGAATTTCTTATACCAGTAGTTGTGAATACGGTCGGTGCCGGGTGCCTTCCAGTTGTGCAGTTTTTTCAGAACGCTTACGAATACTTCTACAGATATTTGTTCAAAATCCATAGGTGTAATAGAGTTTGTTAAAGAGGCGTCCGTCTGGAGCCATTCAGCTTGTGAATTATGAAGTACAGGTTTTGACCAAATATTAGACCAGAATTCGTGCAGTTCATCAACAGGTACCGTTACTGAGCCTTGTGTGTTCCTGTTTGTGTATTGTGTTGTGTTTGAAGCTAGTTGTCTGTAAAATTGTTTTTCATTATTAGCAAATTGGTTGTTTTGTGTTTTTCTGAGTGTACAGTTAACATATCTTTTTAATCTACTTGTGGCTGCATTTAGCTTTTGTTTGAGAGTATCAAGAAAATGGTCATTATTTAAATTAGGTTCTTCGTGTTGTGAATGTATTTGGTGTTTATCTTTAATTTTTTCAATTAATCTAGTAAGTCTTTCACCCCTATTTCCTTTGATATATTCTGTCATCCTGCCAATATCTTTCCTTAAGTTTTGAATCTTGTTTTGCAACCTCTTCTGCCAGGACGGTATTTTTACTTGATTCTGAGTAACAATTGAGATATTTTCTTTAATTTTAGATCCGTTGCAGGTAGCCGCTGTGTAAGCAGCGCAGTATATAATGGTCTGAGTCAGTAAAAAATCTTGTTCAAGTGAAATGTGATTTGGTAGTATTTCGGTGTCGATAAAGTGGATTATTTTCATAAGTTTTGTAGAGATTTTTTGTTTTGGTATGTATGGTCGCGCCGTTGGCTCACTATATTTGAAATTAAGTATTGCTGTTTTAAAAATTTCTTTGATTTTTGTAGGCTCTAGAACTGTGGAATTAAACCGTACTCGATAATTTTGGGTTAACAGTGGTTGTGTGAGTAAATCTGTCTGTGGGTTATGGACTTCTTGTTGTAATTCAGTTGTTGATGTCATGTCTTGTGTTTGTATGCTACAATTTGCCTGGTTAGTATTTTGTAGATTAAAGGTAGTTGTTATATCGTTACGTATTTCTTGCTGTCTTTGATCACTAATCAATTTGTTGTTGAGGATTACCCGGAGCTGATCGGATATTCTTTGTTCGCTAACTTCTGACAAATCAGGGTGTTCTGCAATGACTGCTTGATACAGTGGTTTACGATAGGCTGTCGTATTTGATCCTAATTGTGTGATTTTGTAGTAATTTTTAATTATTGATTCGTTATACTCAGTTGTCCACCTTCTTCTCTGTGTTTGTGCTTCTGTATTATGTATATGTGTACTGGAATTGATTTGTGTATTTTGTGTTTGCTGTAGGTAAATGGAAACTTCATGTTTTATACTGTCTAACGTCTGTTGAGGTAGAAGTTTGTTTCTAATTATAGCTCGATATTGATCTCCCAGTCTTTGTTTAGATGCCTGCATTTGTGGGTACTTTTGTGTAAATTCGTGATGTAGGTGATTCAGGTATATTTTGCTAGTACTTAATTTTGTAGCTATGAGATACGTACGCCAGATGA
Organism: Spilarctia lutea; assembly: GCA_916048165.1. Taxonomy (NCBI): domain Eukaryota; kingdom Metazoa; phylum Arthropoda; class Insecta; order Lepidoptera; family Erebidae; genus Spilarctia; species Spilarctia lutea. The sequence goes on from OU696490.1 coordinate 2,442,241, forward strand.
ATTCGTTCATTTCTCGTGTCCATCTTTTTCGCGTACGGTTTGTGTCTGAGGCGGGTGCAGGTGTAACGGCGCGTGCCCCCTGCACAACATCCTCGAACATAGCAGATTCAGTAATTGATGGCGTTGAAGATGTCAATGACAATGGGGATGATGAAGGTGATTCGAATGAATGAAATGGTGATTGAGTCAGTGAAACGTCGCTTAAATTATCGGAGTCCGTAAGGATAGCTTGAGTCGTTTGACGAGTTTTTCTTCCCACCCGGAGATTCTTCGCACCCCTGGGCTCAGTCACAGGCTGGCTATCGTCGTTACCACCACTGTTACTGGGTCCGCCGGGTACTTGGGGCCGTTTAGTACTGCTTCTTGTTAAAACCATATTTCTTCTTTTTCAGGGTTTGGAACCGTTGGTTAGAAAGGGTTGAGCCAAGATCTTGTGGGCTATTCGTTATTTATTGTGCATCCTTCTACAGGGTATAGTCGAGTTCTTGGTGACTGTTTGATAAGTTCATGCCTTCCCGTAAGCCCCCCCACCACGACAAGGTGGTCCCCTGGGGGGGTTATTATTATTATTATTATATGTTATTAAGGTCAGAAGACAAAACTGGTATTGGTAAATTGCAGTCAGAGGTAATTAAATGATATAGGTTAGATGTGTGCTAGCTAAGCTTACGTACATAAGTGTGCGCTGAATTGTAGATTTTATCATTTTTAACTTAATTCGTACTCTATTGCGTATGACTCTGAGTTATTTTTTACATGAGTCATTTAGCTGTTCTGTGCTATGGGTACAGTCATCCTGTACCATCTGCTTTACCTTTGGTATTATACAAAACAACAACTTTGTATAGAACGTGTCCTCTATATATCTCTTTTTTTGTGAAAAATTTACATTTAATAAATAAGACGTACTTTGATTCCTCAACCATGTCAAAAATATATATTTTTAGTTGTAAAAAATTCATCTTTAAATTAAAAAAAAAAAAATAATGAGTTTTGAAACTGGAGTAGATATCTCAGAGTAGTACCTCTGTTACTGCAATTAAGACACAAAATCCTTTGTCAAATACGCATGACGCTATGAAAAAAACTCAATAAGGAAGTTGATACGCTGAAAACTTCTAGAATGAGTCACATTGGGTGTCATTTGGTTTCAGAAGTCATTTTTTGTTGTTACACAATCTTTAATTAAATTACTTTGATGATATGGAAATCTAGCAATTTAATTTCATAGGTATTTCCCCGAACAGATTGAGCTGTAATCACGAAAATTTACTCAGAAACTAACAAGCTTGCATTCTGCTCAACTCTACTTTAGTATTTTTTTTTTTTAAAGTTGGCTTGTAGTTTTCCAATCGTTCTCAGGATCTGGATTCCAAGGTCAGAGGACCAGACCACTTTTGCACACATATATTGCGGTATTGCATTCTAATTAGTATGTTAACTTTAATAACGAGATGTAATATTAGGATTTGCTACATAATTCAACTTATTGTCGCTAAATACCGCTACAATATATTTACTTTAAGTGCATGTCAATAAAGCGTGTTTGTTTTATTTACAAATGTAATTTAGTTCCATATAAACGTGTCGTGACGTTGTTCAGAATAAATAAAATCAAAATTAATATATTATATTCCATACATACATTTACTAAATACCAATAACTCGCAATAGCAGCTCTGTAACGTATTTTACCCGAAATAGTCCGATGGAGTCACGCAAGCCAGCCCTATCGGCAGACATCTTGGCGCCATACCTCCTTCTACCCCGTAGCCACCCCACCGCACCCCCTCTGACGTCTGTCCTTGGTGCATTGTAGATTCATATTCCAAACGCCTACCAACTATGAACTCCTAGTAATTCCTATTTTTTACTTAGTCACTGCGTAATGCGTTGTCTCTTTCTCCCCTGTTTACGTCACAGGTCAACAAAGGTCAATCGTTCGTTTAGTTTTGACGGCTGTCTGGCGGGTTTCATTTTATTTGGGAATGAGCCCAATCTTTGTCGATTCGCATTTATGTGAGAACTTTTTGTTTTGATTTTAATTAAGAAATGTATTAGATTATATTAAGGATTACATAGCACTAGAAATCAACCTTATCGAAATAGAAATACGATTCAGATTGTAGTTTTCACATTATAGTTTCACTGCTGTATGGGATACATCTAAAGATTAGCATAACAGCAAGTTCTGAATTCAAAAATTGTAAATTAGAAAATTTAATTCTATAAAAAAATTTCAGGTTTTATGACCCCATAAATAAATACCTAAAACTTAAAATATGTTAGTACGTACAGCATTCTGTGCTTCAGCTTAAAAAATATTTCTGACTCATTTAACAGTACTAGTGGTTGCCCAGGTGTTGAAATTCGACCCTATTTTGTTCATTTTTGTTCAGTTTTCTGCACTTCTCGTCTATATCTATCTAATACCATTAAGTGCTATTCCTGTAAATATGTAATGTTTACATATTTACAGGAATAGCTCTGTGTGTGTGAATAAAATCTGAATCCCGGAAGCGGCTCCAAAGATTTTCATAAAACTTGGCATGTAGGGAGTTACGGGGCCGATAAATCGATTTAGCTAGGATTCGTTTTAAGAAAAATTATCAAAAAATTAAGTACCGAGCAAAGCTCGGTCGTCTAGGTACTACTATTTAACTATTTCATACACCTCCGTTCGCATAATTTCTGATAAAAGGGGTACATAGTTTTACCGTGGGAGAGCCACGCTTCGGCAGGTACCGGCCGGCTCGACCGGAGTGAACCACGGCCTCACAGATAACCGGTGTGAAACAACGCTTGCGCTGTGTTTCACCAAGTGAGCGAGGACACATGAGGCCCATACCCCAAGCCCTCCCCCAAAAGCCGTCAACGCACTTGTGACCCCTCTGGTTTTGCGAGTGTTCATGTGCGTCGGTAAACGCTTACCATCAGGTGATGCGTCTGCTCGTTTGCCCCCTATTCCATAAAATAAAAAATAAAACAGTTTTTGATTTACGTATTTACGATACGATTTACTATATATTAATAGATAAATATTATTCTTCTGAAAACGCACTACCAGGCTCTTTAGACAACAGCAACACTTGCAATTACGTAATTCGCCTGTTAGTATAAATAAAAATGTTTCTTGAGCCAAAAAGTCACTATTCTCGACCAATCATCGACTGTTTTTTTTTTCAATTAATGTATCCCCAGGTACCAGTACTAATCCCAACTTATTTGTGGTACTATACCCTCATAATATCAGGCACCACACCACTTATCACCTGTCCAGACTTGGTACTTATAGCATAGAAACTATAAAAAATATCTATGACTAAACAATGTCGATATGAGTTCATACCGGGCTGTAGATCATTATGTGTGTTATTTTGGCGGTCAAGTTGCGCACGCGCCGGTCACGAATCCTAACCATTGTCGCTACACTTCTTAATTTTTTCAACTGCTTATGTCAAGAATGGCTTCTCAACATTCTCTCAGGTATGCTGGGTTCATTATTTGACATTGGCGTGACCTTCTTTTTAGTCTTTGTATCAATAAACAGGTTGTTTTTTTCTCTTTTCTGTGTGCACGTCAAACCTACTTTTTTAAAGTACAAAAGACCGTATGCCAAGGTTAGGTCTTTCTTGATTATGGTGAAAGATTATATATTTAATTTATTTGGATTTTTTATTAATTAGATAATATATTAAATACAAGCTGTATGGTTTATATTCAAACTTAATTTCCGAAAAAGAAATGCTTAAAAGTAAGATACTTAGGTAAATGTATAGAATTTATGCAAATTTGGTGATAAGTTATAGGTATCAAATTTGTCACAGTAATCTATACTACATAATATAATAAAGCTGAAGAGTTTGTTTGTTTGTTTGAACGCGCTAATCTCAGGAACCGCTAGGTCCGATTTGAAAATTCTTTCGGCGTTGGATAGTCCATTAATCGAGGAAGGCTATAGGGTATATATCATCACGCTACTACTAATAGGAGCGGAGCAACAATGAAGAATGTTTCAAACACGGGGAAAATTTTCACGCGACGGGCAATATAAGACGCAAACGAGGTTGCTTGGGTCAGCTAGTAGTTTATATGGAGGATAACAAAAGGTAAAAAAAAAATACTTATGGTCGATTTTCAACCACTGGGCGACACCTAATATTTATAAATACTCCTGGAAACAGAACTGTTATAGCTTCATATTTTAATAGTTGTACGTTTTACGATCATGAAATATGCTCGCAATGTCCGTCCATCTGTTCAAAGTAACTTCTATAAATAGCCCAACTTAACCCGGCAATCGAACTCATAAGGGCCAACATCAAACCGATGGCGCAAACACTACGTTTACTGATTTTTTTTTTCTATTTAAAAAGACAACTCCCACATTAGGAATAAACATTCTGTGTCGTGAGGGACTTTACAAACATACATGAAACGGACACAAAGAACATCCAGACTCGGGACAACAATTCATGGATCAAACAAAGTGTTGTACCGCGTGGGATTTGAACCCAAGACACTTGACGCAGTAGCAAGCAGCATGGCGACCGCTGAAACCACTCGGCCAACTGTGCAGTCAAATTAATACTATTCATAATTAATTCTCCGGCCATTTCGGTATACTTTAGTATGCGCCGATTTAGCCACTGGCTAATGTCAGATAAATATTTAAAGGCAGTTAAAACAAGCTGACAGAGAAAACACAATTTCCTACCAAAATATGTATTATAACTGTATTATTTGGTTTATTTATACTCAATACAGATGGCAAATTTATTATTCTTACTAGTGCAAAACTACCTTATCGTGGGAGAGCCAAACTTCGGTATAAATAGGCCGGCTCCACCGGTGTGATACCACGGCCTCACAGAAAACTGGTGTGAAACAGCGCCTTAGCAGTGTGTCACTGAGTGAGTGAGGATACAGGGGCAGATACCCCAACCCCTCCCCAATCCCTCTCCTCAACCCCTAAAGGCCGGCAACGCACTTGTGACGCCTCTGGTGTTGCGGGTGTCCATGTTCGGCCCATACCATCAGGCGATACGTCTGCTCGTTTGCACACTATTCCATAAAAAAAAAGATTGGATACAATAAAATCCATAAATTTTATCTAATAATGTTAGTAAGGATTGTATTGTTTTGAGTATTATCGAGAATATAACTCTGACCCTAGTTGTTATACAGTCAAACACTCACACACTTCTCTACAAAGGTTCTAATGATCCAAGATCAAACATCACGCCGAATCAGAATGTGGGGCAATGCGTAATTTTGGCGGCCATTTTGAGCCAGATTAGGGTGACGTGACGTGATCACGACTTTGTGTTATTGTTTGTTTGTAGTCTATTATATCCTTTTTGATTATGACGATTGATCGATCTCGAACACAATATGATAGGTATTATAAATTAAGACGGCAGGTCGGCAACCTTATTTATCTGACTGGTAGGTTGGTGGAACCATGGTTGTATAGGTGCGGTCTACCCAAGACCGGAGTAGTTAATACTTCTATGAGTAAGTCTTCGTTCAGCAGCTTAAGTGGCCAGCAGCGAAGGGTCGACGTACGCATGTGCCGTACGTCACCTAAATGGAGAGTTTCTCAGCAGACGGTGCCCGTTTTAGTGCTGGAAGGCGATGGCAGGTTTTCGGATGTGTTAATAACAGCAGTTTCCGCATCTCTCCCTTCTCAGGCGCAGAGTTAGTTGGTTCGATTCCAACATACCACACCGCTGCAAACAGCAGTTGGGTGACGGCCCGTAGGGCTTACCACACCTTAAATAAATAAAAGGCCTTCGTTAAGCAATGGTCTTAAAAAACTAATTATGATGATGAACCTTAAATAAATCCTTTTATATACTAACTTTAAAACTTTGGCATTTCATACTAATAATATCTTCAAACATCTCACACACGGCTTCCTGATCCTAAATTAGGTAGAGCTACGGAAACTAGACCGTTGATAAACATACTTAAAAAGGTATACCTATTTTTAAACGTAAATATACATGAACGTGCTCATAATACCCACTACTATTTGTCCTGTCTAGAAATCAAGCCCATGACATTTGGGTTTGAGTACGTCATTGATGATAAATGTAACTGTTCTGGTTATTTATGTTATAAATTTTAAATAAACAATCTCTAATCTTGATAAAACTACCTCGTAAATGTGGTTATATTTATAATTATTAGTCACTTGGTGTAGGTGGTTGTAGTTAGGGTAGGTAAGTGAATATTTTATGAATTAACATTCACTACAATGCTTTTATACTCGTACTTCACTGATTTATTAAAGATAAGCGGTTTTAGTCCCGCGAGTATTTCAAGGAGAGTTTCGGACCAAATGGGGGTCTATTTCCAGTTAAAGTTCAGAAATGTCTAAAGAAATAGGTAAAAACATATCTTGTATAAAGTCTTAAATCTTAAGAAAATTGCTGAGTTGATAGTAAAAGGTTATGTACGAGCGCAATATGTGTGTGTGTCTGATGTACTTGACTTCTGTTTCTCTTCATGACTTTATTTTATGTATTTTTCTTTTTTTTTATGGATTAAGGGGCAATCGTGCAGATGTATCACCTGATGGTAAGCGATTACCGCCGCCCATGAACACCCGGGGCGGCACAAGTGCGTTGCCGGCCTTTAGGGAATGAGAAGAGAGATGAGGGGCAGGGTTGGGGTATTGGCTTCCGGTATCCTCACTCACTCGGTGAAACATAGCGTAAGCGCTGTTCCAAACCGGTTATCTATGAGGCCGTGGCTCTCCCACGGTAGCTTTCTTCTATAAAAACGATATCCAAGAAACAACTCTCGTTTCGTAATACTTAAAATTGTTTTAAATATCAATATTTGTTTCCCCAAAAACCGGAAACAATTTATGTTCCGTTAACTCATTCTGAAAATGAAACTGACCCGAGTAAAATTGCCATAAACAATAAAAATACATGTAAAAGCCTCCATATCTAGTTATTCTCACCTGATTAATAAGAAATGTACGGCAGTAGCCCCCACCCCCACCCGCAAATTCACCCCTAACCCCCACTTTTCAGCTATGACTCATACTACTAAGGATTTTCCAAGCTGCAATCTCATAAACTAAACGTCACAACTGCAGGAAAGTTTCAAACGAATTTCAACTCAAATGCTTTCCAGATAAAACGAGTGGGTAAATAAAGTGCTTTTAGCTTTTAAGGGTGATATTTCTGTGGACTGTCATCTCAGTTCATTCATGTCGGTTGGTCTGCGAGTGCGTGGTCGTTGCTTCGGTTTTTGAGATAACTTTTTAATGTGTTTACTTTATGGTAACCCTGTGATGTGCCGGTTTTTAATTTTCTCAGGATTGTATAGTTACGTTTTAAAGAAACCTATACCAAAAAGTAAGTACTCTCAACATCATAATTTTTCTTTAAAAAAAATATTTGGTTAAAAATTCACGAATGTATGTGACGTCATTTGTCACATGTTGTAATAGCTTTTCTTGAAATGGAAATGCAGAATATAAACTCTATAATATTAGGGTCTAATCACCTTCTCTATGAATCGGTTTTAGTAAAAATTCATGAACACTGATAGTTGCAGCACTGGATCATTTTTTAGTGATTTATTTTCACTTTAAAAAAAAACAAGTCTTCTACGGCTTGTATATCATTTTGTACGTATTTTTGCGTGCTGTTATTCTGTTCCGCATTGGCATATCGGGTTGAACAAACTCTTGAGTCAATACATCCATCTCCGATAGACCACTTTGGTGCTGCAAGTAGCTAGTTTACGATGCTCTGTTGTGAAAAATTATCGGTGAGCCTGTTTACAGCTGTTTTCATCGAATCACAGTAACCGCTACGTATCCAATACAGCTGTCGCTGATTTGTATTTTATTTATCTATTCGTGTATTATACACGCCTGGAAATGAATGCCTTGAAATAATTTTCGTATTTTTACTTAGCTACTGTACCAAGTTAGGCTGGAATTTTATTGGAACGAATTTCCTTATCGCGCGTTGCGAAAGGGGGCTAGACGGAAAAAATTAAGACGAAAAGTTGTAACGACACTTTTTGCTATAGTAAGCTATTGTAAGCCGTGCGGGGTGCGAATGTTTCTCTGTTTGTCTCTCTCTCTCTCTCTCTCTTATAGAAAGCAAGCCAGATATTTTCGTTTCGTCTTTCTATTTCGAACTTCGTTCCATCCGGGTGTCCCTTGACACCTCTCAAGTTTTTATTTATATTTTTGGTTAAATAAAAATAGGTTGTATTGAAAAGTTATTATTTTGTGGTTTTAAAGGCTACATTTAGATTTAAAACATAATTTATGTACACAATTTTGTTAGTAATTTAATTAACTTAGTTCTAATAGTTTAGCTCGCTTAGTTGTAAAGTGTGCTGTTGAAAATACAAATTGTAAGTTTTCATTGCATTTAAGTGCATCTGCCAAGAATTTACCATCCACTTTGGCACTTGTAAATTGTGTAAAATGCATGAAGTGCAAACTGTAATTTGTAACCCACTTCAAACAGAGATTATTTAGACTGACATTTAACTAACTATCACACTTTAAAGGTCCATTTAATTAAACAAATCTGTTTAAAGATGTGTATATTTTTAGACAGGTATCTTTCCTCTTGGTATCCTGCAATCTGAGTGTTATTTTGTGACAAGGAACGGAAGAGTGTATTAGGAACTTGAGGTCGCGCCCCGATGATAGAGTTGACTGCCAGATATCAAATGTTCCATTTGTGTCATACTCGATGGGTTCATGGCTCAGGGTAACTGTATAGGAAAGTTAAGCGATCAGGTCAGTATTGAGGAACCATTCTTTACTTATTGAGAACCCTTCGTGCCTCATCTTTGACAATCGTTACAGGTAGTAAGGGGTTTAAAAATATTTCGACAAAATTTCGATTTCGCCTAGTACTTATGTGTAGGTTGTGGAGGTTTGATGGCAATCGTTTCACGTAAAATATCGGAGTTCAACCTTATCGTAGTAGACTTAAAGTCAATCCAGAAAAAGGCACGGAGAATGACATATATGTAACACTGTAAAACGTTTCTAATGTCGATTTTTTTATTGAAATCGGTTGTACACCCTCTATTTCAACTTTTTCGGCATTATATAAAAATACACTTAACTTATATGTATTTCGTTAGATTTATATATGTATATAATGACGAGTCACCATCGCCCTGAGCAAACTGAATAAGTAATGTAATTTTGTATGGACGTGTTATCAATGTATTTCACCAATGTAAAGAGTGCCTCGTACTTCGTTCAATTCTCAAGTTAGGATCCATGAATAAGGTTTCGGAGAATTGTAAAGTGTGTTAGTCATACTGGGTGTAGTTTTAAGGTCGTGTACTTCTGGGAAGAAGTCGGTTTATTGATTTTCATTTCCGTAGAAATAAATGGAAAAGATTTTTGTAATAAATGAATCAATTTTGCGTTGTAGCGGCATCTAGCACAGATAACCAGTATTACTTCGTAACTATCAATACTGTATTGCATAATGTAAGTTTTCATTTATTAAGTATTTATCATAGATTTAAAATATTCGAACAAAATTATTTAGTCGTGGCCATCTAAACATAATAACAACAATAAAAGTATTTTCCGATTGGAACCAGTATTTACTGAGATTAGCGGGTTGTAATGCATATGTAGTCTCTCGCCGAAACAAAAGGTAGCATCATAATATGCCATACGTGTTTGATGCAATCATTACAATTGCGTAATCAGTGACGGTCTAGTAGACATCGCGCGTCAAATGCAACTGTCCTAAATACACACATGCTTGCACACGTCCCAGTAGGACAGTAGCCATTATAACGACCACAGAGTATATAAACGCCATCAAAAATTTTGACAGGCCTGTTGGACTAGTGGTGATCTTGACTGCTAAGAAGAAGTCGTTTGCTTCGGTTTTCCAGCAGAGAGATATACTGCGATAAGAATGACCATTTTTGTATTATATAAATTAGTCAGGGATGTTCCATAGCAGAAACTGACACGGTTTGATGAATAGGCTACTTATGAATGACACTATACAGTTGTCACTTTAACAGTAAAACAGAAGCTATGCTAAAAAAGTAAAAATCATTTACAATGCATAAAAAGTTAAGCAGAAAATCGTACTCAGAAATAGCTTGAAACAGCGTGTGTAGAATAACGAATAAAGCTCCGACACTTTTATTACTACATATATTTTAAATAAATAACTACAAAGTACAAATACGTTTATAGAAAGAAAGAAAATACAATATCAATAATCATTACACAAATTAAACAATAGAATCGAATCCTTGCACCAATAAAAATACATTATTCGTTCGATAGCATGTTTCTGTTCAATAAAACGCTTGTGTGTACATGGACCAAACAGTAGGGCGGGCGCCCCTCTACCTCAGTCAGTCTGCAACTAACCGGTAACGAGGCCGAACGTGCGCGGCTGCCTTTGCTTACGAAAGAAAACAGTGAGGTGCCGAAGTGAATTCTGTCAAAAATATCGTGTGACATTTTGATTAAAAGGTTCTGGCGGGAATTTTTAATCTTTAAATTTTACAAAAAAAAAATGAATAACCTTTAAGAAGGTTATAATATTTTTTGTTAATTTGTAATAGCGTGCGTTGTGAGGATTTATAGGATAGACGCTCCAAGGAAATTTGTTATTCGTGCAGTTAATTTTACCTGCGCTGCATGAGAGAATAATGTTCTTGGACGAGTAATATACGTATTTTTCGTTAATTTATCGGTTTTTAGTCAGTAGTGTTGTGCAAGTGTTCTTTACTAGTTTATGATTGAATGCGTGGCTTGGTAAATAATTAAGTTATGCGATTATCGTTCGATTATGAAGAAGTATTTATAGTATTTTTTGCGTTCGTAACAGCGATAATAATTACATCATGACTGAAGCGTAACAAATGGGCAACTCCTTGAATTCCAAATAGTATTAAAACCAACACTATTTTTAGTTTTCAAAAAAAGTATATTTATTAAAATTCGCATATTATTAGAATACGGCCTTATATATTTTTTATATATAAAATTTTCTCAACAATAAATTTTAAACCTTAGTTTGAAGCGTATTTATACTTAAATTACGGAAATAAAGTCCTGCATTTGCCAGTTATGATTCATTGAGATGAGACTATTTTTAGATGTAATATAAAACTAGGTTGGGAAACAGTATGTAGTACCTAATGTTCAACTACCTTTGAAATCTAGAAACCTGGTGATCTTTAGTAGAACGTTAATAATTACGGTTAACGTCGGTCTTTCATGGTACTTAATTTCTTCGGATTAATGTATAAAATTTATTATTATTATTAAACTGCCTCGGTGGCGTAATACGAGTAGTAGCGTATGCGACTGCTGTGCTCGACGTCTCTGGTTTGATTCGCGGGTCGAACGCAATGTTTGTAAAATCTGCAAATATTTGTTTCGGAGTTTGGGTGTTTTCTATGTATAATATGTATGTATTTACAAAAAAAACAGTATATACCACAATCTCTGCTTAGCTTGGGACCAGATGACGTTGGGTTATATGCCCTAAATGTTTATAAAGAAAAAACAAACTTACAATAATTAATATATAACTATTATTATTTTTCAACAAATATGGAGTACCGAGAAATGTCAAATTCGTATTAAGTACCTATGCACAAATGGTTTATGAATCTTAATATAGATCTGTCAAAATAGGGAATAACTTAAATGGTAGTACAGATTATTTAATTTATTCGAGGTCTTCAAGATATTAAAGGAAATACTGAAAATCTAATTATTTATTTCGACCATCGACTGATGACGATAATGATTGGACTATTACATCTACTCGATCATTCGATATGTAACTGACATAAATCTATTTCATTTTAACATATTTTAAACTTATCATCAGAGGCTGGTATTTATATTAAAAAACATCTCACAAAAAAAATATTCAATAATTTTGTTTAATCTGTTCTCATGAATGTCATGTTGAATATGTCATCTATATTTTTGTTGCAGTTGCAACTAGTAACATATTATGTAAATTATTTGTTGACTTTTAACTGCTTTGTTTAAAAATCACTGCCTTATTATCGATTGTTCTGCTTACCTGTTTACGAAATACATAAGTAGCGTAAAGATTTTAATGACCATGAATTTAATGGCTTGAAAATAAAATCTGATTCACAAAAACTCTTAGTAACTATCAAGGCGAAATTGTTTTGTTTATTTTTTATTTTATGCATTTAGGCCACGATGACGTTTCTTGACGGTCTAGTTTAATATAATGACTGCAGATAAAAATAGAAAAGTCATTTTTAATGAGAAATTCTTGAATGCGCCTAGTTAGCAACTGGTAATGGGATATTTATTGTAATTTTTATAAATAGTTAGTGTTAAGAAAGTGGCGCTACGGTTTTTTGAATTAGATTTGATTTCGTTGAGTAGTATTATTCAACAGAAGCTAAAAAGGGTTTAAATGCGTGTATTTACTTATATATTCATGTGTAGATAAATATAGTAAGTTACCTATAAAATGTCCTACTAAGAATCTAATCCTATTCTATCATTTGTGAAAGGAGTTCTTGAATTTTCTTCCCTAATAGTTGGTTTATTTGGTTTTAGTAAGAAACCAGTTGAGCCTTTGTTCCTGTGTTACATTAAAAAAAAAACAAAAACACAATTTCAAAATCGTTCCAATTCTATTTGATGACGTGACCATTGGCTATAATTTCCTCTATGACAGTTTGAACAAATGTGTTATTAGCGAATTTATGAGATAAAAATACCCATGTAATAATGATGACAGTAACATGCTATCGTTATATTTATTTTTTATTTAGAGACAATAGTATCTATGTCAGTAATAGTAGTAAGACACTTAAGTATTTTGAATTAAGAACATAATAATGTTCTAAATTTAAAAAATATAATTGGCTATTTTTTTTCTTTAGACCCAAAATGTTTCTATACCAGTATTTTTAAGAATGATAGGAGTTTTTTATTTATGATTAACTTTTTTGAAATACTTGATAAAATATTTTTTTCACATAGATAATTAACAATACTTATAGAATAACCATATTATCTTGACTGGTTTTAATAGACATCAAGAACCATTACGCGGTAACTAAATTCTTTTATTTTTCTTAAAAATGTTTAAGTTTCGTTGGCAGCTGTTTTATTTGTTTTTGCTATAAATTGCATTTTGATTACGCTTTTACACTTAATGGTAGCCTAGATCCTACTTCTGTTTGTCTTTGCGAAATGAGACTTTGTATGTAACGGGTGTTTTTTTAAGCTAGATAGAACTTTAAATTGTAAAAAGTAACACAAAAAATTTAATTTTGATGAAACTTTTTTTTTTATTTGTTTCAGTATACTCTGACAAATCATCATGAATAGACTCACGCTTGAACAACGCTACGAAATTATCCAAATTTACTTTGAAAATCAGTCGTCGATTCGCGCAACTTATAGACGACTGTTTTATCGCAAAATTGTGTTCAGCGATGAGGCGCATTTTTGGCTTAACGGGTTTGTTAATAAGCAAAATTGCCGCATATGGAGTGAGACCAATCCACAACAGACCCTACAGACTCCATTACATCCAGAAAAATGCACCGTATGGTGCGGTTTTCACGCTGGTGGCATCATCGGAACTTATTTCTTCAAAAATGAGCTGATTTTCAAAGTAAATTTGGATAATTTCGTAGCGTTGTTCAAGCGTGAGTCTATTCATGATGATTTGTCAGAGTATACTGAAACAAATAAAAAAAAAAGTTTCATCAAAATTTAATTTTTTGTGTTACTTTTTACAATTTAAAGTTCTATCTAGCTTAAAAAAACACCCTATATATGAAATTAATTTTTGGCATCTAAAAGCTGTTCTGATATTATTGTCAGAATCTGCAAGTGGAAAATCTGTTACACTAGTGATGAACCATAGTTTATACACCAATATTTATTTAGTTTATAAAAAAAACATACCTTGATTCGAAATTCAAATCACGCACGTGGCGCGTATGTTCTATAATGAGCGTATTTAGTGGGGGCAACGCACCTACTGGAACAAGGCCGGCGGAGTGCGATCAATCATAAACACCCCATTACAAACATATTTTGATCGGCCATTTTCTTTCACTTTTCAATGTAGGTTAAGTAACTATGACACGCAGTTTATTGAATCATTTTGGGCCTTCAGTTCAAACATTTCGTGTTGTTATAAAAGGGTTGTTTGTTTAGAAAATGAGGGTAAATCCATACTATTCATATTTTATTTCTAACATCATTAATTCGAAAGTAATTATGTCTGTCCGTTTGTTACGTTCTCACAACTAAACCGCTGCACTGATTTTAATGAAATTTGGTATGAAAATACTTTGATTCTTAAGGAAGGACATAGGCTACTTTATACTGCGATAACTGATACAAAAAATAGTTTGAAATAAGTTTGACAGCTGCATACTTGTGACCTATTGTGTTGGACAGTATCTTAATCAAGTATCAATATATGGATCGAACATCGTGCATGTTGAAAAAACTCGGAATCTGAGATATGTTCGCTTTGAAATACGGAGATAAAGTAGCGGGAGTCAGTTAGTTTTGAAATAAAATTTTAGGTAAATTTATTTGAAAAGCTTAATTAAAACACAATTCAATTAGGGGCTTACACGGTACAGACTATTATAGTAGTTATAGAATAGTCTAAATATCTATACTAATATAATAAAGCTGAAGAGTTTGTTTGTTTGTTTGTTAGTTTGAACGCGCTAATCTCAGAAACTGCTGGGTGATTTTTGTGTCTGTTCCATGTATATATGTAAAATCCCCCGCGACACAGGATGTACATTCCTAATGCAGGAGTTGTCTTTTAAAAACAAAACAACATAGACTAATAAATAGTACAAACTATTAATCATTTGCAAATTATCATATTTTTCCCGTATCCACTACACAAATACAAAGTACTCCTACAAACAAATCGTTCATACATATAACCCGCAATATATCAGTAAGTACAACAGACGGTCTACAAAACTGATCATAAAACAATTCCAAATGGGCCACGGGTCGACGCCCCCGTGACTCAGCAATACCATATTGCACTACATACATTTCATTCTACCCTCAAAAGGGAAGCAATTTATATATTAAAGAAAATATCGTACATTTCTTAGATAGAGACGTTCGCTTACGTAATATGAAAGTTTCTGGAAGAGTGTAAGTGTTATTGTTGTCTGACTTCAAAGAAGTTTGAAAGTCTATGTGTTTCGTTTATTAATCTATATTTTTTGTTGTTTTTTTTAATATTTTAAAAGACTACTCACGCACTAGGAATAATTCCTGTGTCGCGGGGGACTTTACAAATATACATGAAACGGACACAAAGAACACCCTGACTTAGAACAACAATTTGTGCACCATACAAAGTGTTGTAGTGACTCTATGGATTTTTTATTATTCATTCATTAACAAAGTGAGTCCAGTGAATCTCATTTTGCGGCACGGTGTATTGACGACTTAAAAAGAGTGGCTGGCAAAGACCGGGATGGTTGGCGCTCCTTGGGGGTGACCTACGTTCGGGTCCGGTCGTGTTAATAACAGCAGTTCCCGGATCCCTTTCTTCTCAGGCGCAGAGTGGACACCGTGTGGTTTTAGTCGGTTAGATTCCGACACACCGCCCCGCCGCAAACACCGGCAGGGTGACGGCCCGAGGGGGTTTCTACACGTAAAAAAAAGACCTACGTTCAGCAGTGGACGGCAAATGGTTGAAATGGAATCTAATTTTATTTTCTATTCTGGCCGGCCCACACAACCTCGTCTATGTTTCCTATTGCTCGTAGTGTAATTGATTTTATATTATATTATATTATATTATAATTAAAATTGTCTCTCGTTTTTGTAACATTCTTCATTGGTACTCCGCTGCTATTGCTCTTAGCGTGATGATATATAGCCTATAACCTTCCTCAATAAATGGACTGTCCTCGGAATTTTTCAAATCGGACCAGCGGTTTCTGAGATTAGCGCGTTCAAACAAACAAACAAATAAACTCTCCAGTCATCAGCTTTATAACATTAGTATAGATTACAAGATTGTCTATTTTTCAAGCTACTTTTTGTCTATGCATAAGTTATAAGCATATTTATTCTCTTTTCCTCTTGGTTGAGGAACTGAAAACTTGTCTTTTTAGAATAATATATAGAAATAACTACTCGTAGCAAAAACCGCTTTGTCATTTTGTGTATTATTTGGTAGAGTCGTTAGGGACAACCCACGCGAACACCATAGAAGACAAAAGACACCAAATAAGCTTAATTCTTGAGTAAAATATAGTTAATTGTTTGAAGCTTAATGAACTCCATCTATATAATTTAGAAATAGTTTTAAATTGATTGTCAAATAATTGCCAACTATTATAACTCAATTTATTACGTCACGCCGCGGGGCGAAGCTAGCCCAAAAATGTAGCGTAAGTTACTACTTATATCATCAGCTACTTATCAGTGAAAGTCCTGTGAAAATCGGTACAGCCGTACCAGAAATTTGCCGAAACAAACTGACGGATAAAAATTGTTAAAATCTTAACTAAATACAATTAAATATTAGATGTAATGAACATGTAACCCACGCTATTGATCACAGATTAACAGAAATTGAAAATTGAGACGAAACTGGTCACACTGTTACAGTGACATTTAAACCTAAACGCATTCAAGCACGATACAAAATGATCTTTTGGTATATATGTATACATACATATGCATTTAATAAAGAGCGGTTATTATATTATTACAAACAGACACTCCAATTTTATTTTATTTGCTTAGATTGTATAGATTATTATAAATGAGATAAACTTTAATGTATTGTCTATGAGCGAATAAGAACTCATTTTGAGACAACAATTGCATAGCATAGACTTACTCATGTCCTACATAACTATCACTGTTAAAAAATAAAACACTTTAATCTGCTATTCGATTTTTGAATTTATAAAAAAAAATATCGTATTTTTTATTCTTCAGGTGATAACAATAACCTATTGTGCAAGAAAAGAGGTTAATATGTGCATGTAATGATATTTGTCAAACTAAAGCCCGCTATTTCATTTTGAGAATTATTTTGTATTGTATAGTCTGGTGGATTGGTGTTAATGTTTTTCTTGTGGTTAGAACAAAGAAATTGACTCACAAACTAATTGCTTTTAAAAAACATTTCAATGCTAATTATCGTAGTTTCTTCAAGCCATTTGTAAAGTATCTGTATTTTTTACACCGCTAACATTTTAAAAACGCATTCTTGGTTTCTGTTTAATTTCTGGAGTTTTTTTTTAACATTTTTGCTGATTCAATGAAAGGAAAATAGAAATAGAAATATGTACTATGGTCAAATTTCAAAAAAAGAATGCATTTTAGCTTCGTTTTTTGTCATTATGGCAATAAATTTTTCCCTCAATGGTATTGTGTCTATTTCTTTTCAAACCATAATGATATTTTTTGAGATATAAGAGACAACGCTATTTAGACTTGAATTCGTGACTATGAAATAATAAAAGTGAAGATTTATAGGTACATGCGTTTAGATATTTTTTTTATTGTATCGGGGTCAAACGAGCAGACGTGTCGCCTGATGGTAAGCGATTACCGCCGCCCATGGACACCCGCAACACCAGAGGCGTTACAAGTGCGTTGCCGGCCTTTTAAGAAGGAGTACGCTCTTTTCTTGAAGGTTTCAGTTATGACTATCAATAGCGGTAATGTGTTACTGCTCTATCGGGTTCTTGATGCGGTATAGTACTGAAAACTGGTAACATTTATTAACCACTTAGGAGAACTCCTAGCCGATTACGTTGAAGTGTGTGTTAGTATTTTTTTTTGTGTTTTAAAGTTACCTCCTCGTCGCGGGGGCTTTTACAAACATATAGACGGACACAACGGACACAAAGAACACCCAGACTCAAGACAACATTTTATGTATCACACAAATTGATGCCCCACGTGGGATTTGAACCCACGGCACTTGGCGATGTAGTGACCGCTTAAACCACTAGGCCAACCGTGCATATTATCAACTTTTTACTAAATACGTTTAATTTTTGGTCTGTCTGTCTGTTTGTTCTGGCTTATTGTTGAATCATAAACACAACATGAAAATATTTCGTCGAGAAGTTCTTTATAAAAGATGTTTAAATGTATTTTCAATAACATAAAATCATTAAAACTTGAAGTTGAAGAAGGTCATCCATTATAAGACCGTATAAATAATTTCCCACGCCTTTTAATAATTATACACATCTCATCAACAGCGTTAAATTAGTATTAAATTTTTGATAATTAAATTTTGCATGTCGCATGTGTTAATAGCAAAATGTCATTATGTATGATCCGAGACTCGAACACGCGACCTCCGAATGACTAACGGCAAATGATTCACTTTTCAAGGACTCTTGGTTTATAATTATCACAAAATGTCAATGCCAGTATTACGTTGGGTCAGCGATAAATCTATGAATGATTACATCTTTAAAAAAAGACGATAATTTTAGATTAACAGAATATATTTATATTTTTTAATATCCAATATAAGAACAAACATTTAAGCATTTCTACTAAAAGTGTGTTTATAATCTGACTGTTGCATTTGAGCCGTATAACACATTTTTTTACCGTCACGGCTCGACCGGAGTGAAACCACGGCCTCACAGAAGACCGGTGTGAAATGGCGCTTTCATAACGTTTCGCCGAGTTAGTGAGGATACCGGAGGTCTCCCAAATCAAAACGAAATACATAGTTCGCCCTATGGTTGGAGAAATTACTGAGTTTTGAGGATTGCCCCAATCCAAATTCCTGTCAAATTTTAAGGTATAGAAAACGTTAGGAAGAGACAATTTGTAATAATTTGATTGCATCACCTTAATTTAATTCAAGATGATCAAGGTCGTACATTAATAATGTAAATATATATATTAGTAATATTAGTTTGACTAAAAACTAATGTTATTATGAAAATATTCTGCATACGGAATAAATTAAAAATGTAGTGACGATAAATAAATAAATTATGTTGTTTAACTAGTTTTAAGCAAATACTGTCATGTCTGGATTTAAGAATTGTATTAATACAGGCATAACCTTTAAGGAACGAGGTTATTCGACAGAGAACTAGAGTAACCGACATCGCACGGAGAATTAGTACGCTGAAGTGGAAATGGGCCGGTCATGTCTCTAGACGTACCGATGGTCGGTGGAGCCGAAATGTGCTTGAGTGGAGACCGTGAGGATTGACGACTTAAAAAGAGTGGCTGGCAGCGGATGGATGCGGACTGCCCAAGACCGGGATAGTTGGCGCTGGTCGGTAAATGGTTGAAATGATGAACCTTTAAGAGTCTTTTAATTAAATGGGGAGAGGACAAGCTAGTAAACACGTCGCTTGATGGTAAGCAGCTACCGCCGATTGAACTTAAGAGATACAAGTGCATTGTCGATCTGAGTTAAGTATTCCGTTTCAACTTCTTGAATTACAGTGAGAGGTGATAATATGAGGGGATTGAACATAAAGTACTCCCATGCCCCGTTTATCAAGTCAGGACCAGAATTTCTCTGTTTGATTTTCCCTTCCCCCAGAATTACGAGAAGTGGGTTTGGGCCCTCAATATCATTTCGTACAAAACGCCTCGTACGCGTCGAAGCCGAAAGATGACCACTGCTGGACATGCTGGACATATGCTTCTCCCAAGGCTCTCCATAGCAACCGGTCCTGATTTGGTCGCATCCAATGGTAGCCCGAGACCTTCACCAGGTCCTACCCACGGTCCGGCTTCCAGTACTCGGTCCCCACTTAAGAACTGTTTCCCCATGAACCATTTTGTTTGTCTTGTTAAGTGTAGGGTTGTACTATAAGCCCTAAAGGCATGGTATATGATATGTGGCGACTTCCAAATTTAACACAACAATAACCTACTATAGCGCCATCTACCGAAGATACACTGAACTACGAAGTAACGCACTACACGAAGTAACTACAAATCCTGAATCGCGCAATAAATAGTTCTCTCGCCGATTATCATACATACAACATCCCAACATCAACTGTTAGGCAGTAGCCCGCCAGGCATGATCACCTCGCCTGGTTGGAGGATCCTCCCTTTGTGTTAGAGGGACATGATATCCGTTCCTCCACAGATATTTATACATTTTTAAATAACCTTTTGCTAAAGGCAATCCCTATAACAGTCTTAAATATACTTATCGATCGCGAGTAAGCCTGCCAAGTTCAATTGAAAGTCGCTAGGCAGCTTCCATTATGTAAACGGTATTGTTACGTTTACTTTTATACCACTAAGATGGTAAATAACGACCAGATATCTTTCAAAATAGCTTTTGGATATTAGACGTTGTAAAATGGTTTGTAAATTAGTCCTGAGTTGAGTTCGTGGTTTTTTGTTTTATGGAATAGGGGGCAATCGAGCAGACGTATTGCCTGCAACACCAGAGGCATTACAAGTGCGTTGCCGGCCTTTGGGGGATGAGCAGGGGTTGAAGGAAGGGGCTGGGGTAGGGTCTCCGTTATCCTCACTCACTCGGTGAAACACAGCGCAGGCACTGTTTTACACAGGTGTTCTGTGAGGCCGTGGTATCACTCCGGTCGAGCCGGCCGTCTGTATTATGGTAACCAAGCTGTTGACAAAGAGCAAATCATAAATAATTCATACATTTAACATACAACGCCATTTAGTCCCGAACTCAGTAGAGCTTGTATTATGGGCACTAGACAACTGATATAAATTCATATATACTTTTATTGTAAATGTATTATATTACATGACCATCACACAATTATTTGTCCTGGACGGGAATCGAAGCAACGACGTTTAGCTTAGTGGACAAACACTACACCAACGGGCCAGACAATCAGTAATTTTACATAAGTGACTATTAGTACAAATGAAACTCTCAACTTTGTTTTCTCATAACTTACAGTTTAATATTTAAAATCAATACAATTCTACGTAAATCTGTAAGTGACATAAAAGCGTGACTGATTTGACATTAGCATGCTGGCAAACATGCCAACGTACAACTGACAAGGAGATCGTTTTTTGTTTTTTCGGAAGACGGTCCCCATTTCATGTCATCCACATTTTATATATTTTTTATCATTAATTTCATCACGACGACGACTTGAAGACTTGAAGACTTGATAATTGAAGACGATAAATACTTGACATTGGCAGAAATAGCTGATCCGAGTGATCCGGCTAGTTGCCATTCATCATAAAAAAAAAAAAAAAATACAACTGACAACTGTCGTACGTCGATATTTGACACATGACAATATAAACGCTATGTCATCACTAGCACTGTTTAAATAAACGTCACGAGTATTGAAATTGTATTTAGAAAGGTTTCTCACTTATACTTTGAAATTTTGCTACAATCTTAATGTACATAAAGGTATCTGCACACTGTCTTGGATATCATCGAATGTTCAAAGTTGTAGTATCGATTAATATTTATAGATATTGGAGTCGTATATAGGTAGGTGTAAAAAACATACTTTCAAATTTTAAATATTCGTTGTTTGGTAATTATAATAATAATAAATATTTCGGACATCTAACACACAGCGCCATCTAGTCCCAAGCTAAGCAGAGCTTGTGTTATGGGTTCTAGACAACTTATAAATACATGTTGAAAAAAAATTGTAAATACATACATATAATACATAGAAAACAATAAAAATCCGAAACAAATATTTGTAGATCACACAAACAATTGGACCTAGGATTTGAACCCGAGAGCTCAAGCACAGCAGTAATATATGCTGTATGAGTTGACACAAGGCCTCACAGTAAGCCAATATTAAATATTTCTTTACTGTTCAACAAGTCTGTAAGTTTACTCTTAATAATTATAATCCTCAAATAACTTCAAAGCCCTTTGTTTCTTGAGTTTCAGAGCTCTTACGCTCTCTACGCCATTAAAAAAAACCAACCCTATAGTATTCCCTATAATAAAGAACCAGATAAACTAGCAGAACTTGGACGGTGACAATTTTACACAGTAACACAACAATAAACAAAATCGTTTGTTGTAAAGTAAAGTAAATTTTCAATCAATTTACTTTAGACTTAACACAACACTACGTCGACGATCATGGAAAAATGACACAAGTACACATACCGCAAACGATACGCCGCCAGTGTGCTAAAACCTTAATATTAGCTTTCTCGGTTAGGAGTATTTCACATGTAATGTAGTTTCTCAATGCAATTGCATCTCGAAGTTTGCGGACGTGATCTCATCAAGTTCAGAGAACTTTACAACCGTCACTTTAAGGGTACTTAGAAATTTCTCTGTCATTACTCGTATTTCTAAACAAAATAATAATTCATAATCATCATCCACTTTTAAAAGTCCACTGCTGGACATAGGCCTATCATTAAAGGTTTTGATCATCTATGTCGCCTGTATTATTCCCAAAATTTGTCGGCGTCGACTTCTAGTTCAGCCAGTTTGAGAATTTCTCTAAAAAAACCTAACAGCAGTCAATCAGATGGTGAATTAAAAATATGACGTGTCCTCACCACTCCATATTTTTAATTCACCATTATACGAACATAACAATTCTCTATCGTATACAAAATTAGATCAATCTGCGGGTAAATTTAAATAATATTTTAATTAAAGCTTGAATTAACTTGAATGGCATGTTTTTAGTTAATTAGTGCAAAAGCACGCATTGAAAGCGAACGCGTGAGAATGAACTAACGCGTTCAATGAGCTACTTTCGCATACGTTCTCATAATTATGTTATATAGTTGTGATCTCTGAATTGTTTCTGTCATCTCGACAAATATTGTTTTGTTAAATAATATGTACATTAGTTATGGTTTTGTGCCTGACTTCACCTGCGAGTCATATATTGTAGTTAATTGTATTTACATGTAATGTATTCTCACTAACCCTCCTACCTTTCTCATTCTATCTCCAATACCGGGTCAGACCCAACACAGAAAGCCCTTCACAGGCCACTAGGATTACCTGCGGATGGTCGCAAAATTGCGATCAGGCCGCAACATATAACGGTTGGGCCAACAGGCAGGAGCAAGTCCAGACTTCCTCCAGGATAGACTCTCTATAGACGCGGTGTCGTTCCCAGAGCAGGGCGCCAGAGACCGACCGCCGGGGTGGTTTTTAGTGGTCTCACCACATACCTGGCTCCTCAGTCCCCGAGGAGCCGGAGATTCGAAGGGATTTTAGAACCGGGAAACAAAAAAATAAGTATACCTGCGGCAATACTTATCCATCACTTGTACCGACTTTTTTATATTAAGGCACCTAAAGCCATTGATGAGTACTTCAAGACTAAATAGTAACGGTTTCTTATATGATTGATACTGTTTCGTCACTTTAATGATATGATCGTATTTAACATCTAAGGTTTTTCACCGTGGGAGAGCCACCAGTGGGCCGGCTCAACCGGAGTAACACCATGGCCTCACAGAAAACCGGTGAGGATACCGGAGGCCCATACCCCATCCCCTCCCCTCATCCTCCTCCCCATCCCCTTCCCCCATCGTCCTCCCCTTCCCCAATTGGCCGGCAACGTACTTGTGACGCCTCTGGTGTTGCATGGACACCCCATGGGCGATGGTAATCGCTTACCATCAGGCGATAAATCTGCTCGTTTGCGCCCTACATCATAAAAAAAAAGATCTGTTTGACACATTTTCCGCCTCCATTTCTCTTGAATGACAACAATTCTTATGTAATTTTTACATTATGTAATTTCATGTAAACCATTGTTTAAAACCTAATATTAAGTTTAAGAAATATGCTAATTTAGAAACTTGTTACAAACGTATTTAGTTCTCAAAGTTTTAAGCTGTGTACACAGTCGGTAATATTACATTACGTGTAATGTTATGTAATAATGTAACCGTTATAAAAGATTGAATTTAATAATTTAAACAATGCCTTATTAACCGTGAGAATTTTAATAATTCTTTGAAGGTATTCTTGTTGACAGTGATTGTAATAAAACAGTTATATTATGGATTATGTTATACATTTATATGCTGTGATGTAAATACAGGTTCAGGGTAATTTATTATTATTAAAGATTTACTCCCAAATGTCACCGTCCCTGTTCATCGCATGGGTTTCGTAAGATTCAATTTAGAAAGCAAACTACGCGGGACAAAAGCACTGCAATAAGAAGGAAAATATGTAACCTTAAACATTCTCCATGCTCAATATTGAAAAGCGTCTGATCGTTTCTCAGGAGAGACCTGCGTCTTACAGTAAACTATATCTAATACTGATAATGATTACTGACTTACTAGTATTTAAGTATGTTATAAATCTACAAAATATATATCAGCATATATATACAATATATACATTTCTAAATACGACTGCACGTTTGGTCTCGTGGGTTAAGCGGTCATCACGCCGTTTTCTATTTATAATAATAAATAATAATAATAAATATTTTGGATATATAACACACAACGCCATCTAGTCCCAAGTTAAGCAGGGCTTGTGTTATGGGTACTAGACAACTGATATGAATACATATATACTTTTTTTTGAATATACATACATATTATACATAGAAAACACCCAAACTCCGAAACAAATATTTGTAGATTACACAAACATTTGGTCCGACCCAGGATTTGAACCCGAGACCTCAAGCACAGCAGTCGCATTCACTACCACTGCGCCACCGAGGCAGTCTTTTGTTAAGTCTGTTGTGTTGTGGGATTTGAACCCACAGGTTCAAATCGGACAACACTTGACAAAATAGGCAACAGTGGGGACAACACTTTGTGTGATCCACGAACTGTTGTTTTGAGTCTGGGTGTTCTGTTTCCGCTACATGTATGTTTTTAAAGTCCCCCGCGACATATAAGTTATTACTAGTGCGGGAGTTGTATTAAAAAAACTATTAAATATTTGATTCTAGAAAGTAAAACCTATGTTTTTGGTTCTAAAATGTTTTGTAATAAACCTTGAAAGTTACTATTATACAAAGATACATGTATTAATATGTAAAGATATTTTTTGTGCATTTGTGAGGTAGTATGCAAACGAAGCCGATAATATGTATTAAAAAAAATGTAAAAAACGCAAAATTTAACTGTTTCTATATTTATTAATGAATTTTTTCTATTGGGTTGATAATTGATTTTCTTATTTTTTGTACCTCACAGAGAAATCTTGTGATGATGTGAAGACGTTACGTCTACCGTTCAAGAAGAAAAAAATACCTGAAATTGAGTAATCCTCTCATTAAATATTTATTCGCTGTAACAATATTCAAAGTTCTTAGCCAATAGGTATGTAGTATAGTTTAAACGTAACTAGCAAGTTGCCTACAATGAATCACATTTAATCGACAACAGATAATCATACCATACTAACGTTGTAAAACGTTGTCCAAGCCATTTTCATTCGAACAATAGTAATTGTCTTTTTATGGATTATTAACTACTATAAAAGACATATCATATTGCTCACGATTTATACTTTATTTTGAAAAGAAATCAAACGTAGCCAAAGATTATTACGTGTAGTCAAATAAACAATCAAACAAAAAAAACACAAAGACGACAAACTATGTTATCAATTGACTGCCTCTGTGACGCTACCGCATACGCTATGCGACTACTATTCTTGAGGTCTCAGTTTCGATTCCCGGGTCGGACCAAATGTTTATATGATCTACAAATATTTGTTTCAGAGTTTGAGCGTTTTCTATGTACAAAAAAAGTGTATATTTATTTATATCAGTTGTATAGTACTCATAACACAAGCTCTGCTTAGCTTGGGACTAGATGGCTTTGTGTGTAATGTCCGAAATATTTATTTTTTTATTTATGTATTATTAACATATGACTTGTAATACTTAACTGAGTTAAATAATATGAATGTCATACATCTATCAATGGTCGTCTGACTTCAAAGTATGAACTAGACCGGTGATAACAAATCTATATTTATAAAAGCGAATTACCATGATTAATCACGAAATCTCAGAAACTATAACACCGACACACTTCAAATTTATATTTTATAAAACTCCACCCCTTAGGGGATAAAACGGGGGTTAGAAGTTTGTAAGTCCTATGTTTGTGAAATAAGAAACTTGAAATTTAAAATGTATGTTCGATAGTGTGGATTTGTATTAATAATTAATAAAACGAGGGATGGTAGTTTGTATTAAAATCCAATGTTATTGAAGTTAAGACGGTACAACAACAACCACGGGTAACACCGCGGTGCAAAGTTAGTACTTAGATATTTCTAAGTAATCACATCATCATCTATCTAGCCTTTATTACTTTACTTTACTCCCAAGATTATTTGGGGTCGGCTACTAGTTCAACTGGTTTTAACTGAATATCAGTTTTTCTACAGAGCGACTGGCATCGGACCTCCGCAACCCCTAGGGCAAACTGAATTCGAAATTTGAATTGGTTGTCAGTATATTTGAGGGCACTGACTTTCCCATAACGACTGTCATAGATGTCCATAACAACCAAAACCGACGGTTTCACGTGCTCTACGGGGCACGGGTTTCAAAGTAAATACATATTATAGTTAAATTACACTGTGACACAGAACGAATACTTGTGTTCATAACTCAATTATTTGTGGAACTTTATACTGGTTGTAATCTGTGACATCCAGCTAAATAAATGCTTGTGCTAATTCTGCGGGATTCGTACTAAAAATCATCCGTAGAAGCGCTCATAACGCACTTGGTGATTAGGATTTATCTCGATAAAGATCTAAATATTAATTAAGTAGTAGGTTTTATGTTAAATCTTATAATACGCAATTTGAACTGAAAAATTATCACGCACGCTATTACACCCAACGCAAAATGAACAAAGTTGAAATAATTACTCGTACATTGGAAATGTTTAGATCACAGATTTTTTCTGTACCAGTGGCAGAAAGTTCGTCATTCAATTCAAACCACGTAACTTTACTTCAGATCACAAAATAAATTACAGAGAATTACGCAAAAAATAAATTACGCTCCATTAATTCCCGTCGCGTAATTTTCATTGCGTAATTCATCCCGTGTGTCCTCGACTCAACTCTCACTGGTGTACGAACGTTGAATAGTGATGTATCGAAAGTGATGCGATTGTGTAGAAAGTCAATGTGATGTATCTGGTCGTCTGATAGCAACAAAGTCTACAACATGGGGCTGCATAAACGCGAAAGTGAGTATTTTTTGTTCTACTGTTTCAGTTTTATTGTATATAGATGTGAATTTTGGTAGTAACAAGATTAATTGTAATGAATTGTTTTGTTAAAGATTATGCAAGGATAGAACTGTTATATTTATGTCTAATTGCGTTGACTGTTTGAATTGTGTTTTATTAAATGTAAATAATGCCTCGACTATTAAAAACTATTCTTAAAAGCTCTTGATGGAAAACCTTGGTTTGATCAAGTGATGAAACCGCACTAATTGACTAGGCTAACTTCAGCTCACAGATTTAGTAATTAACTAGTCGATTTTATTAAGAGTGTTTTGACTGTCCTGATGTACCTATTATTATACAATGTATTATTTAAAAACTTAAACCTAAGGTTTTTTTTCTGTCCTCTGTCTGTTTGTTTGTTCCGGCTTATCTTCGAAACGGTTGGACTGCTTTTGATGAGCTGGCAGATAGCTGGTATAAGGTGTAACTTACGCTAAATATATTTTCGAAAAAAAATGTTAGAACATAATTAAGACAATTAGATGACCAATTAAAGGTTCGCAGCTAGTTAAAAGATAGTTTATATGTTCTTTGGTATAAAAATCCGCCGCCCACGGACACCCGCAACACCAGAGGCGTCACTAGTGCGTTGCCGGTCTTTGGGGAATGGGGGGAGTGGTTGGGGTATGTTTCTTCGATATCCTCACTTACTCGGCGAAACACAGCGCAAGCGCAATTTCACACCGGTTTCCTGGGATGCCGTGGTCTCATTCCGGTCAAGCCGGGCAATTCAAGCGTGGATTTCCCACGGTAAAACTCTAAAACTTGCTCAACTGCTTGCTCCACCGGCCCAAGCCGGCCCGTAGATGAGTATCTACGGCCGAGGGCCTAATTTGTGCATATTTTGGTTCATTGTGACCCGACAGGACGAGAAAGAGGGTTATATTTTTCAAGTATGACTATAAGACAGTCGGTCCTATGTGTAGTTTGAAAGGATTTTCATAAAAAAGGAACCCACAGCACGGCTAAAGTTTATAGACTGAAAACAAATGAACCTATCAGGATCAAGAAAACATTTACATAATGTAATATACATATGTATTTCAATTTAGTTGTAAAGAGTGTTAAGTCTCACCATAATTTTACTAAAATCTTCTTTAGTACATTATTCAACATTAAATCATCATCATCATCAGCCCATCGCAGTCCACTGCTGGACATAGATCTCTCCAATTGCACGCCACTTAGTTCGATTCTCAGCTTCTCGCATCGAGCTCCTGCCAGCCGTCGAGACCGCGTCTCGGCAAACGTAGTGTAGGACGTCCACAAGCCAGGTGGAGTGATGATTTGCCCAACATTAAATATTTCGCCTAAATTAAGCAATATATCAAATCTTTAAAAAGACTGTATTCGTTGTCCTATAACAATTAAAAGTAACTGTTTGACAACACGTAGTGCCGTTAGAACTTGTAACGTTTGGTAAAAATATACTGATTTGACTAGTCAGCCATTACACATATTACAAATCACGTAATATAACAATCAACACATCAATTGACACGCTCTTTACGATAACATAAAAATTATATCTATATTTATCTATGTATCAACATCATTCACTACCTAAATTCATAAGTACTTTTACTCTCAGTGGCTGTACATGACTGAATGCTATATATATATGTACATGTGTGTATATATATGTGTATGTTTATGTTTATATGTTATTATTAAACATCACATCAACTTTTAAACACCTACACTACCCTTTATTACATTCATTTCTTTCTCCGGTAAATATGTCCATCGAAAGGTTGCCTGGAAGAGATTGCTTTTGGCAATAAGGCCGCCCATTGTACACATCTTCTTGAATTTTAAGTTAAGTAGTTTGTAATTGGTGTACAATAAAGTATATTCTATTCTATTCTTTTAACAATCCACGGCTGAACACAGGTTTCTCCTTACGAAAGAGGTTTTGCCAGACGGTTTTCTAGGGTTTTCATTTCTTTGCCGTGCTGTTATGCAGCATAGTTCGTTCCCAGAGCCATTTCTTACAACACCCATAGGACGAATAGGGTATTGACACTTTCTTTTCTTAATACGTTACCACTTGCAGAAAACAATTATTTAAACGAAAAGAAATATTGTACAGACAGAACAGTTTAAAAGAGGACGTTTGACTTGTACGTCTGAAGGTCAATAGAATCGATCGGCGCAAGGAGACGGAGTCGTCTATGCCTTATAACTAAAATTTCTTTTGTAGGGTAGACTGGGTACGGTTGAAACGGTGGACGGTTGAAACAAAATGAATATCGCGTAAATAGTGCGTGGTAAGGTGAGGGGTGCAAGGGAAGTACGAAGCGGACGACAAGTCGGAACACGAATTTTAATATTCCGTCGCTCTTCGGGCGCCGTGCTTGTGTATAGGAGGCCCCATTGTGTTTTTTGACGTAAAAGTAAGTATTTTTGGAACTACATTTTTGCAATTATAAAGATTTTGTTTAAAGTTAGAGTATTGAGAGTTTTTTTCCGTTTTAATTGAAGTTTGTAGAATATCGCAGTATCATTAGTTTTTATTTACATTTGTTATCATTCTTACTGTGAACCGTTTTATACTAAGAGCAAGGGTAGGGGACAGTTGAAACATTGCTTGTGGGTACGGTTGAAACAGTTTATTTATTTAATTTTCTTGTTTCCTAGATACCAAGGGTACGCCATAGCAAGACTACGAAAGGTCGGGCAGACTTATCAACGTACAAACAAGCTTATGATGATGTATAAGCGGAATCTTCGTTACGAACAGCGGCAGAAAAACATGGACTAAACCACTGTTCCCTGTTCCGATATGTACATAAACGAGATGCGGCTGGTAACGATGAAAATCAAGAAATGGGATGGGAAGCAGACCTAGGGAAAAATGGATACAATGCACAGTATGTAAAATGTGGGCGCATGAACAGTGCACACAAGGTAGCCTTAGTTATGTTTGTCACAATTGTGAGTCCGAATGATCTCGTAACCATTAGTTTTTTTTTATAGGAATAATGTCTTTAGTTTTTTTTCTAAAAGTTTATAATACTGTTAATAGTTGAGAAATATATTCTCACAAATATTGCAAAAATATCGTCACAACGTATGATTATTATTTAGTTTAAGTTGTACTTAATATAAAACTTTAAAGGCTGATTAAAATAATGTTAGATTATAAGTAATGCCAAAGATTGATTATTAATAAAAAAACGTTTGTGATATTCAACTGTGCCATTATGATTTGTGAAATGTTATTAGATGATTAATAAAACATGATAATTGATTACATTTTGTATTATTTGCATGTGTTTCAATTGACCCCAGGCACTGTTTCAACCGACCCTGGAATGGGGACGGTTGAAACAAATTACTGTTTTTTTTTAATATGGTTTTATACAGAAAATACTATATAATAATCTCAAATAACATTGCCC
Organism: Spilarctia lutea; assembly: GCA_916048165.1. Classification (NCBI taxonomy): domain Eukaryota; kingdom Metazoa; phylum Arthropoda; class Insecta; order Lepidoptera; family Erebidae; genus Spilarctia; species Spilarctia lutea. Next base: position 2,472,922 of record OU696490.1, read on the forward strand.
AGTAGTAGACAGATATAAGGTCTTTCATTTAATATATTTACGTCATCACTCTCATAACAAATTCCAATGCTATGCACGATAAACGCTAAAATGTTTCAACCGTACCCAGTCTACCCTATATATGCTCCTTTCTGGCTTTTTCGTTTCTGTGTATAGAGTATAGAATTGAATACTTTGTTTTTTTAAATGATTTTGTGTTTTTTGGGGTAGAGATGCTACGGTCAAAGAGTATGTGCTTATTCTGTTTATAATAAATATATATTTAATGAGAATCACCATTCTAGTTTGTAGTGCTGCAAGCCTTTTAGAAGAGAGGGGTAGGAGGGATAATCAAATATTAGCAACGCATACTAGTATTATAAATTCGAAAATAGCTCTGTCTGTTACACTATAACGCCTAAACCGCTTTACTGATTTCAATAAAATTTTCCATGGAAATACTTTGTTTTTGGAAAAGGGCAGAGACTACACTTTACCGTGAAAACCAACAAACAAGCGGGTGGAACCACGGGCAAAAGCTAGCGTATCATAAAAAGGCTTGCCTCTCGTACTAAGTACTGAGTTGAGAGTTTATATTATGTAAATAAATTTAAATAAAGCTAATTTCTTGCATATCTTTGCATTTTATTATACTTACAGATAATAACAATAAACAAAATTAAAAAAACATGCTAACTACAAGATAAAATCAGAAATGTAAATATGAAATCGATATTATAGTATAATGATAATATAAATTATAATAAATTAAATCAACGTGTAACACATTTTGAATAACTCAGATTTGAATAATGCATTTTAATCAACAAGCTTTTTTTTTCTTTTTTTTTGAATACGGCTAAACGAGCAGACGTATCGCCTGACGGTAAGAGATTACCGCCGCCTTTGAACACACGTAACACCAGAGGCGTCACAAGTGCGTTGCCGACCTTTGGGGGATGGGGTATGGGCCTCCGGTAACCTCACTCACTCGGTGAAACACAGCGCAAGCGCTATTTCACACCGGTTTTCTGAGGCCGTGGTATTACTTCGGGCGAGCGGGCCAATTCATGCCGAAGCGTGGCTCTCTCACGGTGTAATTGCTATTTAAGTTATAAAAATAGTTCAAAACATTACCACTTATATCAAAACTTAAAATTTTAATTATATCTTGATATTTTGATCTGCAGCTCAATAAGTCGTAAGAAAGACTCCTCACACTTTAGGCTATAGCACCTTCTTTTTTCTTTTTTTTGTTCGGAAATCCCCTCGGATACCACTTGTGGTTATGTCGGACTCGAACCGACTAACAACCGCACACCGTCTGGGGTACTAGAAGCCGGGGAACCAGGTGCACCCTCGGAAGGAAATCCCTGGAACCCCGACGTAAGGCTATAGCACCTGCGCTGCGCATATGATTTTCTAACTCTTTCCCTTGACAAATGTTATAGTGTGAAGAGATCCTCCTCTGCTCCTCTCCTGGCCCTCCGGTCTCGCACTCACCCACATGACAAGAACAACATGTAAAGTTCCCCGCTACACACAACTATATTCCTAATGCGAGAATTGTATTTAATAATTTCAATAAGGGGCAAACGAGTAGACGTATCGCCTGATGGTAAGTGATTACCGCCGCCCATGGACATCGCAACACCAGAGGGGTCACAAGTGCGTTGCCGGCCTTTTGGGTATGGGCCTCGGTAGCCTCACTCACTCGGTGAAACACAGCGCAAGCACTATTTCACACCGGTTTTCTGTCACGCCGTGGTATCAGTATTTAAAAAAAAATGTTGTTGTATTAAATAACAATGATATACCAATTTGTAATGTAACAAATAACTAAGTATGACAGTACAAGTTCAAAGCACATAGCCTTGTTAGTTGAATGTCACGTCAGTATGCAACAAAAAGCCACATACCACGCCTTAATGACTGTGCACACGAAGTATTGTGAGCGGAGAGTGCAAGCGATTGTTTTTATAGTTTCTTGATTATTGAAAACAAAACACGATTTGTAAACATTACGTGATTAATGTAGTTGAGAATTTGAATTTGAATTAACCATAAGAGAACTGTGCTTCCTTACGTATTAGTAAATTCAAAATGAGTACTCATCGCATAGTTAATGGAATACTGTCTTAACTCAAAAAAGTTGATTTTTGGGCAATTATAAAAGAAGATCTTGATTTAGGGACTAATTCCACTTATTGATGAATAAAATTAAAACTGATTTAGTATACAACTACCGCATTAGGGATATCCATCCCGTATCGCGGGGAATTTTACAAACATACATGAAACGGACACAAATAACACCCAGACTCAAATCAAGAATCTGTGGATCACAGAAAGTGTTGTCCCATGTGGGATTTGAACCCACAACACTTGACGTAGTAGGCAACGTACGCAAAAACTATCGTTATTATCGTACCGCGGGAAACGCCGCAGGGTTCAGCTAGCACTATATAAAGTAACCTGGATCGCCAAGCTCTGCTCGGTATATGTTTTTTTTTTTAATTTTTCTAAAAGAGTATCATAGCTAGATCGATTTATCGCCCTCTTCATATTAAACTTTATAAAAATCGTAGGAGCCGTTTCCGAGATTCAGTATATCGTTCAAACAAACAAACAGATAAACAAACTCTTCAACTTTATATTATTAGTATAGATTATAATTTCATAGTATTACAACTTTATTAATACAACATCCGACCCTTTAAGGGAAAAAATGTCATAACTATCTGATCCACAAACTGCGTACTTCGTACCAACCATTGCGGCAGAAACGACATCCTAAAACTCCTGTTTCGGTGATAATCCTTCTATAGCCCTGTAAGGGGTGAGCATCCCTGAAATCTTAATACAAGTTTCAATAGGTATCAGCGAACCCCTGCTGTGGTACTTCCTTAATAGTTACAAGTTTATGTACACGAATGTGTGGTGCAGATCATAAGAAGTAGCGGATGGATAAGAAGAGCGTGTTATTAAGACTAATAATGACAGTTTTGTAGCACATGCTGTTTGCTCAAATATTGCGTAAAATTTCTGGCCAATGGTTTTGTTTTGTCCAATAGATAATAATAACTACGATTATTAAGGGAATGTATCTTTCTTAAAACACATCCAAAGATGAAAAACTCCAACAACACATTGCAAGTCGGTATTATTATTAATTCAAAATGGCGGCGTACATATTTCTGAACAACTTACCCAATATGGGGAGCTGTCGCCTGCGGTGTTCCCGGACCAATACGACCTTCAAACCTTCAAGAAAAGAGCGTACTCCTTCCTAAAAGGCCGGCAACGCACTTGTGACGCCTCTGGTGTTGCGGGTGTACATGGGCGGCGGTAATCGCTTACCATCAGGCAATACGTTTGCTCGTTTGCTCCCTATACAATAATAAAAAAAAAAGAAAAATCAGTTGAAAGGGCTTAAAGTTATTTTTTTTATCAACAATAATAATAAAAAGTTAAAAAAACCTTTTTATAATAATGATTGTAGTAGTAGTGTAGTATTTAATACCAAATTTCATTCAAATTGGTACAGCGGTTTAGCCGAATAAGCGTAACAGACAGACAGTTACTTTCGAATGCATAATATTAGTAAGGATTAGAAATATTCTAATTTCATTTTTCTATTTTAGTCTGTAATTGGTATCATATGTACATAAAACATACACACAAAATTTATAAATAAGAATTATCTGTAAATATTTACGAAAAACTTGACGAGTCCGGTTTCAGATAAATCTTAGTTCGGTAATAACTTTACAAATCAATTACATTTCAACAGCGTAACGGGTTCTAAAGTAAACTTTACATAACCATGAAAAACTATATAATCGCATGATACATGCGAGCTTATATACGTAATACAATGTAAACATTACATGTGGTGTGAGATGTGTCGATTGAACACTATCCTATGATTTGTGTCGGTCAACAACTTTGTTTACACTTTTTAAGATTATTTTTGTAAGTATATTATACTTAATGATTTATCTTTCGCCTGTGGCTTTGCTGGCGTTAATTTCAACTTAGTCTATTATCTTTTTTCGTTTTCTAGAATATAAAAGCGACTGTTCTATTTCAGACTACGTGTCTAATTTCGTCCAGATCAGCCGTTCTGTTCTGACTGAGTAACATTCAACCAACCTATAACATCTATACAAATAAATAAAATTGAAGTGTCTGTTACATATGTATGTATACACGGTACATATACCAAAATGACATATTTTTAAATTTTTATGTTTGTCCGTTTGTCTGTCTGTTTATTCCGGCTAATCTGTGATACGGCTGCACCGATTTTGGTATATACCTGTGGGGGAACGGGTATAATGTTCCACCCAACACAAAGGGAGGATCCTCCGACCAGGCGAGGTGATCATGCCTGGCGGGCTACTGCCCAACAGTTGATGTTGGGATGTTGTATATATGATAATCGGCGCGGGAACTTTATTTGCGCGATTCAGGATTGGTAGTTACTCCGTGTAGTGTAGTTTGTAGGTACAGTGCGTTACTTCGTAGTTCAGTGTATCTTCGGTAGATGGCGCTGTATGTGGAGGTCGCCACATCACTCCCCTCCAAGACTGGAGGTCGATATATGTTGAGTCAGCTGTCTGTGCTCTGATGCGGAGCTTGCCAGTGCCAGGAGTGAGTAGTTCCAGTGAGTCGGAACTGAATGCCGCAAGTTCCAGTGAGTCGGAACTGAATGCCGCTAGTCCCAGTGAGTCGGGGCTGAAGTCCGCTGATCCCAGTGAGTCGGGATCGCATGCGGTGCGCGGTGCTGCGGTGAGGTCCCCAGTGAGTCGGGGCGATTGCTGCGTAGTGGCTGGCTGCTGCGTAGACGGGAGAGATGTGCTCTGCTTACATGGACCGTAGGTGCAGTGTGCTGTGCCTAATCGCTGTAGAGGCCGTAGGGGTTACCAGGCTGGAGCGGTCGCGTCCTGCGTGTGGTATATCCCAGTTGAAGCCGAAGTTGCTGGCTGGCTTGAGACTTGCTGTGGGAGTGAACATGATGGTGGCGCGGCTTGAAGGCTGCTTCCAATCACGTCGGGGTCACCACTGTGGGGGAACGGGTATAATGTTCCACCCAACACAAAGGGAGGATCCTCCGACCAGGCGAGGTGATCATGCCTGGCGGGCTACTGCCCTACAATTGATGTTGGGATGTTGTATATATGACAATCGGCGCGGGAACTTTATTTGCGTGATTCAGGATTGGTAGTTACTCCGTGTAGTGTAGTTTGTAGGTACAGTGCGTTACTTCGTAGTTCAGTGTATCTTCGGTAGATGGCGCTGTATGTGGAGGTCGCCACAACGGTACTCACTGATAGGTAGCTGATGATACAATTAGTAACTTAGGTTACTTTTTTAGATTAAGTTCGCCCCGTGGCGTTACCGCGGGTAACACCGTGGGGTTCAGCTAGTTAATAATATTAACTAGCTTTTGCCAGCGGTGCCGCATACGTGTATATTGGTATCGTTGTAAATAATAATCTATGTCCTTTCTCAAGTATCAATGTGTCTCTATACCAGATTTCATTGAAATCAGTGCAGCAGAAAGTCTACCAGGCAGACAGAATTACTATCAAATTTATAATATTAGTATTTTAGGTTAGTCCGATTCTAGGTTTTTGAAAAAAAAAATACACGAAGTTTCACTTGTACCACAAAATAAAGGCGTGTGTCCACTAACATGTAACGGCCCGCTTCCGGCGCACAATAGTGTCCGCTAAATAATTGATAGCTCTAGTAATATAGCCCTACCCACACATTGTATTTTCGAATGTGTGTAAATGTATGGGAATGGAAGTAGATACATGAATAAAGGTGTAATGTGGGGCGTGAGAGTTTTTTAATGTTGTATTTAGGATTAATTAGTTTACAAGTGCTCGTATGTCGGTGTGCGAGCGTGCGTCTACGTGTCTGCCCGTGTTTCCTTTGCACGTGTGTGTTTTAATTCACTATAAACTGCAAATAAATTGATACTTTGTATAATATGTATGTATTTACAAAAAAAAGTATACATGTATTATTATCAGTTGTCTAGTACCCATAACACAAGTTGTGCTTAGCTTGGGACTAGATGGCGTTGTGTGCTAGATGTACGAAATGTTTATTTATTTATATTTAATTTGGAAGACAGATAACCGAAGGCAGGCAGACTATTTCGCCTCACAGTTAATGCTCTATTCCTTCTCATTTTCGTTATGAAATTCCATGTTATGTATTTAACTATGTGTATAATATCTATACCAATAATAAAGCTGCAAAATTTGTTTGTTTGTTTGAACACGGTAATCTCAAGAACTGAAGGCTATAGGCTATATATCATTACGCTACTACTAATAGGAGCGGAGAACCAATGAAGAATGTTTCAAAAACGGGGGAAATTTTCACGCTACGGGCAATATAAGACGCAAACGAGGTTGCGTGGGTCAGCTAGTAAAACATACTAAGTTAACATTTACCTATACATGATTTTGAATGTACGAATTTAATTATCACTTTCAATTTTCCAATACAACCTTTCGGCCTAGTAATGGTACGTCCGTCCGCAACTATTAGGGCTTCAGCTTCGATTACCAGATACCAGAGAAGTGCGTGACCGACACAAGTATACATACGTATATTTTATAAGTATGTACACATAATCAACACTTTTTAGGTAATAGCTAGAATGTTATGTATATATGTCCAACCAGCTCAGGAAAACCCTGACTGACTCATTCTTCGCTACTTGAAACCAAAAGTGATGATATATATTCTTGATTATGTATATCTTACTTGTATCTGTGTTGTTATGTGAACATGTATTTCTACTAGCTTTTGTCCGCGGCTCTGCCCGCATGTATGTTGGTTATGGCGATAGAAAGTAACCCACATCTTTTCTTAGGAATCTAAGTATCTCCATGGCAAATTTCATTGAAATCGATCTACGGGCAATATAAGACGCAAACGAGGTTGCGTGGGTCAGCTAGTTATAAAATAAATATTTACTGGACATCGGATAGTGACCGGACATCTGCTACATGTCAATAAAACTTAAAACTACGATAAATTAAATATCTATTTTGTTTGAATTCGTAAAAATATAGGAGCATACCCAGTTTTCAATTAATACAGAAATTTTTTTTTTTAACTATTCTAAGTTTGGTTTTAAATATTTTTCTTAAACCATTATTATTATTTTTTACATTAAATATTTTTTTTCCACCGTGGGAGAGCCACACTTCCAGTGTGAAATAGCGCTTGCGCTGTGTTTCACCAAGTGAACGAGGAAACCGGAGGCCCATTCCCCAACCCTTTCCCCCATCCGGCCAGGCCGGCAACGCACTTGTGACATCTCTGGTGTTGCGGGTGTCCATGGGCGACGATAATCGCTTACCAGTGGTGGTGATACGTTTGTTCGTTTGCCCACTATTCCATAAAAAAAACCTGTATTAAACTTGTTTCTCTTTGTCTCCAGAGAATGGTCTGCTCTCCTACGAGAATCCAAACTATCACTTGGATCCGTCCCGATTGGAGTCTGCGATATACAGCGACCTCTACGAGATGCACGACGAGAAGAACACACCGGATGAGTACGATGCCTATCTTGACAACAGAAGGTAAGCACCAGGAACTTCTTTTAGAAAAGTATGGAGTGGATATTCCACTTGATGAGATGATAGACAGAAAATTCTTTATTTGTACACCGTATTATAGAGTTTCAAGAGAGTACAGAAAATGTCAGGCGTATAATTTAAAAAAGAAGGTCTTATTGCTAATAGCGATCCCTTCCAGGCAATCAGGTCCATGATCTATAAGCATCACTAGGCCGCCATGGTGTGGGTCACCATGCTGCATTATTCAATTTTTTGCATTCACTTGTGTTTCACTGAGTAAGTGAAGATACCGGAGGCCAATACGCCGTCCCCTCCCCCCATCCCCGTCCCCATTCCCCCAAAGGCCGGCAACGCACCTGTGTGTTGGGGGTATCCATGGGCGGCGGTAATCGCTTACCAAATCAGGTGATATGTCTGCTCGTTTGCCACCTATTCCATATAAAAAAAATCTGCGTATGTTTTTCACCAGAGTGGAGTCACTTTGGTCTGACTAAGGCCTATACATAAAAAAAACTTAAGGATGGACCAAAATGTTTCGGAGAGACAGTAATAGTTTATAGTGCAATGAGTTTCAAAGAATGATTTGCTAATGAATATAAATAAATAATGCTAATGAAACCTATATACCTAATATTATACACATACATAGGCGTTATTACTCACGTAGCTTCGCCTCGCGGCGTTGCCCGCGGTAATTGTTGAACAGCGGATAACACCGCGGGGTTCAGCTAGTATCGAATATATTCTACTGTACTACAAACCCCGATCAAAATCTAGAATACAACGTACTTCGACTTTTGCCTACAAAAAAGTGAAGGCCTACAACAATTACTTACTTAAATTAAATCGACTTTCAAATTTAAAAATAAATTGATTTAAATACAACTGTTACAGACTTGTTATTTTATTTTTCGCACGATAAATGATCTCAAATATTGCCTCGTCCTAATATTCGCACTTCTCTCGTACCTAGTGCAACAGAAGTGTTACATCACAGTCAGGGTGCATCGACCCTTGTATCGCGCATGCGCCGTGCATCGATCCAGTGCATACACCCGGAATTATGCCTCACTACTCAGTGTGTTTTGATTTGTTTTTTTTTTTCGAATCACGTGATCGACATTATATCTAATTTCACATTCCAATTTTCTAAAGTCGATTGGTATGTAATGTCGATTGGTATTTTAAAGTTTGACTTTTATAGTAAGTATAGTTTTGAGAAAATTTTAGCTGTTAGAGCGTTTTCAGTTTTTTTTTTTTTTTTTTAAAGACAACTCCCGCATTAGGAATATACATCCTGTGTCGCGGGGGACTTTACAAACATACATGTAACGGACACAAATAACATCCAGACTCAGGACAACACTTTGTGGATCACACAAAGTGATGTCCCACGTGGGATTTGAACCCACGGCACTTGGTGCAGTAGTGAATGTTTAAACCACTTTTTTTTTTTTTTTTTTTACGTGTGGAAACCCCCTCGGGCCGTCACCCCGCCGGGGTTTGCGGCGGGGCGGTGTGTCGGAATCGAACCGACTAAAACCACACGGTGTGCCAACTCTGCGCCTGAGAAGGGAGGGGTCCGGGATCGCTGTTATTAACGCAAACCGGACCCCGATGTTTAAACCACTAGGCCAACCGTGCAGTGCAGATTATTCAATCCGATGTCGTGTCGGACGACGAAAGGCGACACCATGGTCTGTTTTCACATATTTCCGACAAAATCGTTCCGATTCAGCCATTTGCTCGATAGCTTCATGCGGACAGGTCATCATGACAGTGTATAATATTCAACTTTATTTGCTGTATCTTATAGTAGCTGACCCACGCAACCTCGCTTACATTAGAAACAAACTCTTCAGCTTTCTACATTAATATATATTTGAGACGCAAAAAAGGTCTTTCCAATGAAAGTACATACATCCCATTGTGGAATTTTAGATACTTACAAACAATATCAACCGACGGTTCACGGGCATCCGATAATGTCGCCAACACATTGGCGTCGGCTGCGATATCCGATATCGGTCCGGACGATATGAAAGACAGTTACATATTTAATACATTCGGATTGGCGCCTGACACCGATATCGGATTGGATAATCTGAATACGCTCTTAGCGCCCCTAGCGGTAAAATTTGTTAGCTGAATATGACAGGTATTACGATAAACATAAATCGTAACACACGATGAATGAATAACACAAGAAAAAGTTAAAAAAAAACTGTATTCCGACTAAGTACGTAAAAACTTTTTATACACCCGGGCCATTATGTATTATTGTTCTATTGGCACTTCATTCATTACCTAAAATCGATTTAATAGTTTTGGCGTTTCTTTACAACAAACATATAAATATTGGATGATTATTTTATGGTATAGTAGCAATTAGAGAGATATTTAATTTGATAGTAAGTGTGATGGAAGTGAGTTGCCATTTTCTCAAACCCCCTGGTCCCTGGCTCCCTGGGCCTTTGGGGTGAAAAGCAACAAAATAATTGCTTAGCACCGATTTTCTGAGGCCATGATGTCACTAAGGTCCAATGTGGCACAAAAGGCAAAGAATGGTATATTACATCACATTACCGTCTTTAACAATCCACTACTGGCTCTCTATACATTCCCTAGCAACACAATGTACGCGCGTGTCGATTTAATTCACTTCAGGATTACTACAGAATCTAGGACATTCCACAGCTCGTTGCACGTGTGCGTATTTTGTTCTTAAGCCGATTGCAAATCCCATTTTCTATAGCTCTCAACGGAGAATCAGGACAAGAGCTAAACCTTATAGACGGTTAATTGTGAGCGATTAATACGAATTTTCTTACCTAGAAGTATAGGCGAGATATATGACGTACTAGCTTTTGCCCGCAGCTTATCGAAATCGTGCCAGACAGACGGACGGGGTAACGTAACGTAACGTACTTTCGAAGTTATAAAATTAGTAAGGATTTTAGTATCACTGACAGTAAGTAACTGCCGACGCTCGATATACGAGTCATAGAATGAGTTAACTTTGTGAGAACCCCTCCCCCCACTTCCCCCAGAATCAGAGATTGAAGAACAGATTTAAATTCGGTTGTATTGGATTGACTATTCTTTCGATGCTAGAGAAACATCATAAAAACTGACTGCATCGGTAGTAGCGTATGCAACTGCTGTGTTAGAGATCTTTGGTTCGATTCCTGATGTACTGAAAACAGTCAAACAGAGTGGGATCCTAAGTGCTCCTTTACAAAACCCTTCTTTTTGATTATCTTATTTTAACAACCCTGTATTCATTTAAGCAAAAATACTGTGGTGATTTAAAAATGGATAGACTAAAATTTTGTTGCCAGCTGGAAAATGCAATAAACGTTGAACAGAAAATAGTCGCTTGTTTTATAGCCTACACTACTGACGCAGCGGATAGAACAACATCCGTTTTAAACTAGATAATAACGTTGCAGTATGTGTGGTACAAGTATCAACTGAAAGCGGGGAATGCAACTTAAAATTTATTGTTCAACTAAAACACGCATCAAAGTATGTATTTGTTGTAAGTACGGATGTATGTGAGTATATTATTTATAACATTCAAATATCGTTAAATTGCACTTCTATGAGTTTTATATGAGCCGTTGTTTAAAATGATTTGAGTTTTTGTGGTTGGAGCCTTTGATAGTTAGTTGCCAGTAAAGTTATATTTACTGGTAATTTCTACTACAGAACTGTTCTTAGTTTAAAGACAAATATTGTATCGTGTTCGAAAAGTGTATAAAACCCGCTCGTTTTATGGCTTACACATTTAATACAACGTTGCAAATAGGATAACGCACGTCTTGGTTCTAAGTGGAATGGGATTTATAAAGACGGCGTAATCCATGTGTTACAAGTCATAAACTGTAACAGAGTTGCTTTTGAAAAAAATAAATTTATTGGAAGGGAAATATTCGAGTTTGAGTATTATTTAATACTTACAGTTTTGAGGATCTCCATTCAACTCTCGTCTATATGGTGAATTTTTTTTTTAATTATTTTTAAATAGGTACTTTTAAATGTAGATTGACTCAAAATACTTCTGGTAAAGAGAAGATTTTATCATTTGATCCCCCTTTTTTTCCGTGACCGCACGAAACCGCACGCCGTCTCAGGTACTAGGAGCCGGGGAACCAGGTGCACCCTAGTAAGGAAAACCCTAGGTGTAGGTGGCCCCCTACTCTGTGGGAACCCTGATGTTCCCGTTACTGTAACTCGAGGCGTGCACGCTCCGCAGCGTCCGCGCCGCCACATGAGCCTGCTTCTGCTAGGGTGACAGATGGCCTCATTTGTCACCCCTAATACTTTGACTGGGTTGTCAGAATTGTTTGTATTGCGAGAGGATCGAATTCTACTACTGGTTTAGCAGCCAGGGTTACCAATAGATCAACATTCTAAAACACACCAACTCTTATTCTTATCTATTTCTATGACAAACTCGCATGGTATTCTGACGTACTTACATAAATATAAAACAAGGTCACGTAACTGTTTACTACTCCTACCCAAGCACTCACTATCTAAAACTAAGGGTCGCTTCAAGATAGCTGCTTCCAAGTGCTGGAATGTTCTACCCCCACCCATGTTATGGTTAGAATTAGGGTCATTCAAATCACGCTGTAGCAGGTGGTTATTAGTGAGGCATTCCGAGGTGACTACTTAATAATGTGTACTAATACATAATTTTGGACCTTCCTGGACTAGTGTTTGTAAGACAGTACTGTATACTCGTACAACGTTTTCAGTAGCAACAACGACTTACTACGATATTAATGTTTAAATGTTTAGTAATTATTATCTTCGTGGTCAGGATGGTGACATTGTGCTTATTCTGAGATTATATTAATCATGATTGGCTTGGACAGAATAACAGCGGCTGGCTTGCCCTGCATCGTCATCCATATGCTGAGTCCAAGACCATTTTGTCTTTCCAGTCACTGTTTAAACTCTTAATAATTATAAGTAACTGTGTAATATAAAGCCAAATAAAGTTTTTCTAATTCTTATTTTCGAAGACATATTTTATACTAAGTTCAACTTTAAATTACAAACCGTTAATTTTAAATGAGATAAAACAAGACATTTCCAACTTTTAATACAATTTAACGCGACCGTCGAACTCATGATTTTCGATCGTAAAAACGCTGTGGATCGTTGTTCTAAAGTGTGGAAGTTTGACTGCAAAATAACACGATTTGTTCTCGAAAACAGATATTTTCGTTAGCTTAATGAGCTTTGCATGTGGAACCTGAATGTAGTTTTAACTTTATTTACTAACTTGTACAAAATTAGCTGGATATCTATATATTAACACGTGAATGGAGGATTATGTAATTTGGGCACATTCAAAGTTAATATGGATGAGGAGTGTAGAAAGCTAATAGTCACAAATTTTAACAACAAAAAAATTCTAAATAGAACTCAGGTGAGATCCATTTGATAAATATGAATTCTATTTTCATTGAATTGGAAAATGAGATATTCTATTTTAACAGTTTGAAGGTTAAGGGTTCTTAAATCGGTTGTATTATTTGTTGTTTTCATGTTAACTTAGAACTTCTCTTTATAGTTAAAATTCGAGATTAAGTTTTGTCTGCAACTTCTCCGGTGTTATCATTTTTTAATTCGAATTGATGGTAGATCTTTATTACAAAATTCTAACAAAAAGAAACGACTTCAAGAACTGGACCAAATTGAAATAGAACCACACGGGAAGCACCAGCTTTCAAATAAAAAAAAGAATAATCAAAATCGGTTCACCCAGTCGAAAGTTATGAGGTAACAAACATTTTATTAATTATTAAAAAAAACAGTCTAATTGAGAACCTCCTCTTTTTTTGAAGTCGGTTTAAAAATAATAACTAGGTGAATTGTGGTCGAATTTCGACCACTGGGTGACCACCAGTTAAGTATAATTCCACCAGTAAATTGCTACAATTAAATTGAGAAATCATTTACCACATAAAACGATGATCATGTAAGAATGAAATAAAATAAAATAAATAAATATTCTGGACATCTAACACACAACGCCATCTAGTCCCAAGCTAAGCAGAGCTTGTGTTATGGGTACTGCACAACTGATATAAATACTCATATACTTTTTTCTGTAAATACATACATATTATATACATAGAAAACACCCGAACTCCGAAACAAATATTTGCAGATCATACAAACATTTGATCAGACCCGGGAATCGAACCCGAGACCTCAAGCTTAGCAGTCAATTACTTTTATAGTTTTTCTGTATTGATCAACGGACAAATTAACAGACCTGATGATAAAGATTTACAGATTTACTAAGCATTAAAGCAATAATACCGTATAGGTACCACCATAGTAAGAGACAAGTGTGAGACCCCTTCCCTCAAATATAGGCATCTAGATGTAACGTCTTTCTTTACTTACTTCTCTGTAGGTATTTTATTTAGTTCTATTAACTATTCCATATCGAGTGAACACCTCGGCAACGAGCTATAAGTCGATATTTCAATTGTGATCACGTAAATAATTTCAATATCAAAATGCATCTAAGAATACGACGGTATGATCTCTCAAGTTTATGGCACTAGTCTCACTACAGAATATATAATTTAACTAGCTGACTTATGCAACTTCGTCTGCTTCTCTTCAAAAGAAATATTTTTTTCCCAATTAGTAAATTGTGATATAAACTATCCTATCTCTCAAGTTGGATCGAACTGCACATGGTGTGCGAATTTTATTATAATCGGTTAAGTGGTTTAGGAGTCCATTGAGGACAAACATTGTGACACGAGATTTATATATATTAAGATTAAAAAGATTCCAGGAAATGTACATTGGCTTTTGTCTTCTTCTTAGGGTAAGAATGATTTTAATAAGCCAGCTATTTATCTGGTCATATTATTTGTGCCAGTTTTAAATTTCAGTCAACTTGTCGTTGACTTTTACCGTACCGTTTACAGGTTAAGTGGTAAATAAATATGAAGGCTGCTTAATGATTCAATCATTCATTAATCAGATTTCTTTATACATATAGGTACCTAGGAATATAACACATTGTGTGATCAACGAACTGTTGCATTCCGTTGTCCGAAATATATTTTAAAACTAGCTGACCCACGCAACCTCGTTAACTTCTCTTATTGCCCGTAGTGTAATATTATTCCCCGGTTTTTTGCAACATTCTTTCATTAATGCGCCGCTCTATTCGTCTTAGCGTGATGATATATAGCTATAGCCTTCTTCGATAAATGGACTTTTCAACACTGCAAGAATTTTTCAAATCGGACCAGCGGTTTCTGAGATTAGCGCTTTCAAATAAACAAACTCTTCAGCTTTATAATATTAGTTTAGAAGACAACTATGTGGTGGCAGTAAATGTGAAGTTAAGAAGACACTATCTATTTTTTTAGCCATAAAACTTTTGGTCTATATTCCAAATTTGAAGAATTACTTATCTCAACTAACTAGGCCCATATACTTACATCCAATTGTGACCATAAGGCCATGAGAAATGTAATAGATATATAAAATAGCAACACTGAGTCAGAGTAAAGTACCTGCGAGTTACATTGTTTGTTCAGACACGCGACGGACGATTACGAATCAACCTTGTATATGTAATATATAAACAAATGCACAAGTTTTCTCACCAAATGGAGCCAACCGTCTTTGTCTGCAGGTCCGCAAAGTTATGGCGCTCGTTCTAACCAAGGGTATTTGGGACTTATCTTCATTTCGGTTGCAATGGACTCCCATCTCTATGAAGGTAGAGATAAATTACGTTATTCAATGACAAGAGAGTAGTAACTCATTTAATTGGTTCTGTGAAATGAATTATGTAGAGTATTACATTATTTACATCTATACTAATATTATAAAGTTTGTGAGGTTGTGGTATGTGGATGAAATGAACCGATTTTGAAAATTCTTTTACCAATATAAAGTCACATTATTTGTGAGTGTAAAGGGCTGAGGCACCGGCAAAAGTGTGTTTTAATAAAAACTTTAACATTTCTTAAAGTATAAACATTATTTATTATGAGAATTCAAGCGAAACGGCCGTTGTCACAAGCTGTCTGTCTGTCATGGCCAGTGTAAACTGTCTCAAAACATGTGTCCGTATCCCAACACTTATATAATTCTTAACAACGAGCAATTCTTGTATATAATTATATAATCAGAATCTTGGAAACGACTCCAACGATTTTTATGAACTTTAGTATGCAGGGATTTTCGGGGTCGATAAATTGACCAAGTTGGGAATATTTACCAAAAAGAAATACCGTCATCTAGATACTATTAACTACAATTTAACAACACTCACATAAATCTCATATATTTATTGTATTTTAAATTCAGTAGAACGATTCCACCTTTTTTAAATTTCCAACACGTGACAACAATACAACAATACAAAATGTTGTCATTGCAAAAATCAATAATTGGAAAACCTTGCAACACTCATAGTTGTCAGCTAAGCGTGCAGTGTATGTGCAAAGTGCTAAAATCCTTTGTCTCCAATACTCATCCAGATCGAACTCTTGATTCCAGCGGGTCCTTTGTCTTCAACTCCTGACTTCGTGCTCCAATATTTTAGATTTAAATTGAAGCGGATTGTCACGTACTGTGCAGCGCACGTTGCAATGGAATTGTCGCTTCGTTTTCTGATAATTCCACATCTACGGCTTTAAAACAATTTCCGTGGTGATTTTTACTTTCAGAGTTTTCATTTTTATTTCTATTATTAAAACTGTAATGTAAAAATTTTGAAGGTATCTATAAGATTTGATAAAACTTAGTATGAGTTCGCGATTCGTTTCACACTTACTGGAGAAGACAGACAATGCAAGTCGAGTGTAAACGTCATTATGATAGCTTTCTTTGTACACAGTTTAAAACTAAAGTAGGAAAGAATTTAATGAAATGATTTATCAAACCAAGTGGCGTGCAATTGAAGAGGCCTTTGACCAGAGGTGGACTGCGCTAGGCTGATAATGATGATGAATATTTAAGTACAGTTACACCAAGTAAATTATACATGTTAAAAAAACAGCTTCAAAGTTTTCTCAAATTCTCCGACTTGGATAACTTCTGATTTCTAGGGCAACTAGTAAATATTGATGCTATGAGCAACCATTCAAGTACATAATTTTGGATATATTTTTTTTAATACTTAGGATGGTACAATACACGCATATCTCGATGGCTATTTATCCGAAAGGACAGGGAGACTCTTAGAAATAGCTCGAACAATTGACTATTCCAAGGGACCCAACCAAGTTTCGCGTCGAAATGCCTTCCAAAAATGCTAACGCCCTTATTATCGTCTATTTTTTGTTTTGACCACGTGACTTAGTGTTGAGATGACGCCATTTGCCTGATTCTTTTTTTATATTGTCAATTTGGCTGGATACATCAAGCCTTGAAACAACAAACAAACAAAAAATACGAGTAACTCAAACTCAAACTCAAATCATTTATTTCCATAGGCCCCAAAAGGCACTTGAACACGTCAAAAATACAAACATAAAAACATAAAACAAAACTCTTAATACTAAATGCACTGAGATGATTTGAATTACCGGAGCTTGGATTGATTTCGATTCAACTCAAAGGTTTAAATTGAAATCAATCCAAGTACCAGCTCCGATGGGTATTGCATTCATGAGAAGAGCTGGTGAGAAACTCATGTGCACCATCTTTTCAGATAATTCATACAAAGCTTGTTTGTTTTTGACAACAGTATTTCTATGTGCAAGTTAAGTATTATTTATGCTCCTACCTTAAAGAGAGTATTTCAAGAGATACTTGCTCTGGTTTGCATATCCTGTTAGCAATCCACGGCGTAATCTATATAAATAAAAATGAATTGCCGAAATGTATGTACGCGCAATACCGACCGACTGAACTGAATTGGATATTATTTTTTTCTATATGTTCGTTATTGTTAGGACAAGGTTTGTATAGAAGAAAATAGAAAGATATTTTTTTACATAAATTTATAAAAAACTGGAAACGACTGCACCGTGATAAGCTAAGGCGGGCATAACTACTAAAAACAAGTATTTAAGAAACTTAGAAAATATTTAGTAACGAAAAATATGGTGGTACGAAGTTCGCCAGGTCAGTTAGTAATATATAAATAAGTTTAAGGTCTATCATGAAAATGACAAAAATCTAAATATAGTGCAAAGTTATTCTCAGTGTCGACGCGAATGTGTTGACGAACGTAGCCCGACCTAGATATTTTGACCTCAAATTAATAGCTACCTACATAGTAGCAAATAAGAACATATTCTTATAATCAAGAAACTAGATGAACGTATAATACGGAGTGTTGCAATGGACTGAGAGGTGATCTATTGTTTAAAACTCAAGGGCGGTGAAACAATCATTTGTAGCACATTACCGAATGCCACATATCATATTAGACTGTATTCTTTGTGTATAACTACCTATTATATAGTGTAGAACGTATTATTAAACATATAAGATCTTTTATCGACTTAAATATATCTATAATTAAGATTCAGAATAGAGATACTTCTTGAGAGTAATATTTTTCCTCTTCCCTCTCTTTAGTGGTTGTTTTTGAAGTGAAACTTCTTTAGAAAAACCGACAGGTAAGAGACACAAATACAAAAAGTCGCCTGTAATTAGTGAGCCAGAGCGAGAGAGCAAATGTCTGTCTCGTTCTTTTGTCGATTTACTGAAATTTCACTTCTATCGTGTGTGAATCGCACACACAACTTTTTTTTTTACTTTAGTTCAGCAAATAAGGAACCCAAATTGTTAGCTATCGATGATGTTCTAAGTAAATAAACTTTATGCAATATCTGCTTCTAAAATAACTGAATAAATAAAACCTACATTATTTTCTTGCAAAGTTTTTGATACACTCATATCTTATTGCAAAAAGTTCAATCAACCAAAGAAAAGGTCGCTTCTAATTTCTCTTCACGTCGTTTAATATTTAAATCTTTATTAACATTATAAAGATAAAGAGCCTGCTTGTTTGTTTGTTTGTACTACTACATTATCGAGGTAGGTTAAAGGTTTATAACGTCACTGTCAATGAAAAGTGCTGCGAAAACTAAAAAAATCTCCTTTTGAGGGACGCCGGAGAAGTAACGCGAATGAGTTAGTACTCGTATTAAAATATGTATTAACTAGTAAACTATTGAACAGCAACTCCATTTCAAAATATTTAAAATCGTATTCACGTCGAGACAGCAAACTTATACTTTAAAAGTTGGTTATTTCTCAAATATATTCCAAGTGCGCCAAGTTTGCCAAACTTGGCTGTTAGCACTCAATCCTCTCTCTTTCCTTTTGCTAAATTAGGTGGGAATCTTTAGAATAGGCTATTCGGCTCTCTAATGGCCACAAGTTTGTTATACAACCTTTTTTACGGTTTTCTCTGAGACTTTCTGAAAGATATTGAGAGTAGTTTAATGTTTCGTTGTTCTACGCCACAGCTGTTTAAACTTTAGGCATAACTTCTATTTATATTATAACTTGTACCTACATCGTAATAAGATCGCACAAAATACCTACGCAGTTAAAACAAAAAGCTGGTGTTGATGGGCTTAAAACTGTTACATTGTGGACAGATGAAATTTTATACTGAAACTAGCTGACCCACGCAACCTCATTTGCATCTTATAGTGCCAGTAGCGTGAAAATTTTCCCCCGTTTTTAAACATTATTCATTGGTGCTCCGCTTCTATTAGTAGTAGCGTGATGATATATAGCCTATAGCCTTGGCTTGGACATGCGGTTCCTGAGATTAGCGTGTTCAAACAAGCAAACTCTTCAGCTTTATTATATTAGTATAGATTATTAAAATTACTCTGAAAATGTATCCTCTTATATATTAAGCAATGCAATATGAAGTCGTATTATAAATATGTGACACAGATAAACAGATTCACAAAATTATAATTTACCAGAAAAATCTTTACAAGATAGAATTAATTACCACAAGTGCATCTTGCTCTTGTTTGCAAGTCGTTCGTTGGTACTTAAACAACGAATAATGAATGAATGAATGAATGGCAGAAGGATGGAAAACCATTCCTCTGCCGAGCCTTTATTTACCCTAAGATTTTTTCGGGCTCTCTACTAGTTCAACCGGTAATCCTGAATATTAGTTTTTCCACAACCCTGAAGGCGAACTGAATTCGAAGGTTGAACTGGTTATCAGTATATTTAAGGGTATTGACTTCCCAGTTACCGATTGGTCGGCAGTAGCAAATGCTGAACCAATCAGGAAGGGATTCGATACAAGTAAAATATCATAAGTTACTATTTACCAGGAAAAAAAATCTATAAAATGAACATAAAACCGGGCAAAGCTGTAAAATTAAAGCTAGTTTTCATATAATTTTGTGCTCCATTAACATGTGGCACGCTTCGCTTTCTCTGCAAACGAATAAAATGGAGAGTGTTTTGTGTTAATTAGAAATTAAAATTATTTTTCTTTGTTCGTAGAGTTGAAGATGGGGCTTCCTCACCCGTGAACAAAACAAGGTATGTGCCTAATTCTCATTTTTATCAGTAGTGAGCCCACTTACATATAACTTAATTAGTCCATAACCTACGACACTTAAGTATCATGCGTTTTTTAAACATTAGTCATTATTAGATTGAAATGTGTGTATGCATCTATGTAACGAGATCTTTGATTGTAACTTTCACCCAATCTTAAACGTCGGTTTGAATTAAAACTTTGCACATTTATCAAAGGCCGATGATTTAATAAAATTGTCTGATTATCCTGGTCAGGATAAACGGCTTATACAGTATTGTACTTGTGGCGACATCCTCATCCATTATCATCCATATAACACAACAGTAAAAACTACTACAGCGCCTCCTACCAAAGATACACTGAACTAAGAAGTAACGCACTACACGGTGTAACTACAAATCCTGAATCGCGCAATAAATTATACAACATCCCAACATCAACTGTTGGGCGATAGCCCGCCAGGCATGATCGCCTAGCCTGGTCGGAGGATCCTCCCTTTGTGTTGGAGGGACGTGACACCCGTTCCTCCACAGTACTGAAGCCTATATCTGTCTGTTACGCTGTCACGGCTAAACTACTGCACCGACTTCAATCAAATTTGGCATGTAGATACTTTTGATTTTTGAGGAAGGACATAGGTTACTTTTTACCGCGATAACTGTCAAACACACAGTCGGAGTCGCAAGTAAAAGCTAGTAATAAATAAAGGGCAAAAAACTTTCTGCCACGCACAGCAAAACTGTGGAACGAGCTGTCGCCTGCGGTGTTCCCGGACCAATACGACCTTCAAACCTTCAAGAAAAGAGCGTACTCCTTCCTAAAAGGTCGGCAACGCACTTGTAACGCCTCTGGTGTTGCTGGTGTCCATGGGCGGCGATAATCGCTTACCATCAGGCGATACGTCTGCTCGTTTGCCCGCTATATAACAAATAAAAAAAAAATAAAAAAAGCAGAATATAATCTTTATAAGTTTATAAAGATAAAGATATTATCGCGCGGGTTTCCAGTTTTTTTTAAGAATAATGTACATGTATAAGTATAACACAACTCTATTTCTTAAAGTCTGTTATACTAAAATTACGTAATTATAATTACCGTGAATAATTTTAATTCAACTACAACAAAAACGTCATCATAAAGGATATTATATTTTCAGAAATTATTGCAACACCAATCACTCTGTAACAGGCAAAACTGGATTAATAAACTGTTTGTTATTACGTAAATTCGCATCTAGTTGATGCGAATAATTATTTCTTACACGTAAAAAAACAATGATAAAAAATGTTTTGTAATAACATCGGTACTAACTTTGCTCATTTAATTTGTTATCTCGTCCCAAAAGGAAATTTAAATTGACGTTTCATAAACTTGCGATACGTTCTGACGGCTACATGTCGGAATTCGTATGTGTCCACTTTGTAATGCTAACTAATGCCTCACACACGCCCTCTAGTTCAGTATACCGGGATCAACAGCAGAGATCAATGAACACACCGAGTATGACTCGAATAAATTCTCAGGAACAGTTAATTAATTCGTTATTTCAATGCAAAATGTTTATAAGTACTCTCATTCACATAGCTACGTTGATTAATAGAATATTTAACTATTTAGTAATTCATAATTTAATAGAAGCACACAGTCGGCCATTGTCCTACTTGCCTGGCAACACAGTAGGAACAAAGGTTATTTAAGTTAGTTTTAGTCCGTCGGTTAAACTCGATCAAGTAATTGGTCGTGTTTGCGGATTCAGAACGACCTTGTCTTAAGGCGCGGGTATGGACAGAAGCGTAAGCGGGTTTTGTAGCTAAATATTTATTATATCTTAATATATATAAATCTCGTGTCACAATGTTTGTCATCAATGGACTCCTAAACCACTTAACCGATTATAATAAAATTCGCACACCATGTGCAGTTCGATCCAACTTGAGAGATAGGATAGTTTAAATCTCAAATTATAGTCGCAATTTTAATTTATTGATAATTATTTGTCTGTTATTATTTGACAGTCACAATTATCTGTTAACTCCAAATGATTCTAACAGATGTCGATACCTTTCGACTGGGTTGAGTAAGTAATCAATAGATGGCGCTGCTATGGTAAATCTATAGGCTATATTTTATTTTGGAAAAAAATAGGGTTCCGTAAGATATTGGGGTTTTTCGGACACAAGGTGTAAAAAATCAACCCTATACGGGGGAAATTTTTTCGCTACGGGCAATAAAAGACGCAAACGAGGTTGCGTCGGTCAGCTAGTAACAATATAAATTTTGTATTCAGGAAGTTGGTAAAAGAGTGTTATACCAACTTCCTGAATACAAAATCCTGTTAAATTACCAATCCAAAGCTTTCTGTAACAGGCGAGAATGGAATAAAATTTGTTTGCTCTGCGGTGAGTTTTCATCTATTTGATGTGAATATTTTTACTGGACGGTAAAATTGATGCACATACAGTTCAGAATGTTGAAGTGTGCTTTCTGGTTAAAAATTTACATGTACTAGGTACTTACCAACAACTGATATGTTAATTTAGACCTGTTTATAACTAGAAACCTGCTGTTGAAATTGTATGTTTATGTCTGAACATAGTTGAATCAAATGTTTATTTATTGAAATTAAATAAATATTTCGGACATCTTATACACAACGATATCAAGTCCCAAGTTACGCAGAGCTTGTGTTATGGGTACCTACTAGACAACTGATATAAATAAATATGTGCTCTTCTTTTTTTTGTAAATACATACATATTATACATAAAAAACACCCAAACTCCGAAACAAATATTTGCAGATCATATAACATTTGGTCCGACTAGGGAATCGAACTCGAGGCCTCAACCACAGCAGTTGCTACCACTACGCCACAGAATCAGTCAAAAATGTATATAAAATGTAAACTTATAATTTAATTGTGTAAATTACTCACATAGCTTGTTAATATTGTAACCAATGCAATATGGAGCGATATAAAATAGTGTCGGTCTGTACAAATAATTGCATATTCCTATTGAAATATATTTCACATTATTTCCGTCTTACAAAATTTTGCAGTTATACTACAGTACTTTCGGCGTTAAATATTCAACCTTTAAGGATTTTCGGGTTTAATTCATACTTTATTTAAGTATGTTGATTAAAACCTTAGAAACTATGATTCAAATGGGCTCAAAAATACAACAGGTTATATTATCGACAGTATGGAGTATACTTTAAACTATCAATATTATTGCATGCAAATAAATAAGGTACTTTCTAATGCGGAGAATCTGCTAAGTCGCTAATACCATTAACGAAACCGCTTCCCAAAACCGTGATTCATGTTAAGTGAGTGACGCACGCGGCCAGTCACGTAAACGCTTTTGTTTATTTTTATAACTCGAAGTTTACGACACATAACAGTGAAACACATAAGGAATAATGTTTTATTGTATAAAACTTTTTATTCTTCAACTTTTACATTCAGTAGTTTACAGTTTCACAACAACATACAATTCACAATAGAAATAGGACATGAAAAGCTAAACTTGCTTGCATTGAAATATAGTTATTAGGCCTTATACACCAGTTTAACATTTTCCGGAAGTCTTCTTTCACGGATAACATTTTTCCGGCTGATTCAAACCACCCTATAAGTCACAAACATGCAGCATTCCATGCCGTGGTCCATAGATTACTTCGATACGAATGTCTAAGGAGGAGTCCAATAAAGAGCTACAAATAATAAAAACAATAGCACACAATAATGGCTACTCGCCTAATCTAATAGACACAATGTTAAAATATAAGACATCGAAAATGGTATTAAATATTGCATACCAAACTAACAGACTTCAGATACAGAAAAATAACGTTGGGCTCGTTTACCGTACATAAGGCAAATCTCCTGTAGGTGTTCCAGATACCTAGATATAGCAAAACAAGTTTTTTACACGACTCACAGTCTAAAAATCACATAGGTAACAATCTAGATAAGACAGAAAAAGTGAGGTATATTTATTTAAAAAAAAAGTCTTCGAAAATAAACCTAACCTAATTTGCTTAGATATGCAATTCTTAAGCTATATGTTCAACAATTTAAGGTTGACTGGTAAATAATGTTAGATGTATAAGTCTGCCAGTGGACTAGTTATGATAACATACTTCTCTTCTTTCCAGTGACAAATCCGGTCTGATCATGCCCCCTCAAGGTGGAGAAGAGTCTCCGCCACCAGAGAAGGAGCGAGCAGACCGTGAAGATTCAGAGAAGAGTCATTCAGCGTCAGTGCCGCACTCTGCTGAAGGGCCTAACGATGACCTGTATGCGATACCGGTTAAACTCCGACCGAAGAAAGAGCCACAACTCCCACCGGGTTGGGAGAAACATGAAGGTAGAAAACTATCGCTGAAGTTTATTTATTTCATAAATGGAAATGTTTTACTTTAAGATCTTCATATAAACATATTTTAGCCTCGCATATAAATCAATCGCCTGTCACTATTAACTCATAAATAACAATTAAAACATTCAGACATTGACGCTCACGTAAATACTTTGTGTCATAACACTCATAACAGTGTAATGCATGGGCTCATTTGAACTTAAACTTTGAAAGAGAGGGAACGCCTGCGGGCCTGCGTATGGCTACTCCCTACTGTAAAGAGCAAAAGCATCAAATTCATAATTTGTGTAAAATGGAAAATATAATATTCCTTATTCCTGAAAATAAACGAAAGTGATCCGATTGCATATTATATCATAGAATTGGGATGTCAAAAGTTATTTTTTAATACACAGGAACGTTATTTTCTTCTTAATTATTTCCAGACAATGATGGTCCATATTATTGGCACATAAAGAGCGGCACCATCCAAAGAGAAATTCCCAAAATGCCGCCAATTGAAGCCAAAGAGTCGCGCATTTCCATGGTGCGTGACTGTTCTAACCTCTCTGAGGTTTCTAAGTATGAGGGCAGCGTGATGACCAGCTCAGTTACCAGGAGTACCACAAGCGGAGCTCTCGACCACGTGGATCAAGATGCAGAGAGGAAACGAAAAGAGGAGATGTCTTACAAGTAAGTTATTCTTTAAAATTAATTATACATTTGTTAGGTAATTTATTGAAACACATTCATAAGTACCCATAGCCCGGAGAACCGATGGCCGATGGGGCAGAAAGGTTCTGGAGTGGAGACCACGTGACGGCAAACGCAGCGTAGGAAGACCTCCCGCGAGGTGGACGGACGACCTGGTTAAGATCGCAGGGACTCGTTGGATGCGGGCCGCTAACGACCAGTCAATGTGGAGGTCATTGGGGAGGCCTACGTTCAGCTGTGGACTTCTTGCGGCTGATATAATGATGATGATGATGACATTCATGAGTCGATAGAAAGAAAAATACAGGGTCATTTCTAAACATCCTTACTAACATTTGCCCAAATATCTAAATTTCCCATCAATACCCTGACATCATTAGTTTCATTCATGTAAGGCAACTGTCTTATGAAATATTGAATTAATTTAACATCGAAAATTTTCTAAACATTTACATTAACAGCTATTAGAACCACTGATAGCTGATTTGTCTTGTCATATAGTGTCAGATGAATAATAAGATGCAAATAAAAAAATAATAAACAACTGTGAAATATCGTGACGATAAGTTATTAAACTAATAATGTGCGCCACTTGAACTAACATATCAAAAGTTGATATTTAAGCCATATATTCAAATAGGCCATAGGCCCGCCATTCATGAAGTAGTTGATTCGTTAATTTTTTGATTTTGCGACAAAATATACGTTATAAAACACAAGCTCTGCTTAGCTTGGGACTAGATGGCGTTGTGTGTTAACTGTCCTAAATATTTATTTATTTAATTTTTTTTATAATAGAGTTTATTATTTTATTATAATCAATTTATTCTTCCTCAGACGCCGCAGTTTCCCCGCCCGTCAAGAACCAGACAACGGTCGCGCCGTGCGGTTTTTCGTCCGATCCCTCGGATGGGTAGAAATCTCAGAGTCAGACCTCACACCAGAGAGGTCCAGCCGTGCCGTCAACAAATGTATCGTGGACTTGAGCCTCGGGCGTAATGATCTACTTGATCAAGTCGGGCGTTGGGGCGATGTGAGTTACCTTCAAATTTATTAGATTATTAGAGTAATAACTACCGAAACTATGTGGATGGCGTGTAATTGTAGAGGCCTATGTCCAGTACAGGACTACAATGATGCTGACGATGGTGATCATACGACTATCCGATCAGTAATTGCTGCAATAATAAGTAGAAAATACATCGCATTCTGTGGGACGGTGAGCCGTTTGGACACGTTTGTTGACTTGAGGAATAACGCGTGTAGTAATATGAATTTGATTCGACCTAATATATCATGTGAATTTTTTTATGTACACTATTTTATGTATACTTTACCAACAGGGCAAAGATCTGTTTATGGATCTGGATGACGGTGCCTTGAAGCTCATCGACCCAGAGAGTCTCAACACATTGCACACACAGCCCATCCACACGATCCGAGTTTGGGGGGTCGGAAGGGACAACGGCCGGTAAGTATCTCATCGCCCACGATGATAACACAAACTCAATAATGACTCAACTAAAATCATTTGTTTTTCCACCTCGCTTCCTCGGAATAGTGAAAGGTATGAATACGTAATATTTTCGCGGCAAAAGTCATATGAATTTTCTAGATTTTGTAGATTTGGAATTCATATTTTCCTGAAATTTTGTAAGGTTGCATTTTTGTCAGTGTTTTAAAGGTTATAAATCATCTGCTTTTAGTATACATCAGATTTGTGCTTTATCGTGGTGTTATTCTGATACTTAATTAGTTTTGGGTTTTAGTTCATGTACCTTTAACTGGATAGTAAAATCTAGTTTTTATTTTTCGGGTAGTTACTTGTTTAGGCAATTTAAATGATTAGTAACTAACTGACCCGATAGACGTTGTCAATTCGATGTTAATAGTGTACGATTATCTAATTTTTAATAAAGATTAAATTAAGAAATAATCTCGGAAATCCTCAAATAATAATCCTATGTTTCTTATATTTCTTGGTTTAACACCCATTATCTACGGTCTGCCAAATCAGTTTAGACATTTACAATACAGATCATACCACGCTTTTATCATTCTTAACGGGCACTTTGAAGTAGGAAACTAATTCCCTAACGAATTTTTCTACTTAAAAATGCCACTCATCTTTGTTATTGTAGGCAGTAGTACTGTAGGACATTCAATGACATGTATCCACAACGCAACGTAGTAAATTAACAATTATTGAATTACATCATATAATTTAGTTCAATATGAGATGTATGTATTGTATCCAGGGACTTCGCATACGTGGCAAGGGATCGTGCTACCCGCAAGCATATGTGCCACGTATTCCGTTGCGAAGCGCCCGCCAGAAGCATCGCCAACGCCCTGAGGGATATCTGCAAACGTATCATGATCGAGAGGTCTCTGCAACCACCTCCAAGACCCACCGACCTGCCTTCCACGAGACGCCCCAGACCGCTATCTGGTGAGATTGTAGCCTGTACGTGCAGATTAGGAGGTATAGTGTTAGAATTGTTTAACTAAACGATATGACTCTAAAATTATAAAGGTGAAAGTTTGCTTGAGTTTGTATATTTGGTGCTTCTTTATGCTCAACATTTATGGATAAACAGCTGCTTGCACTGGGGCGAAGATAGTAGGTACTTAATAAACTTGATCGAGCCTTGATTTGGCTTTGGCATTATCCTGGTATAGGGTAAACTTTAGTCCATAATGAGCAGACTTCGAAAAATAATGTTAACTCGTTATTATGAGTAGACTTTTTATGCCACAGAAATATTAACAACGAGCTCATCAAATCTTATCGTGTTGTGAACATCTTGATGATTGTATATAGCCTTAATATTTCCTTTTGTTTTCGTTGCAAAATTATAATATTATATGATTTTCATTCTACTAATAACTAGCAACAGGTACGACGCTAGACTAGACTGAAACTAATCAAAGCTTGTTTGGGGCATTCTAGAACATAATTATTCTGTTATTTAATGTATATTTATTGGTTTATGGTTTAATATTTGATCTCAGCAGGTGTCCAACCCTTAATACATAATTACAACTAAACCAGTTTTGCTACCTACTGTTGTTATTCTGTCTTATTTTCTGAACATAAATAAAATACATTTTAAATAGCACTCACTTTTTTTGTTATTATTTCACAGTTGGAGCAGCGTTCCCCACTCCAATGGAAGAACCCCGTAAAACAGTAAGAGCCCTTTATTTAGGCAGTGCCGAAGTACCTCGCGCGACTGGCATGCGAGTGTTGAACGATGCTATTGACAGACTGGCCGCTGCCAGATCAATATCAGCGTGGCGTCCGGTAGCCGTTGCTGTAGCGCCGTCTATGATCACAATTACTGATGAAGGAGTAAGTAACTTCCGTATTTATATATTCTACTACACTCTTAAGTATTTTTCTTTTTGAGGTTTGTGTTAGAAATATCAGGATCAGTTTTTCAGAACTTTTGCACGATTCACCGAAGGATTTTGAGTGAATATTCTGCTTAGATGAAAAGAAAGATCACTGGAATTCTTTGTCAGAAAGTTATGTGTGTGTATTATGACTTAGTCAAACCAAAACGCTAATTGAAAATCGAATATGCCAACTACTCACTCAGCTATGGTTGAATAAGTTAAGGACGTTATAAATACTGTCTCTGTTACTACCTGAAACTACATAGCATGTTATTCATTCTCCAGGAAACAACCCCCATAGTAGAGTGCCGTGTACGCTACCTGTCCTTCCTGGGCATCGGCCGCGATGTGCGTCGTTGTGCGTTCATAGTGCACACCTCCCAGGACCAGTTCGTGGCACACGCCTTCCACGCCGAGCCGTCCTCAGGAGCTCTCTGCAAGACTATTGAAGCTGCATGCAAGGTATATTTAGTTTAAGATTATTGTTCAAATTCCATTCTGAATTAGAGCGTGGTACTACAAGACAGTTTTATTTTGACATGGTTTCTTTTCCGTCCACCCCTTATGTGGGATATCATCGGATAGATGTTTTAAAGATATGTTATATAGGGAGTGTTAAGACATAATTTTAAGTCAGTGAAATACATAACTTTAAAATGGTTATTTATGCTAAAGTTAAGAGCCCCTCTTACAAGATTTTCTTAAGAAAATATTTTGGGAGTCAACAATGAGAGATTAAGAATGGAAAGTCGATTCTACTTTATTACTTATTTGTATGTGTTATGTGTACGTCTAGTATTTATTAAATTCAGATATGTATGTGTAGCATTTATTAAAGGTACATGTGTATGTGTAGCGTTTATTAAAGGTATATGTGCCTATGCAGCTGCGCTACCAGAAGTGCCTGGACGCGCACGGCGGCGCGGGGCTGACGGCGAGCAGCGCCGCGGCGCAGGGCGAGGGGCGCGCCTCGCTCGGCGCCGCGCTCAAGTCGCTCGTGGGCTCGCTCACGGGCCGCCGCGCCTCCTGAACGGGACTCGACGAGCCGCACTCACCCGGTATGCTCATTTTTTCTCTACATTATACATTCAAGGTATTAGAACCACACTGATTTCAGCAGGAACGGGGCGGTTCAACTGGGGCAGTAATTTCTCTCTAACAGAAGACCAACCTAAAATGATGTCGTGTTTTGTTAGTGATTGCGAGACCGGGGACCTGATGATGCAGAAACATCTCTATAGTCCGCCATACTGTGGGTCACTATGCTGCATTGTCTGCATTCGCCATGAATATGACCACAACTTTTGAATGTTACTCATGTTTTCAGAGTAGAGTCATTTTAGCAGGTACGGGGGTGATTCCGGTTACCCCGGGATGTACCTCAGTTGTAAGGTACGGTAGGGGGACGCCAGAAGCCGCTGATGCGTTTTTGAAGCTCCTCCCGACTGCCGAGGTAGGTCCCCGCAGGGTTTAGTGGGTAGACCGATTCGTCGGGAGTCCCACACACGCCCTTCGTGTCAAAACCAACCATCAATTTGTCTAATAATCTGTAACTCGTACTTATACCATATAAGTTTGTGGATCATGGAATAAGATGTACAATCAGTAGGTTTTAATATTACACTTTTAAATACTTATCGCATCACCGTTCACTTATATTAATTTGAGACTTAACGTTTTCCAGAAAATCTCTCGACGTGTCAGGTCGAGGAGTGCGGCCCGCCGCCGCCGGAGAGCGGAGCCCCCGCGGACATACAAACTCAGACAGACACATCGCAGTAATGCACTGCTTACGCGACACTCGATGTCATTGCTTAGTTATCGATTTGTGGGAAACATGTTTAGATTTTCATTTCCTTAAATATAAACATTATTTTCTTACCTACCTAGGTATAAAAGTGTCCAGATAGACAACCATTTATGGCGTCATTAATTTCATTCTAAATATGTATGATGATTGAATTGTAAATTCATTCGGCAGCAGGTTTTAAAATGACTGGGTGTATTGATCTCAATTTTATTGATCCCCTTTTTAGAAACAACAACTAAACATGCTGACTGAATTAAAACTACTTACTTTTAAAAACTACATCAGGATTAATCGTATTTTGCTTAACGTTAAATTACATTGGAAACATGTGATTGACAATCCAAATCGAAATCAAACTTTTGACGTAAAGCAATTGAAGTCATATTTTGACAATGACTTGGAACAATCCAAGTCATAAATTGACATGACTTGGTATGTGATTTGCATACTAATTCGACTGCATCAAACATATCTATTAGTTTTTTACGCTAATAGGCTGCCTTATTTTGTGAAAATAGAATTTCATACGTGCAATATATTATCAGATTTAGTATTTTATACAAGTTGTTTCTTATTATTTTCGGGCAAAACTACCCTTGAATTTGTTACCTACACAAATTGTTAACTATTTGTTGTAGATAACATTATTTGCATGTATTAATTGTGTTTTTTGGTATAGGAATAAAACCATGAAAACTGCAAATACGACAGACCCTTAAACCCGAAAAATAACATATGAAAACATTTTGGTTAAAGATATGTCATGAAAATTAGGCAAGCTAGCTTATTCCTTCTAGTAGTTACACTTATGACAAATATACCTTATATTTGTTTTTATAAAGTATTTATCTACAGTTTTGATGGAACAATGGCAAAACAATCTTTGTAAAACGACGTACATATACAGGGTCTGTCGTAAATAATGGATAAGTCGTAAACTGGAGTTGGTCCGGCTATGAGACTATTAGAAAATCGTATCTTTTTGCCAGGGTTTCTAACCGTATGGAAATGGCGTAGACTTTTATGTTTTTTTAAAATTTCGCTACTCTTTGCATTCATTCCGTTGCCATTTCGTTAAATTTAGGTATTTCTGTGTCATTTTTTTTGTATTATAGTCTTGAAGATGTGTATTATTTAGTTTTAGTACTGTTTTAGGCGTTTTTAACGTTGGTCATTATCAAAATTGTCATTTTAAGATTTTTTATGTTTTTGTTTTACTTAGGGTCAACTTTTGATCATTTACTGTGTAAAAAAAAGTACGGCGCTATAGCTGCCCATGATCTTAATAAATTATCTAGTATGTGTAGATTCTAAAAAGGTATAACAATGCATACTTCACAAGTAATATTAAGCTACATGAGCGAGATCAATATCAAGGTGAGAAAATATTTTTTTCATGTAATGTTGTAAATGGTTATAAAACTTCGTCATAATGATTTATTTCTGCCAAGATTCTTTACACAAACACTATGGGGTCACTATTAAGGATATTCAAAAGAAAACTAGGTTGTTTTAGTACGTAAAAATATTTATTCAACAACTTAAACTAAATGTTCGAAGTGTCCTCCGCCGGCAGCTATGCACGCTCTACATCGCCTAATAAACGATCGCTTAATCCGGCGCACATAACCGGCTTCTTCAATTTTTCTCGCTGCTACTTGAATGCGCGCACGCAACTCTTCTACAGAACTTATTGTTTCACTGTATTCTTTTTCTTTTATACAGCCCCAGTAAAAGAAGTCCAAGGGGTTCAGGTCTGGCGAACGTGGAGGCCATAAAATTGGCCCCAATCGCCCTATCCATCTATCTGGATAAGTATTATTTAAATGTTCCCTGACACGAACAGCGTAATGTGCTGGACATCCAAAATAACACGTGCAATCGATAGCACAACACGATGCCCATAAATGAGAGCTGAGTTGTCAATATCACCAGGTTAACAAGTCCAAATCACAAAGAAAATCTAAGTCCGATATTAGAAAGCAGTAACAAATTGACGACAGTAATGAAAACGAGAGCACATGCGATGGTCAAAATCACACTGAGAGATTTATCAGGAGTGCGCCCTAGCTAAACGCATGCTAACCTTTTCACACATCGTGAGTGTGAAAGGGACGGTGCATCATGCAGTGTGCCTAGTAACAATGTCCTTTTCACGCGGGGAGACCCTTTGTATTGCTGTCTTTGTTCATTTTTTTACCTGATGATCCTTTTTACGAATAAACTTGTAACATGTTTGTCGCATGTAACTATTAGAGCACATCAATTTTAAAATTAAACACCTTTATGAAATGAGGAGGCATGAAATTTTTTTGACAAAAAACTACCTAGTTTTCTTTGAATATCCTTAATAGTGGCCCCATAGTGTTTGTGTAAAGAATCTTGGCAGAAATAAATCATTATGACGAAGTTTTATAACCATTTACAACATTACATGAAAAAAATATTTTCTCACCTTGATATTGATCTCGCTCATGTAGCTTAATATTACTTGTGAAGTATGCATTGTTATACCTTTTTAGAATCTACACATACTAGATAATTTATTAAGATCATGGGCAGCTATAGCGCCGTACTTTTTTTTTACACAGTAAATGATCAAAAGTTGACCCTAAGTAAAACAAAAACATAAAAAATCTTAAAATGACAATTTTGAAAATGACCAACGTTAAAAACGCCTAAAACAGTACTAAAACTAAATAATACACATCTTCAAGACTATAATACAAAAAAAATGACACAGAAATACCTAAATTTAACGAAATGGCAACGGAATGAATGCAAAGAGTAGCGAAATTTTAAAAAAACATAAAAGTCTACGCCATTTCCATACGGTTAGAAACCCTGGCAAAAAGATACGATTTTCTAATAGTCTCATAGCCGGACCAACTCCAGTTTACGACTTATCCATTATTTACGACAGACCCTGTATACTTAAAGCCAAAATTATTGAAATATTTATGACCCTCCGTTACTACTCGTTAATGATATAAGAATTGATTTGTATAAGCTTGATCGATTTTATGTTAGAGGTAACACGTAACTAGTTATACTTTAATGTTGGCAAAGTTATTCGTTCATATTCTATGAGTTTGCATCTTCAAACTAAATAGAATATAATACCGAATACCTACACATTAACCTAACTAAACTAGTTACGTCAATGTAGATTAGATAAATGGGATGTACTAATATCAAAAGAATAATTAAGGCCTGATATATGTAATTGATTACACGTCGAATGTAAATTTCAAATTGTACTTGCCATATCTTCGCAATTTTATATTTACATTAGAGTGATACCATTAATATTTACCAAATTCTTTGTCTCTTAAAGGTTACCTTAAAATTCCTAGTCCATAGAGTAGGTATGTTAAGCTTGTGTAAATTTAACGCTATTTATAATTCTATATGTGACACAATATCTCGCCACGAAAACTATCGATGTTGAAATAGATTTTTGTGTGAATTATGTTTAAGACTTATGTGGTTAGTTCTGGTGGGTGCGGACTATTCTGTAAATAATTGTAAACTTTATGGGAATAGATTTAAGGTAGATATTTTATGATTATTGGATGGATAGTTTTGAAGTTTTCCAGTTAAAGCTGGAGTGTAAGCACGCTATGGAAAACCATTCGTTTTGCTGATAATTGTAATATGGTTGGTGTATGGAAAGATTTGGTGTTGAGCACGGTATGTACCTAGACAGTAAGAGAATCGTTGATCTAAAAAAAACTTGCGTTCGTAGTGTAATTAAAACGAATATAGGACCCTACGATTATAAAAAAGAGTTTATTTTTACTTAAGCTTTAAGATATTGAGAATTTCGATTGCTAAAGATAAATATTTTTTGTATAATCACCTCAATGAGTATTATATTATATTTATATATAAGCTTTTTCGATGTAAGTCTATAATTTGCCATTTGATAAAAACTGATATTAAAGCAAAACAATTGTAATCAAAATTGAAATTAAATATTAAATGTTAATATTTAAATGGTCACTCACAAAAATATTTCTTTATACCCATTAAAATTGCTAACCTCATCGTTACAAGGGTGTTCGAAACACATTGAGCTTTCAATAATTATATATTTATACGTAATATCCAAATCCGCTCGTATTTAATCTAGTTTACATAAATAAAAACTAAATTTGGTCTGTTTACACGCATACCTATATACACAAATGGATAAAAAGTTGTCGTTTGCAGCTTGTGTAGGTATTAGAATTTCGTAGAGAGAGCTCTGATGGAAAAAGGGAATTGGGACCTATGTAATTAAGTTTGACGTTAGATAAGTTCAAAGTCAACTCATATATCGAGACTTGAATTTCGAGTTTTGACTTTTTGAACTATGACGGGTGAAATATGTTCCAAAGTTACTCGAAATGTGTCGCTAATTAAAGTGTTTCTGTGTCTGTAACACGTCTAAAATATAGGTATTATTAGCGTATGGCTGGGGGAGAATGGATTGCGAATAATCATTGCCATATAAATTTTAAATATGTACAACGATTTCACAATTTTAACCTAACAACACACACTAATTATAAACTAACATTACACGAGTTACAATTCGCAAGTTCCTTTCAGAAGGGTATATTCTCAACATTTTGAGTTCTTACAATCTAGGGAAAGCAATAATTATTCGAAGTTCGTACTCTTTCAAGTTAGACATAAGTATTCGAATTAGAATAATCACAAAATAGCTTCGAAGTATATTTCAAATATTAGAAATCAGTGTCGCTTCACACTTATATAAATATAATGGTACACTGAGCTGTTCTGTAATACGTAAAGATAGTGTAATTCACACTTTAACAGTAAGTTATAAAAGTCATTATTTATACAAAAAAAAATATAAATATTTTAGAGTGGTAACACAGGAGCGGTTGGTGACCACCATTAGGCGCTCGTGTGGAGCTCGTTAGGCGCGATAGACGTGACGACGCAAGCTTCAACTGCCTTTTATCGGATGAAGTATGTCAATATTTTCTATAAAGATAAAACGTTTATGGTGTAGTTTATTAGATAGCTTGTGAATTCCTGTTTTTAGCTCACTGTTGACTATGAACAATGGGGAGAGTGTTATTATACAGTCATCGCTTGACAGCTTAAAAGCCTTCAAACTGTGGCTTTTAACGAATACTTTTGTGAAATTAATAAAAAAATATTCATAAACATGCTTTTTATTTTACCTAGAAACGGTTCCAAGTCAACCCATATTACACATCTTTTGCATAACAATTATGTTGAATAACTGTATATTCCGAAGTTCATCTAAATTTCTAAACATTATGAAAAGTTGTTTATTTGGCTTTGTTCGGAAAATACGTTTCTTTTATGTAAAAAAGTAAACATTCCAACTAACTCACAGAGGTTCAATTCTCAGCCAAGACAAGATAGTAGGAAGAGCACGTTGTTTTTATGTACTTAGAAACATTAAAGTTTATCAGTAGTCGGGAATACCAAGCACAGACTCTTATTTTGTGAGATGTGTTAAATTATTGCACTACTTAAAAGGGTGTTGCTAAAGAAAAATATCTAATTCATTATAAATATTTATTCATAATTGTTACATTGGGCATAATTTGGAATTTAAGATTGCAACTTACTAAATCACTAAGAAACTTGCAAGTTTCCGATATAAATAAAACATCAATATTTTGGCGAATCATGACAAAATATTCTACTGCTCCACATCATATCGTTCATAAAACATTTAAAATAACATAATTATGTACTATTTTTTTTACTTGGTGATTTATGGTCGATTTTTTTTTCTTGATTACGTATAGCTTTTTGGTGTCAATACCATAGACCAGATTCACAGACCACAGCCTAATCACAATTCATTATTTTTTATCTATTCTAACCTAACTTATACAACCAATTTTTTCCTACTATGATTAAAAAGTTGTTTAGTATTTTTATAAACAAAAATCTATCCTATACAATGGCAACATTCATATAACCATTGAAAAGTGGAGCAGCACTATTTGATGTTTAAAACATTGTTGTTAAAACTAATAGCTTTATTATACAAAATACGTGTGTTTCTATACAAACTTAGTGTATTCATAAAATCAATTATCTTGCAACTTACACCTAGCAATTGGGTTCAAAGATCCAACACGTGCCCTCTATACTTCGGGAATAAAATTGTCACAGATTTAAATATCGTTTTAAAAACATATTTTCTAAGACCGCAAATGAAAAATAATATAGGTGTATTAAAATTGATAGTAAAACATTTGAAATTGACTAGGCCATATTTAAAATAAAAATAAAATTGTGTTTTTTTATTATCTTTGAACCCATTTAGGCGTTGAACAGTGTCGATAAATTATGTCTAAAAACAAATTCTATCGTAATCGATACATTAGCTGTAGACATATTGTAGTGCTAGAATATGTTTATCGAAGTTGATACATTGTCTCTTATATAAATATTTATGTAAAGTAAAATCTTTGTAATTTTTCATAAAACAAAACAAAATTGTGAATGCTTGGCACTACGTTTTATATACATTGCTTATGTAGTTAACACAAAATAATCAGAACTCATTAAAAGTACAGCAAACTTTGTCATGGTGGGGTACCAGCAGCACCAAAAATTTACTTTTAGGGTAGAACTAAAAGGACACAAATGCAGAATTGAAAAAACAGTTTTTATTTGGCAGACAGATGACCGCTTCTTTTTCACATGCCAGCTCGGGTTGCCAGCCAGAGGGGGAATATGAAGTTTGTATACATATTTAAAAATCTTGAGTTGGTTTATATACGATTCAAAAAGTTTAGAGTTTGAGTTCTCGACCAATTAATTGAACACAAATTTTGACATACAATTCTAAAACTCCACATTTTTAAGATGGATTTAATCTTATTTTTGTATAATCACAATTTATAGAGTAGCGCTAGATACTAATATTTATATAGAAGCGATGTAACTAATGTTCGAATTTGCTATGAAAATTTAACATTATTACATCACTAGTATGTAGGTACATAATTATGTGAAAAATTAAACGCTAATAAAGTACCAAATTCAATATTTAATAATATTTTCAATGACCAGCATTAAGGTTTAATTATTTTTAGATTACCTTTGATTTTTTTTATAAACTGCCTAAATCTATAAATGTGTGTGTATGTAATTCATAATAGTCTGGAAATAAACCAACTAACCATATTTGTATGCATGCTTTATATATGTATACTAGCTGACCCACGCAACCTCCTTTGCGTCTTTTATTGCAACAATAATTAATTCGCAATAAATAAAATTGCAGTCTTCAATTGAGAAATAAACTATCCTATCCCTTAAGTTGGAATAAAGCACACATTAAAAAAAAAGAGAAAATCGGTTCAGTACTTTCGGAGTTCATCCCGGACAAACATCGTGACACTGGAATTATATATAATAGATATATAGAATGCATGTTATCAAAGTAAATAAACAATAAGATATCTATTATCTTGAAAATTACAGTTAAAATAAGGATGTGTTTTTAACTTATTCATTTTCAAAATATTCAAGGTTAGTGTCACCCACTGATAAATTCCCTACTAGACTATTATGAACGTACCTGTCATATAACTACAGGTTTTGGTTTCACAATTAAATAGAGACACATATGTATGTCTTACACACATTAATATAACACATTTAACCGTGGGAGAACCACGCTTCGGCATGAATGGGCTGACTCGACCGGAGTGATACCACGGCCTCACAGAAAACCGGTGTGAAATAGCGCTTGCGCTGTGTTTCACCGAGTGAGTGAGGCCCATACCCCATCCCCTCCCTATCACCCAAAGGCCGG
Organism: Spilarctia lutea; assembly: GCA_916048165.1. Classification (NCBI taxonomy): domain Eukaryota; kingdom Metazoa; phylum Arthropoda; class Insecta; order Lepidoptera; family Erebidae; genus Spilarctia; species Spilarctia lutea. The sequence goes on from OU696490.1 coordinate 2,511,179, forward strand.
CAACTCACTTGTGACGCCTCTGGTTTTGCGGCTGTCAATGGGCGGCGGTAATTCGCTTACCATCACCATACAATAACAATATCTGCAACTTTTACCTATCATATAGTGTGACATTTTATCAGCTGTAAAACTAATTTGAGCTCTAGGTTTGACACGTTAGTTCTTGCCGACTTTTCTTGTTAATTTATAATTCATAGTAACAGTCAACGGGGTTCGCACTACAGTATATTTTTTAAATTGCCTATTTTACTACATGGAAACAAATTTCAGCAACATTTTTTATTGCTTGAGAGAACAACCTCTCTCAGGCAAGGGATTCTATATTTCCCCTGCTTTTCTAAGCAAAGGTTTTTATGAATCACAGTTAGTATGCGGTAAGGTGGCATATTACCGTTTTATTATATGTAAATAATAATTATAAGAGTAAATAACAATGTATCGACTTCAACAAACATACATACAAACAGTTTCATACTCATCTCGGACAGTGGCTAGTTAGCTGTGATACTACTTATGGTCGCAATTGGAATATTCTTGTGATTATTTATGTCTTTGTAAAGTGCATCAACCTGAAAAACAGAAATAGTATTATTAACCAACAGATAAACCATAAAAGATGATTGTACGGATGGCGCAGTTGTTTAAGCGGTCGCCTCGCCGGATCCGTATGTAGTAGGTTCGATTCTCACACGGAACAGAACTTTTGTGATCCGTTTGTTGTTGTTCTGTATGTATGTATCATTGATGTTTGTAAAGTCCTCCTGATTTGTAATTGTCAGCCTGTGGCTACCAATAAAACAAACTGACTAAATACCAGACAATTTAAAGGTATGTGATACCTCTTAGCCCAGTTCTGATAAAGATGTAACGACTTGACCAATATAATAAGGCTTCACAGCAAACCTATCTATTCTAATACAGGAATAAAAGGAGTACTTAGAAGGCAACAAAGACAGTCTTGAATTGCTTGTGTCATATAGGCTTCGAGTCTAGCATGTACTCCAGCTCAAACCAAGGATTTTTTTTGAATCTTTTTAGTTTTTAACTAGATATCCTGAAGCTAAATCGTACCTTACTTGTGATAGAAATAAAGTATTTTATTTCTATACTATCCCATGTATTCCCATGTGCGCCTAAACTCGACTTTCCCGCGAAAATTAATGCCGCTAAACGATTTAAGTTATATTACATCAACAGCCCACACCTCAAGAGATTAAAAAGCTAAATAATTAGAAAACAGTCATGCAATAAATCAATACAAATATATATATATTTAAAAATATACATATGTAACTCACTGTCGGACTCCTCACCTGTGGCCGCACTACATCCATCCATTTTGTTCAAAGAAGTTCGTTCTGTACTGAAACAAACCATCATCACTATAGACGAATGCATTGAACAATATGTATGGAATTTCTGAACATTTTACATTTAACCTTTACCATAACACTTTATTGGATCTACAAATTGTTATCTTGATATTTTTTGTGTCCGTTTTATTAACCTATGTTGGCCCCGCATAAGATATATTCCCAGCACGGAAGTTATCTTTTTATAAAGAAAACTAACGAACATTATTTTTTCTAAATGTTTTATTACCAAAATCTTTATCTTTAATCAGCTGAGTCTGTCTTATAAGATTTACGAACTGATTTGCCTACTATCACAATACAGGTGTCATGGAATTAAAAAGTTTGAGAAATACTGACATGAAAGACCCCATAGTGAATGAGTGTGTATCGCTTACTTGACTGACTTCTTGGTATGAAATTCTGAAAGTCACTCACGTTCATCAGAATGTCAAAGATCCAAATAAACAGATAAAGGCGATATCACAGAAATAAAAAAATGGACTGTATGCTGATGAGATTAAAGTATATAATCCAACAACAAATTTTAGGTTAGTGATGACAACAACATAATCGCCACCAATAACTGATATATAGTTTTTAAAGAATAAAACTCATAATTAAATGTGTAATGTTCAGAAATAAATTAGCTAAAAGCATTGCACTGGAAAGATAATTAAAAAACCTTGCTAAAATATATAACTGAAAGACTGTAAATAAAAAGCAAAGAAGTTAATAGGTAAGAAGTTATAAGGTAAGGCAATTAAAGAAGTTACGACAACCAAATAAAGTCTAAACTACACTCTGTATATACAATGTACTTGCTATCTGTTTATTCGTTAATATCCAATTTCGACGGTAATACAATTGCTCCAAGCAACTACACACAAAAATCAACTTTCAGAATAGCTATTAAGGATTAGTTTTGTGACAAGATATCTTGACTTCAGTGTTTTGAGTATTTGTAAGAGAATTACTGGGTCCTTCAGGGCATATTTAAATAAGTATATTTTCAGAAGTGGCCTTGCATTAGTCTTAAATGGGCTAAGTATGAGACTTGTAATAAAACATATTTTCTATGTAACAAAATTCTGAAATTAAATTTCATAGTTGGCGTAGATTTTAAAAACGTTACATGTACAATTGATTTACTGGTCTCAATTGTTTGGAATATTATACTATATTAGGAACTGCTTCATACTTTGAAAGTGAAGCATAGGGCCTACGGCGACCGCGTAAAGCGTTGCCATTGGTAAAGATTTGAACGCAGTCATCGCGAAGATTAAGTTCAAGTGAAATTACAACACGGCTCTCTGCTTTCAGATAAGTAAAAAAGCAGTTAAGCAGTTATTTTCACCCACATTTATATATACAAATAAGCCAGTCGCCGTCCACTGCGTGTGAAATATTATTAGTGTACAAGAAATGCCAAGGAAGAAGCAAAGCATCAAGATAAAGTGTGTAATGAGTGCTTTAGTATTTTAAAAACAAATTGTTTCAACTTATTAGTCACATTATTAATAAGCCAACCTAGTCAGTTCTCTTTTAGAAAATGTGATGTGTGAAAAGATTTTCAAAGTAGGTTGAGAGGAAAGATTGTCTATTGATATTTAGAGGATTGCATTATTTATTTACAAATTGTTACGTCAAAGCTACGGCTAATGATGGCTCTCTACATGGTACCTAGGACAAATAAATTAAAAAGTTTTACACTTTAGTGTAGTCATGTTGTATTATCTTTAATAATTGTTTAATTGATGTTGGTTTATTTATTGTTATTTAGTCATCAAAGTTAATCCCTGTTAGTGCATCATTAAAATGTCTGTACTTGAAAATTTTGAACAAAGTGATTTTTACAATTAAAATGTAACTTCATAAATTAGTCATTTAAACATTATTCACTTCATATCGGCATTTATTTTATAATTTAAAACCAACGTAGCTTTGTATTAACACTTTTAAATATACTACTAAACTAATAAAACAAAAATCTATTAGTTTGTACCCACGAACCATGTAAAGGGCCATCAAAACAACAGAAAAGCTTCGCGCGGGTAAATTTTCACTTACAACTTATCTTTGTCACGTGACTCGAACACTGTCCTGCGCAACGACGATTGGCTGGAAGGCTTCTCGTATTTCGCTATCAAGATAGAATAAATGCGATAGGATTTACGTCATCGGACACTGTTTATTAAACTGGGGTCTAAGGGACTAAATGACACGATTCCGAAGGGGGCTTTAAAAAATTAAATGCGTGTGCGATGTCTCTAAATGAAGATGATGTACTGATCACGTATGGACATCAACATCCACTAATTGTCGATAATACTTAAAACTCAATGCCCATTTACTATGAGATTGACAGCAATGTAACAGCCATAACTTATCATCACACTTGCATACTGCAGATACGTGTGTTACTATTAATATTTAATTCGATTGTCAAGTTACAAAGTATCAACAGCGTTTCATTACGTTTGTCACGTTAGACCTAGTACTAAAAATATGTATTAGCAACTAAAAACGCTATTCCGAATACATAGTCCACTAAATGTATTGTTTTGTTATTAGTATTCCTATAAAAGTTCTCAAGGATAAATAAAAAGTAAGTAAGTAGTCTGAAGATATTACTCATTCTTTTAGAGCTGTAATTCATTGTGATCGTTTTACATAGAAAAATAAAGAAGTTAAAAATGAGCTTAGAAAATGGGTAATGATGCTCGAACTGGGAAACGAGATGGAGTCGTTAACTGACCCTCAAATACCGCACAAGCCGATTCATAGTATATTAAGAAATATTATCGATATTACATCAATCTTTCTTAATTTTGCTTAAAAAAATTGTCATACACAATGACAATTTTGGTTGTTGATGTCCTGATAGTTTGATGACATAATGAGTGGGCTATTTGTGAAAATATTTGAGAACCATCGGATTTTCGATATGACTACAGTTGAATATAAAAAAAATCAATGAAACCAGGTAATGATTAAAGCTTATAATGAGTATTTCGGTATTGAATGACACCTAAATAACCTATTCAGCGTGGTATTATAATCAATAGAAATCAAATAGACAAAGTGTTCTGCTTGAATTCGTTATTCTGAGATAACTTCCCTTTGAAGAGACTTTTATGTTTCTTTTAGTTTTAATGTAGATTTAAAGGTCGAAAAGAAATTAAATATGTTACTGTAAAAATTTTATTTTCAAAGAAAATGGTGATTATTAAATCAATCCCAAGATCTACTTCACAGTGGAAGGACTACATACAGTATCTATTTGTTAATTTTTCATACTAGAACAATCTGACATCCCGACCAGACATCACCGTCCATAGACAAAGGCAGACTTTGAGTCAAATTTATTTATCCCATTATTGATTTCTAATTATAGTCGTTCCAATCGTTTATTTAACTTTTGACAGATCACGCATATTAAGTTTTGTAATAATTTTTGAAACAATGTACTACAGGGAATACTGTACTTCATGGACGGGCTCCGCCCACTTAGAGATGTGTCATTCGTACTTTATGACCACAGACTATAAAAACGGTTTTGAATTAATCGATTATCGTATCCACGAAGTCGCAAGACAAACTCTCTTGTTTGTCCTATGAGTACTTTATTTTTTGGCATTTTGACAGTAACGAAGGGAGAAACGATACGCTCAACTCAATCAAACGAGGGAATTCACAAATAAATCAATACGGAGGAATATAAATACTCAACTCGACGTATGAAAATGTGGATTAACACTGACAACAAAATGGCGTCGCGGGTCGGCTCCGCGTCCGGTGTTGCCTTTTAATAATCGAGAAAAGTACGAAATTATCTATAAAATAATGAGTGTTAAATCGATTAAAACTTTTTCATGCATAAAATCGATCGACAAAAGAAATCGAATGGGTAACGCGTCAGGGTACCACTATTTGATTCAGTATTAGAGCTGTCAAAAGTTAAATAAACGATTGGAAAAATTATAATAATTACATCTCATGATAGTATAAATATATGAATCATTAATGTTCTAAGCAAGAGTGTTGAGTAGTTAAGAATCGTTTCAAGTAGGAATATTACCAGTTATTTTTATTATTCAGTTCTCGCTAAATGGACCAAGTTTATAACAGATAATGAAATATCTTAAACTAGATAGACTCCTCAGAATATTTATTATAAATTAAAACAGGCAACAAATAGACACGATTGTTAGAGTAATTACTGAAGCTTGAAGGAGTCAATCATACATGATAATATTAGTTATAGATAACTTGATGATATGTGAATGAAGTGTTTTATTTTAAAAGGCAAATAGTATCATAAAAATATATTTACCGCTTGTAATAACTCCTCCATATGAATTACTGTTGAACTTTGTAGGTTCTTGTGAATCCTGAAACATTTAGAATATATAGAAATATCATTATGTACAAAAACTTACCTTGTTTTATGACTAAATATCAGTGGTCAGTAGAAGTTTATTAATTTTAATGTGAAAAATGGTATTTTTCACATTAAAAACAGTTTTTATTGTATTTAAAAAAATTACAACACAATAAAAACTGACCTACATAAGTTAGGTTTTAGTTTTATCATGAATCAATAATTTTAATCTTTATTTCTATAATATTTCTCTATTTCTATAATATTTTAACTTTTAGGTATTAATTTTAAATACATGAGCATACACATACCAATACTTACACATGGGAAAATAGTTAAATACAAAGAAAGTTTACTTTTTCTCATTCCTACTACAGTCAAAATGATTTGGGAATGTTAACTTAATTCTTTATTGCATTTCACAATTTAACAACATACTTGTGTTAAACATATAAATAAATGCTAACAATTGTGAACCCTGTTGGGCACAGCAACAAAGCCCAACAGAACAGAGCAGCCTTTATCAACTGGTACTGATAAAGGATGATAATGATAAAAAAATATTAAATAATAATAAACATTCCGGACATCTAACACCACGACATCTAGTCCCAAGCTAAGCAGAACTTGTGTTATGGGTACTAGATGTGGCGACCTCCACATACAGCGCCATCTACCGATGATACACTGAACTACGAAGTAACGCACTGTACCTACAAACTACACTACACGGAGTAACTACAAGTCCTGAATCGCGCAAGAAATTATTCCATCTAAAAATAGGTCTCGCGTTCTCTAAATCAACTGATATAAATATTTATTTACTTTTATTTTGTTAAATCATACATATTTACTTTTATTTTGTTAAATCATACATATATACTTTTATTTTGTTTGTGTAAACCACCAAACTTCGAAACAAATATTTGTAGATCATACAAACACTTGGTCTGACCCAGGATTTGAACCAGAGACCTCAAGCATAGGGCATAGGAGTCGCATTCACTACCACTGCGCCACTGAGGCAGGTTTACTTGTGATATTAATAGAAAAAGTTAATAAATTATTATTTCAATATTTCTGCCCGCATAAAAGTAGTTTTTCAATCTCAAAATTCTATTTACTTTTTGTAAGTTAACACATAATATCTAGTCCATCTAAAAACCAGCAACGGCTTTTCGGTTTCTGCCAGATTTTTTTGTTTTGTTGTGTAGTCATATGATAAGTAGACAAGAATAGAGAAGAAATTGGAAGGTAAATAATATTCCTTTCACACATGAACTGTGTGTAAAATGCAAGCTTTAAATGTGTTCATTGTTTTAAGTTAGGTTCATCATATATCAGTAACTCAGAATTGAGCATTGACAGCAAGTCAGAGCTCAACAACAGCAGACTATACTTGGATATTTTTTACAAACTAGCTACTCCACGGTTATTGTTGTACCGGTAATTTAAAAAAGAGATTATTTTAATATTACAAACAGACACTCCAATTTTATTTACTTGTATAGATGTATAGACTAGTGGTGGTCCTCCAGTGGTCGGCATTCGACAATAATTAAGGAATTAAAGGTAATTTTCATCTTTTTTTAGCTTTCAATACTTTTCATTCATTCATTTATAAACTTTATTGCACACCACTACAGTAAACATTTGTACAGAGATACATATACTGAGATCGACCTCAGGTATTACAATAGGCGGTCTTATCGCTCACGGCGATCTCTTCCAGACAACCTCTTTTCCTTTAAATTTTAACTGCAAAATTTCATACCTCTCCATTGTCAACTTTTTTTACAACTAATTAGACATTACAATTTTTAATTTTGAAGATATACTTGACGATAGCTTTTAATATTGTCCATTTTAAATTAATTATCTCATTCACAGTAGCGATAAGAGTTTTGACACTAAATGATAATGTTTAATATTGTTTCTGGTGCCTATAACCTATCATAACATACACATTTACATCAAAATTCAATTAAAAATGCATGTGCAAATATGAACAATATAAAATGATTAAAGAGAGAGAGAGAAATCAAAATTTTCCAAGTCAGTATATTATATTATACAAATAATGATAGGTTTAAGTACTATCAATATTTACACTAGGAATAATAAAAACACAAATATACTTTAATGTACCAATGACTAAATAATTTGTTTTAAGATTATTGTCATATTATTCATGATGATAAATGTGTTTGTTAAATAAAAATATATAAGGCATGCAGTAAATTTTAAATTGAAATTAGTAAAATTGACATAATTTATGCAATTTTAAGCTGCAAAATGTTGCTACCTTTAATATCAACGACTTAAATAATATGGTTTCTTATAACAAAGCTCCTAAATCCTTTTATAAATATTTTAGGTTACTGTAAGATACATCTGGTGATGTGATTTATTTCTTACTAGCCGACCCTCACAACCTCTTTCACGTCTACTATTGCCCCTAGCATAATTTTTTAAAAGATTCTTTATTAGGGCTCCATTCCTATTGGTCTTAGCGTGATGATATATACCCTATAGCCTTCCTCGATAAATAGACTATCCAAAACTGAAAAAAAATTTCAAATCAGACCAGCGGTTCATGAGATTAGCGCGTTCAAACAAACAAACATAGTCTTCAGCTTTATAATATTAGTACAGATATTTAAAAAAACTAAAACTCTTATCGTAGATCAAAATTTATTTCAAGCATATATTAAAAACAAAATACTGAGAAAATGTCTCAATATGTTAATAAGTTACTCTTGATAAAATATTGTCATTAAAATTTATCCTGCTGCTACAAGTTTATCTCGATCTTGTCAATGAACTAAAGTATTCCTAGGGTACAGTACTTGCTTTGTGGTATAAAGGTTCCCTATTTTTATTTCTGTATGCTTGATAATGCCTATGCAACATATTAACATAATACAGTTGAAGCAAGCACAAACTACACAAGATAATATCGCTGAAAACTGAAGGAAATCTTGAATCAAACCCTATACTGACCTGCCTGGCCAGTGTAGTATAGTAAGCCAAAATCTCTTTCCTAAGGCTTTTGTTGTTGAACATTGATGATAAAGATTAAATATTTATATAGATATTTAAATACCGACTGCCTCGGTAGCGTATTGGTAATGTATGTGACTGCTAAGCTTGAGGTCTCGGGTTCGATTCCCGGGTCGGACCAAATGTTTGTATGATCTGCAAATAGTGTTTTGGAGTTTGGGTGTTTTCTATGTATAATATGTATGTATATGTATAAGTATTTATATCAGTTGTCTAGTACCCATAACACAAGCTCTACTCAGCTTGGGACTAGATGGCGTTGTGTGTTGGATGTCCGGAATATTTATTATTATTTAAAAAACTTACCGCCATCTCTTTTAAATTTTGAATGAGCGTATCAATATCCTTTTTCGCCGCGTCCTCACTCTCACTTTGCTGCGGTTCCTTCTCTTTCCTACACTTGTTATTCACTTTTTTGTCCACACTCACATGGTCTTTAGAAGGCACTGTCTCAATTTTATCAAGTTTAGGTTCACTTTTATCAGTCCTAATATCTTCTATTAACTCAACATCACTGCTGCTATCGTCTATTGCTAACGGTTCCTGTTCACCTAAAGGATCAACATCAGACACTATTAGAATGTCTTTCTTCTTTTTAACTTCTGGTGGTCGTTTATCTGGTTTTGCAAACGTTGGAGAATGATGCACTGGAACTAATGCAGGTCGGGGAATATTGTTTTCCGCAATACGCATGCTCTCAATTTGTTTTTGAGGGATTTCTTCCTTAGCTTTCGGACTCGGGTCTTTCTTATTAGGTTGGTAACTAGTATCTACATGTAAAGGTGACTGTACTCTTTTCTCTTTTATATGTTTATCTGGTTTTTTAACCTTGTCTTTTTTCACCATATCGTTTAAGGCGGCCGGTGACTTCACTCTAATGAAGCCTGATTGTTTTTCATTCGTCATAGTGATCATCGGAACATTATTGTTCAGTTTCTTCTCCTGTTTCTGAGGGTTCGGAGGTACCGGCGTTATGGTTATGTGGCCTATATTATTCGGAGGAATGTATAATTCTTCTTTTTTCTCGTCTTTCTTTTCCGGTTTTTCTATGATGAGGTCTTTGCTCAGACTGAGCGTGTTTAATATCGTGTTGAACACGGAGTTCGACTTGTACTTCTCATCGACGCTATGGATAGCTTCAGACTTATCTTGCGTAGGTTTGGATGTGGTGGTCGTGGTGACTGTAAGGGAGCTCGGGAATTGAATCGGTTCCGAGAACGGCACCGAGGGAGGGTTCGCCGGCGGCTGGGACGCCGAGCCCAGTCGCGGGCGCTTAAGGTCCGACGCTTTGATCTCTTTACTTAAACTGAAATTAGAAATATGTTACATTTTAGTAGCGTGAGTGACACAATGATGTATTTTATAAGTATACCAGCTTTTACCAGCGAATCTTCCCGCGTGTATGTCGGTTATCGCTCTAAAGAGTAGCCTATGTCCTTCCTCAAGAATCATTGTATCTCCATGCCAATTTTTTTTGCGGTGTAGCCGTGGTAGTGTAACTGACAGACAGAGTTACTTTAACATTAATAATATTAGTATGGATTTAGAAGTAAACCTGGCTGGTAGATCGGATGACTTTGGGCCTTGTTATTATAAGATAAAACATACTTATGTATGATTTTTTACTAGGTGGGTCATCCGAGGTTTTTACTTTTATTTTACCAAATCGTTTTTTAACAACAATCCAGCTGAAACTAGACTCACTTAATCAAATACATAAGCATAACTAGGCCGCCATGGATTGGGTTACCATCACCATCTGCATTCGCAATGAGTATGGTGACCACCACTCTTGGATTCTGCTTATGCTTTCCATCAGGCAGAGTAGAGTCAATTTGGCAAGGCCTTAAATAAAAAAAATATAAGAGTTTTTATTGGCACTTTTAGCGGTGATAGCGATTGTGGTGGTACTAACTCGGCCTGCCTCAGTAGCGTGGGCATGCGCAGGAAGCCCTGCGGGAAGAGGGGCAGAGCCCGGCGCTGCAGCAGGGAGGCGGCCGCGTCGCTGGAGCCGGCCGCGCGCGCCAGGCGACACACGAGCGCCCGCGAGCGCCCGCACCAGGGGAAGCGACGCTTCGGGAGACGCTTCTCGATCACTGGGGCCCCGGGAGCCAACGAACTTTGGATCTTTTTCCTGGTGGTAAATATGATGTGCACTTAAAATAAATCATAAAAATCATACAAAGTTATAAAAACTAGCTACTCAGCTCCACTTCATGCGAGTGCAATCTTACTACTATTATAAAGGCGAAAGTTTGTAAGTATGGATGTATGTATGTATGGATGTTTGTTACTCTTTCACGTAAAAACTACTGAATGGATTTGAATGAAACTTTACCACAATATAGCTTATACATCAGAATAACACATAGGCTACTATTTATAAAGATATAGCTTCGCCTCGCGGCGTTGCCCGCAGTTATCATCGTACCGCGGGTAGCACCGCGGGGTTCAGCTAGTATTTGTATATGTAGCTTTGAGATTTTAGTCTACATTAAACAATAAAAAAATATATACTAATGAAATTTTCAGGGATAATAGTAATTTATTCATAAGCAATCAATGCACATGTAGTAAATAATACATTTAAATTAAGACATCTGTGCCTGGAGTAGATAATAAATAGTATCTCATACACTCTTTGAATAAAAAATAGGAAATGCTTTAAATTATAACGGAAATCTTAAGTACTTCGTTAAAAGATAATACAAAGAATAAATAAATAATATAAGTTTTCATTGAAATAAAACACTCACCTTTCCTCCTGTACTCGTTCACATTCAGCATTATAATTTGCTATCATGGCTGGTTTCCTCTCGTCAATTAATTCTTTTAATCTGAGAAAAATTTATACAATATGAATGAGTACATTGAAAGGGGTATGCCCAGCAGTGAACTGCAAAGCGTGATGATTGTTTACGTTATCAGGCCTCCGGTCTCGCACGGACCAATGAAACATGCCAGCACAAAGGCTGTCATTTTAGGTTGGTCTTCTGAGTGAGGGTAGTCTATCTAAAACTTTAATTCTGAGTGTTCTTTGTGTATGTTTAAAATATATGTTTGTCAATTCCCCCGCATCATATTATATATAAAATTCTCGTGTCACATTGTTAGTTACCATACTCCGAAACGGCTTAACTGATTCTTATGAAATTTTGTGAGCATTTTAGGTAGGTCTGAGAATAGGACAACATCTATTGTTTCATCCCCCTAAATGATAATGGTAGTCCAACCCAAATTTTTTTTTTTTGGATAAATTTTAATTTTTTTATGATGCAGAATTAGGAAATACATACAACCCTGAATTTTCAACCCTCTAAGATCAATCCCTATTTTTCCATAGCGATTTTTATTGACCCACCTCTAAAATATATATTCCTTTTTATGGCAAATCAAAGTTTGTCGGGTCAGCTGGTATAATATAATATTTTAAGAGCGGGAGTTGCCATTTAAAAAATAAAATGAGGTATAGAAGTAACTTCGATATAATGTTCTAAATAATGATATTATTACCTACCTTCGTAACGTGTCAACAATAATAGCCTCTCTTTCATCAAAGCTGAGATGTTCTGGATCAAAATCTTCAAGAGCGTCTTCATTTTTCCTTTTACTGCTACTTGCTGTTACAGTTGTTGTTGGTACAGCGGTAGTTGGTACAGTCGTGGTTGTTGTTAGATTGGTAGTTGTGATGGATGTGTCGTTGGTAGATTGAGCATTTGTAGTGGAAGTTTCTGTGGATAAGAAAATTCTATTTTTAATCCATACTAATACATAATCATATAAATCCGTAAGTACTCCTCTGTTTGTGTGTTAACGCTTTTGCGACTAAATCACTGCACTAAATTCAATGAAATTTTAATTTGAGATACGTTGATTCTTGAGGTAGAACATAAGCTACTTTTTACAGCGATAACCGACATGTGCGCATGACATAGATCACCCCCAACCCCCAGGGGGTGATCTGTGGCGCGTGACCAACCGCAGGCAAAAGCTAGTGCATAATAACTATAATAATTTCAAACATCTTATACTTACACAACAATCTAATACGATCCTAAACCAGGCAGAACCTGTGCTATGGTAATTAGAAAGCTTCTAATGGCCTGATGTTGAGTGAACCTGACTCTCCTAGGCTAGACGTAGTGAGATTAATTACTGGCCAGGACAAGTAAGTAGCGGTCTAATTTATTTATAACATGTTGGTATCTCGAATTATATACTCATTTGCTTGATCAGTCGAGATGCGTGTAACATGTTTAAAGTTATTATTAAAACATTTTAAACGCAGAGCGACTACCGATTATGAGGTCTCGGGTTCGAATTGTGGGTCGGGCTTAAAGGGTTATTGAGTTTTTCTGTTTATAGAAATGTTTAATACAAGTCTGAGTTTGAAAACCGGGCTTTAAATCCCCGTGCCTCGAAGAGCACTTAAAGCTGTCGGTTCTGCGTCTGATCTCTCCTTATCGTGACGGTTAACTGTCCCATCGGATTACGAGAAAGAGGGATAAGAGAGTGCACCTGTGTTGGTGCACACACTTGTGCACTATCTCGTGCGTAGTTGGCTGGGGTCCGTTGCGACTGTGCGCCGTAGGCGTTATCGTGTACGAGATCATGATTAACATTATGAAAGTGTAACAAGTGGACCGTGGGAGAGCTACGCTTCGGCATGAATGGGTCGGCTCGACCGGAGTGACACCACGGCCTCACAGAAAACCGGTGTGAAATAGCGTTTGCTTCACCGAGTGAGTGAGGATACCGGAGGTCCATACCCCAACCCATCCCCCAAAGGTCGGCAACGCACTTTGTTCGTTTGCCCACTATTCAATAAAAAAAAAAACCATACGCGCGTGGTGCGGCGGGTCGGCGCTGCTGGTGGTGCCGCTGGTGGTGGTGGTGCCGCTGGTGGTGGCGGGCGGGTAGGCGTGCGCGAGGCGCAGGTGTGCGCGCGAGGTGCGCAGAGCGCGCGCGCCCCGCGCCCAGGCGGCGCGCCGCGCTGCCTCGGCGCAGCCGCACGCCTCCAGGGACAGGGACATCCTGGAAACATGCCCACCGTCATGAATACATCTTCGCATACTCTCTCTTATCTTGTTATTACTAGCCGAACCCCGCGGTTATTGTCAAACCACAGGTGACACCGCGGGCGAAGCTAGTCTAAAAAAGTAATCCCTTATATCATCAGCTAACCTATCAGTGTAAAGCCGGTCAAAATCGGTCCAGTCGTTCCAGAGATTAGCCGGAACAGACAGATAAAAAAAATGAAAAAATATTACTTTTGTATACATACACATACATTTAGTAAAAAATGGTTACTATAATATTACAAAACAGACACCCCAACTTTATTTATTTGTATAGACTAACCGAGCCCTGTTAATTACTCTCCTTATGTCGTCGACTGAATATAACAGTCTCATGGGTGTAGACTGAAACGATAACTTCCACAACCACATTTTTTTTTATTATTTTCCAATATGAAAATTGGGACCCAATTTCAACTGGATTAGAATTCTAAGAAAAATAACACAAAAAAAAATACATTAACAAACAATTTATGCACGAATAGTAATAATTCATGCAAAAATATAATTATGATACTTAAAAACAAGACGATCTACACTAATCATATGCATTGAACAACTTTCAGAATTAATTATATAAAATTATTAAACCCACTGTTTTAATTACATAGTGTATACATCTATATATACTATTTTAACTAAATGTACCTACTAATGTAATAATTATAACATTATGTTTATTTTTTTAAATTATTCAAACATATTTTTACATATTTTTCCCCCTCCCCATCCTCCAAAGGCCAGCAACGCACTTGAGACGCCTCTGGAGTTACAAGTGTCCATGGACGGCGATAATCGCTTACCATCAGACGATACGTCTGCTCGTTTGCCCCCAATTCAATAAAAAAAAACATGCCAAGACAATAAATCTATACAAACAGAAACCCTTTAGAAACAAATGATAATACAAACTATATTAACAATTTTTTTTTCTGTGTGGATACACCCCCCCCCCCCCCCGTGGGCCGTCACCCCACCGGGGTTTGCGGTGGGGTGGTGTGTCAGAATCGAACCGACTAAAACGCCAAAAAATGGAGGGATCCAGAAACTGCTGCTATTAACACGACCGAACCCCTCTCAGCAATAATACAAACACTTTTTTTTCACTTGTGGAAACCCCCTCGGGCCGTCACCCCGGCAGGGTTTGCGGCGGGGCGGTGTGTCGGAATCGAACCGACTAAAACCACACGGTGTGCCAGCTCTGCGCCTGAGAAGGGAGAGGTCCGGGAACTGCAGTTATTAACACGACCGGGCCCCTCCCAGCGCCTGCCCGCACTGAAGCGAGCACCGTCTGCAGGTAGACTGATACATAATAGCACATATTTAATTACCTGCAAATGTATTCGCTGCTCTTAGTTTTCAACTCCTTAGAAGACATATTGGGTGATTCTGCGAGCTGCTTCTCAACGAAGTTCTCCAAAGCCTCCAGGGCCTGAACAACTTGCGGTGGTAACTTCACTTCGGGCTCCCTGCAAGAGATTGAGGGGAGGCTGTACATCGTACAGCCACAACCTACTCACGTGAAAAGTTTTGTGTTCTAAACAATTAGTAAAGCCTTTTCATGCGTGAGAAGTTACACTTGTGAAGGTGGTTTATGGTCTATTATCATGTTGGTTGATGATACTTATGAATGATAAGCTGCAAAACAAAAATTAAAATTAAGTTAAAAACACTAAAAGCAGATGTTTATAATATGACTATTGTAATTTAACTGGCTCATAACCGCGGTATCGCCCGCCGATGTATCGGTTTTAGTGGTAAAAAGTAGAATATGACCTTCCTTAAAAATTAATAATCAAAACATGTTGCTTTTACATTTTATTAGTATTGTGGGGGAACGGGTATCATGTTCCACCCAACACAAAGGGAGGATCCTCCGACCAGGCGAGGTGATCATGCCTGGCGGGCCACTGCCCAACAGTTGATGTTGGGATGTTGCATGTATGATAATCGGTGCGAGAACCAGTTATTGCGCGATTCAGGATTTGTAGTTATTCCGTGTAGTGCGTTACTTCGTAGTTCAGAGTATCTTCGGTAGATGGCGCTGTAGTAGGTAATTGTTGTGTTATATGTGGAAGTCGCCACAGTATCTTTGTTAAATAGCGTTATTAGTTTAGTAGTATAAGTTAAGTAATTTATAAATTTTCATATATCTCAATATAGACACATTTAGTATAATTTTCAACTTGACAATTCAGTCTAAAATACTGTACCTTAATATTGCAAAGGTAGCAGTATATCGAGTATCAAAGATACTATTTGTTAATAAATCATAGTTAATGTGGCAAAGAACGACAACATATTTTTTTATTTTTTTTAAAAACACAACGCCCGCATTAGGAATATACATCCTGTGTCGCGGGGGACTTTACAAACATACATGTAACGGACACAAAGAACACCCAGACTCAGGTCAACATTTTGTGGATCACAGAAAGTGATGTCCCACGTGGGATTTGAACCCACGACACTTGGATTAGTAGCAAACGGCGTAGTGACCGCTTAAACCACTAGGCCAACCGTGCAATATATTTCAAACATATTTTAAAAGATTGAGTGTTTTATAAAACCTTTGTTTCATACATCTGAATCGTCGCATATAACCAAAAAAAAAAACACAAAAATTGGTGTATGTAATTATAAATTCCAGCAAATTATTTCTATTGTTGATTGATGATACTTCATGAAACTTGCTACACATATACCCCCACTTAATTAAATTAAAACACTTGTACACAAGATAGATAGATAGATAGGTTTATTTTACTAAACCTGACCGTTTTCACTTCACGCCATTTTTAAAGGGACCTAGGTAATAAAGTATTCATAGCCTTATAAATACTGTAGAACAGTAAATTAGTTTTAATATTAATAAAAAGAACATCTAATGTGCAAATGATGATTAATTGTGAATCCAAGAAATGATGAACACATGAGAAGATATTATACTGTTCTAACCCGAAGTTATCAAGCGTGGCTTCGTTCTCAGAGCTGGGTGCGGGTTTGGACGTCAGCGAGTCCGACTGCGACGTTCGCGAGTGAGAGTCCACGCTTTCACCATCGCCTTGCACGTTATCTGAAACAAACAAAGAGGGTTCTGTATATACTAATATTTGTTTAATTACTATTTGAACATAGCAGAGATAGGCTGGTCATACTCGTATGTTGATCATATTTTTGATTATTTTTGTTGTTTCACAAAGTTCCACATCTCACGATTTCGAGGTGGTTCGAGATGAAAACTTGCTGTAGAGAATCTCTACTCCATTTAGGTACAGAGACTTCAACCGTCAATGTATGGAGTATTCATAATTATGAAAAGGTCAACTTTTTTTTTAATAGTGGGCAAACGAGCAGACGTATCACCTGATGGTAAGCGATTACCGCCGCCCATCATGACACCCGCAACACCAAAGGCGTCACAAGTGCGTTGCCGACCTTTGAGGGATGGGAACGGAGATAACATAACATTTGTTTTAAGGGGGTTTGGGGTATGGGCCTCCGGTATCCTCACTCACTCGGTGAAACACAGCGCAAACGCTATTTCACACCGGTTTTCTGTGAGTCCGTGGTATCACTCCGGTCGAGCCGACCCATTCATGCCGAAGCATAGCTCTCACACGGTAACTGCTATCTTTCCTTACCCTTTTCATTAACCCAGTTTACCTCCTAATTTCATCATTTTTCAAAACTGATTAGCTTTTTAGACTGATTAAGAAAGAACAAGAACGAGATGATGAAGGCCTTTGAGACACATTCTATGATTGAATAGAACTCACCGTCAGATGTTTGTTTCCCTGAGGTGGCCGCCGACGAGTCGGTGCGACGAATCTTCTTAGCTTTCTGTTTATCGACCTTCTTATTTTTCTGCAAGTAAATAGATTACTGGAGTTCAATGCTGTTACGAAATTTTAAATAAATAATTGCCTTTTATAAATTAACTGATATTCAGGTCAAACCGGTTGAACTGGTAGCCGACCCCAAATGATAGGCTAGTCTTTTATAAATAAACCAAACTAAAACGTAGAATATTTGAAGTAAAACTTCTTTAGGAGCGTTTTTACGGATGAAACGCAATAATAAAAAAAATACTTATATCAAATTTACTTATATCAATAAAAAATATTAGCGTCACGAAGATGTGCAGCGTTTTTGTCGAAGAAGAGGGAGAGAGCGATTGATACCTATTGAGAGAGAGTGAGAAAAGGCGAACGTAGAATAACACGTGACATTTAAATTTGCCACTCGTCATTTAATATACTATTTTTCATAAAATATAAAATAAAAATATTAAATTAGTTTGCCAAAGAAGTTTCACTTCTGACATTTTTTTTTCAAATTAAGGATAGAGTCATAAATAAAAGAAACTTTAAAGTTTAAATGATTCTGTTTGCAGTGGGTTAAAATCAAGTTCAAAGAAGTCGGTTACAATCAAACATACAAGGGAAGCTAACACAAAGCGTGTAAAAATGGAATAACTTTAACCTGCACCTATGATCGACGTGACTTTCGCATGTTTTACCGTGGGAGAGCCACGCTTGGGCATAAATGGGTCGGCTCGACCGGAGTGATACCACGGCCTCACAGAAAACCGGTATGAAATAGCGCTTGAGCTGTGTTTCACCGAGTGAGTGAGGATACCGGAAGCCCTCACCCCAAACCTTCCCCCATCCCTCTTCCCAATCCCCCAAAGGCCGGCAACGTACTTGTGACTCCCCTGGTGTTGCGGGTGTCCATGGGCGGCGGTAATCGCTTACCATCAGGCGATACGTCTGCTCGTTTGCCACTTATTATAAAGTACACTAATATTATAAAGAGGAAAACTTTGTTTGTATGTTTGTTTGTTTGTTTGTAATGAATAGGCTCAAAAACTACTGGACCTATTTTAAAAATTCTTTCACCATTCCAAAGCTACATTACCCACGAGTAACATAGGCTATATTTTATTTTGGAAAGAATAGGGTTCCGTAAGATAATTGGGTTTTTCGGACCCAAAGTGTAAAAAATCAACCAGAAAAGTTACTTATTTTGCGTACGCTGCCTAAACGGTAAAAGATAGAACCATAAAATGTTGTAATTAATCGTAGATCTTATAAATATCTACAAAAAAGTCCGCGACACACTATACCTATCTATGTCGAGTGAGGCACAACAACCATTTTTTTATTTAAAAATCTTGAATTTTGTTTGGACCACATTTAAACGCGTTTTTACTCATGCTATCAATCCTTATCAAAATAAATTATTTCATCACTAACTACAGTTTATGTAGATAATATTTGGTCTTTGAATGATAAAAATTGGACGTTTGGTTTTGAAGTTATGGCAAAATTAAAATATTACTAATAGGAGCGGAGCACCAATGAAGAATGTTTAAAAAACGGGGGAAAATTTTCACGCTACGGGCAACATAAGACGCAAACGAGGTTGCGTGGGTCAGCTAGTATTCAATAAAAAAAAATCGAGGAATCTTTATTTTTGGTAATTATTCCGCTAAAAAGTATTTAATACTAGCTGAACCCCGCGGTGCTACCCGCGGTACGATGATAACTGCGGGCAACGCCGCGAGGCGAAGCTATATCTTTATAAATAGTAGCCTATGTGTTATTCTGATGTATAAGCTATATTGTGGTAAAGTTTCATTCAAATCCATTCAGTAGTTTTTACGTGAAAGAGTAACAAACATCCATACATACATACATCCATACTTACAAACTTTCGCCTTTATAAAATGGTAGTAGGATTCGATGTATGTAAATAAGGATATAAACACTACTTAATATTGATATATTATTATTATTGTCTATTATACCTTTTTCCGGTGTTGGGTGTCATGTGAGTCGACGTGTCCATTGGCCATGGGTTTCTCTGCGGTTTCCTTTTCGTCGTGGCTGGATTCGGACGAGCTCTCCGAGGACTCTTCCGAGCTGCTGCTAGACGATATTCGCCGCTGAAACAAACAACCATAAATCGAAGAATTTTAAAAGTGAAAAACAGGAAAAACAATTACGATTATTAATTAACAAGCGGGGTTAACCGCGGTGCTACCCGCGGTACGGCAATAACCGCAGACAACGCCGCGAGGCGAAGCTATATCTTTATAAATTGTAGCCTATGTGTTATTCTGATCTATAAGCTATATTATTTAAAAATTTTCGTCAAAATCCATTCAGTACTTTTCGCAAGAAAGAGTAACACGCACGCACGCACGCACGCACGCACACACATGCACACACATTTTTTTTTATTTATATTTTCTAACGTGAAGTAAAAATTTTGTACCTCTTTTTACTGAAATTATGCGAACAGCGGAATATGCGATGTAGCACAATTAAACTTTAAATGGATTACCAGTGCAGAAAACTAACTAAAAAGAATAAAAAAATAAAATATGGTCTAATTTGAATGACTAGGCGACCACTAGTGAATAAGTGTATAAGCTCACCTTATTCCGCGAATTGCCCACGCGTTCTCCATCGGACATCGCGATCTGACTTTCAGGCACATTCTTGAACTCGAGAGAGCCACAGTTGATGTAGAAGCCCCCGTATAATGTGTCACACTCCGGCGGAATCATCTCGTCGTACTAAAAGACAATAAAAAAAATTATTACTACTTTTCCAGAAACATTTACAAACCCCGGCTATATTTTTAGAAAGTGTTTATAGATATCTATACTAATATTATAAAGCTAAAGAGTTTGTTTGATCGCGATAATCTCAGGAACCACTGGTCCGATTAGAAAAATTATTTCAGTGTTGGATAGTCCATTTATAGAGGAAGGCCATAGGCTAAGACCATAGGAGCGGAGCACTAATGAACAATGTTACAAAAACCGGGGGAAAATATTACACAACGGGCAATAAGAGACGTAAACGAGGTTGCGTGGGTCAGCTAGTCTCCTATGTAAGGTGCAAAATAGAACACCGTATGGTTTTGGTCGATTCGATTTGGACACACTTTGTTACGCTCACTGACAACCTCGGTGTGGAGACAAACCAAGAGTTAAGTTTCCATACTCATATAAAAAATTTATGTTTCAACTAGAAAAATATTAAAAACTTATATAGCCTATGTTAACATGCCGCTATTCCCAATCAAGTGAAAACTCGTTCATTAAAATTTGTACAGTATCTAGTTTAAGCGCGGAACATACAAACATACACAGCGTACCAAAACTTTCCTTTTGGCTCTTTTTCTTTTAACCGACTAACTAACCGGAAAAAAATAGTTTATAAAAAACAAAAATTTTAAATAAGCTATTGTTGTAAAAAATAATCAGTCGAATTGGGAATAGTTCAGTCGGTTAAAAATACATACAAATCAATACTTAATAGGTCAACAATTTAAGTATTTTCTAAACAGATAGCACAACTTATTAGCAAATACAATGCTTCCAGTGAAAAGGGAACGGTTCGACATACATACTTAATTTAACAAGTTATTTCAGTAGGTGGTTTAATTCTGGAATGGCGAGAACTTTATTGATCTTTCGCTGTTCGTTTGTAAATGTTCCCACAATGCTTGATAGGGTCTATAAATAAATCCTACTAAGTGTGTTTTCTTGTATATTTTAACTGAATACCAACAATTTATTTTTCCATACATACATAACAACCTGTAGGTTTATTGAGTCACGTAACTTCGTCTGCACCTCTTTGCAATCATGCTCGACTCCTATCGGTCTAAGCGTGATGTTAAATATCCTATCAGGGGCACGCAAGTAAAAATCATTTAAAAGACTATCGAAGAACATCAATTGCGAACCTCTTCCTTTTTAGAAGTCGATTTAAACGAAAACATCGGTTAGATAGTTTGGGAATTCTTAAAATAGAAAAAAAATTCTCATGTATACTATACGAATATAAGATGTCTAAATCTTACTCCATGTGTATTGTCGATAAAAGAATCATTCTCGTCGTATCCAGCGCCAATATCTGCGAAGTCGTCGTGTTTTGATCTGCCTTTACGGCCATATGTACTCTTGCCACCCTGAAATAAACAGTATTTAGTCAACTTATGTATACACTATAACCTATATCTGGAACGTGTATGACTGATTAGGGTCTTCCAATGCGAAGACCTTCAATCAGTCTAAGTTTCCAGGTAAGTCTACGAAGACATTATCTCAAAAACTGAATTTGACAAGCTGTATATTATTAAAGTTTGCACTGATTGTGTCTGCCGTCACCGGTCAACAAACTCCAACAACAAAGAATATATATATTCTTTAAAAGCAGAAAGCACTTTCTTAAATATTCCCTAAATTGATATTTAATAAGGCAATAAGTAATAACGGCAAAGGGACGTATGACCTTACCCTCTCCTGAGAGGAGACCCGAGCCCAGCAGTGGGACATTATGGGCTGTTGATGAAGACACACAAATGCTCTAGTGAGTAAAAACTACCAGTACTAAAACAATAATAATTATGATCATGAGCAGCCTTTAACAGTCCAGTCGAACTTAGGACTCTCCTTAGTATGGAGGTTTTGGTCCTGCGATGCTGGTCAGACAAGTTCTCCTGTACTGCTTAGTTAGCTCTCTTATGACAAGCAAGTTCATCACACGGAGAGTACTTTATAAAGTAGTAATGTTTGAATAAATTATGATCGATGTGGCGACTTCCACATACAGCGGCAACAAAAACATATGACAGCTCCATCTACCGAAGATACACTGAACTACGTGTGAGTGAGTGTACCATACATTACTACGAATCCTGAATCGCGCAATAGAAAATCTCATGCTCGGTCGGTTGCTCGCCTCGAAGTATCCTCTCTTTGTATTGCTCACATCTGTATATGGCATATTTTTTTAGACATTTACGAGCCGTATGTTTATTTCTATTATGATCTAGGTATATGTACGTATAATATAAAACACAACAACAAAACCTTGTAAACTCACATATTTCTGTTCAAACTTCCTGGCGATGCGCTCAACGTCATCATTGTTTTCAGAGAACGGGTCCAGACCTCCCGTTTTTCCATTTTCTACTTTCTCACGTTTCTTTCTCTGAAAATAAAAAATATGATATTAGATATGAATCAAGGTATCATTAATAGTATACGTTTCGTGTGAGTTTCAAAGCATTAACATTTACCGACATTTCTATTATGATAATACGCAATTAAACCTCGTAATTTTGTGTATTGTTTTTTACTCATGTTATAGTGAACCACTCGTATGATAAATATCAAACTATTGTATTGTAACCTAGGTTTTTGTGTTCAGGTTAAGATTAAAATTTGTATTATATTATAATGAAATCTTTTATTAATTTTGATACAAAGACTTTTTATTAATTTCTAAATCACAAAAAAATGATAAAAATATTTTAACAACGTATTAATTTACTTATGATTGATTTATTTAGGTAATGCACTTTATATTTAAAAAAATACAATTAAATTTCAATTACAACAGAAATAAATAGTTCATGTCATTATAATAACCCAACCTGGATCGTTAATGGCCGATTATTATAATTGTTTGTTTTGGAAATAAATTTAAAAAAGTAAATATGCCAAATTGTTTTTTATTTCTTTCGGAAGTCTAGTCACACTACATATTATGAAATAGACACAAAGAACAAAATTTGGATCACATAAAATGTTGCTCCATGCACGGGTCGAACCTACAACTCAGTTTAGATCAGATCAGTGCACCATCACCAAGGGTTTGGTTTCTATTATCTTTCGAGAAAGTAATTACGGTTGAATAGGAATTAATTCATCAGGTTTTACTGTATCTATATACCTACTACACTAGCTGACCCTCGCAACCTCGTTTACGTCTACTATTGCCCGTAGCGTAATAATTTTCCCCCGTTTTTTAAACATTCTTCATTGGGGCTCCTCTCCTATTGATCTTAGCGTGATGATATATAGCCTTCCTCAATAAATGGACTATCCAACATTGAAAGAATTTTTCGAATCGGACCAGCGGTTCATGAGATTAGCGCGTTCAAACATATTAAAACTGAAGCAAAACCTTTATACCTATTTCTACCTGAACGGAGGGGTTAAAGTTTATATGGCGGAAGAGGGCAGAAAGTTAAAAAAAAAAATTGTTATAGAACTTCGACCACTGGGAGACCTCAAGTTAGGTTTTAAGACGTATATAAAATAAAAATAAGATTACTAAAGTTTCCAATTAATAGTAATCGGCGCAATAAAACATAAGCAACGCATATTTTCTGTGCACGATATGCGGCGTCCTTTCACTATGTAGTGAAATCTATTCTATAACGTTATCTATTCGTTTGTAACCTAATAATGGCAACGCGATTGTGATTGCTTTGATGCAGGAGTTCATGGGCAGCGGTAGTCACTTTCTATCATGTGAACCGTTTGTTCGTTTGTCCCCTATTAAAATAAAACTATTATAAAAGTGTTTGTTTATATAAAAACATCCTTTAGACATAGTAAAGACAGGAGGAGTAATTTGTTCCGGGGATTTTTTTCTAGGGAACACCTTTTTAATCGGTTCAAGTCCGACATAACCACCACACCGGTGCTGGTGCATAAGATGCAATCAAGTTTTCGCATAGAGAATAATCACAAATTTTAACAAGAAAAAAACCGACTTCAAGAACTCGACCAAATTGAAATAGGGCATCAAGGTAAGCACCAGTTTCAAATAAAAAAGAATCATAAAAATCGGTTCACCCAGTCGAAAGTTATGAGGTAACAAACAAAATACATTCGAATTGTGAACCTCCTCCTTTCTTGAAGTCGGTTAAAAAGGGGAGCAGAAGTCACAATTTTACAGTAGTACAATAGTTAAGTGAACACTTTTTTATTAGTTCAACAACGTCACAGAGATCAACATTCCATTTATAAGAAGTTTCATTTAGAAAAAATGGTAGTAAAACCTTTATTCTTGACAACAAAAAGAAGGTGGTTGACGCATATCTTTTTATGCAGGTACATTGGTTGTCAAAAGAGGGTCATCTCATTCATGCAGTTGTGGATTCAATGAAACGCCGTAAAAATACGTGTTACCACAAGTTACGACGCAGGATATATATACCTACATTACAATATTAATTGATAGAAATCTATACATCTATACAAATAAATAAAAGTGTCTGTTTGTAATATTGAAATAACCACTTTTTACTAAATGCATATCTATGTATACATGGTTCATAGCCAAACAAAAAAACATTTTTTTTTAATTTTTCTGCCTGTGTATGTGTTTGTTTGTATGTCCGTTTGTTCCGGCTAATCTCTGGAACGGCTGGACCGATTGACCGGATTTTCACTGATAGGTAGCTAATGATATAAGGAGTAGACTTAGGTCAGGCTCTTTTAGACTAAAATTACAATACGTAAATAAAATTGATGTATCTTTTTTCATTTCAGAAAGTTCTTTCACTGGCAGATAGCTGACAATATAGGTAGAGTAACTTACTCGTAGCTACTATTTTTTGGACTGAATTTGCCCTGCGGCGTTACCCGTGGTTGTTGTAAAGGTACAACAACTACTGTTAAAAACACGGTAATGCTTTTCCTTTATCTGTGCTATAAGACGTTGCTTCGTACCATATTTCAAGATTCTGAGTTTATGGCTGTACCTTTTAAGATTTGATTCCCTTGCGAGTGTCGAACATTTGCACCACAAACGGCTGTAGGCATTTTTTTATTGAGTTAGCTTAGAAGTTTGATTTTCTCACAGCTCTAAGGGACAGTAGACCTGAGTATTTGATATAAATTTCAGCTTGATACCTACACGCGTTACTGAGAAAAAAGAGCCTTGACAGACTGACAGACGGACAACAAAGTAATACCCGATTTTTTTACAATCATGCAACAATACAATACAACCTGCGACTCAGGGGTCCAAACTCCGGCTTTTGAGGTTCTCAATACTTTTGCATTGTGCACATTGTTTTGATAAATGTAAACACTACAATGTTTAATTATCTTATCTATGTGTATAGATAACATAATTACACGTAGGTACGTAACATGTATTGTGCACCGCTCTTCAAATCTTAAATTGAATGATTAGATTAATAAGTAGATTACAGGTAGCAGTAAATGTATCGTCCTGCCCAAATATGGACACAGGATTTACAAACATTTAAGTACTTAAAGATTTTCTTTACCAGATTGTCCAACCTCAAGTTTTTAACCGACTTCCAAAAAGGAGGAGGTTCCCTATCGTCGCGATTTTTTCAAGAAAAGAGCGTACTCCTTCCTAAAAGGCCGGAAACGCACTTGTAACGCCTCTGGTGTTGTGGGTGTCCAAGGGCGGCGGTAATCGCTTACCATCAGGCGAAACGTCTGCTCGTTTGCCCCTCTATATAATAAAAATAAATAAATATGTTTGTTCAACGGTTACTCGAAGACGACTTGGCCAACTCTTCTGATTTTTTATTACATACACTTAACCTTGAACGTGGTCAAACGTTAAGGTAACATGTCGGACTCGAACAGACCATCCATTGTTCTTGCGTCGTCTGAGAACTTGGTGATACAATATTGGCTTCCCCATTTTTATTTGTTGTGTTCCATTTAAATATCCGTTTGTATCGATTTCCTGTTATCTATAGGAATGATTTAACGAAAAGGGACGAAAGTGTGTAACAAATGGAAGAGTAAAGACTCTTTTTGATTTGACCAATAAACACGCTGTGTAAGAGTTAATTTGAGAGAAGTTAGATGAGCAAGTATGGAAGGCCCGTTCGTTTTTTTAATTTTTTTTTTTTTTTATTTATTGAATAGGGGGGCAAACGAGCAGACGCATCACCTGATGGTAAGCGATTATCGCCGCCCATGGACACCCGCAACACCAGAGGTGTCATAAGTGCGTTGCCGACCTTTGGGGGATGGGGAGAGGGAATGGGGGTAAGGGTTCGGGTATGGGCCTCCGGTATCCTCACTCACACGGTGAAACACAGCGCAAGCGCTATTTCACACCGGTTTTCTGTGAGTCCGTGGTATCACTCCGGTCGAGCCGGCCCATTCATGCCGAAGCGTGGCTCTCCCACGGAACAAAATATGTAATAGATGGCTATATGACGAATATTGGATGTTATTCACCATTCAATATGGGTATGAATATTTTCTGTGTTCTGGAACGTTGACTAGGCGTTCAAATTAAGATCTTTGAAAGGTTTCATACATGCGAATACCAATAGGTAGGTATTGATTTTTAGTAGGTACTAATGCATGGGCAGATACACCTATTTAAAAAAGCATGTGTCATGCTCGTATTTAAGTCTAAGATATAGGTAGATTAGATATTTCGGTTTAAAAATAATTAAAATAGAAGCGTCTGTTTCTAATTTCAAATTAACGGTTTTTAACTAAATGCATATGAATTATGAAAGCAGGTAAGTATACAGGTACGGTGCCTACGTCAAGAAAACTATTTTTCACTTTTATTTTTCTGTTTATGTATTTGGTTGTTCCGGATAATCTTTGTGACGACTGAATACATTTTGACGGGACTTTTACTGGTAGATTAAAAGTAGGTAACCTAGGCTACTTTCTTTTAGACTAGCCGGTAAGGCCGCGACGCTGCTTTATTCGTCTATTTATCTCAATGCCTTGAAAGCATAGGTATAACCACTAAGATTTATACCTAGGGGCGCAAACTTCATTAACATGTATTAAAAATTGTAACAAGTTTAAACTATGACGATGTAGCTTTGAAACTATTAGACATTTGAAAGTAAACATACGCATGTCTCACTTACACGCGTTACAAGAGCAGTAAGGTCGCTATGATTAGACAAAAACAAGGCATAAACATCAGAAAGGCGGACTAGAGTTGATTACTTTATGTAAATTTACCCATAATAGGTATGATTATAAATATGCATTTTTGGTTCGTAAATGCTAATCTAGTGTATAATAGAACAATGGGTATAGCTACTCATTTTTTTTTCTAATAATGCGTAGTACTTTCTATTTTTACCCAGCTACGGCAAAGCCAAAGGAGGGTTACAATTTTACTACTTCTTAATAGTTAATACTGGACAAATGAGACATCGTTAGAAGCGTCTTGATCGTCCACTGGTTATAGGCTATATCACGTGTTACTGAATCTAATGTGGCATCCTCTAGCGGTCATAAACTACTGTGCTAAAAATAAATTTGACATAAATATGCCGTGTAAATATTATTGGAAAGGGCGTTTCTTGTACATTTCAAAAATATTTAGATTATTAGCATTTGCTCGTATCGTAACTTTGTCCGTATTTATTAAAAAAATGTTATATTACTGGCCGTCTGGTCGTCAGGATCATAGGGGGATACCGCACGACCTCCTTTGAGGCAGCGAGTCTCCTGGATTTTTTTTGGCTGGAACTCCACCACCGTGGGGCCTGGAGGCGAGAGCCCTTGAGGCTCTTTACCAGTGGCGCAAAGGCTCTCGCCTCGCAAGGAGCCAACGCTTGAGTGCCACCACTGCGATGGCCAGACCGTGGACACGGCGCTCCACACGCTGGCAGAATGTTTGGCGTGGGGGGAGCCGAGGCGTGATCTCGTGGTGGCCATCAGGGTGGGGGTTTTCTCGCTCGCTAACATGATTGCGGTCATGTTCCGGAGCGAGAGCGCATGGAACTCCGCCGTTTCTTTCTGCGGGCAAGTTGTGCTTGCCAAGGAGACAGCGGAGCGGGACCGGGAGAGGTTTAGAACTCTACCGGCCCGCCAGGCCCTGGAACAGGCCAGGTACCGCAGGGGACTCAGGCGCAGATCGCAGAACGATTTCCGTCCTCTAGCAGAAGCAAGCCCTGGTGGCTGTGTACGCTCCCTGGTGGACAGTAACAAGAACATCGGGGGACCCACACAGGAGGGAGCCATTTACAAACCGTAGGTGGCCCGAGGTATGTTGGGATCCAGGGTTTTCCTTTCTATGGTGCACCTGGTTCCCCGGCATCTAATACCCAAGAATGGTGGGCAGTTTTAGTCAGTTCGAGGTCGACATGCCACCAGGTGGTATCAGAGGGGATTTCCGCACGTACAAATCACTAATGTTGTGGACTGAGGTTTGTAATATTCTTTGTATTTACTTAATCATCGAATAAATATAATCACAGAATTGATAGGTACATCACGATAATAGAACACCATTCTAAAACAAAAAAACATCCGCACCAACTCCGTACAATACTCTTGCAAGCAAACTAAAATGATGAAATTGCATTGATTAGCATCCATATGACCTGACCTGATTTCCCGCGATTGGACGTAGCAGTATTAAATCAGGCAGCCCTAGCTACTAAATGGCCTTGAAACGGACTATTTAACTCCACAGACTTGATTCGGTTCAAAATCTAGTATGGAAGTCGTAATAATATGTATATATATGACACACCCATACAATGTACTTTTTCGACCCGCTCTATAAAATCTCGTTTTGCAACAAAGCACTTTCGCGCCATTCTCTCATTCGCACATCAACCATAGACGCCATGATGTTTTACACACTACTCACAGACTAGAATATCAATAAAGTTGAAATCTCCAATCACTCAGACTTCCAATAACAATATTTCCACGTCTCTAACGTAGATGAAGATTACCTTGAGTGAAAGAGAAAGCGTGTAATTAGCTATAGACGCTATAGTAACAAACAGCATACCTACACAAACACCATTGCAAAAAGGAACTTCCTCTCGTCATAGTAATAAAATAGATAATTACATATTCTAATCAATAATTATTCATTCCTAACACAATATGAATAAAAAACAACACGTACATATCTATGCATTATTAAAACAATAATTACAGGTCAACGAACCCACTAGTCTTGGTGAAATCGACCATGGCACTGACATACACAATCAGAACACGATCAATAGCATTTAATAACAAAAACTACAAAATACCTATTAAAATCCTTGAAAAGAACAATCGGACGCATGTTCTCATAAATATGCATAAAAGATAAAACTCAATATACTATAGGTAAATGAATCATCCGATTACGTCATCAAAGTTTAGATGAAGATATTTATCTCTACGCTGTAATAAAAAAACTAATTCCATGACATAAATGTATCCATTCATAATATGTAACAGAATTCACAAAAGATAAATGTGCATAAGTGTACTTGTTATCAAACTACAACGGATTTCAGGTAGTTTAGTAAGAGAGTGTAGTTGTTAGTTGTATCGTCTCAAAACAGTCAACAGCACACAATCCAGGTTAATTAATAATGGACGCAAGTAAACACGTTATCATATCCTCATTAATACCGCGCGTTTCACAAAGATAGGTTACAGAGCCATGTATTCTACTCTAGCTTATAGTAATAAAGATATTCACTCCAGTATTAGCCCTTTAATGTTTTTATTAAGTCACATAATATACAGAACCCGGGAGAACAAAGAAACCTAAACAGAGCACCAAAATATACATAAACTAAATACATAAGAATTCATCCCACACAAAGGAATTAACACAAACATTCAGAAAACTCGAACACACACAGCAATGCATATTTACACACACTACAAGCGCGCGGCAACTATAATAGTACTCAGCGCAATATATACCTGCTTCGTTATGTACATTTTAGCTGATATCGATTGAGAGTAGAAGCATAAAAGCAAAAAAGCTCGAAGAGAAGCAAAGGTCGCGATACAATGTGCCAACGGATGCATTTTGCAAGCGAAACCAACTTGGCAACATTGCAGATCAAGTTTGCAAACAAATACATAACCAAACATACATATATCATGGCTCAATATCATAATAAATAACCCTTCTAGCAAATAAAATTATAATACTCCAAAATTTTTACATGTTAGAACGGCAAGACCAATACAAATATTAAATGTCCTTTTCTTATACGTTTATCTTATGTCAAATACTAGATTTTACATAAACAACATTTATGTTAAACGCCCAAAATGGAAACATATGTTCTAACTTTCATTTAAAATGCATTTATAATATTATCTTCCGAAATGTAACCTAAAATTCTAACTTGCTTTTACCGGATGCCGTACACAATTGGTAGGTTATCCTAGGTCATTGAAATCGAGACTTTCGTATGTAATATTGATATAATACATAATGCACTATCGTATAGCACTAATTATACTACTTATTTATACAGTGCGACAATGTAAAAATCATTATTAATGGACCAAAAACAACTTTAATCAGAGTGTGATAGTGATCAAAACATTGCTCTCGTAAAATCATGTTCTAAGTCGGCAACGTACTTCTATGATTGTTGCAAACATGGCGACCGCTATCTGAGCTTCTCGAGCAGCCCGTGGACGCAAATTCATCACACAAACCTAATACAGAACTGTGTAACGTAAGCAAAAAATATCCTAAAACGATTTTCACAGAGCCTCATAAAACTGACTAAGACTGCTTTCCTGTTGATCTATTTGCCTGGATTTTTTTTAGCACATTCCCTGCACTACAAAGAGCTGGAAAACCAGTATGGTTGCGTAAATTGCTATAATTTTCTGTTATAACTTACCTCTTCTGCAATGACTAGTTCCTTGTAATTCAGCTCCGGATATTTACTTTCGTTGCTTTCATCTAAATTGATAGTTAATCTCACTGTTTTGTTCACATTATTCTTTGCACATTTAGTAGCACCCACTGTTATAAGAGTAGCACGTTTAGGGTCCGACATTTTCCACCAAATTCGAGTATAAAATGATTTTTTTCAAAGCATGACACGAGCTGCATTTTTAAACTGTGTAGCACATTGCCACCATGTTGGTATTCATTGTTTGGGTTATGAGCGCCACGGCAAAATAATGAACTAGTATTTTATTGTTTACGTTTCACGCCAGATGGCATATTAGTTTGTAACATTGTGACACAAGATGTCTCTCTTAGCAGGCACAAAAGGTTTTAACATTCCTAAAGTATTTTCTTTTTAAAAGTCATTGGAGTTGCAATAGCATTGTTAAACTTAAAAGTGACCATTAATTTTTCAAAAACATGATTTCGTTCATTTTAACTTAATGAAAAGTATTATTTGTTGAACACTTTGGTCTTCAAAAAAAACTAATTTATGATCCTAATCGTTTATACTAAACTCACTAGATGTCGTAAATTGACATCACTTTGTATACTGTTTTACCGATCACCACAGGTTATACAAAGCAGACGTGGCTTAAAAGATTTTTTTTTAAATGTAATATAACATTTATGGTTTGATCAAAGAACTCATTTGTAGTAAAAATTCGTATAGTTTATAAATGAATGTGCTTACATCAATTATTTAATAAAAATTGTGTGATGCTTTGTTTGTTTTATCTCGCCATCCGGGGTTCGTGTTTTTAAATACAAATTACTTTAGTAATACTGACTTTTTGTAGATGACACTAGTGTAAATAAAGTTTTTTTGAAATTGGTAAGAATAAAAATAAAATGTTTTTATAGTTTGTATCGTACAAGTTGTCGTGCATTAAATTTTAAGTTAAACGTACTGAGAGAGTGTTGTCAGGAGTTTGTATTCCTAATAGCCAAGAAATGTGGGTAAATAATTTGTAGGTAAATTAATAGTCAAATAATGAAGAAGGGAGTGAGACATAAGTATTACTTTGTCAATTTAGTCACGTAATTTATAAGAAACAAACAGATTTAGTTTCGCATATAACCTACTAGCTACTGCCCACGGCTCCGCCCGCGTGTATGTCGTCATCACTCACTTGGTGAAACAACGCAGGCGCTGTTTCAGACCGGTTTTCTATGAGGCCGTGGTATCGGACAGTTATCGTTAACTTATTGTTTTTACTGAATATTAATGATTTTCCTAATGCCGCTCAACATAAAACAGTACTGTTTGCAGATGATACTACACTTATAGTAAAATGTGAGATAAAGGCAGTTATGAAGTGGAAATAAATAACGCTTTCAGTGACGTTATTAATTGGCTTAGTATCAATAACCTTAAGATAAATTCACTTAAAACTAAAATGATACTGTTTTAAATCTATAGACGACAAAAAATTGATATCTCTCTTTCACGCAAAATCGACAATTTATAAAGATACTAGCTTCACTTCGCGGCGTTACCCGCGGTTATTGTCGTACCGCGGGTAGCACTGCGGAGTTCAGCTAGAACAATATATGACAATAGTAAGGTAGAAAAGTCGATACAACAACGTTTCTACGGTTCTAGATAAAATTGCAGTTGAAAGTAACACATTGAACACGTTTGCGACAAGTTGAATAGATGCTTACCATAGCTATGTACCCTCGGTACTTGCATACGGCCTACTATTGTGGGGAAATTCTGTGTGAGTGCAATATGCGGGGCATTATGGATAACTTCAGACCAACTATTAAAAAGTACAACATTTTACCGCTAGCATGCATGTATGTATTAAAGAACTATGTGTTTTGTCAAACAACATCCTCAATACTTTGATCTTTAATGAAATGTAACAAAAAAAGACATTACATCTAGAAATGTTCGCCAAATCTTTCACACAAGAAGGAATCCAGAAATACATACAAGAAATTCCTATATAACTGCCATTAAAGTATATTACAAGTTACCAAATGTATTCAATGATAAACCAATATTTTTTTTTGAAAGTAAACTATCCAAATGGTTTCTTGAAAAATGTTTTTACAATTTAAATGAATCTATACTAATATTATAAAGAGGAAAGGTTTGTATGTAAGTATATTTGTAACGAATTGACTCAAAAAGTACTGGGCGGATTTTAAAAATTCTTTCATCATTTGAATGCGACATTATCACTGATTAATATAGGCTATATAAATTGTAAGAAAAAAAAACAAAAATAAAAGTAACAATATGTAAACTATTAACTGCAGGTAACACCGCGAGGTTCAGCTAGTACATGATAAATAAGAAATGAAAACATAGGGACATGATTTTATAGAATTTTTATGTTTATTCTTTTATTCATTTACTCTAGACATCTCTAAATTATGTTGACATAAACTAAATGGGACTTATTTTAACTATTACGACATTAACCATAATATTTATTATTATTATTCGGTATTTAAATATTATGATTTTTATAAAATCATATTCAAATTAGGTAATGAAACCGTAATGTTGACACAGATATTTATTGTATTGCATGCCATTAATATAATTAATGACATTGCTAATTACACACCATTATTAAGGTAGAATGTACCCTATCTTTAAATAATTATTATGACCTGTCTGAAGTAGAATATAGTACATTCTTGCAAATATATCATTTCATTTTACTATCATTATATTGTAACCAATATAATAATTATAAAAATCTCTATAAATTTTAATTTATAATGTTATATCCGATGTCTAAGCTTTATTACTGCAAAGTTTCATGTAAATCCGGTCAGCAGTTTTTGCGTGTAAAAGTAAAAAACACACATTCTTACAAATTTTCGCATGTATAATATTAGTAGGAAGGATTTTAATGCAATTTCCAGGGACATTTCTTTTAAAAGGGGCATCACTTCAGTCACACACATATTTATAAAAATGACTTCTCTTAATTGTTCTACGTACGTTATCATTTTTTTTTATTTGATGTGAGACAAAGACCAAGAAAGTAAATAATTTGAATCGATTTGAATTCGAATAATTCGATACGAAATGTGGCATGTACGAGTATATAAAAGAAACGGTCACTATCTATCTTACACATTTCCTAAATTGTCTCGGAATAGTATTACGTAGTTTACAATTTCTAGAATCTTTTAGAATGCAAGTCAAAGAAGAAAATACCGTTTCTGAATCTATGGTAGTTCAGTTACGGAAGAACATTAATTTAAAATATACGACAGCATTTTTAAAACCGCATTATTTGACAACTAAACGACAGGATTTCAGTTCAATTTTTAAACGAAATGAGGTTATTAAAAAAATAAAGAAATCAGCAGAAAGTGTCTCATGGTATTTAAGAAGGGTACTTTCGGAAAACGCTGATGACTTGGACATTATGAAGCCGAGATTCCAATTAAGATAACAAACATTAGTCTCACTTTAGACCCGTTTGAACGAGCTAAATACTTACCCAATAAGAAATACTAGCACAGAGTTGGGGAAAAGGTAGAAAAACTTGTTAGTTAATTGAAATAACAAATATGAAGTTACTTTTATGTAGGTACAGGTACAATCACATTATTTGTTATCAATTTGAATCTTGAAAAATCTAAATAAATAATTAAAATTGAAGTGTATCTAGTAAAATAATACATATGAAAGTACTCACATCAAAAAAGCAATTTTTTATATTTTTGTTTATTCTGTCTGACTGTTTGTTCTGGCCAATCTTTGGAACGGGTGAACCGATTTTGACGGGACTTCCATTGCAGATAGCTAATGATATGAGTAACTTAAGGTACATGTTTTGACTATCTTCGCCCCCCTGCGTTAGCTGCGGTCGTGGTACAACAATAATTGTGGATAACACTGTGCTATGTGAGCTAGTAAAAACAAAATACTTGCTTAAGTTTTTGTTCAGGTCAATAAGTAAAGTAACTTGGCCGAATTGCTTTGCTTTGACGTAAGGAGTTTAAATAAACGATTTTCGACTTTAAGACAGACCATTCAATAAAATTGTCGCCAAAATTTAGCAACTTCTACTTTCCTAAATCATTAAACCGTGTGAGCAAAGCATAGAGTAGATATTATTTCACGAATCCAGAGATATATGACCGCATTCAGAGGTTATTATTCATTAGAGAAAATGAAATTGTAACCTCCGAGGGCACGATAATTTAATACCCAGCCGTTCCAATTTTAAAAACCACTTTTGACACCGACATTTGTGACCTATTAATTTGTGATTATGTATTAATCCCTTTTAAATAGTCCCTTTGTGTTTATCGAGAGGTCTTCATCCTTAAGGACTTGTATGAATGCTTTTGAGTAGAATGAATACTAATTTAAGCAAAGGAATGTTTAACATTCGGCCTTGGCCGTATAAATGTTAAGTTTCATTTCCATTATAATTTTCAAAGACAAATGTTACAGAATTGTATCATTTTATTCATTCGATAAATATTTTTTTTATTTATATTTGATATTATATTCAATGTCAGTATTTTGAGATCATATGACTTTATGATGAAGTTCATATTTCGTCAGAAACAGAATATCATAGACACAAAAAAGTATATCTGTCTATTCTTAATAATCATTACTAAAATGTATAAATATGTTATACCTTATGCTTTCATATCCTTAATTTTTAAATCCGTTAAACTATTACAGACGTTTAATGAAGAACTATTTCAAAGAGATCTAAAATTTACATATTTAAAAAATGGTTATCAAATTCAATGTGCGTAATTACATTAAAATATTCATAAACCTTCACCATTATGTCTAGATTTTTATTTTATATTTGAATGAGACCAAAACAGTCGTAGGTAAAAAAATTTTTTTCGTTTAACTGATGATTCTGATGACGGAGTTCTAAATTAACAATCATTATTAAATACAGCCATACAAAGAACACTATCTTTTTAAGGTTGATTATAAATCTACATTTATGTAACGAAGATAAGGGCACAACATTAGACAAAATGAAGATGCGCTTGTTTGTTGCTGTAGCAGCAGAGTAACAATTAAAAGTTTTAGTCAATGGTACACAATGCGGTTTTGTTCACAACAGTTGTATGCAAGTCTTAGGGGTGAGGTGGGACACAGACCACAGCTTAGAATGTAATTAACTTCATTGTGGTTGCTACTGAATAGTTTTAATAATATATTTAACTAAATATGTTGAGGATTTTAACAAACGCGATAATAAGATTACTATTTCATTGAAATTGTAGATTCTGTGAAATATATATTGATATTGAAGTTTGCTGATCATGATCGAGAGCACCGGCTTATTGACTTCACTACCACGTTGACTCAGTGGTAGCGTACGCGACTGTTGTGCATAAGGTCTCGGGTTCGATTCTCGGGTCGGACCAAATGTTCGCATGATCTGCATATTTTTTTTTAAGAGATTGGGTGGGTATACGAGTATTATGTATGTATTTACAAAAAAGGGTTTAAAAGTATTCTATGAGTCAATCTAGCTTTCATAGTATAAGCTCTGCTTAGTTTGAAATTAGATGACTTTGTATGTCAGATCGAACCTCACTAACAAGGTTACTGGATTTCAAAGCACCTCCCAACATAAAGGGATGGTCCTCCTACCAAGCAAACATAATCATACCATATGAACAACAGCACAAGGTTGAAGTTAGAAAATTGTATATGTGTACAGGATTAGCAGTTACTCCGTAGTTCAACGTGTCTTCGATAGATGGCGATGAACTATTGTTTGTGGTTAACACCACAGTTTCTACAAAAATTGCATTATTGACGCTCATGTTGACGTGAAACCGTGAGAGAGGTACGCATGAGTGACTGACTAAACTCGCCTCGACTCATTTTGAAACAGAATAATCTAAAATTGGGACTACACGAGAAGCACCAGCTTTCAAATAATAAAAGCATCATTAAAATCATTTCACCCAGTCGAAAGTTCTGAGGTAACAAACATAAAAAAATACAATCAAATTGAGAACCTCCTACTTTTGTAATCAAAGGATGGCATTGCAATGTGTCCCTTGATTCGCAGGTGTATTACAAACGACTCATTGGCCCCCATTTAATATAAAAAACGCTTTATTCTTTTCATTCATCTCCCTTTACTAAAAGCGGTAAATTACGAAATTTACAACCCATATTCTTTCAGCTCTATAAAAAGTGGAGAATATATGAGAGAGCGCATTTAAATAAATTTCCCCACTAGGAGGAGGGTTGATTATAATATTTATGAGATGTACCTACGTTTAGTTCGCGCGTGACTCAAATTCCACCCTTTCTCTACGTCTTGGCCGCAACTTCGCAATTACTTAGGATTTTAGTATAGTTTGATATGGTATCGAGGATCAAAAATTTACCTGTAAAAGCTGAAGAATATTGACAATATACGAAGGATAACTGTATTTTTTCCAGGGTTTATGTAAAATTAGCGTAACAATTTTCCATGCCCAGTCGAAGATCCAGAGGTTGACGAAATTATATTAAAATACGGTATAGAGCAAAGTAAAGTTAAAAATGGAAATTGAATTATAGAATCTGTGTTAAAAGTACATTTAAACAGTTAAGAGGTATTTATTTCTTTAAATGCCACACCAAATAACAATATTTTAATGTTTTATGCACGCCTCAAAAAGTTATTCATCGATCAAGCTCCGCGATTTTTAAATATTTATTAAAATCAAATCAAAGATATTAGATTATTAATTCACAACTGTAACACTCGTCAATACTTCGTATTTCCTCGGCACCAATACCGCATCCATTGCTATTTACGAAGAACACTGGGGTATATTTGCATTGGATATTTTCCAGTTCAATTTAGTCGGATCGAGGTGAGCATTGGATTCGCTTCCACGCGGGAGGTAGGAGTATACTTTGAACTATCTCAGACCGTGTATCGAACGTTTCATTTTGTAATCTGCTGCAACAAATTGGAGTCCAGCATTGTTCAGTGGTTGTTGCTAGCATTCACGGCGCAATATCCTGGCTAAATTAATTTTGTTTATTTGTGTTTTGTCTGGGTGTGATTTATCTATACTAATATTATAAAGCTGAAGAGTTTGTTTGTTTGTTTGAACGCCCTAATCTCAGGCACCGCTGGTCCGATTTGAAAAATTATTTCAGTGTTGGATAGTCCATTTATTTATTTTATTTTATTTTATTCGGGGAGCTTACAGCTAAATTTACAATATAAATATGACATTGTTTCTCTATATGCCAATTACAAGCTTCCGCATGTAGAAATAACATAGTGCTGTAAAATTTAATCAAAAAATAACAGAATGTAGATTACCAGAACATTTTCTCTGGTTCTTGAAACATAACACTTTTGACACTATTTGGGACACCGCAGAATAAATCAATGCGTTCAAGATGGTTAAGTTCATTAAATGACCTGGAAATTTATCGAGAAAGGCTATAGGCTATACATCATCACGCAAATACTAATAGGAGCGGAGAACCAATGAAGAATGTTTCAAAACGGGGGTAAATTTTCCCGCTACGGGCAATAGAAGACGCAAACGAGGTTGCGTGGGTCAGCTAGTCTATAATAAAAATATATTTAGAAATATAAAACTTATGAATCGTGCTATGCTCCTATTCATCTTGCGTTATCGTACCTATTTTAGGTAGTAAGTGAGGTAAATGTGTGTTTTGCTAGCGTCAAAACACACATTTAAATGAGACATGAAAATCGGTTAGATAATTTCGTAGTTCATCCGCACGTCTTCCTAGTTTGGGCTCAGACATCATTGCACATATAATCATCATCATCATCAGCTTACCTTAGTCCACTGCTGGACATCACCCCCTCTAATTGCACGCCACTTAGTTCGATCCTCGGCTCTCGCTGCACATATGGGGCACATATGAGTGGGCTCGATCGAAGTGATACCTATAACCTCACAAAAAACCGGTGATAAGCAGTTCCTCTGTTGCTTTCTCCTTAATTCTGAGGAAGGGATTGAAAAGACGGACATTGGCGTTGGTAGTCATTTCCCATGAGTGGTTTGAAACCCTTGAACTGCCTGTTCTATATTTGTTAAAGCTGTAATCGGAATATATAAGTTGACCTTTAAGATATATATCTATATAGGTATATACATCCATAATCCATAATTCTCACCGACGCTAATTTCCAACAGCAAATGAACTTTGCTTAACCCACGCAACAAAAAAGGAAAAGAAAGAATATCTTTTAGCCATTTTGAATAGTGAGATTTATTTTCTTTAAACTAATAAAAGTTACTTGATCAAAATTTTCGTACAAATTTGGTCCTCCAAACAATTTGGTTCTTATTTTATTGCACAATAAATTTTATAGTGAATTACTTTACTACGTATGATGTTGCGATAACGGCCAAAAGCGCATTCGATTGATCAACAACCTATTACGGCTCGGGTCTCCTGTTAGGCAGGGATTAAGCCATACGTCCCCACTCTAAGCCTAGCCCCAAGCTAAGCAGAGCTTTTTTTTTGTAAATACATACATATGATATATAGAAACACACACAACACCCAAACTCCGAAACTAATATTGTAGATCACACAAACACTTGGTCATACTCAGGATTTGAACCCGAGACCTCAAGCATAGCAGTCGCATTCACTACCACTGCGCCACCGAGGCAGTCAATAATGAGGCGTGAGGACGAAAAAAAGTATGCAGACTTCGTGTGTGTAGTGTGTAGAAGTACCGACAGTAGAGACAATCAAGTGCGGGTATGTACACTTCGTGTATCACAAAGGCGTTGCTAAGCTCACACCAGTCTACCTGTGACCACGAGAGGTGTAACTCGTTTAAAATGTCGGGAAGTAGAAAATATCAAAACCATTTAAATAATTATATCGCGAATAAGTTCCGCTATACAACCAATATATTAAAAGTAGATGGTATCTGATGCAGCAGACAAACTATTGCCCTATGCTGGCTAAAAATACTTCAGTCCCTTGTTCTGACCAGCCTGTAACATACACTTGGGTGACACCCGAATCTCTATAACAAAATAAACGGATATAGAGATACAATTTCATGAAATAGTAGCTAGAATATTTTTTTGATGTTACCCATTTTTCAATTTGATATGTAGGACGGGTATGAAAAAAAAAGGTTTCCTATTTCGATTTTGCCTCGCGTCGAAATGGCTAGGGTTTCATCGGCACCTATTAATCAAAAAACGGTCCGATTTGAT
Organism: Spilarctia lutea; assembly: GCA_916048165.1. NCBI lineage: Eukaryota > Metazoa > Arthropoda > Insecta > Lepidoptera > Erebidae > Spilarctia > Spilarctia lutea. The sequence continues at coordinate 2,551,779 of OU696490.1, forward strand.
AAACGTGGATCATAATATTTTTTAATAGTAGCCATATTTTTTGTAAAATGACCGGATTTTTATTTTGACCCTGTTATGGAGTCATGCTTTGAGATTTGTCATGTTTTCTTATATATAATAAATTAAACCGTAGACTAAACGCTTGAGAGTTGACTTTTGAACATTTTGTATATCTTGTTTTATAATATTGACCCTTTCTAAACTGTTATTGTATGGACTTTTGAAACATGACAGATTATTACATGTAATATTCCTTTTCTCGATTCTCTCTCCTCTTACGTCCCAATTTCTTTTTTATCCAGTTTAGAAACCAGGCACACACATTTTCCAAGTTAAGAATGAAAAACTTTGTCATAAGTCAAAGGTTGTCTGGAAGAGATCGCCGTGAGCGATTAGACGTAGCTGTAATACAGATTTGGGGAATAAGAAGTAGATATTATTATACACTATCAAATAAAAACCCAAATTGGTTGAAAACAAAACCCAGAATTCTAAGATAATATAACATCGGAACCAAGAACCCCTTTTATAAGAAGTTATTTAAAATTATTAGCACTCTCTTCTGCCAAGTAACACTTTATAAGGAACAATTAGGTTTAAAGTCAATTAATTATTATTCTATCGAGTTCTGCCATAAAAGGTGAACTGGCTGCTGCACCAATTAATATAAGAAAAGAATGGACGTGGCGCTGAACATTTGGTTCTTTACAGTCATTGAGTCTTTGTAAATAATTGCTTATGCAAATTCTGAATATAAAACTACTTGAATTGCACGAGTTGTGCAGTCTTTTATTGGATTGCCTTTACAAACGACATTTAGTTGGAACAATAATAACTACAGGTCACCTAGAATTATGATCGCTCTAAATGTTTTGTTTTCTTTCACATCATATCAATAGTCTATTGTTGTCCATAGCCTCTACTTTGAAAGGAGTCAGACGAATTGATATAAGTTTGGTTCCCCGGCGTAGTTTAATCTTTACTAGACTTTTACGATACCCATGAGATGGATAGGAGCAATGATACCATACATATATTTTTAATCTCTCGCCACACCAGAATTTAAACTGTACTTCTCAACTTTTCATTTACTGGCGTTATTTGCAGACTTCCTTCGATGCATTTTTCATCTATGTGCAGGCGTATTTAATCAATTCTTTTCGTTGATCAATCTTCAGATTCATGTAAGGCGGTAGATCTGATGACTGTTTTGTAAATGTATATATTCAATCTAAATGAGAACTTATGATTAAGAATTAATACTGTTACTTGCCGCTTCTTCATCCATCTTGTCAATAGAAATGTGTTTGGGCACAATTTATTTATATTTTAATCTCTATGCTATCATTCAAATAAATATAGAACACTAAGTAGTCATATTACTACATAGCGTCATTAAAATCAAAATGTAATACTAAAGTGTGCGAATAAATTATTTTTCATGAACCGAAAATAAACGAAATCTTTAACAGCACCATTGCAGTAGGCCGCAAATCCTCTATACGTTTCTATTTCAAGGCAGATTTGAATAGGAGGCAATAAATGCACTTCGCTATAAGCCAAGGTGTAAATCTGCACAGTCGGATAATATCCTATTTCGAGTGAAATACTGCTGGCTCCAAGATTATTAGCTGTATATTAGGAAAATTTAAATTTTGGTGCCTACAAGCTGTGCAATATGAATGTGATGTTGGCACGTCGCTATGGAATAGTTGACATTACGCTTCTAGAATATGTTTATTTGTTAAGCTGAAATATTATTCGTTATACCATCACAAGAAAATCAAGGGGTATTAACAGGTTATTTAACATCTGAATCGAATAACAAAATTTAAATTAATAATAAATAAAATAAATATAAATATTTCGGACATCTAACACACAAAGCCATCTAGTCCCAAGCTAAGCAGAGTTTGTGTTATGGGTTACTAGACAACTGATGTAAACACTTATATGATTTTTTTTTATAAGTACATACATATTATATATAGAAAACACCCAAACTCCGAAACAAATATTTGAAGATCATACAAACATTTGGTCCGACCCGGGAACCGAACCCGAGACCTCAAGCTTAGCAGTCGCATTCGCTACCACTACGCCATGACTCTGTTGTACCCTGTGCCGTTCCCATGGGTTGTTGCATAAAGTCAAGTATAACCTTTTTAACCCTTTCAGACCTGATATTGACAATTGAAGACACAAAAATCTAAAATATTATATTGCAGTTTAAATATCTTAAATTAGAACAGTGTTATTTAAAACAGTTGCACTGAATTATTTACATAATTCATAATTTATTATGTATTTTGCTCTATTCTACCTGAAATATTATAATTCCCTCGTTACAAGAGAAAAAGAAAACCAGGTCTGAAGGGGTTAATAATTAAAATATTTAATTTTGCTAATCCATTATTTCAAACCTTTATTTTGATCGAACGATTAGTGCATTGTGTATGAAGAAACCCTTCACTATTATTATCTTAGTATCTGATAACCATTAACTATACTAGTTAAGATAGTTAATGGTTATCAAACTAAATGATTACGTAGCATTCAAGTTCAGAGGTCTTGTGGTATTTCAGCTAAACAATTTGTTAACTTTCACTAACTATTACAAGATTAAATTAAACTAAGTTTCAATAGTACTTTAATCTTTGAAGTTACTTGTGAAGTTTCTATGGCCGTTAATTTCTAAAAACAACTTATTGTGGATTAACAGATATATTGTTCAGATAAATTCTTACTCACACGATCGCACGTTTTGGGTTCTTACAGGTCATTGCCTGGAACCTGGAACAGGTTACCTGGAGGAGAATGCCCGGGGCATCAAGTCTGCCGATGTAAAAGCTTGGCGCATAAAGTTTATAAATAAATATTTTTTTCTGTCCTGTGTTTCTTACCTTCAATGTTCTGTTTTTCATTCAGCAGTAAGAAATAGTATTTCTTCTGAAATGGAATTAAACTCCTATAACCCGGTTTTAGCGCCACCTACCGGTACCAACAATGAATGACAGTTTACAAAAATACCGAAATCCAAAAATTTCAATAAGTAACTCCTATCATTTACCTAGTTGCAGTGCCACCGGATCAACTTTGTGACAACCACATACTCAGTGAAATAAACATAAATAAATATTTATAAAAAAATAAATGAGAGTCCCAGAATTCGCTGGTCTTACCAACTATAACATAATATAATAAATGTTCGACATACACAACATTAAATTAAAAGTAGGAACAAATTAGCTAAAGTTGACGGTAGGTATTAAGTACATACCTTTGGAATGACTGACATTTTAAAAGACAGAAAAAACACATTTACTGACTAAATTAGTGACGTTCTGAAAAGGGTCGTGTGAAAATAGTACTGTACGATGAGCATAAGCGCTGTAAGCAATACAGCGAAAAAAATACATCAATTGTCTCTGCCTACCCCTCTGCAAGCATGACATTATATAAAATTAAAAAGTTAGTAAAGCTAATAGTGTTATTTAACATAACCAATTACGATATAAAACTAATATGTAACAAGATATAACATACATTAATAAACGGAACACAACGTATCTGTTACAAATTACCTAATAACGGTGACACTGTTCGTTTCGGCATTAATATGAAAACTTTGATCAAAAGCCAAAGTTCTCCAATCGGTAGTCGCCTTTGTCCCGCGTAAAATTAATGGCCGCTATGAAAACAAGGGCCTCCTACCGTGCACGGTATCGCAAGTGCCTACTTGTAGCTTATATAATATTTTTATAACAAATACTTAGCTTTAAAAAGTTTCAAGGACACAGGAAAAAACAGTAAAGTGGTTTGGAGTGTTGTAAAATGCGTTATTTGTAATTAACTTAAGAAAGGAGACTGTTCCGAATCCGTTTGTATTTATTGTAATTTGAAATTACAAACAGAAACTTCAAATTTTACATATTTCTAAAGAATATATTTACACTTGTTTCAATTTTTTAAACAAGCAAATCAAAATACTACTCTATCAATACGATGCTCAAAAAATATACTATGTGCAATAAATTTGAATATATATTTCAATGTTCCTCAAACTCTCTAATAGTTTTCTATGGGTATTTATAAACAGACATGAAAAACATATTATTTAATAAGTATTTTTTTTTTTTTATTTTTTTTTTTTTTTATGTTATAGATGGCAAACGAGCAGGCGTATCACCTGATGGTAAGCAATTACCGCCGCCCATGGACACCCGCAGCACCAGAGGTGTCACAAGTGCGTTGCCGACCTTTGGGGGATGGGGAGGGGGAATGAGGGAGGGGTTGGGGTATGGGCCTCCGGTATCCTCACTCACTCGGTGAAACACAGCGCAAGCGCTATTTCACACCGGTTTTCTGTGAGGCCGTGGTATCACTCCGGTCGAGCCGGCCCATTCATGCCGAAGCGCGGCTCTCCCACGGCAAGGCACTACTTTTATTATGTCAACTATTTTAAAATTATGTATTTTTTTTTTTTTTTTTTTTTATTGAATAGTGGGCAAACGAGCAGACGTATCACCTGATGGTAAGCGATTACCGCCGCCCATGGACACCCGCAACACCAAAGGCGTCACACGTGCGTTGCCGACTTTTGGGGGGATGGGAAAGGGGATGGGGGGAGGGGTTGGGGTATGGGCCTCCGGTATCCTCACTCACTCGGTGAAACACAGCGCAAGCGCTATTTCACACCGGTTTTCTGTGAGGCCGTGGTATCACTCCGGTCGAGCCGGCCCATTCATGCCGAAGCGCGGCTCTCCCACGGTATAACAGCTTAGTCAAGTTATTGGTCGCGTAATGTATTGGAAATAATAGGAAATTTGTACAGCACACGCTTCAACGACGTAGGCGCATTCTCCACTCAAATATAACAAAATTTGTGACAATGATTTTACCGACGTACAGCTTGCCGGGTAATTTCAAACAATCAGGTAACTATAAATATGATTTAATAAAACGTTTGTTGCAGATTTTGTCAAATTAAGTAGATAATAATACGACAACGCCATCCAGTCCCAAACTAAGCAGGGCTTGTACTATGGGTGCTAGACAACTGATATAAATACATACATACTTTTTTTTTGTGAATACATACATATTATACATGGGAATGTTATACATTTGATTTGTTTTCACACAATATCCTACATAATATGTTTTAATTGTAAAAATGTCTACTACAACGAAGTTCGTCGTCTGTCAAGCAATTTGGAACGATTAAAAGTGTTTTGATTCGTCCATTGAGTTTGTTGAGAACACTTGTTTTGTTTTCGTGAATTATATTTGTTAGAGATATGAGATTTTAATCATGAGTGTATTTCGAAATATGTAGTTAGTTTCAGACCTAGCTTGGGTAATTTTGCTACCAAGTATCTATGCATCCTCCAAATACACACATGAGTAAAATCGTGTATTTTAAATATTGGATTTAACACAGTGATTGATCGTGTTTTGACTGAAACAAGTGGCTACTGGTTGGCTATATGAATTATCTGTATTGAATTTATGTGTCGTATGATTAAATAGGTTGATTAAGGCTTTTGTATACAATAAAGTAGTTTAAGACATTGATACTTGTGGTTTGTTGTATTGTTTACTATCCATAAGGAGCTATGTAGTCCCATATAGCTATAAGATAGCTTACCGACAAAGTTCTTTTAATCTATACTAATAATAAAGCTGAAGAGTTTGTTTGTTTGATCGTGCTAATCTCAGGAACCGCTGGTCCGATATAAAAAATTCCATCAGTGTTCGATAGTCCATTTATCGAGGAAGGCTATAGGTTATATATCATCACGCTACTACTAATAGGAGCGGAGCACCAATGAAGAATGTTTCATAAACGGGGGAAAATTTTCACGCTACGTAAACGAGCTTGCGTGGGTCAGCTAGTATCTAAAAAAACAACAGTTGCAATATATAAGCCCAGTTTTGGAAGACATATAGTTTGCCTAACGTGTACTAACCATTACAGAAAGATGTAATGAACGATAAAACTATATATTTATATTTGTTTGTTCCCTAACTTTTATAGGAATGAGATAAAAAGAATATTATGTGTTTGTTTAAGTTCATAAAGGACGCGAGATTGTTTTGATTTGTGTTATTTCTTTTTCCAGATTGTATTGAGCATAAAGACCAGACTGTTCATTTGTTTGTTTAATCCTCATGTAGAGATAATTGTCCAATTTACGAATAAACGATAATAAGATATCACTTGTCTATCCTTGATCATGACATTGTCACGCTACTAGGTGCTCGAAAAAATCTGTATAAAAACGAGACTGTCTAGAGGTCATACTTCTTTGTTTATTGCATTTTTAGGACAGAATTTTAAACAGTGGGTACTTGGTTGTAAATTGAAATAGATACAGATAGATGCGAGAAGATAATAGTTTATCTCAACCTCCCCTAAGGGGTGTCAGCTATCCTTCTCTTGTGTAGTCAGTCTATAAAGGGGTATTATATGACGAAAGTAGAATTTAGGAAAAAAATAATATTTCAGCGTGACGAAATGTACGTGACGCATAATGTCTTATGCTTATCGTCTTTTATAATTATTATGATTAAAGAATTCTTTTTCACTTGAGTTATTTATGTAAACAATAAAGTAATTATTTAAATTATTATATCTATACTAATAATCAAGCTGTAGAGTATGTTAGTTTGTTTGAACGCGCTAATCTCAGGAACTGCTGGTCTGATTAGAATAATTCTTTAAATTTTGGATAGTCCATTTATCGAGGAAGGTTGTAGGCTATATATCAGCACGCTAATACTAATAGGAGCGGAGCACCAAAGTTTCAAAAACGGGGTAAAATTTTCACGCTACGGGCAGTATAAGACGCAATCTAGGTTGCGTGGGTCAGCTAGTAATTCATAAAAAAAACCACTTACATTTGGGTTAAAACCCTGTGCCTATCGTGGACAAAATATTTTGTTGCGTTGCGTTTTAGTTAAGTTTACAACAAAACAAATTGTTTAATAATCACAAATTTTAACAACAAAGAAAACCTTCTTCAAGTACTAACGCAACTTGACACAGGAAGCACACAAAAACTCTTCAGCTTTCAAATAAAAAAAGAATCATCAAAATCGGTGGACCCAGTCGAAAGTTATAAGGTAACAAACATAAAAAATAAAATACACTTGAATTGAGAACCTCCTCCTTTTTTATCGTGACTATGAAGGATTTTCCACCTTATGCGAATTCGATGGACAGATTTGATACAATGTTTTTTCATATATTTCCAGAAAAACTACTTAACAATGACATTTTATAGTTTTTTTTTTGTGTAAATGCCCTACTAATACAAATAAGACATTGCTATTACAATGTAGTCTACCGACTAATGAATAATTTTACTTTGACCTAAATTAATAAAACTAAAATAAGATTGGGTCCATTGCAACTTTTCTTATTGTCTCTAATTAATTGAGGACACTCTGTTCGTGTGTTCTTATATTACACTACACTAAAATGGTAATATTTTGTTCATTTCGCACTTTTACTTTACTAACTCAAAGGGTTTTATCCTTTTAAGCCTCCTTGTAATATCCGTATTGTCAAGAAGCTGGATAGCCTCAACGTTTACGTGATGATGAAGACGGCGTTCATGAGCTTCGGCGAACTTCGATATAATGTCTGCGACGAGTTCTACTTTTTTATAGTTAAAAAAATAACATATAAATTAATAAGCAATAATGCTATTACATAGATTATCATACATACCTACAAGTTTGAAGCATTCAAAGTTGAATAGAATAGCGTTGGACATAGCAAATTTTGGGTAGTTTGTAATTATACTCGTAAAATGAATGTTGTGCTCAAAAAACTGAAGATAAAACATATTTTTACTACTTTTTAATAAAAAAAAAACTCTTTTATTTATCGCAAATAAATAGCATTAGCGTTAAATACTTTAAAAACAGTGGTATTGCTTTGCTAAAGTTAGGAGACACTCTTTTATGTGTTTTTTTCTCTCTCTTACTCTTTTAATTCAATATATATTGTTTTTTAAAAGACAACTCTCGCATTTGGAATTTTATGAGTTCAAGATATCAGTCTGTTACTTTATGTGTTACGAATGAAGAAACTAGAAAAGATTAGGTAAGGTTTTTTATTTTAAAAGTTAGTATTTTTTTGTTATAAAAGAAAAAAAGTCTAAACAAACCACCAGTTGAACGGCGCTGTTTAGTGAAGAGCTTGGCTAGGTGTTGATAAAATGGCTAACTAAGCTAGTTGACTGCGACAGAGACATTAGTATTCTATCTAGTACAACTAGTACAGAACAGTGTGGTTACAGGCACTCATTAATGTGCAACAACCGCAATGCAGTTGCAATGTACTACTTACTTTATATTATGGTAATATTTATGTTTTATTACGTCTGAGAATACCTACCTTTTATTACATCGAATGCTGTTCTTGTTTCATTGTTTGTTATTGCCACTAAAATTTATTAAAAATAAGCAAAACTTACCCTTCAGAGTAAATGAAAGAAAGAAAAATTATTTATATTAACGTACACAGGACAACACATCGTTATGTACAGAATGAAGGTAACGGACAATTAAATGAAAACCGTTTCTAAAATATGAACAATTTCGTGACTAATGGTTGTTGACGTGGGACAGAATACTAAATCGCGCAACTAAAAACATCGCCTGCGCTGCATTTCACCGAGTGAGTGAGTATAACGGAGGCCCTTTTGTGTGGAATTCCTCCCGGGCCGTCACCCCGCCGGGGTTTGCGGCGGGGCGGTGTGTCGGAATCGAACCGACTAAAATCACACGGTGTACCATTCTGCGCCTGAGAAGGGAGGGATCCGGGAACTGCAGTTGTTAACACGACCCAACCCATTCCCCCATCCCCTTCCTCATTCCCCCAAAGGCCGGCAACGTACTTGTAACGCTTTTGGTGTTGCGGATATCCATGGGCGGCGATAATCGCCAACCATCAGGCGATACGTCTGCTTGTTTGCCCTCCCTCTCGGTTGGGGTATGTTCCTCCGGTATCCTCACTCACTCGGTGAAACACAGCGCAAGCACTATTTCACACCGGTTTTCTGTGAGGCCGTGATATCACTTAGTTCGAGCCGGCCCATTTATGCCGATATGTTGTGTGAGGGTTGTAAAGTCCCTATACAAGAACCAGTGAAACTTTGATGTGATATAAAGTAAATTATAATAAAGTTTAATTGCCAACATTAAACATTCTATTCTCTGGAGTTTTTGTTGTTTTCATTTTAACTTTACGCTCCGTCTCGCCGTTTCCCTTTTATGTGAATATTTTATGTTGTCTGTGGTAATTTATATCTATTACAAAGTCACATTAAACAGTACTAACTAATACATAGTACTAGAGTATGTTTTGTGGTGGAATGCACTAATATCTTTCTAACAGCCAGATTTGATAAATTGGTTTACAAAAGTCAATTCTAGACGAAGAAATTAACAAAATCTCACTCCTAGACCTTTAGGTGCTTAAATTGTGACTGTGAATAAAATAAATATATTTCGGACATCTAACACACAACGCCATCTAGTCCCAAGCTAAGCAGAGCTTATGTTATGGGTACTAGACAACTGATATGAATACATATATACTTTTTTTGTAAATACATGCATATTATACATAGAAAACACCCAAACTCAGAAACAAATATTGTAAATTACACAAACACTTGGTCCGACCCAGGATTTGAACCCGAGACCTCAAGCACAGCAGTCGCATTCACTACCACTGCGCCACCGACGCAGTTAAGCGAGAAGAATACGAGATGGGAGAAGGTTTTTTTTTTAATGAATAGGGGCAAACGAGCAGACGCATCACCTGATGGTAAGCGATTACCGCCGCCCATGGACACCCGCAACACCAGAGGCGTCACAGGTGCGTTGCCGGCTTTTGGGACATGGGGAGGGGGATGGGGGAAGGGGACGGGGTGTTTGCCTCCGGTATTCTCACTCACTCGGTGAAACACAGCGCAAGCGCTATTTTTTTTTAACACCGGTTTTCTGTGAGGCAGTGGTATCACACAGGTCGAGCCAGCGAGCAGCGAGCAAGGTAATATTCTCATTTAATTGGACCGAATAATTTACTGACTATATTTGTATACATCACAAAGTATCTTCGTAGTGGTTTTACAGTACTATAGTGGTTGAAAACAGCTTCAGTGGACCGCAAGTGGTAATACTATCTGTATAAGCGCCTAGTAATGGGCCGGTTAATCGGGTTATCTCGTATTATCTGTGTATTTGGTACGTTTGTGGGATATATCTCCCTTTGTCTCTGTACGCGCACGTTACGCTATTGTGGAATAATTGTCACTCGTATAATCTCCGAATTCTCGATACAATGTACTACAATTGTTTATTTCATCATATCAAAATATGTCATTTACTGCTTTGTGATAATCTTTGTTAATTATATTGTTGAACTAACGATAGTTAGGCAAAGTAAGGGTACGGCGCTCAGTAGCACGAAGGACCGACGATTTGAGGAAAGTGCCTAAGACCGGGATGATTGGCGCTCTTGGGACCTTCGTTTAGCAATGGACGGCAATGGACTAGGGGGCAAACGAACATGTGTATCACCTGATCAAATGCGTTGCCGGCCTTTGGGGGATGGTGAGGGGGTGAGGGGAGGGCTTGGGTGGTATGGGCCTTCGGTATCCTCACTCACTCGGTGATAGACAGTGCGAGTGCTATTTTATACCGGTTTTCTGTGAGGCCGTGGTATCATTACGGTCGAGCCCATTCATGTCGAAGTAAATAAAAAAAAAACGAAAAATAGTATAGTGTAAGTAATAGTAAAGTGGGCTTTAACCTCTCGGGTGCGGCAACACGGATCCATGTTTGTCCCGTCGGTGCGGCACACACGGATCCATGTTTTTCGCAGTTAACTTGCATTTTAATCAATTTTGGGTATTAAAGTTATTATAACGAAGTCTAGAAAGGTTTGTTATGCATTTGCTTTACACGAACAACATTTTAAAACATTCGTTTGTCAAGTGCGCTTCAAGAGCCGTAAAAAAAACGAGTTCCAATTTCAAAGTTGACGATGACGCAACGCGATCTGTCAAGTGCCTCTTAAAACTGATTTTTTGCCGATAAGGTGATTTTGAAGGTAGTTTGTTGTTATATTTTACTTATTATACTTATTTTAGGAACCACTATCAATACGAATTGAGGCATAAATCATGCGTAATTTTGAATAGTGTTACTCAAAAAGTTACCGAGTCTATTACCTATTGAAAAGGGCTTACTCATTTGAAGGTTTTTACGCATTTATTCTTATGTTTTTATTGATAAAATGATATAATTGCGATGAGAATCTTATATAGAATATAGAATAGCAACAAAAATGTGTTAGAAAAGCTAAATATTTAAATAAACACTAATTTTTTGCCTGACGAGCGAAATTAGACGCACACATACAAAGGGCTCCCACGCCATTACTGTTCTACATCATCATCAGCGTATCGTAGTCCACTGCTGGACATAGGCCTCTCCAATAGCACGCCACTTAAAATTGTATATCGCCGTTGATTCGTGTTTGCACGCAGCCTAGCGGGAAGTCCCGGAACTATTAACACCCACACATACACAGTAGTGACGGACAATGAACAAGACGTAAACTGATCTTTGTTTATGTTTTACTAAATTATTTTGTATTGACCATAGACTTTGTGTGTCACATAATGGAACGATCAGTTTGTTCTCTTTAGCATTCAGTCATTTTCATAGAGTTTAGAGAATTCTCAGAACTTAAAAATAATAAATGAAAACTGGTCTAGCAAACGAGTCCCTTTTTTAAATAACTTGATAAATAGGTTGTTTTTTTATGTATTGTTCCTGTCTTTTGCACTAGTTAACTAAAAAAATAAATTATTTAACTAAAAAACACTATTTCTTCATATAAATACTACGTAATTTGGTGTTCGGCGCAAATAATAGTTTGATTGTAAAGTGACAAAATGGCGAATATCTCGACAGCGAAATGTGATTTTTACAAATATGTTTCTCAATGAATTTTTACTGCAGTTATAGTGTTTTTTATATCAGTAGATAGCTTAGTTATCGAACTTTATGAGGATAATAAGTAAAATGAATAATAAACCACATAAAATATTAAAATCATGTTTATTAACACAATAGGTGCGTAAATTAATACTTGGCTCAATTGTGAGTAAATAATAATGCGATAACATTAGTTTAGTAATAAAATATGGCATAACCATGTACGCTTGTTATCCATCTTTTGAAAAATAATCACTTTTATAACCACCGAGCATTGTTTTTGAAAAGATTTGATCATTTTCGTACACCATGCACCGTGCTGCAAAATTTTGCAATTTCGCCGCACGGTGCATGGAACCGGAAGTACCCGTTCGCGCATCCGAAAGATTAAACCTCCTTTATAAATAGAGATCTATAACCAACGGTAGAGTATTTGAGAAGGTTGATGTGCCGTGATGTTTAAAACAACCTTCAAGAAAAGAGCGTACTCCTTCTTAAAAGGCCGGCAACGCACTTGTAACGCCTCTGGTGTTGCGGGTGTCCATGAGCGGCGGTAATCGCTTACAATCAGGCAATGCGTCGGCACGTTTGCCCCCTATATAATAAAAAAAAATGCTATTCACTACAAACGCAGATGCAACTACGGGTAAGTGTTAGTCAAATAATAGACTCGAATTCAATAACTTTTTGGTACACATTGGTCGAGCAGCAAGGGAGCACGAGAGGATACTGGCTTTAGTACGTTCAACGTTCAAAGCCATTTCCAGTTAAGGAAAGCAAATCAAACGGAATCAGAAATGAGCAATAGAACTACGGTGACTAATTCTCATGAGATTGACTGTCTAATCAACCTACCTTCACTAACACCTTCACTGATATATCTATATATTAATACGTTAAGCATAACCTTTGTACCCCTTTTTAGGAAAACTATTCGAACGAAGGAGTATGAAATTTGGAATAGTTAAAGTTTGTGTGGAGGAGAAGTGCAGAAGCTAAAATAAGGTAAACCAAAAAAAAGATCGAATTTCATCATCACCGGGCGAGCACTGTCTATTAATAATGATTATCTGTTCATATATACTCCTTGTGTCACTGTTACCCATTGAATGAATGTTAGCAAGCTATATAAGGGAGCAAACTAAGTAGAACACTATTACTGTGTGGCGACTTCCACATACAACACAACAGTAACCTACTACAGTGCCATCTACCGAAGATACACTGAACTAAGCAGTAACGCACTACACGGAGTAACTACCAATCCTGAATCGCGCAATAGAAGTTCTTGCGCCGATTATCATATGTACAACCTCCCAATGTCAACTGTTGGGCACTGGCCCGCCAGGCATGATCACCTAACCTGGTTGGAGGATCCTCCCTTTGTGTTGGTCGAACGTGATACCCGTTCCGCCACAGTGTGAAAAGAAAAGGAAAACTTGAAGCAAACCTATTTTTTAAAGTTATTTTAAACCTCCACCTGTCACCCTACCACCACTAATTAACTGTTTGGTTCGCCTTTGAATTAGGTCTGAGTAGAAATGAGTGGTCCTGCCACCAGAGAGACCTCTATGGTGCCCAGTCGCCAGATCAGACCAGTAGGATTAACGTTTTATGACCACATTTCTTCAGTCATGTGTATGTATAATATGCCTATTCAATCAGACACTACAAAGTCTCAACACTTAATAATACTACTGCTGCGACTTAACCAAAATAAGCCTCGTTTCCCCAAAATCTCCACGAGTTTGAGCTAAAATTATATAAGATGGCGGCGATATGTTTTGCATGCGAGATGCATAATGTTGTATAATATGGCCATAAAGATCCCGTAGAGTGGTCTTTGCTGCTTCTTGGTCCCTATCACACCGTAATATAACAATTTAATAAGTTATAATTTAACATATTGTCTATGCATACATGTAGATTTTGTAACGAACAGATGGATTTTTAATGAACGTTTCGAACACAATTAAACATTTGAATACTGAAATTATTTGTGAATAATAATATTATAAATTGTGTCTGTTATGAGTTCACAGCTAAACCGCTGTACTGATATCAGCGAAATAGGTTTGAGATACTTGGATTCGGAGGAAGGACGTTAGCTACTGTTTACGCATTAACCGATATACACGGGGGCGCAGTCCCGGTTAAAGACTAGAACGTATTTATATTACAAGTTTTTTAATCTAATATCTACGCGCATGAAAATGTCCATTTATTTTAAAACTTTAAATACTTCACAAAATTTATGAGGTTAGAAGTTAATTTAGGGATTGCCGCACATGACTGCAGTGAGGACTCAGCCCAGCACACACTGGAGATCTGCCCCGTTTGGGCAGCGAAGCGCCGGGCCCTCACTACAGTCATCGGAGGAGATCTGTCGCTACCGGCCGTCATAAGATCCATGGCCGGTAGCGACAGCAGTTTTAGCGCGGTCGCGACCTTCTGCGATGACATAATTTCGCAGAAGGAGGCGGCGGAGAAGGCCTGGGAGGACGACGTCCACTCGGACCCGATCCGCCGCCGGCGAACCGGGCGCGCTTACCAGTGCCTCATGCCGCCCTGAGTGTGGCCGCGGATGGACGGGACGGGTTTTCCCCTCCATCCGCATTACAGGCCAACCGCGAGGAGGCGACGTACGCGTGTGCCGTGCGTCGCCTAATTTGAGATAGATTACCAGCAGACGGTGCCCGCTTCAGTGCGGGCAGGTGCTGGGAGGGGTCCGGTCGTGTTAATAACTGCAGTTCCCGGACCCCTCCCTTCTCAGGCGCAGAGTTGGCACACCGTGTGGTTTTAGTCGGTTCGATTCCGACACACCACCCCGCCGCAAACCCCGGTGGGGTGACGGCCCGAGGGGGTTTCCACACGTTAAAAAAAAAAAAAAGGGATTGCCGCACAAAAAAAGTTATAAGTTAAATATATGAGGTTTGAATAAAAAAAATATAAAATGCTAAGAAAAATGAATATTAAATAAACATATTATGTATATCTTTCGATAGTAGGTTTCTAAAAAAATCTTTACCGTTATACCGGTGAACAAGTCCTTTATTATTTTCATTCATTTATTTTACTTAGTGTGTTTAAATTAAAAAAAAAAAAGTGTACTTAGCTGTTTCACACGTCACACTAGTTGATAACAATGGAACCCATACGGCTCAGTATGGACGGTGTCGTAATGTACAACAGGTATTGTAAAACATCCTGGGAGATCGCAGTAGAGTTCGGGATTCAATAGTATTTCCTTAAGTATTTGGACAAGTATTTCAAGGTGTATATAAAAATCTTAGACTGTGTCGAAAGTAAACGTATCTACTCGTACATTATTTACTGAATTTTCGTTCTTATTTTCTGAATTACTAGCGGTACTCAGCTAGACGTCGCTGTAGGACATTTAGATTGCATTGTTGAGAAATGAGAAATAAAATTGACGTAAAAACTTTACAAAAACATTTTTTGAAGCGGATTGTATTTTGTTTAAAAATTTGAGCTCAATCGGTGCACAATTTTGCCGGTTTTTTAAGGGTACATAAATTAACTTTACATTTTTATGACATGTTTTAAATAAAATTCGGCTAAATAGATTTTATATGACCCCAATGTAGAGTAAAGCTTTTTTCGTGTCACAAAGCTACAAATACCATGGCGGACTCACCCTTTGCTCAAAGATTGTCATATTAGCAAGTCAGGCCGAAAGTAGTCGGCCTTCCCAGAAATACACATTTGAGTAAAATTTTTAACCTTTCTCTACACGTTTTTATTATTCAATCCTCGCTGGAAGGAGGGTTACGATTTTGCGTGTATGTATGTATACTTCTTGTATACGCTCTTTTATATAAAAATACGGAAACTCGGGGTATTCTTTTCTTCTAATTTTCTGAATGATCTTATCACACACTACTTATAATTCGCCCTTTCGTCATTCGTCTTCGGTCCCTCTCTTTTTCCGTACTTTCATTTACTCCTCGCTTATTCATTTCACCATTAATTCACTTATCATTCCTTCCTTTACTCTTACTTTTTTCTTACTTATGTATTTCTTTTTACGCAACTTATATTCCGTTTTACTCTCGCATGAAAATTATAAATAATAAAGTTGTCAGTTGGTAAATTTCATGTATACATTTTCAGGTCAGTAAATTTTTTTGATATACTTGGGAATCAAAAGCCAGCCTTCAAGCACAGCAGTTGCACGCTACCATTGCGTCATTGAGGCTGTCAAATTAACTACTTTGTTGTTTACATAAATTGATACGTCGGTGTGAGAGGTTCCCACTAGTTCCAGTTAAGAGTTCAAAAGCGGCGGCCTAAATGTGTAGTGGTGCAAAGCGGGAGGTAACGACTTCCCCCAAATTATTTCCACCGCTTTATTAATATTATGATGGCACTTTATAACTAAAATGTAAATTATGGTTTTAATGACCACCTTGATGTATTTGCTTAATAATGTTGAAGATTTTTTGACTACACATTACTTTTTATACTATTTTCAGGATTAAGAGTCATGTTTTGGTATAGCTGGAGCTTGGGCTGGCTCGACAAGACTGACATGGTTTCAAAGAAAACTCATGTTATACAATTCTTTTCTTGATATTCAATAACTAGAAGTTAGGTGACCCGCACTATTAAATCGAATAGGGAGGGAGGGTACCACACAATGCCACCACTGCGGGTCCGAACAGGACTCCGCCCAGCACACACTGGAGGACTGCACTGCGTAGGAGTCCGAGCGTCGAGTTCTGATCGGACAAATCGGACGAAACCTGTCACCGCCAGTATTGATTACGGAAGTACGTGATGAGAGATGGGAAGCCGCGGTCTACTTTTGAGAGGACGTTATGCTCCAGAAAGAGTCCGCAGAGCGTGATCGGTAAAGGCCTGTTCCGGCTCCAAAAAGGCAACGAAGGGGACGCGGTAGAGATCTTTAGCTCCTCAATCGCTGTAAGGGCGCTGCGGCCACAGCTTGCAAATGTGACTGCTGCAAACGACTCGGTACAGGTGATCACTCCGGGATGTACCTCAGTCATGTATAGTACTAGTAAGGAGAGACCTATGTCCAGCAGTGGACTAATTAAGGCTTAATGATGATGCTTGTCTCTCTTGAGTTTCAGGTATCCATGAGTAGAGGTGGTCACTTATCATCAAGTAACTCTTCTGCTCTATTGGCTTTGCCATTAAAATATAAAACCCTATCCTGTCCCAGTTACAAAACTTAAGGATGTGTATAGAAGACAAGAGTTATCAACTTGTTCCTCATATTTAAACCGAGCTATCAGAAGCTTAGTAGAAAAGTAAATTGATACAAATATAGTTTGTAGTGCGCACCGGTGTGGATACGATGTGTCATCTTGTACAAGCGCTTCTGAGACAAGTTTCAATTTATTCTCTAGAGATTAAGACTGCTAGATGAAAGGTAAGAGTTCTAGACGTCGTATAAGTTTGAATTGTATCGCAGAATTCAACTGCTGTTTGAATAAGAACATATGAAGAGGATCTGAGTCGTATTACGATCTTTCATTGTTTACTTAACGAGGGCTTAGTCACGAAGTGATTATGTCGCCCGTATTACGAACTTTTGTACGACAAAATTTGTATGCTATATCAGTGGATTATTGTTATTTAAATAGCAGCAAAAGAAACAATGTAAAAAATAAACATTTGTAAGATACAGTTGGTTCTGATATTTCATATAACACTACATTAACGACTGTTATTAAAAACACATATAAGTTTAACCGTGGGAGAGCTATGCTTCGGCATGAATGGGTCGGCTCGACCGGATTGATACCACGGCCTCACAGAAAACCGGTGTGAAATAGCATTTGCGCTGTGTTTCACCGAGTGAGTGAGGATACCGGAGGCCCATACCCCAATCCCTCCCCCATTCCCTTTCCCATCCCCCAAAGGTCGGCAACGCACTTGTAACGCCTTTGGTGTTGCGGGTGTCCATGGGCGGCGGTAATCGCTTACCATCAGGCGATACGTCTGCTCGTTTGCCCACAATTCAATAAAAAAAAAAACAAACATATTTTGATTAATTACGTCCTAAACATAGACTAATGACTATTGTATTATTATTGACTGCCTCAGTGGCGTAGCATATGGGACTGTTAAGCTTGAGGTCTCGGGTTCGATTCCCGGGTCGGACCAAATGTTTGTATGATCTGCAAATATTTGTTTCGGAGTTTGGGTGTTTTCTATGTATAATATGTATGTATTTACAAAAAAAAAGTATAAAAGTATTTATATCAGTTGTCTAGTACCCATAACACAAGCTCTGCTTAACTTGGGACTAGATGGCGTTGTGTGTAAGATGTCCGGAATATTTATTACTATTTATTATTATTAGGTATCACACAATTATTTATACTAAGTAGGAATTGAGCCTATGCCTCTGATTCAAAAGTCAGCATTTCTTATCTCTAGATCAACAGGCCAGCTACTGTTATTATGTGTATAAGTCTATACGCTAAAATATAATTAAACAAAGTCTTAAAAGATCACTGAATTAAGGCTAAAGGCCCTCTTTTTTTGCACACACTCACAAACGAAACCGTAGAACTCTTGAACTGATTAAATACATAAAAGTAAGTATGTAGATATATCAGACAAGCACCCTTCCACAACATTCGTCGGTTGCGAGTGCGTAATGAAATATCCTTGAGCTAAAAGTTCACAAGCCACCAACTGACGCAATACAACTGTCTTTCATCGTGGATTGAGGTTTTATTGTACGAAATGTAGCGTACGATTCAAAACCAAAACCATTTAACGTTAACCATATTTCAAAAATGATTACAACAAGATTTAATGTGAATAAATAAAAAACCATTTATTATAATAACATTATAATAATTTTAATGTGAATGCAAGTTTGTTTGTTACGCTTTCACGCGAAAACTATTTAACCAATCATCATGAAACTTTGTACACATATTCTTGAAGGTAGAAGTAACGTAGGATACTTTTGTTAAAATTGAACGAAGCCGCAGGCTTAAGCTAGTATAAAATAAATATAACGAAAAAATATAAACGTAAGTAAAAACTTACGCGTATATTTCAGGGATTTCTAGTTTGGAATATATTTGATATCAGTATCATCCCATGTTTGATTAAGGCTAATATTATAAGTATCTGTTTCGGGTTACGTGTGAAAAAACTAATTACCTACTATTAGATTATTACGCTGTACAATAATTTTAATTGACATTGAATTTATGATTCGAACTAGTGAGAAGATAGGAAAGCCCTTGCTACGACACAATTGACCTGGCTCGAATAGGAATTAATAATGGTAACTATTTCTTTAATTACTTGTTCACGAGTGAGGTAATTGGATACTTAGGTCTACCTCATAATTCTAGAAGGCGGCACTCAAAGGTTGATGCATTTATTTTCCTGTGTGTTATCAGTCTTTTCGTTTAACCCCAGTTACAGAAAGAAATTCGAAATCTTATTCAAATTTACAAAAGCTAAAACTGCTAGCGATCTGGGTTATCTGCATCACTTGTACATATTAAGTTTTATGAAAAGAAATAAAAAAATATGGGCGTAAATCGAAAGGATAACGACAGGGCTCGCTCCGCTTATTCATCACACAATCCTTACTATCTACGACTACATATACTACCTAGGTATGTATTCAATCAAAATGGATATCTCTTGTTACAAAATACTTACAGTACATTATATTTCCTTTGTATGTCGGTTCATGTTTTCGGAATAACAATATCGCTTTGACTTACTTAGACGGCAAAGACGCCTACCCCCTTAGGCAAAATGCAATTGTTTCGTGTCGTTTCTCTTTCTTCAATCTTTTACGCTTCTATTCTTTTGTAAGGGGTGTTTTTTTAAGCTAGATAGAACTTTAAATTGTAAAAAGTAACACAAAAAATTAAATTTTGATGAAACTTTTTTTTTTATTTGTTTCAGTATACTCTGACAAATCATCATGAATAGACTCACGCTTGAACAACGCTACGAAATTATCCAAATTTACTTTGAAAATCAGTCGTCGATTCGCGCAACTTATAGACGACTTCGTCATTTGTATGGTGTACATAATCGTCCATCTGAACAAGCCATTCGTCGAACTGTGGATAGATTTCGTACCACATACTCTCTAGAGGATGCAATAACACCAGCACGTCGAAGAAATGTGCGGACTGAAGACAATATCGCCGCTGTAAACGAAAGTGTGGAAGAAGATCCAAATTTATCGATTCGTCGTCGGTTGCAGGAATTGGGGCTCTGTCCGTCCACTACGTGGAAAATTTTGCGCAAAGATCTCGGCCTACACCCGTATAAGATCCAGCTGGTGCAGGAATTGAAGCCACGAGACCATTATATGCGTCGTTCTTTCGCCGATTGGGCTCTAGAGCAGTTGGCAACTGACCCGTTGTTTTATCGCAAAATTGTGTTCAGCGATGAGGCGCATTTTTGGCTTAACGGGTTTGTTAAAAAGCAAAATTGCCGCATATGGAGTGAGACCAATCCACAACAGACCCTACAGACTCCATTACATCCAGAAAAATGCACCGTATGGTGCGGTTTTCACGCTGGTGGCATCATCGGACCTTATTTCTTCAAAAATGAGGCCGGAGCTCGCGTTACGGTCAATGGAGATCGTTACCGCACCATGATCAATGATTTTTTGTTTGAAAATATGGATGACATTGATCCGGAGGAGATGTGGTTTCAACAGGATGGCGCTACGCGCCATACGGCGAACGGAACCATCGACTTATTGAAATCAAAATTTGGCGATAAGTTGATTTCGAGAAATGGACCTGTCAATTGGCCTCCAAGGTCGTGCGATTTGACACCTCTCGATTATTTCCTGTGAGGCTACATGAAGTCACTGGTTTATGCTGATAAACCAGCAACAATTGACGCCTTGGAGGCCAGCATTGTTCGTGTTATTCGTGACCTACGGCCAGCAGTGCTCGAAAAAGTGGCCCAAAATTGGACGTCCAGAATGCACTTCGTCAAAAACAGCCGCGGTGCCCATATGCCCGAAATCATTTTCAAATGTTAATGTCACGTATTGATCTTTCGAATAAAAAAAAAACACCCTATATTATCGGCTTATATTTTGTTTTGATTACATGACTTAATTACATTCGTTAGTTTCCTATATCGTTAACAGGGAATAAGGAGCAGCGGTTGCCGTCGCCCATTGACAACTTTACACATTTACACCGTGGAAGAGCCACGCTATGGCATGAATAGGCCGGCTCGACCGGAGTGATACCACGGCCTCACAGAAAACCGGTGTGAAATAGCGCTTGCGCTGTGTTTCACCGAGTGAGTGAGTGAGGATACCGGAGGCCTATACCCTACTTACACACACACTTACACACACACACACACACACACACACACACACACACACACACACATGCACACACACACACACACACACACACACACACACACACACACACACACACATACATTATATATATACAATTTTGTAAAAGGTTAAATCTGTTTAGTATTGTATTAGATTTAAAAAATAAAAAAATATATAATAAAATAAATAAATAAATTATTTAATATATTTATATAATAAATATATTAAATAATTATTCTGTCAATTGATCATGTTGTTTGCAATGTGGAGGAGCAGAGTCTTCTACTAAAGGCATTACTTGCTTAAAAGAACATTCTGAACACTAATTTTGTTGTTGGCAGGGTTATTTAACACAATGAATAAAAATTGTATTTATTTAATTTTTATTTATTATTTTATCTTATATCTCAATATCGATTATATCCCATCTCTCCTTTCCCCTTTTAAACTTCCCTTCCATTTTACTTGAACTTCCTTTATAAACACACTTTTTTTGTCAGCCAATCCAATCTAAAGAAGTGTACCAAAAAGAAATGCAGAAGTAATGAAACAGTCAAGGAATCATCCAACTCATAAATCGCTAAATCCCGAGCCGAATGACTCGCGTTCTTCTCAACAAACTAAGGGTTGTTTCACACCGTCTCATCGTCAGTTAATTATGTAAAACAAAAAGTTAGTATCGCCAGCTGCAAACAGATCTGTTACAGTAAGAAGACCGCTCCGAACTTTCTAACAGTCACCGTGAACAAAATTAAAATGTAAATTTATTTTCGCCCGTGTTGAGGAAATACTGTAATGGGGTACGCAAATTGTTAACACCGATGAAATATGTATATAAATCGAAATGAGAAGAATAGCATTTCGTATACTCGTATACTTTATAGATGTTAAATGGTGCATGGTACTTGTACGGGCCAATGACCGTACATTTACCGCGGTCAGCATTTTACGTCCACAACGTCGATTTAAAACACATTGTAAATCAGTGCACTTTCAGCAGTCACAGGGTGTACTCACTAGCAATAATCATTACACATTATGTAATTAGTACATAAGTAATTTGTGTGCTACAATAAATAACATCTTATCAAGCACGTCTATCATTCTACAAGCTGTGTACGAGACCCGTACAGTACTTATTTGTTAGTAATTATCAACTTTTACAGTTCTAAAATTAATAAATATTGGTCTGTCTTACTAAGTTTGCATCAGTGTAGAGTTATACACTGCCATTTTAATAACTGAGTGGTTAAATTGACACTTATTCAAGGCCCAAATTTTGTCTATAATAATTTACGAAAGTATTTAATATGACTCTTTTTGCCTGTTCATTATAAAAGACGTTAATGTCTATATGTATTTAAATTAACTCTAAATATAACAAATATTTTTCTTAAACCTGTATTGCATTTAGAATGACTGCCTCTGTGGTGCAGTGGTAGTTTATGCGACTGCTGTGCTTGAGGTCTCAGGTTCGTATCTCGGGTCAGACAAAATGTTTGTATGATCTGCAACTATTTGTTTCGTAGTTTGGGTGTTTTCTATGTTTAATATGCATCTATGTATTTACAAAAAAATAACGTAATATACGAGTATGTATTTATGTCCGTTGTCAAGTACCCATAACAGACTTGGGACTAGATGGCATTGTGTGTAAGCTGTCCGAAATATTTGTAATAAAAAAATAGGAACTCCTTAAAAGAAGTCGGCCTTCCAACTTGTGTACCCCGTTACACTTAATTCAACTCGCGAGATTGCAAAGTCAACGCTTTTTATCAAAAAACAAACCTAACGGATAACTGATTGCTTTATTTTGCCCACCCACCTTCCCAGCTCGTCCCACTGCCCCTGTTTGCGTAAACAAAACTTTTTTACCTAAACTTTGAGAAACGAGGTTTCTTGTTGTCCTTTTTTCGCTATTCAAAGTTTGAGAACTTGGATAGATATGTTTCGGAAGAACTGATATGATGAAGTTCGAAATTATGTGCAGAAAGTGATAAGAGAATTTGTTTTATAGGTTTCGGCATCGGCTATTGTGAGTGTTTTAGGGTTCCGTAATACTGATAAGAAAGGCTTTGAAATATCAGTTTGGCTATTTGTTTGTCTTTTTTGAGATTAGCATAGAGATTTGTTAGTAAAAGAAAACTGTGATGCATTGTATATTGATTATAACCATACTTTGTCTTCAGGGTCTTCCTCTAAGCTTCTATCTCATAATTTATTTATTAACTTATTGCACGTTAAGTACAAAGACGGACTTAATGCCATTAGGCATTATCTACCAGTCAACCTTCAGGTGTTGTAGAAATATGATGCGGTAGGTGCAAGGACAAAATATTAATTTCGCTAAATAGCTATTACGTAAATAATATATAAACCTACATCATATGTAACAAATATACACAATTATACTACTAAACAAATTAATACATACACAGTATACACATAATGTAAGGTGTTATCGAACAGTTATATAGTATACTTTATGTTGAGAAGGTGAATACACTGAAATGGTGAAAATTATTTCTCAGTTTGATAAAAATATTCGTTGTATTCTCTTGCTATATATATGTAAAAGTACCTAATATATGTCGCAATGCAATGAAAAAGTGTATAAAACGGAATGTGAAGTGATCAAAGTGAATCAGGATGTAGTAGAGCTACGCTGATTTTATCATAAATGGGCCTCTCACAGCAGACCCAACTAAAATGGATAATAAAAATAACTGTTTTATATGTATATTTAAAAATGTAATTTATATGTATATACAAATGGAATAAAGAGAATAATAATATTTATTGACCCATAAGAGTGTTAACAATTTAACAAGTTTCACAATTTTTTTTTTAAATGCATAATTATAATGTACCAATTGTGTCTTATTAGCCTCCGCTGCTGAACTAGGTTTGAAACCTGTGCTTCAGCATACGGCGCCTCTTCCTATCGTCCATGTACATTAACTACAGCTTATAGTAAGTTCCAGTGTATAATCCCATTTATTCATTCATGTTAACTTTAAGTTTGAATTAATTTAAAAAAAAGATAAGAAAGTAATAAAACAAAATGTGACAATTACTCAAAAATAAGATGTCGTTCGTGTAATCGTGCGACGTGGTGAGTGCGGGAGCGGAGGCCCAATGATGCAGTAGCATCTCAATAGGTCGTAATTAACCGCGTCACCATGCTGCATTGTTGCATTGTCTGCACTCGCAGTGAGTATGGTGATAACTGCTCTTGGATTTTGCACATGAATTCTATCAGGTAGAGTAGAATCACTTTGGCAGGCTGGCACTAATTGGAAAGAACTCAAATAAGTTTGGAAAAAACGTACTGAAGGAGGGCAGCTTATAAAATTTAGAAATTGATAAATATTTCATTAACATGCGTCACGTATCTTTAATCGTTAATTTTCTGGCGCCACTCCAAAATACAACACCCCAGCCGTTCGTCTAATAACAAAACTACGTATTTAGATTTATCACATGGCAACATTTACAAGTAAGAATTATAGCAACACATACACTGCGAATGTTGCGTCGTCAATTTTAAGCCGACACGGTTTATTTGCATCTCTCCGGCGTTGTAAACACCACCTTACAGCTAGTTCAAGATTCAACAAAGATGGATAAGAAACAGTAGCTCACTAACTTTGGGTCACGGTTTTGCTATTATAATAAACAAATAAATATTTTGGACATCTTACACACAACGCTATTTAGTCCCAAGCTAAGCAGAGCTTGTGTTATGGGTACTAGACAACTGATATAAATACATAAATACTTTTTTTTTGTAAATACATACATATTATACATAGAAAACACCCAAACTCCGAAACAAATGTTTGTAGATTATATAAACATTTGGACCGACCCGGGAATTGAACCCGAGACCTCAAGAACAGTAGTCGCATACGCTACCACTATGCCACATAGGCTTATTTTTGTAAATATTTTTTAATCAAATTGCTTGTCACTCCAGAAAGGACTTTCTTTCTGATTAATTAGACTTTCATACCCTTTTTGCCTTTATTTATTTTATTACAAAATAATAAATAAAATGCAGGACTACTGTCCGCCAAGACGGTAACAGAACTAACTTTATTTCTTAATCACTACAGAGACTGAATTTTTCTTATCTCTAATGGGTGAAATGTGGTGCATTCGTTGCATGGTGCGGTTCGTTGGGTCATCCAAACGTAACTTCCTTCTTGGATTATTTGTTTCTGATCTTGTTCGTATAATTTGACGGTATTTTTAATTTTTATTAAAAGATGTAAATAATTAATTAATTATGATGTGCCCAATACAACAAATCTAAGTTCACACAATTTATGTTACCTTACTTGATGTGGCGACTTCCTCAGATATATAACACTGAACAGCGCCATCCTGAATCGTGCAATAGAAGTTCTCGCACCGATTATCATATATACAACATCCCAACATCAACTGTTGGGCAGTGGCCCGCCAAGTATGATTACCTCGCCTGGTCGGAGGATCCTCTCACAGGAGACAGTGGTTACCCCGACGTGATTGGAAGCAGCCTTCGAAGGAGCAGATTAACAGCAGCAGCATCATTTGAAGTGGATGTCGCCACACTTATAATATACAAAACATGTTTTTCAGCTATATTTATTATTTGAAATTAATTGTATTGCTGCATGTTTTTTGTGTTCAGGAAAAAATGCTATAAAAGATTTACTCAACAACGACATTTAACCAATATAACATTCCTAATGAAGACATCTCCTATCCAGAACCTTAAAATCTAAGTGAATCGCGACAAGAATCTTCAATTTAAACGCACGCCGTTGTTTATACAAGTGTTTGTACATATATTTGATCACCTGTGTTTGTTCGTGTGCCAAAATTTACTACTTCAACTATCACGTTCGCTTCTTTCTTGAGTTCTCTTTTAACTTTCTTAGAACCTAGATGGCCGAGCTTTACCGGATATTTTTATTTGGTAAATTTTCTAAAAATACATCCTAGCCAGATCATTTCATCGCTCTCAAAACTCCCTGCATACTAAATTTCATGAAAGTTTTTGGAGCAGTTTCTCAGATTCAGGTTAAATATATAAAATATAATAAATCATATTTTGGACATCTAATAATCAACGGCATCTAGTCTCAAACTAAGCAGAGCTTGTGTTATGGGTACTAGATAACTGATATAAATACATATATACTTTATTTTTGTAAATACATACATATTATACATAGAAAATACCCAAACTTCGAAATAAATATTTGCAGATTATATAAAAATTGGGTCCGACCTGGGAAGCTACCACTGCGCCAACGAGACAGTTATATATGTATATGCACAAGAATTGCTTATTTAAAAGTATTTAATAAGGTTTCTAAATGTAGATTACTCTGAAAGTAGTTTTGTATAAAACTAAGATAATATAAACAAGCACTAGATACGAATGAAAAATCAGTTTACGGTGGCTGCACTTTTTGACAACGTGAGTGTGCTATTGGTAAAAAACCCTTAGTGGATTTCCGGTAACACTATTTAAGAGAAGATTATTGGTAAAATAACTTAAATCTGTTACGTGGCTCTTTATTAAACCGAAATCTGCTTCTTCTTCTTTAATCTTCTTTAAAACATGAATAAATCGTCACTGAAGCTTTCATCTTTACAAATAAATTAATTGTAGTGTTTGTTTGTAATTTAAAATTAAAAAATTTGCTCTATTGGGGTATTCCCATGAAACAATATACGGTACTCACATCAAAAACTCAAGGTTTATAGTTTCTTTCTGTATGTCTTGGCTAATCTCTGAAATAGACTGACCGGAGCTGAACTGGACTGGTGGAGCTCTAAGGTAAGGTAAGGTAAAGTAACTCAAGTTAGTTTTAGTTTAGACTAGCTTCGGCCCGCGTTGTTACCCGTGGTTATTGTTGTAAAGGTACAACAATAATCGTAGACAACACCGAGGAGCGCAGTTAGTTAATATTTTTTTTTTTAAAGAAAGCGTATTTTAACGTATTTCTATCGATTCGATCAATCGATAAAAACTGTAATCACTATACATAATATAAACGTTACACAAAATTGAAAAACTTTTTATAATTAACTAATCAACCCGTTATTATATTTTCCAACTTTTAAATTAACTTTTAGATGATGTGGTGAACGAAGTTTTGGCTATTTCAAATCCATTAACGAATGTAATTATCGAGTTGGCGAAGACTGCTCCATATAAAACACGTGAAAATATCCTGTTGATATAATAAACATGATCATTTTTATGGTCATGTTGTGGATGTATGATTAAGAATAATCTATCACGTTAGAATAACTCAATAGATCTGGTGTAAATGTTACGCTTTTTCTGCTAAACTCATGTATCAATTTCAATAAAATTTGGCTTAAAGATCCTTTGATTCTTGAGGAATGACATAGGCTACTTTTGTTAGGTAGTACTAACATAGACGTGGGCAAATGTTAGTAGATTAAAGTCTTTTGTTACATATTTTTGGCTTGATTGGCTTGGACAGAATAACAGCTGCTGGCATTTTTGTATTGTTATGCATATGCTGTGTCCAAGACCATTTTGTCTTTTCAGTCATACTGTTCAAGTACTATTATTAATTTAAAGTACCTGTGTAATATAAACACAAATAAAGTTTTTCTTATTCTCATTTTATAAAAAATCTAGCTGACCCTCGCAACCTCGTTTACGTCCACTATTGCCCGTGGCGTAATAATTTTCCCCGGGTTTTTAAACATTCTCATTGGGGCTGCGCTCCTATAGGTCTTAGCGTGATGATATATAGTCTATAGCCTTCCTAGATAAATGGAACATCTGTGGCGACCTCCACATACAGCGCCATCTACCGAAGATACACTGAACTACGAAGTAACGCACTGTACCTACAAACTACACTACACGGAGTAACTACCAATCCTGAATCGCGCAAATAAAGTTCCCGCGCCGATTATCATATATACAACATCCCAACATCAACTGTTGGGCAGTAGCCCGCCAGGCATGATCACCTCGCCTGGTCGGAGGATCCTCCCTTTGTGTTGGGTGGAACATTATACCCGTTCCCCCACACATCTAACACTGAAAGATTTTTTAAATCGGTCCAGCGGTTCTTGAGATTAGCGCATTCAAACAAACAACAGACAACCTCTTCAGCTTTATAATATTAGTATAGATTACCGTAGGAGAGCCACGCTTTGGCTTCGGCATGAATGGGCCGGCTCGACTGACGAAATATCACGGCCTCACAGAAAACCGGTGTGAAATAGCGCTTGCGCTGTTTTCACCGGGTGAATGAGGATACCGGAGGCCGATACCCTAATCCTACCCCCATTCCCTTCCCCATCCCCGAAAGGTTGACAACGCACTCGTGACACCTCTGGTGTTGCGGGTGTCCATGGGCGGCGGTAATCGCTTATCAGGTGACAAGTGTGCTCGTGTGCCCAATTATTCCTTAAAAAATATATAATAAGCGGGTGGAGCTGTAGATTAAAGTTAGTATACCTATACATACTCGTGGTTACATACATTATGATATCATAACAAACATTCATCCATAACATGAGTACAGTATAGTTTAATACAAAACGGTACCCAGCACAGTAGAAATAGCTCTAACTTGAATCTTGAATCTTGAAACTCGCGGACTGGGTTTCCGCAACTCGACGACTTCTGTGCGCCTGTTTTGCGTGATTTATAGGCTTTACTCGTGCCATCCCAGTTCTTCCAAGAAGCCTAGCAGACCCTTCACGTTGCCGACGACTTCAGGAAGTGACCTCGGTGATCCGAGGTGTCTTGCCCGGTATTCTGCCACCTCAGGACATGTCATAATGACATGGGCGGCCGTCTCCTCTTCCTCCATGCATGCCCTGCACAGAGGACTGTCTGTTACACCTAGAGTGAAAGAAAAGAAATAGCTCTAATCTCCATTTGTTAAAGTGAACCTTAGGTTCTGAACTAGTACTTAAATAACAAGGAATATTTTACTGTATTTTACCAATGTATAGGGCACATATATACAATAGTGTAGCAATAAAGTATCTCTAAATAAATACATGCATACAAACAAAATAAGAAAAAGCAACGAATATCACGGATAAAAGAAAGTTAAGGCGTCTCAATTGCCCCTCCAAAACGGTATTGAGTGCTACATTATTATTCATCACTCTATCTATCCTGTTCCTCCCTCCCAGCTATTGACAGCAGACAAGAGAAAATAGCTTCAACATCATTACACACAAAACATTCGCTCCTCTCCATTGAACAGGCATTTATCAAACGGTGTAATAAAAACTAAAATGAAGAAATTTCTTGAAACAAGTAATGAATTATTTATTTAAAAAAAAACAGACACGTCAATATCTGCGATCTTTACTAAATTCAGGGTTTTTTTTAACTTTCATAAAATATAACAAGGCGTTTAGGTTCTAGGACGTGCCAAAGACATATAATACACATGCACATACACGAAAAACATAACCGTCCTTCTTTCGCAGTCGGATAAAAACAAGAGAATATCGGAAAGTATTTTTGAAACTAGCTAGACTAACCTACGTGAGTTTTCTAGTGAAATGTCAGTGGTTTTATTAAAAAGGCCGCCAATCCGTAACGTTATAAATCATGTGACATCTGTTATGTTTCTGTTGTCTCCGTTTTGTAATAGAGATGAGAGATTTAGTATTGTGGTTTTTTGTTTGTCTAGATTCTGTCTTATAACTGAACTTTAGTAGGTATACACGTGGCGAAAATTAGTCACATTTTTGACAGATTCTCTTTCAGATTTTAACCGACTTCAAAAGGAGGAGGGTGTTATTAATTCTACTGTTTTTTATGTATTCGTAAAAAAATTGTTTATTACTAATGATGCAAATAGATAGAAGGACATAATACATTTAAGAGAAAACATCTGCAAACTTCAATATTTCTTAGTGCATGCATAGCATTTCTGCAACATCGAAAAAAAGGGTTGATAGGTTACAGTCAAAAGTTATAATAAGCAGGCAGTATTAAATTTGACTAGAGTTTTCTCATAGAGATTTTCCCCAGAGATTCTTTCATCACATCACATCAAGTATGTAACATGTAAACATAATATCAATGTAGTAATAACTCTACCCTGTCACTGGGACATATTGTGGTCGCAATGATGACAAATAAGGAACAATATGGATGTAAAAGAGGTTTCTTTTTTAATTATTTTAAGCATATCTTTATTTACACACATTATACAGTATATAACAAGAAGATGAGTTATGTGTACGTAAACATAACAATCGGTATCTTGAGCACGACGATCTCTTACAGACAACATTAATATAGATATTAGATGTTAAAAAAGGTTCGTACTAACCTGTAGATATAAAAGTAAAATTTATGTTTTTCGCTATTTTTCCTTTATTTGTGCTATAAGAAGTTACTTCGTATCAAATTTCAAGATTCTGTAGGTTTTGATTTCCTTGCGAGTGTACAAAATTTGCAGCATAAAAGGCTGTATCTTTTAATTGCGTTAACTTAGAAGTTTGATTTTTTCACAGTTCCAAGGGACAGTAAACTTGAGTGTTTGATATGTGTATGTAAGTTTCAGCTTGACACCTAAAGGTGTTCCTGAGAAAAAGGGTCGTGACAGATAGACGGACAACAATGTAAGGGTTCTTTTTTTTTCCTTTTGAGGTACGGAATAGGATAGTATAAAATAGTTTAGCTTAAAGATGCATAATATATTATTCTAAGTAAAATATTTATGTATTTAAGTGATGTATTTGAATATGCCCAGAATAATATAAATAAATCTATTCACATTATATATTTATAAGAAGGAGCCCTGGAGTCCCCATGCTTTACCGAGATGGAGAACACAGCTAAAACCGGATCTGTCCCAAAAAAATGATTAAAAAAGTTTCTTTACAAAGGTTCAATCGGTGCAGAACTTTTCGAACTTTTGACGCATATACTTAAGCCAATTTAACGTTTTCAAATACACAGAACTTTAATTTTATATAAAAAAAAACCCGACGATTCAACAGGTATTCCTTACATTTTGGTACTACGAACATGAGTGTTTTATAGTTTCCTCCAGTTTACAACTTTGCCTGCGACATACACATTATTTTTAATGGCCGTCGGGATACATAATAAAATCGATATTGACTATAAAACAAGTTATGTGTTCATTAAACCGTAACGGTATGTGCGTGCACTTTACGACGCCGTAAGGTACATTTCATTATGCCAATTTATACAAGTTTTATTTACGTTTTGTTTTAATATAATATTGCGATTTCATTTTTTTTATAACTTCAGGTACTTTCCCGTTTGCTTCCATTAAAATTTACTTGACTGCCTCAATGGCGCAGTGGTAGTGAATGCGGCTGCTGTGCTTGAGGTCTCGGGTTCAAATTCTGGGTAGGAGCGAGTGTTTGTGTGATCTATAAATATTTGTTTCAGAGTTTGGGTGTTTTATATGTATAATATTGTGGTGGAACGAGTGTCATGTTCCTCCAACACAAAGGGAGGATCCTCCGGCCAGGCGAGATGATCATCACTGCCCAACAGTTGATGTTGGGAAGTTATATATATATATGATAATCGGAGCGAGAACTTCTACTGCGCGATTCAAGATTGATAGTTTCTTCGTGTTGTACGTTGCTCCATAGTTCAGTGTATCTACGGTAAATGGCGCTGTATGCGGAGGTCGCCACAATATATATGCATTTACAAAAAAAAGTATGTATATATTCATATCAGTTGTCTAGTATCCATAACACAAGCTCTGCCTAGCTTGCTACTAGATGGCGTTATGTGTTAGATGCCCGAAATATTTGTTTATTGAAATATTTATAAATATTTAAATACCGCAACCACATACTTTAATAAAAAGTTAAATAATAAAAGAATTTGTGGCGTGTCTAAAAACTTGCATCTACAAGTTGTCGTAGAGTGTAACGTAGCATGGATATGACTTCGTAGTACTTTTTGCTACGTTTGAAAATTATTTGCAGTAAAAGCATTTTTAGGGGAATCTAAGTTTTTATCTACTTTTTATAGTATTTTTAGGTTTAATAGAGTTTTCGGTGTATAAGTTTGTATTTTTATGATATTCTTATTGACAGAATTTAAGAGAGCTATTATCAGACGTAATAAATGAAAGTCACAAATAAATTTATATCGTGCATTTTAAAAGTATACTTCTTTTGAAACAATGATTCATTTATGTTTCAAATCAAAGCCAATGTATAAAATTACCCAAGAAAATAAAATATAAATTCGAGATGCAACTTTATTTGTATCTCTTTTTAATCATGCTTTGTTCCTATTAATCTAAGCATGATGTTTACTATCCTACTTTAGGCACGCCAGCTAAAAACACATATCAGTTAGGTGCTATCAGATTTCATGGTGAGCAAGAACGTGACATGAGAATTATACTTATTAGATATGTTATCTCAATTTGACGAATCTAAAAACATCATATAAAAATATTAAATAATATCAGTCATATTTTGTTTAAACATTGAAATTGTATTAATTGTGTTATTCTGTTATAAACGTCACTCATATACTATGTAAACACAACCTACACACTCAGATATTCACTCACACACCACTCACTCACACAAACTAGTTTTTTTTTTTTATTGAATAGTGGGTAAACGAGCAGACGATCACGAATCACCTGATGGTAAGCGATTACCGCTGACCATGACACCCGCAACACCAGAGGCGTCACAAGTGCGTTGCCGACCTTTAAGGGATGGGAAGGGGGATGGAGGGAGGGGTTGGGGGATGGGCGTCCGGTATCCTCACTCTCTCGGTGAAACACAGCTAAAGCGCGGTTTCACACCGGTATTCAGTGAGGCCGTGGTATCACTCCGGTCGAGCCGGCCCATTAATGCCGAAGCGTGTCTCTCCCACGGTATCCTATTATCTGTAATGTGAGGTTTAATATTACCTTCTTTAGGGTGATATTTTTGTATAGACTGTCTCTCTTGTGTTTTTTTGTATTAATTTTAATCCATGTGTACTTTATAATTGGCGTATTGTTCCAATATCGCTATTGTACTTAATATTGTCAGCTGTGAAGGACCTCACATTAAATAAAGAAATAAAATAAATATTGGCAAATCTTGCGTTAGCCTTCAAGTGTTATACCTTCAATACTTCTATTTTCCAGACACAAGGCAATATTCTCAACCCCTTATTTTCTTTACAGTAAGTATATATGCATATGTTTATGATATACAAAATAAACAGAGATCATCTCTCCGAGGCGATGCAGCCACAGCATCATGATATTTATTATACGAGTCTTATGGAAATAATTAAAGCAAAGTGACAATGTACAAAGATCTAGGTAAACAAGATTTGGCACTGTTCAAATTATTTTAAAGATGTTTTTTACGGTATAAAGGCCAATAACATCAAGGGAATAAAAACGTTTATTTTGTTTCTAATTTCAAACATTACACTGACGGGCACTGACTTCAAACTAAGTTGTCCCTGCGTCGCTCGCTTGGAAGTGTCTTTATAACAGGTATTCTCTCCTAGTTCAGGAGCGGTGTGGCATACTGTGTGGTTTAAGTTAGTTCCATCCTGACACTCAGTCACACCGCAATCGTCGGTCACGGCCCAGGGGGTTTAAACAGGTCAAAAAATAGAATGGATGATGCCTGTTCAGTAGTCAGGCCGATTATCATACTTATTAAACTGCCTCGGAGGCTGCTGTGCTTGAGGTCTCAAATTAGATGCCCGGGTCGTACCAATTGTATGATCTGCAAATATTTGTTTCAAAATTTGTGTGTTTTCTATGTATAACATGTATGTATTTATATCAGTTGTCTAGTATCCATAATACAAACTGCTTAGTTTGGGACTAGATGGCGTTGTGTGTTAGATGTCCGAAATATTTCATTTTTTTTATATACAACTCCCGCATTAGGAAAATAAATCCTGTGTCGCGGGGGACTTTACAAACATACATGTAACGGACACAAAGAACACCCAGACTTAGGACAACATTTTGTGGATCACACAATGTGATGTCCCACGTGGGATTTGAACCCACGGCACTTAGCGCAGTAGCAAGCGGCGTAGTAAACGCTTAAACCACTAGGCTAACCGTGCAGCATTTATTTATTAAATATCTATAAACGTATATTTTGCATATACACTAATGGTCACCAGCCAATCGACATTCCAAGTGCATTGCCCGTTTCTGAAAGACGTTCCTATTTCTGTTATTACTACTACTTTTAACAATTGATGCTACTATTTCGGTGTAATTTATCTTTAATATGTATGTATTTAGGAATATATGAGTATGTTTAATAGCAGGCTGGTTGCCTAAGTACAGACTTTGCCAAGTTTGGGATCAGATGGCCTTGTGTGAGATGTTTGAGATCTCCTCCAAAGAGCGTCAACTATCCCGGTCTTAAGCAATGCGCATCCATTCGCTACCAGCTACCTTCTTTCGGCTATCGTGTGAGGATATATTATTATAATTTACCTGATTTTAGTTAAAATATTATTAAAAGCATACCATAATTTTAATATATCATATATCATCAACCCTACGATTGCCCATAAAACATTTAACATATGTAGGTATAAAACAATCCCTTCTTACACCGTGTTCAGTGTGAAGAGGCCAGGTTAACATAACGGGACGAAGGTACGTCCCTTACGACACACTTCCGACAAGCATATTTTTTAAGGGCCTGTCCTCTAATAACACCATGATTTATGGTGATTTGGGATAATATTTATAATAACAGCCAATATTTCTAATTGTTTGAAAGTTATTTGAATTAGTCTGTAAATTTTAAAGAAAATGATTACTAGTGTAGTTTATAAACGATTGGGTGGTGGGTCACTTCATGCTTGTAATTTTCCAAATAATAATCATAAGAAAGACATGAAACAATTAGTTATTTGTGTCTATAAATACAATGTATGTAATGTATAGATTTATTTCAACTTTTATAAAGTGTAAGATTACTAAAATTGCTTAGATTTAGGTATAAAGGGCAGACAAGCAAAGATAAACCTGATGGTACATGACTCCAGCTGCCTACAGACACCTGCAACATAAGCGCCACGAGTGTTTTTTTTTTTTCTTCTATTATTCTTTTTTTTTTTAACTAGTAATGGATTTATTTTATTTTTATTATTGCTAGACTTATTGAAAAGGACACGGTGGTAAAGTGTCGATTATTTAAGTAATAGTTTTGAATTTTTTTGCGTTGAACATTGTCAGAAAACTGCAGCAAGTAATGCAATAAATCCTTAAATTGATTAAAAATGACTATATTTGAATTAGTTAAGAAGTGAAGTAGGTAAGTGTGTAAATTTATGGTCATCCTATCATCCTCTAAACAAACCACCGGTACCCAAGTGTCGGCCGTTCTGTCGCGCTACGAGTGCCCCAAGAGGGCACTAACGACCTCACGCTTGAAATCTCCTTGTCCAGGAATCGCCTGTCACGTTCAATGGCCGAGGACTGTCTTCTTACCTTCATCGAATTGATTAGTTTCCTCACTCTGTAGCCTACTTATATAATAAGCGCGCAAGTTTGTGAGTATGTAAGTGAGTATGTTTATTGCTCTTTTACGCAAAAACTACTGAATGGATTTTGATGAAACTTTACAATAATATAGCTTATATATCAAAATAACATAAAGGCTTCAATTTGTAAAGATACTAGCTTCGCCTCGCGGCGTTGCCCGAGGTTACTGTCGTACTGCGGGGTTCAGCTAGTTAAGAAATGAATGAACAGTTGATATTTATTGACTAACCTGTTCGTATAGTGTCTGACTGCTAAGAGCATAGGTTCGGTTTGTTAATCAGGAGAAAAAAAACGATCCTTAATTAGTATTGCGTTTGACTGTAATTTGTCTATAAAATGTATGTATTTAGATATAGATTTAGTTTGGGATTATACAGTCATGTGCGAAAATCATGGTTTTATTATTATTATCACTTTATATACTCGTATATTACAGATAGTCTGGCTATCAAATTCAAAATGATTTCAAGGTATTATTTTATTTTGGTGAACAGACCGGAGGCCCTGTGATACAGAAACGTCTCACTAGGCCACCATGGTGTGGTCACCATGCTGCATTGTGTGCATTCGCTATGAATCTGGTGACCACCACTCTTGGATTCTGCTTACGGTTTCCATCAGGCAGTGTAGAGTCACTTTGGTAGGCATACATATAAAAATGAGACGTATCTAGATTTCTATATCGGGTGCGCTTTGACAAAGGAGTGTATACATCATACCGCGCGACACAGCGCAAACAGTGAGTACACGGCTCAATTTCATAGTTCAAACATACCGCGAACAGTGCGCACTAGCTTTTATTCCTATAGTGCATGACGAAGTATATTTACGTAGTAGAGTATTAAAGAAAAATAATATTTCAAAGGAGAATAAATCGGTATTGGGAGTTGGCAAGGAAAATATCTTTGAAAGCTTTAGAAAAATTGCCGTGAGAGTGCTTTAGTTTCTAAGAAAACTAGTATTAAACAGTTATTTTATTGCTTTTACCAATTCAGGTTTATATCATCACATCAACGGCCTTTTTTCTTTTTTTCTTTTTTTTTTAAAAAAGACAACTCCCACATTAGGAATAAACATCCTGTGTCGTGGGGGACTTTACAAACATACATGAAACGGACACAAAGAACATCCAGACTCGGGACAACAATTCGTGGATCACACAAAGTGTTGTAGGTACCGCGCGGGATTTGAACCCACGACACTTGGCGCAGTAGCAAGCGGCATGGCGACCGCTGACACCACTCGGCCAACCGTGCAGTCAAAATTTTGCCAGTCGACTACTGTACAAAGACCTCTACTTATAAAGGTTTTGTACTACTACACCACACACACATACACTGGATTATTTGGTTGGTCTAGAGTTTGTTTCAAGATTTCCTTGTCCTTGTTGTGAAGTGTTCCTGCGTTGTTTTTTTTTTCTATGTTGTAGGGGGCAAACGAGCAGAGGTATCATCTGATGGTAAGCGATTACCGCCGCCCATGGACACCTGAAACACCAGAGGCTTAACAAGTACGTTGCCAGCCTTTGGGGGATGAGGATAATTACTGATTGATTGTTCAAGAAACAGCCCAAAACAATAATACTCGTATGATAAAACAATTGACGAAATTACGAAAAAAACCGTAACTTAGAAAAAAACCGAAACACATTTTCAGTATTAATCTGTAAATGTGTTTGATGATTTTTCGAGCGTTAGAAATACTCTTATAACCTCTGTAATAAGGTTCAATATGACGTGTTAAATGAAACTAACAATATAGGCTGAAACTGCTATATTCGCAGAACATTTTACCTGTCGCTAAGCCGATGGGGTTGTACCACACAAAATTTACTTAAGCTTGTATGAACGAACGCATCTCGATGTCGTATTCATAGTGAGGTAATATTTATAAAAAAAACTTTTTTTACTTATTATATATTTTTTCTCTTCCTTTTTTCAACTATACATGTTAAAAGTAATGTAAAACCAACCTTTAAAGCATGAAAAACAAAAACTTATGTAGCTTGTGTAAATGTATGTGCCATCTTTCAGTATAATCTTTTTTAAGGTTCCGTACCTCAAAAGGATAAAACGGAACCCTTATAGGAACTTTTTATTGTTCGTCCATCTGTCTGTCTAAGACCCTTTTTCTCAGGAACACGTATCAAGCTGAAACTGAATATCAAATACTCAAGTTTTCAGTCCCTCGGAGTTGTGAAAAAATCAAACTTCTAAGTCAACGCAATCAAAAGATCAGCCGTTTAATTTTCAACACTCGCAAGGAAATCAAAAACTACAAAATCTTGAAATTTATACGATAAACGAAAAATTGCGAAACCATAAATTTTACTTTTATACCTAAAGGTTTATTATATATATTATTATTATATGTCTCGGTGGTGCAGTGGTAGTGTATGTGATTACTGAACTTCAGCTTTCGAGTTTGATTCTCGGGTCGGACCAAATGTCTGTATGATCTGCAATTATTTGTTTCGGAGTTTGGGTGTTTTCTATGTATCAAATGTATGTATTTACAAAAAAAGTAAATATGTATTTAGTCTAGTACCCATAATACAAGCTCTGCTTATATTACCTGAAATATATATCTCATTTATTAGTTCTATTGAAATACTAAACTATATCTTGTATCTAAATATCGTGGTGACACATCATCTAGAGTCCTCTTCAAATTAAATATTCCATAAATCAAAAATCCGATCACTACTATGAATACAGGGCCACACGTCTATTTATCCACGGCGCAGCGGAGAATTAATTAATCCGAGACTAGGATCACGTTCATTGTCTCGAGTGCGTAACTACTAGATCCATTCCGACTTGCGCGACAAGTTTGCACATCCAAGAGAAAAAAGACCCAGGATTTGAACCCGATACCTCAAGCACAGCAGTCGCATTCACTACCACTGCGCCACCGAGGCAGTTTGACAAATGGCTGTCATGGTTAAATCGTAAAAAGAGTGAAGTGTTAGGCAAAGAATTATTTCATAACTTAATTTGTGAAAAGGAATCGATCAATCTGTTAAAATACTTTAAATGTCATTTCTTCGTATTTTCAGGTAAGATACCTAGTATGTAAGTTAAGATATTGTAGTTTGTAGTAAAACGATTTAAATATATGCTTAAATAAATACTTTGTATTTTCAAATCAACATAATAAGTTTTATTTTGCCGATTTCTAGTAATCCCGACTAATTGGTTTATGTATATATATTTTTAAGGGCAACTAGCGTTCGGAATATACATTCTGTGTCGCGGGGGACTTTACAAACATACACGCAACGGACACAAAAAACACCCATACTCAGAAGACCAATTTGTGGATCATACAAAGTGTTGTCCCACAACACTTGGCGAAGTAGGGAGTGGCTACTGCTTAAACCACTAGACCAAACGTGCCAAATATATCATTACTGATTTTTTTTTAAAGCAACTATATTTATTAATACTGACCTGAGGATATGGGATAAATTTGAACAAAAGTGGACCAAAAATCACATTTATTGACAAACAACTCAAAACAGTATTTTGACGTGTCATATATAATCTATATATAATCTATATATAATCTCAGGGTTGCGGAGGTCAGATGCCAGTCGCTCTGTGTAAAAACTGATATTCAGGTAAAATCGGTTGAACTGGTAGCCGACCCCAAATATTGGGAATAATAAAGGCTAGGAAGAAGAAAGAATATATAATCTATATGGATTTAGTAAACAATTATTTCTCATAATAGTTTCTGCAAAGGTCCTTATCAACGCGTCGCTGTATTATGTGATAGTGGTGACAGCTTTCTATTTGTTGCTCACAATCCGTTGCCGATTGCTCTGTCATGTTGGTGATGGATGGTGTTTGAGTAAAATGTCTTTGATGAGCGAGGAATTCGTACTAGGAAAATAATTGCGACGTTTAAACGTTGATAAATTAATCCAGTTTTGCGTTCCGATCGTACAATTTGTTTTCTTTATAGAATAGAAATGCTGATTATATGTATACATATGTGAAATACATAGATTGAGAGGGTACGGAAGGATTTATAATCTTTTAACTTGTAGACTCAGACAGTCAGAATAATATGGCCTAAACGTCATTCTAATCAATAATACCCAAAGATGGAGATTTTTTTTTACTGGTTGGAAAATATCTTCAGATCTCCGGCCCCTCTAGAGCTGAGGAGCCAGATATGTGGTGATTCCAATAAAAACTACCTCGGCGGCCGATCTCAGGCGCCCTGCTCTGAGTAGAACTCAGACTATATTATTGCAGGTCCCCCCAGAAACTATACTGTCTATCCAGCCACTATACTCGGTGAAACCTGGGCTTCCCCCTGCCTGTCGGCCCAATCATTATTTATGTTGCAGCCTGACCGCATTTTTGCGATCTGAGGGGTCCCCACTCTCTGGCTGCTTCTAATCGGCGGCTGGTTCCTCCGTAAGGATAGAGTCCTAGGCTAAAAATAATTTATTTCATATGAGTCACCCACCGTGGTATAGTACGACCAAACCTGAACTCAGAAAGCGGTTCTAAGGTTAGGGGTATGTCCAGTATTGATGATGATGATGAAGGTATTAATTGTGACATGCCTAAGTATTTCATCCAAAAATATACCTCGCTTATCGTTTTGACGTTTAATAAAAACTTACTCATTTCACTTAACTGTCGTCAACTCAATTTCTATTCATTTCTCATATCAATGTAAATAATATTAATTACTTGAAATTATCATACAAATCAGATTTATTTTATCGACGGAAACAATAGCAAGCTGAGAGTAAATGGTCGTCTATTTAGCAATACCAGAAGGGCTTCAAACTGTACTTAATTTTATTCAGTATTTACAAAGCATTGATTGGCACCTATTTTGATTCGAACTCGAATACAATTGGCTAATCAAAGCGGCCTGAGGCACGATAATAATCAGTTGAATTGTGGACAGAAATGCCGTAAATTATGTAATATTATTTTATAGATTGACTTTCAATGGTGGCAGATTATTTGAATGACTTTTATTGGCGGATAGTGATATTCGGTGTTATACTTTGTTTGCTTAGGATGAGAGGAAAACTTCTCTTAAAATGTGTGTTAAATTATTGACACAAGAAACTGGTTGAAATGACACTTCACTCACACACACAAAGTCGAAATTTTCTTCTACTTTTCTATAAATCAGGGAGCAACGAGCGCATTTCGCATTAAGGGGGAAAGGGGCTGGGTCCAGCGTACCAGAGGTTCTCCGTGATACCATGGTGTCATTACCAAGATGATACAAACACATATAAGCCGCTACGATGGCTTATATGTGTCGAAACATGGTATGATGACTTACAATAAATCAATTTGCCCACTGCTGTTTATAGATCCCTCCCAATTTGTGACGAAATACTTTACTGTTATTATATACTGTATTTTAAATCTATGGCAACACTTGTAAAAGTTTTAATACTGGCAACTGTACTTTTTATGTCACATACTGGTGGATGTAAAAGTAACTTGACAAAACGTTAATTTATTTTGGAACCCTTATATTATATAAACTATAAAATATATATTCGCATAATGTTTGTTTCAGCTTCTATTCATCATCATCATCATCATCAGCCCGTTACAGTCCACTGCTGGACATAGGCCTCTCCCAAGGAACATGACAGAGTCCGGTCTGTTGCTTTTTGCATCCAGTCGCTGCCAGCCCTCCTACGCAAGTCATCCCGCCATCTGGCCAGAGGGCGTCCCACACTACGTTTGCCAAGACTCGGTCTC
The DNA here is from genome assembly GCA_916048165.1 of Spilarctia lutea. Lineage (NCBI taxonomy): Eukaryota > Metazoa > Arthropoda > Insecta > Lepidoptera > Erebidae > Spilarctia > Spilarctia lutea. Next base: position 2,593,484 of record OU696490.1, read on the forward strand.
CATTCCAAGACACGCTTACTCCAGCGGTTGTCTGTTCTGCGACATATGTGACCAGCCCATTGCCACTTCATCCTACCAACTTTCAGAGCTATGTCGGTCACTTTGGTTCTCTGACGGATTACTTCGTTACGAATTTTGTCCTTCAGAGAGACTCATAGCTCTTTCCATGGCACGCTGAGCGACTTTAAGCTTCTGGAATAATCCTAGGGTTAATGTCCACGTCTCGGCACCGTACGTCATTACAGGGAGGACGCACTGGTTGAAGACTTTTGTCTTCAGGCTCTGTGGTATATCCGACGAAAATATATGGTTCAACTTCCTGAACGCCGCCCATCCCAACTGGATCCTCCTATCGACTTCCTTCTCAAAGTTGTATCTACCCAACTGCATTAGTTGCCCGAGATAGATGTATTCCTTGACAACTTCGAGAGGCGTGCCATCAATGTCTACTTGCCCCGGAGTAACGAGATCATTATATATGACCTTCGTCTTGCTCAGGTTCATCCGGAGACCAATTCGTTGGGAAGATTTATTTAGACTGTGCAGCATCTCCTGAACCTCCCGCAGCGATTCCGCCATGATAACGATATCATCGGCAAACCTTAAGTGCGATATGTATTCCCCGTTTATATTGATGCCCCACCCGTTCCAGTTCAGAGTCTTGAAGACGTCCTCTAGCGCACTTGTAAACAGTTTCGGGGATATCACATCCCCCTGTCTTACTCCTCGATGCAAAGAAATCTGTCTTGTTTGACTATTCTGTACTTGGACGGACATAGATACGTAAATTTAAAAAATACTGGGATATAATATTTCAAAAAGCAAACACGGTATTTTTTTTATACTGATCTAAAATCTATACTAATAATAAAGCTGAAGAGTTTGTTTGTTTGTTTGTTTGTTTGTTTGTTTGAACGCGCTAATCTCAAGAACCGCTGGTCCGATTTAAAAATTTCTTTCAGTGTTGGATAGTCCATTTATCGAGGAAGGCTATAAGCTATATATCATCATGCTAATACTAATAGGAGCGGAGCATAAACGAAAAATGTTTAAAAAACGTTGGAAAATTTTCACGCTACGGGTACTTCAAGACGCAAACGAGGTTGCGTGGGTCAGCTTGTTAAATATAATTCTAAAGTCTATAGAAACTAAATCACTAACTAGATTTAATGTAATGTAAACGTTCTGTCGGAACTTCAACTTCATTTAAAATTTATGTTATAATATATTGATCAGGAACAATACCAATTAGTTTTCATAATTGAATTTGAAAATTTTCATTTGAACCAAATGTTCTCTAATACATTTCGAAATTGATTTCACTTTTAAACACTGTTTTTCTGTTAACAGTTAAATTGTTGTATGCGTTTTTTGTAACCTAATGGTGCTTTGATCCTTTTTTGAACTACGTTCCTTTTGTATACCCAAGACCCTTGCAATAGATCTACATATAACGGAACGCCGTGTGGTTTCGATTGCGACATACCATTTCGAAATTGCCTGAAAAACTCTACTTACAATATAAGCTATTTGACTTACACTTTTTGTATCGTTTGTACTTTTGGCTCGTAAACAATTTTATAAAAATGACTGATTGTAATTAAAAATGTTTTTGTCTTTGGTTCACTGATGGATTACTTCGTTACTAATTTTATCGTATTTTTATTGTATTAGCTTAACAGTCACTGCATGATTCGGCGCCCTCATTACAGGGAGGGCGATGTATATGTGTGTCTGATATTTAAATAAACCAGCCAAGGGACATAACAGCGGCCAAATATACAGTACAGATGAAAATACAATTCACTGTTTCCTTTTATTTAATAACAAAACACATTGAGATTTTATTTACTGTTATCATTATAATTTAAAACTTTGCAGGTAATATTTTTAACAATATAAATATAATAAAACTGAAGAGTTTGTTTGTTTATTTGAACGCGCTAATCTCAGGAACCGCTAGTCCGATTTGAAAAATTCTTTCAGTGTTGGATAGTCCATTTATCGAGGAAGGCTATGTATCATCACGCTACTACTAAAAGGAGCGGAGCACCAATGAAGAATTTTTCAAAAACGGGGGAATTTTTTTACGCTACAGGCAATATAAGACGCAAACGAGGTTACGTGAAAGTACTTTTCTGGAAAATATAGCAAGAATGATACTTGACGAAGCGTGACGGTGTAATCTACTGTTCTACGCAATTATCATGTAATTTAATATTCAGAATGAAGCGTGGGCTAGCATCTGCTCGTATAAAACCATTAGACTTGGAGTTTTACCACACTGTTATATATTGTACTAGCTGAACCCCGCGGTGCTACCCGCGGTACGATGATAACTGCGGGCAACGCCGCGAGGCGAAGCTATATCTTTATAAATAGTAGCCTATGTGTTATTCTGATGTATAAGCTATATTGTGGTAAAGTTTCATTCAAATCCATTCAGTAGTTTTTACGTGAAAGAGTAACAAACATCCATACATACATACATCCATACTTACAAACTTTCGCCTTTATAATAGTAGTAGGATTATACTAAGGCTGATCCTTTCATATTGTAGGTATCCTTTCGTATTTAACTAAGAGAGTTGATGTAATTACTTTATTTTCAATTGTATATAATATAATTTTAGATTTTAAATACGTCTTTAAACTATCAAATACCTTTATTACCTTTAGTTGTAAATGTATATTAGATTCACATCTTTTTTTTTTATATAGGGGGCAAACGAGCAGACGTATCGCCTGATGGTAAACGATTATCGCCGCCCATGAACACCCGCAACACCAGAGGCGTTACAAGTGCGTTGCTGGCCTTTTAGGAAGGAGTACACTCTTTTCTTGAAGATTTGAAGGTCGTATTGGTCCGGGTATTGGTATTATTATTGGTATTTTATTCAAATCGGTTTAGCGGTTTAGCCATGAAAGCGTAACAGACTAACAGACTGACAGAGTTACTGTAGAATTCACATAATTGTATTTTTATTTTATTTATTAGGACAGCCAATAACGCATACATTGATATATTCTAAATACTAGTACTATATAATTTGTAATTGACCGTTAATTACAAGTAAGTAGTTACAGTGTGCATAATATGAAGGTATAGAGAAATACAAATGGATACACATGTACGCGTGTGCTTACATATACTTAGATACACATACATATTTATACATGTCACAAACGAGTTGGCGAGTCTCACTTCAACTTAATATATAGTGATACGCGGTACGACAATAACCGCGAACAACGCCGCAAGGCGTAGCTAAAGTCTGTATAAATTGTAACCTATGTTTTATTCGATGTATAAGCTATATTATTGTAAGGTTTCATCAAAATCCATTCAGTAGTATTTGCGTGAAAGAGCAACAAACATACTCACTTACATACTCGCAAACTTTCGCGTTTGTAATATTAGCAGGATTCCAAAAACAACTACCAATGGCAGTTAATCAACATCACTGGACGGTTCTTCATTCAAATAGCCATGATAAAGATTGCACCACTATATAATGGACGCCATTAGATATAAAACATTACTCTGGCAATACATCTCTATCGGTACTTGTGTAATATTGTAGTTTCACAGGTTTTATCTGCAATGCGTTAAATAGATAAATGTTTTTGGATATGTTCAAATTTAAAACTGTGTACATAAATCTTCCGTTCAAATAGAGCAAAAACTAAAATAAATCGTTTTGAAAATCTTTATCGCCCTACTCGTACTCATGTGTGCGTTGAAGCGAAACCTATAAAAAAAGTTTAAACGGCTCGTAATTTAAATCTACCAAATTAGTTTTTCTGCTTGTTTGAAACTTAATATTAGTACAAAATCCTCCTATCCGATAGATCATAATTTTAATCATTTATTTATCGTCTTGTTTAACAATCCATGGAGGTTTATAAACTAAGAATCAATAATAGCGTCAAACCGCTGCTGCAAATTTACTTAGTGCGTATGTTACCATCACAATCAATTTGTCTTACTTACTCACTTGGATGCAATAATAGGGATAACGCAAACAGTAATATATATGAATAAATATTTGTTCTAAATGGAACTCAGGTGAGATCCATCTGATAAATATGAATTCTATTTTCATTAAATTCGAAAATGAGATATTCTATTTTAACACAGTTCAAAGGTTCTTAAATCGGTTGTTTTTTTTCATGTTTACTGAGAACTTCTCTTTATAAATATGATTGTTTTTTTCTATTTGAGAGAACAAGTCAACACGGGAAGCACCAGCTTCAAAATAAAAAAAAAGGATCATCAAAATCGGTTCACCTAGTCCAAAGTTCTGAGGTAACAAACATAAAAAATACAATCAAATTGAGAACAACCTCTTTTTTGAGGTCGGTTAAAAATGACGAATTTTCTAATTGACTTAGAAAATGATACTGAACGAACTTTCATTAGCATTCCTTAATCACTAATTTTAGGCCACGTGCAAATTTCAAAAGACTTATCTTAATGTGTGCACAACATAACCCGACGAAGCTGCTAAAATTTTAAGTTTGTATCACCAGCACCAGCGGGTCTGACTCTGCATTTATGGATCAGTTAGGTAGTTTATATGATTGAGGTCACTGCTGAGTGCATAGCTTGATTATGTTAGATAGACGAATTCAGTAACTAGTGGTTCCTTAAACAGCTTAATTCTTGTTTCAAGCAATACATATTCAGGACAAAGGTAAATATAATATCGGTAAATCACCGTGGGAGAGCTATGCTTCGGCATGAATGGGTCAGCTCGACCGGAGTGATAGATAGAGGCCTCACAGAAAATAGGTGTGAAATAGCGTTTGCGCTGTGTTTCACCGAGTGAGTGAGGATACCGGAGGCCCATACCCCAACCCCTCCCATCATCCCCTTTCCCATCCCCCAAAGGTCGGCAACGCACTTGTGACGCCTTTGATGTTGCGAGTGTCCATGGGCGGCGGTAATCGCTTACCATCAGGTGATACGTTTGCTCGTTTGCCAACTATTCAATAAAAAAAAAAACATGATTATAATCTGTCACCGTCGTTTACATTCTAACTAACTTTCCTAACGATGTGCCCAATTCAGTTTAATTCTTTGGACCATCAATTTTAGACGAACTAAGTTAGATAATTTGTCACAGACAGACATATTTATCAATACTTGGTGTACTTTTGGTCCATTTGTCGTTTGAACATCTATCAAAGTCAATAGCCATTAGCCATTATTGAAAGTTAAGTATAAGGTCAATATATTTCTTAATAAATGGTTTTGAGTTTACTTTATAACACCTATTGTTCTAAATGTTTAATATTTTAAGTTCGTTTAACGGCTGAATGAACCAAGTCAATATTAAGTTGCTTTGTGTTAATATTTAGATTGTTTAGTACTAAGTGAATTCTGCATGTCAATTTAAATTAACAATGATTAACTAAAAACAGGTCAAATTTCTATTCTAAATAGTTGATCCCTGTTAGAAAACATTGATCAAACTCATATCTATTTTTTAACTAACCAGTCAAGAGCATTTTGAAAAAATAGATGTAAATTATAATAGAACTATTTCTTTTGTAGGCCGGCTGTACAAAAAAATTGAAAAAATTAGAAAAAGCCACTGGAAATAATCACAATTAGTATTTCGAACAGCGAAAAGTGGGTATCAATTTATATACGCTAATTGCTTTTCATTGCAACCATTATATCTTTTTTCTTTTGAGTTGACAAAATAGAACAAGTTTTTCCCGGTATCCTAAGTGGTCATAAATATATGTTTGCAACAGCAGTACCTTGGCAAGGAAAACGTCCTGTAAACTCCTGTAGCAAGACATACATTACTAACACAGTGTAACTCGCTTGTATTTAGAGGCTACCAACAGCTGTCGCTAAAATCTATTCAGAAATTTGCTAAAAACTTGGTATATATAACAAATAGTATAAGACGTATCTTCGACAGAGGCAAGTCAATATAAGCAACAGACTTTTGTTCTAATAAGCGTTTCATAATAACAACCAATTACTTTACAAATATACACAATTACGAGTATACTGTAGAATGAGCTGTCGCCTGCGGTGTTTCCGGGCCAATATGACCTTCAAACCTTCAAGAAAAGAGCTACTACTTAAAAGGCCGGCAACGCACTTGTAACACCTCTGGTGATGCGGGTGTCCATGGGCAGCGGTAATCGCTCACCATCAGGTGATACGTCAGCTCGTTTGCACAGCTTTACGTGCTCTCCGAGTCACGGGGGTGCAGACCCCAACTTCTAAGCTCCGAGCTGTTATTAAGTATTTCTATAATCATAAAAACTCAATAACACTTATGGCCCGACCGATTCGTACCCGAGACCTCTTGATTGGCAGTCGCATACTTCAACCGCTAGACCAATGAGGCAGTTGATGTCCAGCAGTGGACTAATTAAGGCTATTGATGATGATAATGTGAAAGACCGGTATCTGTACTGTGATAAATTTTTGTTTGGCAGTACGACGAAATTAATACCAACGGTATAAAATTAAGGATTGAATAAAACAGTTTGTTAAGTTTTATTATAATTTTACTTTTTTAAATGGTAATTATTTAGTATTAGTACAAATTAATTGTGCTATTACTTCTAATTCAACTTCATTCTTTTAATGGAAAATACACAGTTACCTTTTACTACCCATTTTACGGTGCGTTAATTTTATTTATTACAATTAACTTTATTTAACTGTCTAGAAATTTTATTTGTTCGTTGGGTGATCGAGTTTTAAACACTGTCTCGGTGGCGTAGTGGTAGCGTATGCGACTGCTAAGCTTGAGGTCTCGGGTTCGATTTCCGATATTTGTTTCGGAGTTTGGGTGTTTTCTATGTATAATATGTATATTTACAAAAAAAGTATATTAGTTTTTACATCAGTTGTCTAGTACCCACAGCACAAGCTTTGCTTATAATTTAAGAGCCCACGAGGGCCAGACCTTTGTTATTTTATAAAAGCTGAAAGTTTATCTGCGCATGTCCCCTATACAGGTAAGAACGACCAGGGACTATATAGTTTGGGTTGTGGTTACTTGGGCAGGTAACCGGTAGTAAAGGTGTATAAAATAGTCCCTTAAATTCGTTAAAGTATAAAGCTGATTTTTTTTATATTTCTTAAAGATAACTTTAGAAATCTCGTCATCCATTGATAGACACTTATGACAGTTGCTACCCCCTGCCAGACACCCCTGAACTTTAATAAATTATAATTCTACTTTTGTTATAGTATAAAAGCTAAATTTTATATATATTACTTGGGGACCTATGAAAAGATGTTACCTCAATAGCCGGACAGTTTTAATGGTTTTTACATCTTGCCAGACACATCGAAAGTCCGCTGTAAGTGAGTACCTAATTTCTGACAATTGTAACTAGAAATATAACTGTTTAAATCATGTATGCTGTGTCAAAATATGGCCTGACACTACAAGAGTTGCGTTGCCAATGTTCCTAATTTTCTCAATACATCATTTTTCAAAATACATTTACAATACATATTTAGGTTTCTATTATGTGTTTTTTTAAATATTTATGTGGAGGAGCGAGTGTCATGTTCCTCCAACACAAAGGGAGGATCCTCCGACCAGGCGCGGTGATCATGCCTGACGGGCCACTGCCCGACAGTTGATGTTGGGATGTTGTATATATGATAATCGGCGCGAGAACTTCTATTGCGCGATTCAGGATTGGTAGTTACTCCGTGTAGTGCGTTACTTCGTAGTTCAGTGTATCTTCGGTAGATGGCGTTGTAGTAGGTTACTGTTGTGTTGTATGTGGAAGTCGCCACATATACGGGATCAAACGAGCAGACAGATTAACCGATGGAAAGTGAATACAATCACCGCCGTCGTGATATTCGTTTAAGTTAATTATTTGTAATCTTCTGTTTATGGGAGAAAAACAATCTGTACATATAACCTTGCTATTTTATTAGGAGCCGGGTTATTATTGAACAGATTCTACCAAATTTGTTATTAGGCGATCATATGAGTTGCTATAATTGAAGATCAGATTTTTTTTTATTGAATATGGGCAAACGAGCAGACGTATCGCCTTATGGTAAGCGATTACCGTCGCCCATGGACACCCACACACCAAAGGCGACACAAGTGCGTTGTCGATTTTTTAAGAAGGACTATAATTCATATTAATTTAGTTTTATTCTACTAAACATTAAACCTAACAAATTAATCTTTTGCTTACCTAATCCTGTAAATGTGTTCTTTGAATGGGGGTAATGATTTGGGTACAAAGAAGAAAAGTTTTGTAGCGATGGTGATTAATTCAAAGTTTGAGAAAGCGTGGTTGATTGATGATCTGTTTCACTGTTTTAATTTAAAGATTTATAAATTAAAGTAGGTATGAACAATGTTTGTGAGATTGGGTAGTTACTGCGTTGTGAATTATTCTATTTAGCGTATCGTCATTATAGAATTGTAAATCTATTCTACTAATATTATAAACTAGCTTTTGCCTGCGGCTCCGAGAGATTAGAGTGCACAAACGTACTGAAAGCAGACAAAAAATATTAAACTCATTGTTTTGTCTTCTGCTTCGTTCATAAAGCCCCTATAACAGTTCTTGTTACATATAATCCATGTTTAGACAGACCAGTTACGATTTTGTTAACTATATTAATGATGAATTGAAAGTTTGTGAGGATGCATGAATGTTTGTTACTCTTTCATGCAAAAACTAATGAACGGATTTAGCTGAAACTTTATACAATAATAAAGCTTATATATCAGAGCATGAGCCGTGGACAAAAACTAGTATTATAATAATTTTCAATGCCAATGATTATGATATCCGTGATATTTTTGTTCAATATTATATGAAATTCTCGAGTCACCTTCATGCTCACAATAAACTGCTAATAATGTTACCGATTTTCAAGATTTTTTTATGTGCGTTTTGCTGACGCGCTTAATATAAGATAGTTACCAATAGAAGCCGAGACGCAGATAAAGTTGGGTGGATCAGCTCATCAGCAGTAGAACAAACCCTTTGCTATCGATATTGTTGTTGATAGTTCTGTGCAGGAAGAGCATGTCGTAAATTTAATGCCTTCAGTATATTCATAATAAAACATTTCAATCATTAATTTATAGCTTTCAAGACACAATTGAAATATACAACCCATTAAACAACTTTTTATTTACATGAGCAATATCACATTTAAATATGAGAGTGTATTTTAAAATTTATTATGAATGTCGTTTTTTCTTGTAATTAGGTGTAAACAGTAAGCTATAACAATTACAATTTAATTCAGTATTCCCGGCGATCTGATAGTACCGTTGGAGTTAGTTAGCCGGACTTTTCAGTTTCAGCTGTTCAAACCGTATTGAATAAGTTTCAAATTAGTTTAACAAGTTCCTTGTTCGTATTGGTATATGTTGATAGTACGTATAGAGCTTATCAAAAGGGTAAAATCTAAACTAAGTTTTACAATTGAACATTAATGTTTTGGCAGCTTGTTAGTGACATGTTAGAAACTTGGTATTATGTGGAAAACTTGTTGTAATCTAAGAAGTTGGCTTGGACTGACTTCTGAAAGTATCTCAAGCATGTTTCTCTGTATTTTAGTGCTTTGAATGTCTTCAGTGATTGACAGACATAGTGTTCTACTTTGACATTGTTTGAGTAAGAACTCCTGTCAAGCTTGAAACTACTCCGGTATCCTCTAATGTAGCTAGCTTTTTATCGATGATTGATAGACAAACGTTACTAAGCGATAGAGTTAGTAAAATAACCTTGCCGTGTGATCCCAAATCTCCTTAGCTTTAATTATTATGGTTTTAAAATTTATGCCTTAAAAAAACCTTTGTTTAATCGTAAGCGATTATTGTTTTTTTTTATAGTGGGCAAACGAGCAGACGTATCACCTGATGGTAAGCGATTACCGCCGACAATGGACACCCACAACACCAGAGGCGTCACAAGTTCGTTGCCGGTCTTTTAGGAAGGAGTACGCTCTTTTCTTGAAGGTTTGAAGGTCGTATTGGTCCGGGAACACCGCAGGCGACAGCTCATTCCACAGTTTTGCTGTTTAGATTATCTGAAGAATGATATTTATGCTATCTACTGTTATAGGAAATAATGTTATAAGACATTCAACTATAAGGGATGGGAAAGGTTAAAAATTAAATAGTTAAAGATTACAAATATTACTTTTAATTCAAAAGATGGTTATAAACTTACAATCATGGGTCTAGCTAACGTTCACAGAGCCCTAACAAACATCACATGACCCCAAGGTATCGCAGGTTTCGCCATAAACTGCGTTGTAAAACTTGATGTGGAAAGTTTGAGGCTGCGTTGACTAGTGTACATAACTCGCTTAATGAGGGGGCCTGGAGGCTCCGAATTTCAACCATATAGATAAATGTTGATTGTGAAACATTTCTGAAGAGATTTACGTGAAATTGTTTGTTTATGGGATGGTGGTTGGTGTCGTATAAGCTGTACCTTACTTGGGTTGATAGGAGTTTATTAGTTTGTGGTTAAGTCTTCTTAGTATTTTACATTGAAGAGTAATTGAAAGGGTTACAATGGTTATAAGTCTAATAGTATAGAATTTAAGTATTTTATAACCCGACAATGGTGAGTCTTAGTCCTTCGTCGTGGATTTTCTTGCGGGTTCTCCTCCTTAGGAATTATATTTTGAAAACAAGCAACTATAGTCCTTAATGTAACGTTTCGAAAGTGCCTGAAAAGGTCTACATAAGATACAGGTTAATAAAAAATTATAGTAAGTTTAAAGTTAGAAGGTATTTATCATTTAATTACCCGACTATGCTAGCCTTTGCTCTGGCCGTATGGTCATCATGGAGACAGACGAATAACGAATTGATGCTATGAAAATGTTTCCTAAAAAGCTCTGGAATTTTTCAACACCATCATCATCAGCCCGTTGCGGTCCACTACTGGATATAAGCCTCTCCCAAGGAACACCACAGAGCCCGGTGTGTTGCTTTCTACATCCAGTCGCTGCCAGCCCTCTTACGTAAGTTGTCCCGCCATCTGGCCAGAGGGCGTCCCACACTACGTTTGCCAAAACGCGGTCTCCATTCTAAAACACGCTTACTCCAGTGGTTGTCTGTTCTGCGACATATGTGACCAGCCCATCGCCAATTCATCCTACCAACTTTTAGAGCTTTGGTTCTCTACCAGATTACTTAGTTACAAATTGGACTGGACTGTATTTTTTATTTAACTAAATTTTAGAAAGTGTTAGATTGACCAAGAAAACTTTTAGTAAAGAGAAAATATAATGTACAAAATTTGTGCATCTATTTTCTGGTGACGGAGAATGCTTTTAAGCCTCTTGAGAAAATTCAACTTCCATAACTAACAACTATGCCCTGATATTAAACTGTGTAGAGGTAAAATAGTGGATAGAAAAGTTTCTCATGTACATTTATACAGGCTGAGCTAGTTTATTTTAGTACTTTTCACAAATAAAATAAAAGAAATAACTTTTTCAATATATTTATAACGTCAGAAATTTATATATACTAGCTGACCCATGCAGGCTCGTTTGCGTCTTATATTGCCCGTAGCGTGAAAATTTTCCCCCGTTTTTAAAACATTCTTCATTGGTGCTCCGCTCCTATTAGTAGTAGCGTGATGATATACAGCCTATAGCCTTCCTCGATAAATGGACTATCCACCGAAAGAATTTTTAATTCGGACCAGCGGTTCCTGAGATTAGCGCGTTCAAACAAACAAACTCTTCAGCTTTATTATATTAACACATTTGGTTGTGTTATTTATTTTTCAGGTTTTAATAATTGTTTCAATCGTCTGCTCGTTTGCCTCCTATATAATAAAAAATAAAAAACTCTTTACAAACAGTTCATTCTATTTTCCAATAAATGATTGTAACACAAGATGGTACTTGAGAAAATAGTTACACATCGTAGCAATAAATTAAAAATTGCTATTCTTCTTTGAGCACAACCTGTATCTTTTGTCAAAGTGTGGTAATAAAGTTTTTTACTGACTTTCAGTCGCTTTATACGGCGGCGGCGTTTTGTAGCCGACTAGCATTTTAAATAGTAACTAAAGTTAATTTTTGCTTTCTTCCGAGATATTTTTTAAAGGCTCTTACAAAAACGGCCTTTGTTATACAGGGTTCTCATTCAACATCATTTCGTTCTACAGGCTATTCTTAATTATTATGAAGCTTTTTATGGTAAATTGCTGCTAGTTGTGTTTTGTAAAAGTAAGAAATTGGCTATCAGGCTTTGTTTTCTATGAAAAGATGAAAATTTCTTTTAAGTCAGGGTAATTTTACCTTGGAGCATTAATTAGCCTTGAATAAAATGGACAGCAGTGGTTTAATACAGAATGCTAAAGACCGGGATGGTTTTAGGAAGGCCTTCTATTAGTATTATATTGGACTTTCCCTAAATAAACACGTGAGTCAAATCCCTTGTTAATATCCTACCTATATATAATTATTTATTCGTATTTAAACCAATTAAGTAGCCACCTTAAAAAGGGACAGATGGACGATATTGTATTAGTTACGGAGGGAGTACCTTCTACCTTAACATCTATAAATAAAAGATATTATAGACAAAAGCAAAGTAGAGACTTTTCTTCTAAAGTTGATCTTTTGTTTCCAATGGAGTCATTTCAATTAATTTTTGATTCGACCCTCACCCCGAAAGAGTTCCGTCATAACAGAATATATTGTTTTAATGGTTCAATTTGCCAAATGCCAAGCTCAATTCAACGGTGGCTATTTCAATCAAATAGCCAACATTTGTCTCAAGTTTGGCCCAATTGTTGAAACTTAGTAATAAATTGGTATTATTTGTAATGCCATCAGAGGGTAGACTGTAAAAACGAAATTGATGAGGTCCAATAAAAACCGTTTTGATGGATTCCTTGCGATGATTATAGTCGTTATGTTTCGTAAAGATGGCATTTTTAAGCTATTAAATTTGCTCGTTTTGTAAGAAGATTGATATCGTGATTCTTTAACTTGTTTTCTTTCTGCGTAGTATTAGAAAGTTACAAATAAAAGCACAATCTCTTACGCATTTATATTTCTTGTTGTCGTTATATCAAAATCTTTTCTTTATTTTATTATAAATGGTGGTGATATATAATAAAATACGTATGACAGCGAGATATCACAATATCACTTATTTCCAATGTGTGATCATAGCCAGGCATTATCAGCTGGCCTGATCGAAAGATCCTTCCTTTGTGTTAGAGAGGCATGACATCCATTTCTCTAGGGTTAAAATTTCAACCGTCATTTAATAAGATTTCAATGTTTTTTTATAATTTCAGAAAATAGTTTTCAAATTACTGAATTCTTTGGACATGCTTACTATCATCTCCAATTATTTCACGATTCAGATACCTCTGAGTGCGAAATATGTATTAAAAGCAATACAAAAAGTCGCCAAATCAGTGTCACTCTGAAATCCAGCTTGATATATCAACACCCTATTTCTTTGTCATATACTTATGTAAACACACTAGATTTTAATAAAATACACGTTCCATAGGCGCGCAAGACCATATGGCGCCTTGTGCAAACATCGCCGTGTCTTGTATACGTGTAATATGCAGTCATGTCGTAACTAAGACCTACATACTGCATTACATCTTCGAATAGCCGGATTGCATTGACCCGTGTTAGTATTCCCATTGGATTTGCGTTTAGGTTCACGGTTAATTGGTTATGGATTTCAGCAGGGTTTGTAATACATGTACGGGCGGACATGTGCTATGTAAATTTACAATACTATTATGAAGTCGGTTCTGTACTTATGAATCAAAAGCATGCTGGAGTAAGGAATTAAAAGGTGTAATATTAAACTGCTTAAAGTCCCAATTGTTTTATAAGAGACCATTCTTTTATTTTTATAGATAATTCCGTGGAAACTATAAAAATATTTATTAAATGGCCAAAAATAATACTCAGATTTATCTCAATATTTTTTTTTTTTATTGAATAGTGGGCAAACGAGCAGACGTATCACCTGATGGTAAGCGATTACCGTCGCCCATGGACACCCGCGACACCAAAGGCGTCACAAGTGCGTTGCCGACCTTTGGGGGATGGGAAAGGGGATGGGGGGAGGGGTTGGATTTTTGGGCCTCCGGTATCCTCACTCACTCGGTGAAACACAGCGCAAACGCTATTTCACACCGGTCTTCTGTGAGGCCGTGGTATCACTCCGGTCGAGCCGACCCATTCATGCCGAAGCATAGCTCTCCCACGGTTTTACGGTACAATAATTCGTGGATCACAGTTTTTCAGCTATAAACATTAAGCCAAAAGTAAATATCAATGTGTATTTGACAACATCTAAGACTTTATAATTATTTATCTTTTGCTGATTATCCGTTTGACATCGATGTATAATATCATACCGAGTCACCCTTTCTCGTGTGTTATTCACGTCCGTCCCTTTTCAAGAAATCACAGATTACAGGAAATCGTGAGAAAAGTTACACATCAAAAACAATACGGGTAGAATATAGAATGATTAATTCTTTCATCATAAATAATAAGCTTCATTTCGTATCTCATACAATCATGGAACAAATACTTGTCTCACCAACAAGCTCTTACGTCACTAATGTGTGACGTCATTAATCAGAGGCTAAGTGCGAACGTCTCGCGTTATAATTGCTAATATCATTACCACGTACTTTGATTATGGCCATAATTGATGACAGGAATTACTTGGGAGTGTGTGATGAGGAATTAATGTGTGAGGGTTTTAAATTTTGATGTCCTTGTTGAAGTTATTAGGAAGGGAAAATATTATTGTGAAGGATTTATTTGTTATTCGCATTTATAACTTGAATTTTATTAGGAAATTGTTTTGTACCGACTCTGTGCTGCCTGATGGTAAACATGAGCAGATCAAGGAGTGGTGGTCATTATATTTAATGCGAATAAGGACACTGCAGCATGGTGACCCACAATATGGCGGCCTAGTGAGTTGCTTTTTTACGCCTCGTTTTAAGGACCTGGGATCACAGTGTGAGAGAAACACGTGTACTATTACTTGCTAAAACTGGGTTGTTGGAAGTTAGTAGGTAATCTTGACTAATCTGTCGGATTTTATGAGTTCGTTTTCCATATACGATAAACAATCGTGTAATAATACCGATCGCAAATTCATCTCTACATATGTATCTACCTAAACATAAAAATAATATAATTTACCTGTCTGTTTGTTGAGGCTAATCTTTGAAACGGTGGTTCAGATTTTGACGAAACTTCGTTCGCTGATAATAAAAGGAGTTGTTGTTTTAAAGGTACAACGACAACTCCGTGCAACACCGTTGAGCTAGTTATATAAAATACTCGTAAACGTAATATGCCATACTGTTGGAATCGGATCGACATATATCGTCAGTTGGAAATACATAAGCTCTGTCTGGTCTGTGACTGTATGTGTTCCATTGTACTATCCTAATTGGTAATCATCCGGCTACCTACCATTTTATAATATGGTTACAGTTATTTAATGTAGTTAGTCAAGTAATACACCAACCAATTCCATTCATCGTCAGTCTGGTATTTGAATGGCAGCCAATTAACAAAAAATACGTTGGTTTAATCAATGTACTCTCTAGAGACTGGTCGTCACATTAATTAGTAGGTTATACTCCATAAATATTTTGTTTACTACATTTTTAATTATAATTAACAGTTATTCAAGGGTGGGCAGTTTTGCCGGGAAATTGTAAATTATTTATAACAGTTGGGTGCTCTTCTGAGTGACATCGACAGAATAAAGTGCATAAAGTTTTTATTTGTCTCACATATTTTTTTCTGGATTCTATATTGTCGTTACAACATACCTACTCAAAATGTATTTTTTTGTTTAGTGATTATTTAAAAAGAAAAAAAAAATTAAATGAAAAGTGAAAATTAAAAACTTACAAAACGCGTCACTATTGGTCGAAACGAAATGTGACGTCGATGGTCACTTCATTGTAATTATCGGCGTTTAATTCATACTGTTTAGTAACGTTTGTGAGAGAAATGAACGACTTCCCCTTGATTTTTATAGCAATTAAAATTGTAAATAAATATAAAGTGACTGAAAAACTAAATAGTAAACGAACACGAAATGACAATGACGTGATTGGCCGTGTCAAAAGCGGGCACAAAATGGCGGCGTTTGATTAGCTCAAATTTAGTCAGTATATTAAATTACACTTTGAAAATTAGTTTGACTATTTTCAAGGCTATTAATATTTTATTTTTATTTTATTAGGCACGTAATTGATCAGTTTAAGAAAAAAAATGTAAATTCCCTATTGTAAGTGAGCTAGGGCTTCTACAATGTACGAATTCTTTTTTCGGTAAAGGTAGGTATGTAAATCAGTCTTTTTAATTTATTACTCTTAATTTGTACGTCATAATCAACAACAGTTAGTAGTGCACTGCTGAACATAGGTTTCCCCATCAGAACTTTTGACCTACCAAATACGTATAAGATTTATTTCGAGATTCTGTCTCTCTTGTCTTATGTAGCTTAGTTAGTGCTTACGACATCCTTTTTTTTCTGTGCGGAATTCCCCTTGTATACCACCTGCTAGTGGCATGTCGGACTCGAACCGACTAAAACCGCACGCTGTCTCGGGTACTAGATGCCGGGGAACCAGGTGCACTCTAGAATGGAAAAACTCTGGAACCCCGACGTTCCTCGGGCCACCTACGCTTTGTAGATTGCCCCTCCTGTGTGGGAACCCTAATGTACCCGCTACTGTCCGCGACGCCACCCGGGCCTGGTTCTGCTAGGGTGACAGATGGCCTCACCTGTCACCCTCAGGCTTGCGCTTACGCTTACGACACCCGCGTGACAAATAAGGGTGGTGGGTGAGACTCTTCTTAATGTAAAACCACACTGAGTAATAGTAGAAGAGAATAGAAGAAGAAGTAATACATTGCATCAATCACAAAGTCATTTTACTGGAAAGAACAAGAAGAGTGTATAACATCTACTTCTACCTATACAACAAAAACGTATAGAACTAAAAGAAGGGAGATCTTGGGATACCAATAGAAAGAACGAAGATTATGATAACAATAGCACATCACACATCTGTTCAAATTGAAGCGGCCACACTGGTGCTACCCGCGATACGACAATAACCGGGGGCCACGCCGCGAAGTTAAGCTAGTATTTTTATAAATTTTAGCGTATATGTTATTCTGATGTATAAGCTTTATTATTGTAAAGTTACATCAAAATCCATTCAGTAGTTTTTGCGTGAAATGGCAACAAACATACTCATATACATACTCACAAACTTTCGCGTTTATAATAGGTTTTAGTAGGTTGGTATAGTAGGACTATCACAGATTACATACATAAAAAAAACTGACACAGTACTATAAAGGGGCTGTATTTATATATCTAGACATTCATGACATAGGTACTAAATAAGTTTGTAAGGTTTGTTATTCGCTTACCATTGATTCATATTAACAATCAACTGTAAGACTATGAAGGATTAATAAAATTTTCGTAAAACATTTCAGTTTAAAGTGTAAAAAAGGCATTAAATTGGTACTTTATAATGAAAAGAAATATATTAATCATTTTCACGACTTAAAAATGCAAGTTTAATGTACTTTTGTTATGATTGCATTTTCATTTGCATTTAGTTGCAATACACACGCATATTTGGACAACATTTGATATGACGAGGTGGCCGAGTGGTTAAGGCGTTGGACTGCTAATCCAATGTGCTCTGCACGCGTGGGTTCGAATCCCATCCTCGTCGATACTTTTTAATAATTGTTTTTTTCATTTCATTCTTTTAGTCTGATACTGTTTAATAAATTATGCCGGTATTATTATATTATTTATGTTTATTTTCATATTTTTTTTATACTAATATGGTTTGTAGGTAAGTGACCTTATTAATGTAAAGCGGTTATCAGCAACTATAAGAAATCTGAAGACTGTTGTTATCACTTGCGCACACGGCTTATTCGATAACCCATTTTATCAACACCAAAAGTAAGATTAAAAGAGAGCTATTATCTCGATTTTATAATATACTAGCTGACCCACGCAACCTCGTTTGCGTCTTCTATTGCCCGCAGCGTGAAAATTTTCCCCCGTTTTTGAAATATTCTTCATTGGTGCTCCGCTCCTATTGGTAGTAGCGTGATGTTATATAGCCTATAGCCTTCCTCGATAAATGGACTATCCAACACCGAAAGAATTTTTCAAATCGGACCAGTGGTTCCTGAGATTAGCCGGAACAAACAGACAGACAGACAAAATTTTAAAAAAAATATATTTTGGTATGTGTACCGTATATACATTCATATGCATGTAGTAGAAAGCGGTTATTTTAATATTACAAACAGACACTCTAATTTTATTTTTTTGTATAGATAGTTAATTACTTTTTTAATTTGCACTCATTGTTTCAAAGTGTTCAACTCTTTTTCTGAACACACACGTTACACCATCCATGAAATGTTCCTACAAATAAGTTAAAGGGCATTCTCCACACGTATTAATTTAAACATTACAAAAATAAAATTTCCCCGAAATTGTGGTATATTCTCAAACAAACAGAAACCCCTTCTGTAAACATGAAAGACGCCCACGATACAACAACTGCTATTAAAACTCATTAATATTCTTGTAAAAGTTGACAGCACGTCAAATAATTTATGATTAACGAGTCCGTATTGTTGTGGTACCTTATTGTCCCTCCCCACAATGGGTAACACTAAAAAGTGGCGAACAAGAGAGCATTTTTGGGACTTTTTTTAATATCTCCCTTGAAATCCTGTCTAGTGTCACTTTTGTGTTGCCAACAAAATGGAAAAGATATAAGCAAATATTTGCGCTCATTTTTCAGTTTGTGGCCATTGAATAAGCGTTTTTTTTAACTATGTAGTTATAATTAAAGAAAATATACAACCAATGGCTATTATATGCGTTTGGACATAATAATGTTACTACTAAAATGTGAGTTCAATGGGGTACGCCATACGTACACAACGCCTACTATTTTTATAACTGCAATACGCACCCAATTTTAACTTTCAAGCGAGTATCATAAATGATAAATTATATTTATTTTGTAAGTAAATCTTAACAGATATTTTAACACGTCGGATTATACAGCTAGAAGAGGCCTGGATGGATGGAGAGGATGGGAAAAAATGCCGAAATAAACCACATGGGAGAGCTACGCTTCAGCATGAAGGGGCCGGCTCGACCGGAGTGATACCACGGCCTCACAGATAACCGGTGTGAAATAGCGCTTGCGCTGTGTTTCACCGAGTGAGTGAGGATACCGGAGGCCCATATCCCAATCCCTCCCCCCATTCCCTCTCCCCATCCCCCAAAGGTTGGCAAAGCACTTGTGACGCTTTTGGTGTTGCGGGTGTCCATGGGCGGCGGTAATCGCTTACCATCAGGTGATGCGTCTGCTCGTTTGCCACCTATTCAATAAAAAAAAAAAAAGAAAACAGAGTTGTCCTTTTTTTATGTCCGTAAACATTGATTAATTACAAAATAATAAAAGTCTACACGAGTACAGTGTAGGACCTGGGTTGGCCTTTTGTAGTAAGGACCATAGTATTGAGTATAAAACGTCATTCATGGTCATTTTCATAACTGTTATTAATCTTAAGTTTCATAAAAATATATTCCGTTGACTTGTTAGCAATCAGCGAGGTAGAACGTTCTATGTCAAATCTGCCAAGCCCTATTCATCACACTAAGGATACTATACACACTACACACGAAATACTACGAAGTTTAGCGTATTACCATTTATTACTGAACGAAGTCCTTACGCAAAGGGAACCAACCATCCCAGTCTTGGGTTATCCGCATCTATTTGGTGCTAGTCTTTAATAATAATGATACTTACAGTTTCCATTTCCAGTACACAAACCAATGTGTGCTCTAAAGATCTTTTGACTGTCATTTGTTAACGTCCATCACAAAGTAAATCCATTCTTCTTTACTGATTTAAATCCTTTAAACATAGAATAAAAAACAGACTGCACATGGAAAAAATGAATGCAATGGAAGTAAAGAACTCCTTCACGGCTTCGAGTTCCGTCTTTTATCTTCTGTTTGATGGCATCATTCTAAGAATGTAGATTTTATTCTTTATTAGGTGTGCCCGCTTCTTCGTACACAAATGATATTTGGATTTGGTTGAATAAAGTTGGAATAATGGAATAAACCTCGCCTGGGCGCCGACAAACATTTCAAAACCAAAATCAGCTAAATCAGCCCAGCCGTTCTCAAGTTTTAGCGAAACAAACGAACTGCAATTAATTTATATATATATATAAGATTTAAAATGTGTCCTATTATGTAAAGTAAACTTAGTATGTTGTTCCGTAATTTGTCAGTAAACGTATGTATCATATAAAATCCATTGTTGTCTATGTAATGATCTTACTATTAGCAATGACACAATACTAATTTATTTCGTCATATTAGCTAAGGTATAAAAAAATGAATTGTAAGTAAAGTATAAGAAAATAAAAACAGGTGAAAGTATAAAACCATATTAATGAATGTTTTTCTCACTGCAATTGAAGTAAAAGTAAGTGCGTAAGTGTTCCAGCGCGTTTCGTGGCCCACTACGACTGCCCACAGTAAAGCAACCAAAGCTAATACAAGATCAGTCGCTATCTGACCCCAACGTCATTTATCTCATTCAAACCTGCAGCATACTCTATGGCAATTAGAATTAACTTTGCATTTTGCTTGGCTGGCTTTTAGTTTGTGCTAAACGAATAAATGTTTTAACTAAACTAGTTTTATAGTGTAATAAATATTTAAATAGAGGCAATTTTCTTTTTCATATTTCTTTATGGTATATTGGTAAAACAATCTGATGGCAAGTAACTGCCGACACCTATGGACACATGCAACTTAAAAATCAATAAATATGAGGGGGTTGGGGGGAGAATAAAAAGTTTCAGAGTATTCTATAGTGCGCCCCTCCCCCTCTTAAAGCTAAATGGCTGGATTGAAATTAACTTATAAATCAAGTTAGGTTAGGTAGTTCATGACGTATGATGAACTTTGAAGGAAATCTTTAACGGCTTAGATGACTAAGACTAAGAAGCCTAACTTGTAAAATGCGCTTATTTGGAAACTTTCTACAAAAATAACGAAATCCTACTAATTTTATAAACGCGAAAGTTTGTGAGTAAGTATATGAGTATGTTTATTGTTCTTTCACGCAAAAACTATTAAATTGATTTCGATGAAACTTTACAATACATCAGAATAACATATAGGCTACAATTTATAAAGATACTAGCTTCGCCTCGCGATGTTGCCCGCGATTCTTGTCGTACTGCGGGTAGCACCGCAAGGTTCAGCTAGTAATAAATAAACCTGAAAAATTTTAAAACAAAAATCATAACAAATGGGTGACTACGGAATCCTATTCAATGCGTGGCCTGACATCCACTTGGCCTGGTTTTTTTCTATTGAACTGTGGTATCACTGGTCGAGTTGCCCCATTTACAAAGTCTCTCCCTTGATACTAAGGATCTAAACTATAACTTTAAACATTATATAAAGTAATCTAGTTCAATGTTTCCCAAGTAAAGTTTGTAAACTTAGCTTGCAGATTTCACGCCCGGCTAGTAGGAACGAACTTTAACAGTTTGCTAGCACCGTACCAGGCTGGTATTCATTGTCTGGCTAACTAAGGTATTATTAAGCTGTAAGCATGATATCATTAAGGCTGAATTTATTTCTTAGTTTTTCAATGACTATAATGTACTACATCGTCTGCGTTCAATTAAACCGAACCTCATTAAATGGCGATTTCATTTTATACACTTCATTTCCTAATTCTTCCTTAATTACATTATATTCGAGATTCTAGATACAAAACATACATTCAAATATATTCATAACAAGAAGCAATATACAATTTCTAAGTAATGATGTATTGAAAACAGAATCACTATTTTTTTATTTTTTTTATTGTATATGGAACAAACGAGCATACGTATCGCCTGATGGTAAGCGATTACCACCGCCCATGGACACCCGTAATACCAGAGGCGTTACAAGTGCGTTGCCGGCCTTTTAAGAAGGAGTACGCTCTTTTCTTGAAGGTTTGAAGGTCGTCTTGGTCCAGGAACACCGCAGGCGACAGATCATTCCACAATTTTGTTGTGTTGTTTAATATTAAATACCATAATTCATTTTCGTACATTACCTTTTATAATAAAAACAATAATTGAAACAGTTTATGATAACAAAGGATCAACGCTGAACACGAATAAAACATAAAAATTCTCATTTATGAAATCCTATAATAAAATTCAAATTAATATTATACATCATCAAACTCCAAACCCCATCCTAAAATCCCACAGTCCGATGGAAAGGGGTAACTTGATGGTGTTTGGAATTAAATTACTGTCTCCAGAGGGGTGAACTCGTAACGACGGATAATATGTCAGGTGTGACCTTTTTTAATTTAAAAAGTTCATTAGAATCAGCCATAATAAAATGTGGGTTGGATGGATGTGGTAACGGAATAATTTTATTTTCGACTTCATGCTCATTTGACATTTTCATGCTTATGCGAAAGCGCATTCCATGTTAAATGAACTATTAGAATGGGAAAGAAAGAATATTTTATTCACATTCTTTATCTTTTTATCACTATAGATTGTGGAACAAAACAACACTGTTATTATATTTGATAGCATAAAATATAAATACTTTAATTAGTTTGGTTTGGTTACGTTAATTAGTTTAACTAACTCTGACTTAAATTTACCATCTAGAATGGTATCAGATAAATGTACAGCTAACACTTTCACTTTAACGCATCAAAATATTCAAGGAATGTTTAGTAAGCACTTAGAAATTGAATTGTTCATGAGCTGTAACAAAATTGATATTTTTGTATTACAGAACATTGGCTAAAAAGTCATCAGCTTATGTTTAACTTTAGTAATCGTATACTTCTAGTTAGTTGGTTCTTTCAACAGGGAGCGTGCGTTGCGGTTCATTGATTTTGATAAGAAAAATGTAACTTTTAAGAACTGTTTTGATATTGCTGGCTTCTCAGTTGAACGGACAATAGAAATAGCAAGTGTGGAGTTAGAGCAACTTGTTGTATTGAGTGTAGATCTAGATCCTCACCATATATAAATTTTGAAAAAATACTGAATGAAGTCTTGCAAAAAGTATGTAAAACCATTAAAAGTGTAATTGTGTGTGGTGACTTTAATGTGAATATAACGGGTGTTTTTTTAAGCTAGATAGAACTTTAAATTGTAAAAAGTAACACAAAAAATTAAATTTTGATGAAACTTTTTTTTTTATTTGTTTCAGTATACTCTGACAAATCATCATGAATAGACTCACGCTTGAACAACGCTACGAAATTATCCAAATTTACTTTGAAAATCAGTCGTCGATTCGCGCAACTTATAGACGACTGTTTTATCGCAAAAGTGTGTTCAGCGATGAGGCGCATTTTTGGCTTAACGGGTTTGTTAATAAGCAAAATTGCCGCATATGGAGTGAGACCAATCCACAACAGACCCTACAGACTCCATTACATCCAGAAAAATGCACCGTATGGTGCGGTTTTCACGCTGGTGGCATCATCGGACCTTATTTCTTCAAAAATGAGCTGATTTTCAAAGTAAATTTGGATAATTTCGTAGCGTTGTTCAAGCGTGAGTCTATTCATGATGATTTGTCAGAGTATACTGAAACAAATAAAAAAAAAAGTTTCATCAAAATTTAATTTTTTGTGTTACTTTTTACAATTTAAAGTTCTATCTAGCTTAAAAAAACACCCTATATTAGAAGATACATCTTTGAGTTAAAGATTTAAGATTTAAGAATCTATTTGGTTAATATTATATTGATAACATCTTTTTGGGGCCTACCAGGATCCCTGATACCACTGTCAGGTGTTTGGATAATATATTCGCTGACATTCAGATCACTGTGGACACGTGTGCTTTTACTATGGAAAACAAAACGGAAGTAACACGAGATATTACTGTGGTGCCCAAAATTGTGACCCCTATGAAAGATTTTAAAAATAAACTACTCTATAAACTACCCCACTTAGATTATAGTGATGATCCTAATCACTTATATAATATTTTTTAACGTGTATTGATCACAATTTATTAGACCTAATGTGTGAGTGACCTAATGAAACATAGTAAGATCATTCCTCTATTTAAGGCAGGTAGCACGTCTGATCCTACAAATTATAGACCTATTTCATGTTACCTACTTTCAGTAAAATTTTTGAAACAAACATACTAAATCAGTTACAAACTCTTAGTGAAAACAATGTTCTGGATGCATTAGGTGTTTTTGTGATTTGTCTAAGGCATTTGATTGCGTTTTTCATGAAACATTGGTCAAGAAATTGTATCACTATGGAATTAGGAACACTGCTTTGAATTTTCTTATCTCTTATTTGGGTAGCAGGATCCATAAATTGGAAGTTAATGGTCATAGATAATTGGGATCTCTGGTCACTATGGGGGCTTCTCTCTAAAGTCGTAATGTTAATAATTTACTTTTAAACGAGAACAAAACTTAATTTATTAGATTTTTTACACCCAATGTTAAGCAGGAAAAAAACAGTGTTCAGATAAATGGAAAGGAGATAAGCCTTGTGGACACCACCCAGTTTTTGGGTATAACTCTGGACTCTAAATTACAGTGGGACCCACATATTGATGAATTGTTGAATAAATCAGCTCTGCAGCATACGCAGTTTATAAAATTTGTCAATTAACTGATGTAGAAACTGCTAGATTAGTATATTTTGGTTATTTTCATAGTGTAATGTCATATGGTATTTTGTTATGGGTGAATGCTACTGACATTCAAAGTAGCTTTGAGTTTTAGAAGAGGGCTATTATGAAAAATAGATAATATTGTTGTAAATAAAATTGTTGTAGCCGTTTCCGAGATTTAAATGTTATATGTTCTAAATCTCGGAAATGGCTCCAACCATTTTCCAACACTTTGGAAACTGGAAGTTATAGACCGACACAAGCGGACAGTAAATAAGATACTAAGAGACCAATGTCACTTATTACAGTCTTAATTAAATAAATACGAGTAATTTTGAATTGAATTAAAAAAAATACCAAAAAGAGTACCGAGGAAAGGTCCGTTATATTTTACGCTTACAAATAATCTAATATAAACAAGAACTGCTCGTGTAAAGGTATTCATTAGATATAATATTTGAATAGATATATTGGAAGGAATCATATTTGTAGGCTTCTATAGTTACCGCTTATTTCCATTATGCTGCGTCATCATCAATCATGCAGAATACTTTGGTAGAGAAACCGACTGTGTTTTACCTCCACCTCCCAGTTATCATAACCTATAAAAATATAAGTTGATTTATCAAATATTATAAACACGCTGCTAGAAAAACAGTAACACACGTATTCTAAGATTTATTAAACAAGTAATGTTACTCAGTGGAGTGGAGGTACACATTTTTGCTAATGTCAACTGAAAAAAACTCGAAAAATAAATATTACATTTTACTTACTCCATTATGTACTCGCCCAAATACCTTACTCAGTCTACACCCAACCGTCCGTATTATATGTTATTAAACAACTGTTAATTGTATATGTGTGCGTGTATTTTCGCTACTCCGACACTGGTTGTCTAGATAAATCTTCCACCTTTCATGTGGTATGACTCTGCAACTTTTGCGGGGCATTATTGTGGGTCTTCATCAATCAAATGCTAGTCGACTTGAAAGTCGCGCGTGTTGACGATGCAGTAGATCGATTTTTTTCATGTATCACTTGCCTTATACGTGGCAAGCAATCGCGCGCAACGCCACGCAACATAGCGTGTAATGCTTTATACGACACGCTATTTTGTATCGGCAAGGTCGTAAGGGCATTCCCCTAGCGAAAACGCAGCTTTTTAAAACTTTGTTGGCTAAAACTACTTTGTTATTCCATTAAAAGTTCTGAGTAAAAATGCCTAATTTACACATTTTGTTACACGCCGGTCTACTGATCCGGCATGTAACCATGAACCTAATAAGCTTAAACAAAGTTTGGTCCCGACGCATAATCATTTTGTTGTAGATATTAATTACGATAACCAAAAGAGTTTATACTAAAACAATTAAGAAAGTTGACATTAATTTCTTAGAAAAACTAGATAAAAGACAAACTATTTTTACATACTTCCGTCCTTCGTCCTTACCTTTAACACCGCTTGATCGCTTCGTACAACCTGAGTTGCTAAGAAAAAACCGTGAGCTTTACTTCATGCAACTATGGTTGCAGAGAGACGAACTTTTTTCAATTTAATTTAAACTCTATTTTAAACGCATAACGTCCTAATATTATGAATTTAAACAAAGGATAGGTTCAGTTCTCACAGACGTGTGTCCATATTACCAACTTCACGGTAGATATATGAAAATAACTTTTTTAAATAATTAATATTTACTATTTTTATTGTACAGCATATTCGCAACAGTGTTTGACCGGCCACTGTTGGACATAAGCCTCTACTTATTTATTTTATATTTTTTTTATTGTATAGTGGGCAAACGAGCAGACGTATCACCTGATGGTAAGCGATTACCGCCGCCCATGGACACCCGCAACACCAAAGGCGTCACAAGTGCGTTGCCGACCTTTGGGGGATGGGAAAGGGGATGGGGGGAGGGGTTGGATTTTTGGGCCTCCGGTATCCTCACTCACTCGGTGAAACACAGCGCAAACGCTATTTCACACCGGTTTTCTGTGAGGCCGTGGTATCAATCCGGTCGAGCCGACCCATTCATGCCGAAGCATAGCTCTCCCAACTTACATATTCCGGAAGGAGGAGGATTTTCGCACGAGGAAAAAAAGAAGATCAAACTTGCTAGATGAGAAAAATGGGATATCTAGACCTACATAGAAATACTATTACTAGACTAAACAAAATTACCAGATTCAATAACAAATTTATTTTCATACTAGCTTTTGCGAGCAGTAAAATATTACTTGTTGTCATAGTACCTTTTCATTGAAGAAGGAATTTCGAAAGTCGATTTATCAGTTTAGGCGTCAAAGCGCAAACAAACAAACAAACCAGCATTAGCAATTATTTCTGAAGGTTACAGGGTAACATTACATCAAGCTACGGCCATTACGACCCCAGGCAGCTGAGCTGTAACCAAAAATTAAAGTAATTCTACAGCTTAAAGCTAAAGCAATAAAAAGTTTTGTATTTTAAGAAGAAATAAATATACTACTAGGATTACGTTAGAAGTAAGATCCCCGCGGTTCTTCGGAAACTTTAACCACTATCAACAAACTTTGTACTTAATATTTACAAAGTTAAGGTTCTATTTCGCTGTTCCACTTTACCCACTAAAATGGCTTTTACCTTGCCAAAGTGCACTTTGTTAAGAAGTTGGTATATCTTATTTAAATCTGGATTTTTCTGGATCTAAAGAAGAGAAATTGAGGCGTATTTTACTTACGTTACATAGAATACGGTATTGGAAATATTCGACTGTGGATGGTGCTATTCGCAAATAATTAAAATTAGAGGAGGATTGTTTGTCAATGTTTATTTACACGTTAGAAATATTGTATCTCATATGTGTAATGAGTAAACAAATATCGAGTATATATATAATACTTCGGTTCGTGTTGATGTTAATCAAACCAAACCGTAGTATAAACTGTTCATATCGGTAGATTTTAGATGCCACTGTTTATAAATTTAATTAACAAGTTATCATGGCGTAATTTAAAGCAACTGATACAAATGTGTTTCTTGGAGATTTTTCAAACGCAAAACATAATTTAAAAATCCTTGGCAAATAAACAGATACAAAAATCTCGTGATATATATGAGTTCTTTGTACTTTAATATTATGGTGACTACCAAAAATAACAGAAAAAAAGCAAAAGCAAAGCACGTAGGGAGTTACTGAAAACACTACATTGCACAATTAAAATTTTCCCGTCGATTAGGATTTAAACTTCCCAACATTAAATCAAAAAAATGTACTTTTGTATAGTAGACACCTTAAATAAATATACAAAAGTAAATAAGTAAGGAGTGGACTGCAGCGGTTGAATTTAAAAAAGCAATTGAAACGAGCGGAGTTCTGGTGAAATTTAATTCATCGCAATACTCGTTGAGTGGTTCATCTCAAATGTTTACCAAGCTAGTCTGTCTCTTTTTGTGGTTGCAAGTAGCCCGCGTAGGAAATTACTCGTCTTATTCTCTGCTTGTATAAATTGAAACTACTTTTAAAACGATATTTACTTTCATAGCGCAGCGCCTAAGATTATACTGGAATTGAAGACTTGTTGGTTTTTGAGATCAAAATCATAAATTTGCATAAGCAAATAGAAGTATTTTAAGAGACATCTCTTCAAATTTTGTGCTACAATTTGATGCAAGTAAAAAAAACACAACATATTTTCTCTTTAGAAGTCCGACTCAACAATAATCTTTTAGCAATTAATTATTTAGAGGTAGAGCAATGTGTAACATTGCAATATAATTTAGAGTTTTTGGTTTCTTTTATTGCTAACTATTTACATCACACCAGCCCTCCTTGGGCAACCAACTCAATGCAAATTTCATAATAAAATATCAGTTCAATAATGATAGACCGACAATTTAAGAAAGTGGGTGGCAGCGGATGAATGCCTACAGTCTAAGACCGGGACTAATGGTGCTCTTTTCAGGAAACCTTCGATCGGTAGTTTATAGCGATAGGTTGATTATATATTATTTACATTTTAAGAATATACTAACCTACCTCGAATTTCAAATGACTCTGAACTTGCACAATTATATTTCTGACGTTCGAATATCAAACATTAGGTTCTATTATATTGCCTGCAAAAATTAAATACAACAGAAAATTGCAAAAAAAGACACTGAAAGTCTCACAGTGTTGAATAATTCACAGACGCCGCAAAATAGTTTCAATTAGCTAAATTGATCTTTTAGTAGAATGAGAAATTGTTCTGTAAATGAACAACTTAACGAGGTATCTCATTTCTTTTGAAACAGAAATCTTTATGTTCGTGAACAAGGACTATTACAGTGTTGTATATTTTAAGTGTACACTAATATTATAAAGAAAAATATTTGTATTTTTATATTTTTGTATGTTAACGAATGTACTCAAAAAGTACTTTACCAATTTCAAAAATTATTTCACCATTAGAAAGTTTAATCATCCTGAAGTAATATAGACTATATATTATTCCCGTATTCCTATGGGAACCCGAATTACGTAGCTGACACTAAGGAGAGTTACTGGTATTTTATAAAACCGATTGGCAAGTGCCTACCTGTGTGTGCAAACAGCTCACTTAAAGAGAACTGATAGCCTTTTTTTTACCTTTTCCGATCACTGGCTCCTGTGCCAACCAAAAGTATGTGGTATTTCTGCTCAGACGAATCTGAGACACTATATTCTGCTCTGGGGAGAACTCAGTCCATGTGATTTCTGTTCAAAAATGGGTACAATCTACAACTCAAAAACGTTACTCCATGAGGCTCTGATATTAATTTATTAATTATAAAATATTAATTAATTCACAAATGTTCTTTTTATGGAATATTTGGCCAGACGCATCACCTCATGGTAAACGATTACCGCCGTCCACAGACACCCGCAACCTTGCGGTAATCGTCGCTGTTTCACACCGGTTTTCTGTGAGGCCGTGCTATCACTCCGATTGAGCCGGCCGATTCATACCGAAGCGTGGCTCTCCCGCGGTAATACACGCTTATGGCTTTGCTGACAAGAACTAACTAACTCTTTTTTCTAAACGCATAAATAATATATTTCTTTTTTTTTTTTAATTTTATTGAATAGTGGGCAAACGAGCAGACGTATCACCCGATGGTAAGCGATTACCGCCGCCCATGGACACCCGCAACACCAAAGGCGTCACAAGTGCGTTGCCGACCTTCGGGGGATGGGAAAGGGGATGGGGAAGGGGTTGGGGTATGGGCCTCCGGTATCCTCACTCACTCGGTGAAACACAGCGCAAACGCTATTTCACACCGGTTTTCTGTGAGGCCGTGGTATCACTCCGGTCGAGCCGACCCATTCATGCCATCATCATCATCTCCCACGGTGCCCGTGCGTGCGGTCCCAAATTTCTATAATATTTATGCGTTTAGAATAAAGTAAGCCTTATAATATTATATTATAAAGAGATTACATTAACAATTCTGTATTGCTTTAGCAGCATAAACATCTATATTCCATTTATACTTTCACATAGCATATCATTTTTAATTCCAAAGAGACTTGAAAATTACTGTGTATTCGAGAGAAAAATGATCTAACAGATAAATGAGTTCAATGTAACTTAAGTCTTAAGAAAAGTCGATATAATTCATTTAAGACAAAAGATTAAAAGGTTAATACCTTATTATATAAAATAATATTGTCATTTATATTTAAATAAAATATTAAACTTAACGACTGTAAAAGATAAGCTGTGGAGCAATATAAGGACACACACATATATAAATAAAGATGCTAGGTTAAAGCTGATAAGTCTTTACTGAAACTGAGTTTAAGCTGATTAAAATTAACGTTCAATTTCAACTCTATCTAATTTGCTTCGCTATTGCTAAATGTAAAAATAACTTGGCAGATCACGTCTATTCAATCTTTGGTGTCACTGAAAGCGGTTACAAGTTTTGGTATTACGAGTACCTACTAAAATAATTAAATATTATTTCTTTACAAAAAAGTTATAATAATTTGAGTTTTTAGGTATTGAATTTAAACTTCCGTAACTAATTTCACATCGTCTAATTTGTATTATATCAAATACTGTGCGTGTTAATAACCAGATTGCTGATGAACGCCTTCTTTACTTGTTAGCTTTGAAGGGTTTGAGGCCTTGGCAAACTTATTTAATAAAATGCAGCGAAGTCAATTTTCTGCGCAGCCCATGTCGATGTCACTCGCTATACATACAGTGGAAAGCCCCGAGTAATGCCACTATATTCGGTACTATCGGTTCGATTCGTTAAGTTATGCCCCGTCCATCGCTAGTTTAAAATGCTAATCCTTTGAGTTATATCGGAAATCTCCATTCGTTTGCGTATCGATTCTGCAGGACAGTCATAAACAGCCCTTTCCGCAGTTCGTACACAGAATATTAATGAAAGGATCTAATGAAGACAAATACTATAACAAATATTTGTACACGAATCGCATATTAACTTCAATTATTTATTTGGAATAAATCGTTAAACTAGTTGGAAAGCAGTACGTTCCACCGCCATCCTGACTACTGTCTTGTCCTTTATCTATCATCATCATCATCAACAAGCCATAATGCCCCACTGTTGGGCTCGGGTCTCCTCTCAGGAGAGGGTTAAAGCCATACGTCACCACGCTTGCTTATTGCGCGTTGGGGACTTATCTATCAAATACATATTATAAACTCAAAAGTTACTGCACGGATTTATATGCGGTTTTAGCAATAGATAGTGATTCTTGATTCGGAAGGTTTTCGTATATAATTTTCGACGGGTTGTAGTCTCCTTGCTACTTCTTACTGCGCTGAGTGTCGTGTGTTTGATCATCACATGGGATAATACTTTGTGTGATCCACGAATTCATGTTCTAAGTCTTAGGCCCGTATTATAGAAAGCGTCTCAAGTATCGTTTGAACTCTGTACAGCTGAAACTAGTTTCAAGTTCTCATCATATCTCGAGCGTCGCTCTTATTTTAAAAGGCGTTTTAAGTTCTACTCAGTTGAAACTAGTTTCAATATCTAATCTCAACTCACAAGTCTGTTCTCAGTTACGTTTCTGCATTGTCGAAATTATTGTTCCATATTACGCAGCAAATTATATTAATACACACAACACATAATATCAAACAAATATTATTTGTATATTATTGGTTATTAGTTTATAAATAATACACTATTGGCTAGTGTATCAATTTAAATATAATATTAAGAAGCAGTTCACTCTAAATTAAATACTTTAAATATTAAAATAAAACTGACTAGATACTACCTATAACGGAACGTTCAAATTGTTATCAAGACTTGTCAATGTCGAATTATCAAATTGTTTTTGTTTTTTGTATATTGTATTGTATTATTTTTATCAGAAACCGAAAAGTTATTACTATTGTTTGAAAGATATTACTTGAAATAAATAGTTGAATGTGTATTTTAAGTGAATTGAATATCAATTAGTTAAAGTGTATTGAAATGTATAATAAGCAATTCTTTCGTAAATAAAGTAAAGTAAAATAAATATTTCGTTGTTATTCAGAAAAATCATCATAAAATACGTTAATTTTCCTTATAAGGCATTAGAAATTACCACTTGAGACTAGATTGAGCTGGTCTCAGTTGAACAGAGATCACACCTGTCAAAATCTGTTCTTGAGAGACGATTTTGACATAGGCATCGTTCTAAAATAAACTATTCATTGATCTTTACTCACTTGATCTACGATCAGTGAATCTTGTCTCAAGAAGCATTCTATAATACAATCTTTTCTTGAAACTAGTTTTAATACTAGATTCACGACTGAGACGCCTTCTATAATACGGGCCTTAGTGATGGTTATATGCAAAATCTCCAATGACATAGGATATGTTGCGATGGCATAGGTTTTCTTTTTAAACAAATAACTCCTCCTAACTCTGAACTCTAACGCACTCGTATCTCTTGACTTGCTAACACTGTAGTTAATCACTTACCACCAGGTGACTCGCTTGCTCTATTTCGCATATAACATAGTAAAAAAAATCGCCATAGATTGCAGTGAGCACCCAGATTTATATTGCAGTAAACAGTTGCTGGTTTAGCTAACGTTGCTTAAATGGGCAACACTCGGAAACAAGCTCCAGCGAGCCTATTACAACACTAAATACGTAGCTTCGTTTAAAATTTACCAGCTTTTACTAACTGTTGAAAAGAAACCGCAACGATAATGAAACTTAGCATAGAGAGTGGATCTTAGAATAAAATGGTTCTTGTTTCAAGGTTTTCATTTAATATACTTTTACGAATATTGAAAGAAAACACTATATGCTTCGAGAGTTTTGAGTGCACTATACTTATTACACTGACGCAAAAGTTTAGGAGTTTGAGATTTAGTTTACAGAGAGTATATATGTACGAGACATATTTATGTATATTTGTTTCTTGTTGATATTGTATTTGTACTTACATATAAAAGCAATTTTAAATTTCTTGTTTGTCTGTTTGTTTGTTTGTTCCGGCTAATCTTTGGAAATGCTGGACTGATTTTGACGGGACTTTCACTTGCAGATAGCTGATTATATAAGGAGTAGCTTATCTACTTTTTTAGAGTAGCTTCGCCTGGCGGTGTTACTCGCGATTGAACATAGTACAGTGAAACCTGGTTAAGTGAGACTCCAAGGGACCTGCAGTGTCGTTGCACTTATAGAGGTATTCCACTTACCCAGTGTTTCAGATATCCAGGTATAAATTAATATCTGTCTCATTTACAAAGGGTTCCATTGATAGAGGTGAGAATACGGGTTATTTCAGTTATAATGGTGCGATAATTGAATAAAATAACATGTTACGTAATACGTAATAGTATTATAAATAGAGTTTTAATAATAAAAAGAAAATAAGTAGGTAAAGGTAATTATACAAATGTAATAAAAAAAAAATATTCAAGCACGAATGAAACAGAATGAATCAATTATAAAAATCTGTCATTTTAGTTTGTCTTGTGGAAGTATCAGTCATCAGATGTTTTTCGATATTACAAATTTTATCAAATATCCTTTGGTCACCAATAGATGTCATTACAAAATAATTTGTGGGTAGGATAAGAATGAGTAAACAAACAAAACGATCTCAGTTACAGAGGTTTATACGACTCGTACATATAAAATTCACTGGCTGTCTTAGTTATAGAGGTAACTATGATGATAAATCGAAAGAATAAATCCCAGATATAGAGGTTACCTCATCCCACTAACAGAGGTAATTTAGTGCCAAAGTGTTGGGACTTTAGCATGAGTTCCAGTTATGGAGGTTTCTCACTTATCCAGGTCCCACTTAACCAAGTTTCACTGTACATAATTGTTTAAAGATTGTTTACGTATGACGTATGGATAGTAGTGACAGTACATATCATAGTCTAGTTCCGCAGAATCTTTAGTATGAATTCATTTCTGCTGAGAAACACACTTATGTATTACTTGATTCATATATAGTATACAGATAAATTACATCTGTATTCAATCGAGTTGACTTTGATTGGGATCAAATACACGACCAATAAATATCTGTGCCACGTAATAATTTCTGATTGACTTGACAATTTATTAAATTACGTCATGATACCATGAAAACAATATCAACACTTCTCATTATAGTACAGTCATTTAGTATTTTTACCTGGAAAGTTTTCCAGGAGTTTTGAAATTTGGCAATTTTATAGATTTTGGTATGCTCTTGCCAAATTTCAACTTTGCCACCTCGTATGTCTGCCGCTCGCGCCGCCATATTGAAAAATGGCGCCCAAAAGCAGTTTTTTGATAATAACTCCTTTCTGGCGCATTTTACAGGAAATCATATTTACTCAAAATAAAAGTAGAGAAAATTTCCTACAATTTATGTCTTGACCTTTTCTTTCCTAAAATCAATAGTTTCGGCGTAGGAGCGCCGTAAAGTGTAATTCAATACACGTTTCGGCAGAAATACTCGTTTCCACACCACCATGAGGTAGAGAAATCGGCGCATTTTTTTTATCGTGGTATCCTCAGTAGGTCTAATCCACATCTGACTCACTATTTAAGTATTAAGTTTCACCTTCAATTTTTGTCATAAGTTCGTCCAGAGAAAACTGACATTCTTCGGAATTTTCTTCGAGATATGAATAAATGTATTGCATCGCGGTATCAATATTGTTCCATAGAATGAAAACCTAGCTAGCTACTAGTCTACCATGTCTAGCTAGTCTGTTATGTCTCCGCAGGTATAAAGGAATGCGTCCCTTCTCTGTCAGGCCCCT
The DNA here is from genome assembly GCA_916048165.1 of Spilarctia lutea. Taxonomy (NCBI): domain Eukaryota; kingdom Metazoa; phylum Arthropoda; class Insecta; order Lepidoptera; family Erebidae; genus Spilarctia; species Spilarctia lutea. Next base: position 2,628,564 of record OU696490.1, read on the forward strand.
TCTTTCCCTTCTAAGAAACATCTGGCCCCAGCTGAGCTCAATAGAAATATTTAGTCTGAGTCATCAGTATACGTTTATCATTTAACAGTGTCGTTTGCATTTACAATGTCGTTGGCTTCTAATGAAGTAAACTGCTTTATTTGTGGTGATATACTGCAAGAAAGTGAAGTTATATATATATATACCGTGGGAGAGTTATGCTTCGGCATGAATGGGTCGGCCCGACCGGAGTGATACCACGGCCTCACAGTGTGAAATAGCGCTTGCGCTGTGTTTCACCGAGTGAGTGAGGATACCGGAGGCCCATACCCTAACCCCTCCCCTCATCCCCTTTCCCATCCCCTAAAGGTCGGCAGCGCACTTGTGACGCCTTTGGTGTTGCGGGTGTCCATGGGCGGCGGTAATCGCTTACCATCAAGTGATACGTCTGCTCGTTTGCCCACTATTCTATAAAAAAAAAAGAAAAAAGTTATTTAAGTGAAGGAAAAAGGATTGGAAACTTTTCGTAAGTCAAGTATAAAAAGAAAAGACAATAAATACAAACTTTTAGTGGGATTAAAATCCATAGTAGTTCACGATGCGTGTCGAAAACGATATAATAATGAGAAGTTAATCGCTGCAGCTTTGCGTAGAGGAAGTGATGGTACAACTTCTCAAGTACAACTAAGATCTACACGTCCAACGTTCTCATTCAAAAATCTTTGTTTTTTATGTGCTGCTGAGATAACAGCGGAGTTCATATCTAAACAAAAACAGACGCGTTTATGTGAACGTAATATCGTTTATAGTGTGCGTAAATTGTCGATGAAAAATAGTATTTCAGAACTTGCTCGGGCTCGTAACGATGATTGGGGAAAAGCAATAGTTGAACGCCTTGAGCAGGTTACTGACTTAGTCGCAGCCGATGCACAATATCACAATTCGTGTATGAAGAAATTGTATCAAACGCCCTCGACCGAAGAAAGAAAAAAAAGAGGTCCGTATGCAAGTGAGATTGATACCGCGATGCAATACATTTATTCATATCTCGAAGAAAATTCCGAAGAATGTCAGTTTTCTCTGGACGAACTTATGACAAAAATTGAAGGTGAAACTTAATACTTAAATAGTGAGTCAGATGTGGATTAGACCTACTGAGGATACCACGATAAAAAAAATGCGCCGATTTCTCTACCTCATGGTGGTGTGGAAACGAGTATTTCTGCCGAAACGTGTATTGAATTACACTTTACGACGCTCCTACGCCGAAACTATTGATTTTAGGAAAGAAAAGGTTAAGACATAAAATGTAGGAAATTTTCTCTACTTTTATTTTGAGTAAATATGATTTCCTGTAAAATGCGCCAGAAAGGAGTTATTATCAAAAAACTGCTTTTGGGTGCCATTTTTTCAATATGGCGGCGCGAGCGGCAGCCATACGAGGTGGCAAAGTTGGAATTTGGCAAGAGCATACCAAAATCTATAAAATTGCCAAATTTCAAAACTCCCGGAAAACTTTCCAGGTAACCTCTATTTTTTCGACCAAATGACTGTACTATTACCTTTATTTCTACGAAAACCATTTCATCGTATTCTAACATTTGAAGCATAAAGATATTGGGTTACTTAATGATATATTCGTAAACTAACTTTTATCCTTAACTGTCCGTCTGTTAGTCATTAATCGGAATAAAATTTGTCTATGCTTATTTATAATTTAGTTTTCCGTTAGTAAAAGAAACGCTAGGATCAATTTAGTTTGTTTTAGCATTTTTTTATTTATGTTTTAATACGGGAAACTTAGTAATCATAACCTGAAGACAAGACCACCTGATTTCATGGTTCAGTCATACTCAGTTATAATAATATGGTTTGTTTTTCAAAGCGTGTGAGTGTGGAAGCATAACAAACAATTAAACTCATATTGAATATTGCCTTTCGCCCGCGGTTAGGCCCACGTGTATGTCGGTTATTGCAAATAAAAATAAATAAATGATGGGTTATGTGTTATTCTTATGTATAACTTATTTTACTGTAAAGTTTCATATAAATCCGTTCAGTATTTTTTGTGTGAAACAAAACTAACATTCATGCAGCTTTATAAACTATTGCATTTATTATATTAACAACTAGCTGACCCACATAACCTCGTTTACGTCTCCTATTGCCCGTAGCGTAATAACTTTCTCCCGTTTTTGTAACATTCTTCACTGATTCTCCTCTCGAAAAATATATCTTTGTTTAAATTTATTTACCTTTTAAACCTTCCCTGGACTATAACAAATATTTTAAAACCAAAATCATATAAATAGGCCGAGCCGTTCTCGAGTTTTAGCAAGACTAACGAACAGCATTTCATTTATATATATATAGATAGATATCGTATGGTTGATTTAAGAAAAAATATCAGTGTACCGACTAGCGCAAGATAAGTCAGGATATTACCAGTAAAGTGGTTATGGTACAATCGACGCCATTTAGCTGCTCATAGTAATGAAGTAAATATAATTATGGAGCAGGAACTTACTTTAAAGTGATGTAATAGTGTACGCATAAAATGTCAAATATTTAGATAACATGAGCAATATAATCATATTTTAATTAGTAGTATATTATTAGCAGTATTAGTAATTATAATCTGAAGATGAGACTATCTGGTCTCTTGGTTCAGTGATACAGTGATCAGTTCTACCTTTTACAATTTTAGTTTCTTAAAGTGCGCAATATCTCTGTTTTCTATTAAAGTTAGTTAATTTATAAGATAAAACGAGTTCCGTGGTTCCGAAATTGAAGAAGTTATAAGCTTTTGTGTTACAATTAAGCTTAAGATTCATTTTCCACTACTGTAAAATTAATCTTACTATTGCCAGAAATAGTTTATATTTAAATGAAATGTACCCTTCCTGTACTCCTAACAAGAAGATTATTCACAACCTATGACGTGACTACATAAAAACTATTGATAAAACTTATATAGCTTATGTCACCCAGGCAATTATTTAACCGTGGGAGAGCCACGCTTCGGCATGCATGGACCGGCTCGATCGGAGTGATACCACGGCCTCACAGAAAACCGCTGTGAAACAGCACCTGCGCTGTGTTTCACCAAGTGAGTGAGGATACCGAAGAACCAAACCCCAACCCCTTCCCCCATCCCTTTTCTCATCGGGCCGTGGCCGGCAACGCACTTTTTTTTTTATTATAAAGGGGGCAAACGAGCGTACGTATAGCCTGATGGTAAGCGATTACCACCGCCCTTGGACACCCGCAACACCACAGGCGATACGTTTGCTCGTTTGCCCCCTATTCCATAAAATAAATCTATTGACATCTTATCCATTAAAATCGGCTCGGTAGTTTAGGCGCTACAACGACGAACATACAAAAATACATAGAGTACCAAAACTGTTACCTTTCCTTTAAGCTTCGTCGTAGTGGGGTAAAAGGTGTACAGCTAAATTTCACGATGTTCAGTTGCTTTATGAATTTGAGTAAACGCGTAAATGTCAAAAATAGACAACTCACTCTTAGACATTCCACTTTAGATCAATCCCGTATCCTTATTTTCACTGCAGTTAATTCACCCAAGCCTTAGCGTAGTAATGATTATTTTAATAATCCTTATAAATCCACTCGTAATACTTTAAACCGAAAAAATATGTCAAGCGGTTATCATCGAGCTGAGACCGTGATCGCTAATGGGTAGCTTAACGTCCCAAGAGCTATGTAAGGAGGCTCTTGTACGTCGGAGGGAGACCGATAAAGCGATGCTTGGCACCGTCAGCCTCTCGGCCGAATGGAGAGGCTTTGGTTATAACTGGAGCAGCGTTGAGAGCTGTTGGGGTATTTGATATTAGACGGTTGGTACTTTTGTTCGAATTTTTTATCATTATTTTGAAATTTTAGAAAGATGTTTGAAATTTAAGTTATTTGTGTTTTCTGTGATTTAGTTACACTTGAACTTCTTGGCAATTATTTTACTATTGTCAGGTATTATTTGCACTTATTAATCGATGTGTATCAGCAATTCCCCGTGAGAAGACTATGATTCGATATAAATAAACTGACTCGATCGGTGTGATAAAATGTCGGTGATTTATGACAATACAAGAAACCAAACAAATAAACATGGGCTTGGACGTAAGCGCTTAATATCTAATGCAATATACATTAAAATTACATCAAGACTATACGTTAGGATCCAAAATAATATATTATTTATCAGATAAATACCTGAAATATAAATTATAAACACGTCTAATTCGTTTCTCTCAAAAGAAAATAAATATTAAATTAGCTATTTAAATAAATCTACCTTGAAACGATGAAACAACAGCATATAACTCATTTCACCCAAATCTTCATCAATTTTTAATTAAACCGCCATCTTGCATACCAAACACCAAGATGGCGCCCAATAAATTTACACGTAAAAGCGTACAACTTAATATTACTCGTAACAACACGCTCTCGAGAATATATTTGATGCAGACATCATATTCGGGAGGTACGACAGTAAGTATGTAAACAAAATTGTCGAACTACAATTTACATAATAAGGAGTTACATAAGTTTTACATTAGGGAAGGATGTAGAGGAAATGTCATTATGTAACTGTCACTTTTGTCAAAGGGTTTCGCGCGTATAGCTTGGATTACTCTGGTGAATTTATACATATTGTACGAGTTAATGACGATTTTATTTGACATAATTGTTGAAAGCAATAAATAATTACAGTGTAAACTGACACATGATGTCTGCTAGAATAGAAAATTATTAAAGTGTCTAAAGTATAAATTCTTCTTAAGATAATTCTCACACTGGATATATATCTGACTGTTGGTGAACTGTTGATGACTGCCTCGATGGCGCAATGGTAGTGAATGCGACTGCGTGCTTGAGGTCTCGGGTTCAAATCCTGGGTCGGACCAAGTGTTTGTTTCGGAGTTTGGGTGTTTTCTATGTATATATATATATTTTTGGAACGAAGTTCCTTATGGCGCGTTGTGTAAGGGGGCTAGACGGAAAAATTGTCACGACACAATTTGTTGACACGACACAATTTGTTGTCACGACACAATTTGTTGTCACGACACGACGACGACACACACTGATATTTTCGTTTCGTCTTTCTATTTCGAACTTCGTTCCATCCGGGTGTCCCTTGACACCTCTCAAGTTTTTGGAACGAAGTTCCTTATGGCGCGTTGTGTAAGGGGGCTAGACGGAAAAATTGTCACGACACAATTTGTTGACACGACACAATTTGTTGTCACGACACGACGACGACAGACACAGATATTTTCGTTTCGTGTTTCTATTTCGAACTTCGTTCCATCCGGGTGTCCCTTGACACCTCTCAAGTTTTTTTTTATTATATAGGGGGCAAACGAGCAGACGTATCGCCTGATGGTAAGCGATTACCGCTGCCCATGGACACCCGCAACACCATAGGCGTCACAAGTGCGTTGCCGGCCTTTTAGGAAGGAGTATGCTCTTTTCCATGTATTTACAAAAAAAGTATATATGTATTCATATCAGTCGTCTAGTACCCATAACACAAGCTCTGCTTAGCTTGGGACTAGATGGCGTTGTGTGTTAGATGTCCGAAGTATTTATTATTTATTTATTTTTATTTATATCGTGTGCTGTAAGAGTCTTTACAAACATCTTATTTACTTGTTGTTAGGTAACAAAGTTAGTTATTTGTTTCTTTTTAATACTGGAATGAAACGTAAGTATATTTGTACCTTGTCTTTCCTTTATTTATTGATTGACAGTAAACAAATTACCCATACAATATTTTAACGAACTCCTTGAAGCTAAAAGAAGGAAAATATCCTTCGAAAATATTCAGGTGTCGTGATTATGACATGCAGGTAAACCGATACTCAATCTACATCTGAGTGAAGTCTTCGCATTCGAGTTTCGCTTCGTTTCGCGCTTCTCAAGAATGTTATTACCTTTTAGAGGGCCTAGTGTGAGTTTATAATATATCAACTCGATCGTCATGGTTAAATTTTCACCAATTGCAACGCCGAACAGTCAACTCTAAAGGTAATACAAATCATATTGGGACTTTAGAATGGACAGAATCTTCGAAAAAACTGTCAAATAACTATGTTCCTCCAACACTAAGGGAGGATCATCCGACGACGATGTTTTTTTTTTTTTTTTTTTTAAATCTTTATTAATTTAGAGACTTTTATTACATGGTAATATGTTAGTCCCATCGTACCTTATCCTATGTTATATCGCCATCCAATATCAGGTCAAAGCTGTTGATGCGTAAATACTTTAAATAGGTCAAGTGCAGCATTTGAAGTTGGGTTTCCTAAAATGGTGGTAAACATACCAATATCGTAAGTATTCAAATTGTATCTACGCACCAACGCCTCCCTTTGTGTTCGATACTTGACACACTCCGTCAGCAAGTGTTGGACATCATCAAGAGTCCCGCATATCTCACAGTTCGGTGTATCTACTTTTTTCATAAGATGTCCAAACTTCCTAGACGGATAGTGTCCTGAGCGGAGTCTATGCGCCACAACAATAATAGTTTTGTTCACTTTAAAATTAATAAACCAGGGTACACGAGAAGGCTGATGCTGAATTGTTTTAAACCAAATACCCTTTTCTCTACTTCTTTCATCAAAATATTTTTTAAATTTATCGTAACACATTTTTTTTACATTGCCAAGATGATCAGAGTACAGTAATTTAATATTATATTCAACACCCTCTCTAGCTGCTTGTTTAGCTAACTCATCAGCCCTCTCGTTACCACGAAGCCCTATATGCGAAGGCACCCATTGCAGTCTCAAAGTTTTCCCATCGTTATTCAACGAAATAATTTGCTTTAATATTTCATAAGCTATCGGTGCACCTCTGAATCCAGAGGCGCATCGAGCCAAGTGTTGTAAAGCACTTCTGCTATCTGTTAAAATTACTATCTGTTCGCTGTTTTGATTCATAGCTTGACTAATGGCTTTTGAGACTGCAATAAGTTCCAATGCCATAACTGTTGCGTTACAATTCACTTTAAAAATAGCCGACGTCATATGGAATGCGTCAAAGTATGCAGCCCCACAACCATAATCGCTTTTTGATCCATCGGTAAAAATCAGGTGCCAGCCACTATATTTGGTATGAATCTCGTTAGTAACTTCATATTTCAGCAATGTTGGTTCCATATTCTTTTTGGCTTTTTTGTGAGTAACGTCTAAATCGAATTTTACAATATCTTCTAATTCTATATAGTTAGTCCATATGTCAAGACTAAACATTTCTAAAGGGTTTGATGATTGTAGCTCCAACGATTTACAGGTATCGTAGACAGTAGTCAGCAACGGCACTTTCTTACGTTGCCAGTATGAATTCAATCTTAGCATGCTAAGGTTTTCTAAAAGCGTTGTTGTTATGTTGTTTGTCCAAGACATACTCTTTAAGCAATATTTATAGGCGAGATACAGTCGTCTTATGTGAAGTGGAGGTATACTGAGCTCCGACTCCATCACGTGTATGGGCGTACTCTTGATGAACCCTCCCACTATTCTCAAAGCCTGGTTCTGAATCCTGTCAAGTTTGAGTAAATGTGTTTTTGCACTATTATCATATAGAAAACTACCGTAATCAATTCTACTTCTAATAAGAGATATGTATAGTGTTCGCAAGTGTTTAGGGTGCACACCCCAACTTGGACCTGATAATATTTTAAGCATATTTATTAATTTTGAAATTTTACACGATATTTCATTAATGTGTTTGTTCCACAATAAAGCTCGATCTAACCAAAATCCCAAGTATTTATAATTCTCAACACACATAAGGGTTTTATTGTTGATGTTAATTTTTACATTTACTTTTTTACGACCTCTGTTAAAGATGCATATTTTTGATTTATTTGAAGCTATAGATAGTCCAACAGTATTTAAATTATCGACCGCTGTATTTAAAACGCTTTGTAATCTGGCTTGACAAAAATTCAAATTGCTGTGACTTATATAAAAAACAAAATCATCAGCGTATTGCGAAACTACGACATCCCCATCATCAATAAGCCGACATATATTATAGGTCGTTAAGTTAAACAGTAAAGGCGACAGGGGATCACCTTGTGCTAATCCCATACCGGTCCACCTGGCATCAATCATCTGATCATCAGAGCGGTTTCTAATGACAAGGCATCTTGAACTTAAAAAGGACCACAGATAACTACAAATGTTATGCCCTAGCCCTAATTGGTCCAATAAACATATCATTTTGTCAATCAATATATTATTGTAGGCGTTTTCTATGTCAATAAAACAAGATACCGTCGGTAATTTATTGGAAAACCCAATTTGAATATGAGAGATCAGTCGGGCTAAATTATCTAAAGTAGATTGTCCTTTTCTAAATCCCGTTGTATAAGAAGGTAATATATTTCTTTGTTCAATGTACCACTCTATTCTTTTATTTAATATATTATGAAATATTTTACAAATACATGACATTAATGATATAGGCCTCAATTTTAGTTCGATATTAGTCACGCTTCCTGCTTTAGGTATAGGAACGATTAGAATTGTGCGCCATTGATTAGGTACTTCACCACTACAAAAGATAAGGCTATATAAATTTAGTAAATATTTTTTTACAATGATAGGGAAATTATACACCATAGAATACGTAACCCCATCGCTACCTGGAGCAGTATCTTTTTTCTTTATACACGATTTTAGTTCTTGTAAGGTAAATGGAGATTCTAATAACTTATTACTGGACTTAATCATAGGCTTACAATTTAGAACCAAATCTGGGGTTAAAGAACTTAGTAAGTCCTTTTGTTCACTCTCTGACACATAGAAATAAGGCTTGCGGTGGTGTTTTACCCACTGCATCTTACTCCACATTTGTGACGCGGAAGTTTTCTCATTAATATTATCACAGAATTGGTGCCAACTTTCTAACTTAGCTTTAAAAATTAATTTATGTGATTCTTTGGTCTTTTCATTAAGGTTCGTGAGGTTGTCAGGGGTAGGGTTTCTCCTAAATTGTTTTAACGCTAAACGTCGAATAGCTACTGCTTCAGATAGCATGGGGCTCCAATATTCCTTGGGTTTAAAATTGTTTACTGGGTTGGAGCATATCTTAATTTTTGGAATACTTTTATTAGCGCTTAAGTTAATTTGTTGTTCTAGATAGTCATACAACTGCTGAACATTACTTCTATCCAAATTACTTATATCTGCGAATGAATCTTCTAATACTGATTTATACTTCTTCCAGTTAGCACGTTTAAAATTAAACTTTTCTGACGTTCGCATATATTGCTTAAGGTTGTAATTTATAGTCATCTTAATTATCATGTGATCGCTACCAAGATTTTCATTAAAAACCTGCCAATTAAAATTCGTAACTATATCTGATGAGGCGAATGTAATATCCGGCGCAGTACTTTGTATTAATCCGTTTACTAGCTTGATTCGAGTTGAATCACCATTATTTACAGATGTAAAACCATGATCTAGGGATGAATCATACAACTGTGTACCTCTTTGGTCTGTTTTGTAGGACCAGTTGGTGTGGTGCCCGTTAAAATCTCCAGCGATCAATGTTTTTTTAGAGGCTATTGAAAACAGGCTATCCCAATCAGACTGTCTAGTTTGCACATTAGAGGGACAGTACACAGATATTATATTTTGGAGATCATTGCAATTGAATATTTGAACATTAACTGCTTCAATACCACGATTTTTTAGCAAAATAGGACTCAGTTTAGACTGCAATGATTTATGTACACATATAGCTACCCCTCCGTAACCATCCAACCTATCTCGCCTATAAATATTGTATCCCCTGATATATAAGTCACGGTCAGTATTCAACCATGTTTCACTGACTACTGCTACGTGTATTTTTTCCCGAATTAATAAAGAATCGAAACACAACAATTTGGGCAACAAACTTTGTGCATTCCATTGTAATATATTAATTGTATGCTTAATACATCTTTTATCCATTAAATAAATTAAATATACCCTTTAACAAATCATTTTCACAAAACATATTTAAAATAAAACACTTACATTCTTCACATATTACTTTCAAGATTTCTGTAATTTTCCCTATAGTTGTCTTATTTTTCTCAAGAAAAATGTCTGTTACTTTCTTAATCAAACTCTGTACTTTCATTCTTCTTTCTTTTCTATATACAAAGTCTTCGCTTATATCTGCGTTTGTTACCTCTTCTCTGTGCTGTTGATTCTGTTCATTATATTCCGTCTCCATAAGCCAATCCTTGGACTTGATTTTAGATTTTCTATTGGATTTCTTTACAGCCTCACTATATCCACAAGAAGACGGAGATGCTCCGTTATCTTTTTCTTCATTTGTTAGGGATGAAATAAACATTTCGGCGCCTTCCTCTTGATATACTGATTTTTTCTTTTCTTTGTTATATGTATTGATAATTTCGTGGTGAGATTTTCTTTCCTTCTGTGAGTTTAAAGTACGCTCTAATGCCACTTTGTACGTAACATTATCTTCACTCATTAAAATACGTATTCTTTTTTCTCTTATATACGTCGGACATGTTTTATCTAATGCCATATGAGAACCTTTACAGTTAGGACAAGAAAACGATTCAATTTCACAGTTAGAGTGATGTTTACAACATTTTGGGCACACAATATTTTTAGTTGGGCAATATCTTTTGATGTGTCCAAATTTCCAGCAATTAGAACATTGACTAACTGGGAATATATAACGTTCTACCGGAAATCTGCATCCAAACGCATATACAAATTCAGGGCAAGTTGGATTCTTAAAACAAACCCTCACGGTTTCACTGTTAATCCATCCACCGTTAGAATCAATACGTTTTAATCGTTTTATCGAAATTATTTGTGATGAGCTTTGTAAGCATTCTAATATTTCGTTATCAGACATATCCAAATCAATTCTTTTTATAACACCAAAAGAAAGCATAGGTTCATTTGTAAACTGCATCCGTATATTGAGATCTTTAAATGTTTGACATTCAACAAGACTCTCAGCCTGTTTTTTATCGCTAAATTGGATAAAAATTTTGTAAGGAGATTTATATTTTATTTTTGTTATACCTTGTATACCTTCTTTTTGCAACATTTTCGCTAAAGCCATTTGTTTAGGTAACATTTCCAGTGATGTTAAACAAATTTCATTTTTTTCAAAAGTACCCCCAATTTGAATTTGTTCAACTGTGTTAGAAACAGATTGTGTGTTATTTACCTCGATAGAATCGCTCCTTATGAGTCTTTTCGGCTTCCTTCTATTTTTCACTACTGTTATATAACCTTCTTCACAGCTTTCTTCACTTTTATCTCTTATTCTTTTTCCAAGATGCCACGAACTCTCATTACTTGAATTCCGATTAATTTCCTCCATCTCCTGTTCACATTCCTTTAATATGTCCGAATCACTTTTCTCCGCCTCCTCACTACTAGTGTCCATTATAGTAAAAAATATGTACTATGTATTATAGCGAAAAGCGATAAAAGGCAATATGCATGCGCACGTCACCGCGTCTCGCTGTGGAGTGATGACGACGATGTTGTATATATGATAATCGGCGCGAGAACTTCTATTGCGCGATTCAGGATTGGTAGTTACTCCGTGTTGTACGTTGCTCGTAGATCAGTGTAGCTTCGGTAAATGGCGCTGCAGTATGTTATGTTGTATGTGGAGGTCACCATAACTATTTAGAGTAACCTTAGGCTGATATGATTTTTTTTATGTATGGTTCGAGTTTTAAGCGATTCACTTAATGTCTACGATAAAGTATCTTTATGTCGCTTTTACTCTGAAATTTTAGTAAAACTTTCACTTTAAAAATGCATACTATAGATTCTACAATAAATATTAATGGGTGCAGCATAAAACGACAGTAAAATCAAACATCAAATAAAAGGTATTGAACATTGTATGAATATAGAACAACAATGTTTCAGCGTATTAAGTATGGGGGAGAAAAGTTAAGTGCGTGAGCTTTATAGCTGAATAAGTAGACTATGAAGGAAACATACGGGAGAATATTTTCTTAAGTTTGTTAGCTGTATGTTAGTCTCCTACTTATTCTACTGCCTCATTGGTCTAGCAGCTTTCGTATGCGACTGCCAATCCAGATGTCTCGGGTTCGAATCCCGGGTCGGGTCTAAAGTGTTATTGAGTTTTTCTGATTATAGAAAAACTTAATAACACACACAATACAGATTCATCTATAAATAATAGTAACCCGTACCCAACTTCTCTTCTAAGTTTTTGAAATTCTCGGATTTTCTTTACTATATGCTGAAATCTGCATTAAAACCCGTTAAGTACTTTAAATGGTCTAACTAAGCGAACAAACAGCGGAAACAACTTTGTTTAACAACAACGCCGTGGAGAAAAGCTAGTCTAAAAAAATAGCCTAAGTTAGTAATTTAACTTAAAAACTTAAGGAGTACCTATCATCAGCTATCTACCTATGAAAGTCCCGTCAAAACCGTTCCAGAGTTAAGCCGGCACATATAGACCGACAGACAAAAATGGAAAAAAATGACATTTTGGTTTATGTACCGTATATGCATACATATTCATTTAGTAAAAAGCGGTTATTTCAATATTCCAAACAGACACTCCAATTTTATTTATTTATAGTATTTATAGATAGAAGATTAAGTAAGAAATATACGCAGTTTGTCCAAACGCGAATTCGTGTGTTTACATAAATTCTAAACGTGTTACTTCCAGTAACTACACTATAAAAGTTGACTTGAAATATTCCCTTACTTGCGCTTAGCTCATGCTGTATTTACAGAATTTACTTTGTTAATACTAGGTTTTTATTAAGTGGTGATTATGTAAAGGTTCTTCTTAAACGAAATGAAAATAAATGAAATCGTTTTTTAATTTATTTGGTGATACTTCGGTTAAATCTTTAAACTGGATTAGTAATGTAGAAACTTAATTATTTTTATTAATATGTTAGCCATTTCACATAACATCATCTAGCTCCAAATTAAACATTGCTTGTATCATGAGAGCCAGAATTACTTATTTGTAGATCACATAAACATTTGGTCCGACTCGGGAATTGAAACCGAGACTTAAAGCACAGCTGTCGCTTACACTAACCGACCACTGAGGCAATAAAATTATTTTATACTAGCTGACCCACGTAACCTCGTTTGCGTCTTATATTGCGTTTTTGAAACATTCTTCATTGGTGCTCCGCTCCTATTAGTAGTAGCGTGATGATATATAGCCTATAGCCTTCCTCGATAAATGGACTATCCAACACCGAAATATTTTTTCAAATCGAACCAGTGGTTCCTGAGATTAGCCGGAACAAACAGACAAGAGACAGACAACAATTTTAAAAATATATATCTTGGTATGTGTACCGTATATACATTCATATGCATGTAGTAGAAAGCGGTTATTTTAATATTACAAACAGACACTCGAATTTTATTTATTTGTAAAGATAGAAATAGAAAGTAGGATTTAGTAGTTATTGTTCCTGTATTTTTTAATGTTAAAACAGGTTGTACGAATGGCGTAGTGGTTTAAGCGGCAACCTCGCTGTTTTCTATGTCACTGAATGTCAAATCTCACATGCGACTACACTTTGTAGGATTCAAATATGTGTGTCTACGTATATGTTCTTCTGAATCTTTAGACAGAGGTATAGTATTGATGTGGGCGTTGTCATAAAAAACCTAATAAAAGGAGCACGAAATAAAAGTAAAACAATAGAATTATTAACATAACAGTTGTTAAATAAATTGAATTGTAAATCTATTTTTCATCTCCCAATCTCGGAAAGAGCATTTTTGCTTTTCGGTATGAGTGCAAAACCCATTTTTTAGGACATCGTGTGCAGTAACTTTGTGAATTCAAGACATCATTAAACCTATTTACTTCTACCTCCATGGTGCCGAATTTATAATACAATCTTTTTTTATTTGTTAAAAACTCAGACTCGGAACCTTCTTAGTGTCCTTTTTTTTAATTTGCTTTTCCCGCGCTATTTTCTTTTCACGTCATATTGTTAAAACCTTAGGTTATAAACAAGAAACTTGAAAACAAGTGAAAAACCTTAAATTTGTAATTCTAGCGACAAGGAACTATATTTGGCGGCAATTTTTTTACTTTAATTTAATTAAAAAAAATCCTCGCTGAGGTGGGATGAAAAGTTACGTGTAGTACTCGAGTGCAAAGATTTTCACCCCGTGCTCTTCTTATTCCCTCGCTGACGCTCAGAATTCTAATTTTAGAATCCTTCGCTTGCATAGTCATCAAAACTGAGCAGGCAGTTAAAAAGCAACTTTGTACTCTTGTATAACAAATAACTATTAATGATTACTGTTGGTTTATTTTACCTATGTGATTGAAACAAAAAACAATAATTTTAAATTAAATTCTGCTGGTGAGAAAAGAGAAAAGAGATAGAAACTAAGTTGGAAATACACTACTAATACTGATGGTCTAGCAAAGTTCAAATTTACTTCGTATCGGCACTGGCAGTCCTATACAAAAAAACAAAAAAATACATGAAAGTCAATTGTAACAAAAACAATTTTTTTTTTAAGGTAAGCGATTACCGCCGCCCATGGACACCCGCAACACCAGAGGCGTTACAAGTGCGTTGCCGGCCTTTTAGAAAGGAGTACGCTCTTTTCTTGAAGGTTTGAAGGTCGTATTGGTCCGGGAACACCGCAGGCGACAGCTCATTCCACAGTTTTGCTGTGCGTGGCAGAAAATTTCGGGAAAATCGCACAGTTGTGGACTGCCAACCATCTAGATGATGGGGATGAAATTTCTGTCGCGTAGGACAATGGCGGAAAGATGCGGCAGGGATCAGTCCGAACAATTCCTCGGAGCACTCCCCATGGTAAATGCGGTAGAAAATGCACAGTGAAGCCACATCTCTACGCAGCGCCAGAGAGTCTAGCCGAATTGAAGGATCCCGGCAATCGAGGATACAAGTCGCCCTCCGCTGAATGCGGTCCAGAGGGAGGAGCTGGTATTGGGGTGCCCCTGCCCAAAGATGAGGACAGTATTCCATGTGAGGCCGAACCTGCGCTTTGTAAAGCCGAAGGCGGTGGGCCGGAGTGAAATACTGCCTCGATCTGTTGAGCACACCTAGCTTTTATGAGGCCAATTTGGCCTAATACAAATACTATTGGATGAAAATTGTCACCGAATTTGTTCACAATGATTATCTTGCATTCTACGAAAAATAATAACGAGTCCCGCGCAACCAGACAATACGTAACCCAAAATGAACATACAAATTTTAAACGAAAAACCAAAATTGGCCTATTTTCGGGCCTGCAGTGTAACAGTACAGCTGATGAAAACCACAACCGTACTGTTACGAATACATTATACAATTTGCACACCAGTGTACATGTTGTAAATGTTGCAATTACACTGTCGTGCAGTATTAGCGAGATGCACGTGCTATTCCGATTGCATTATAGTCGTTTGAGCACTATTTGAGCGCTGTGAATACCATAATGAGTGTAGTTTCGGTTACTGTGATAGTTTTGTGGTCATCACTGTATTGCTAATGTTCAGCATTTAGTACTGACTTATGTCACAACGTTAGTGTGATTCATTGCAATTATAAAGGTAGAATCTCGTGGTTAAGTGACAATGTGAAACAATCCCAAGTAGGTCAGTCTTTAGAGTTCTGTGGCAATCTTTACGAGTATTTGAAGCTCTAACCAGTCGTACAACAGTCTATTTATAACACTTCTATATTTGTTTAGCATATATGTACAAGGGTTGAGGAGACCTCATGACAGTCACTTCATAATCAATTTAAAGTCGACATGAATGGCCTTAAATACCCCACTGCTGGTTTAAAGTTTTTAAGTGTTAAAGCCGAGGTTACTGGCTGTCTGAGACTTGCTGTGGTAGTGAATACGATGGTGCTGCTGATCTGCTTCCTTGAAGACTGCTTCCAATCACGTCGGGGTCACCACTGTTTAGGAACAGGTGATGTCCCTCCAACATAAGGGAGGAGCCTCCGACCAGGCGAGGTGATCGTACTTGGCGGGCCACTGCCCAAACAGTTGATGTTGGGATGTTCTATATACATGATAATCGGCGCGAGAACTTCTATTGCGCGATTTAAAATTGGTACTTTTTTCGTGTAGTACCTACGTTACTCCATGGTTCCGTGTGTCTGCGGTAGATGGCGCTGTAGTATGTTGTGTTGTGGTGGTCGCCATAGATTTACAGGAGTTTTTACGTATGTGACTTATAACTTATTGTAATTCTCGACATGTTTTGTATTCTTTTTATCTTTCCACAAAACTCAAGGAGTAAATTTGTTCTGGTAGGTACTATACGTCGTTCGATCTGACTCACATTTAACCCATTCATAATTCTAAAGCCTTACCTAATCGCGCCTTAATTATAACTACTAAAACTTACATCATAGTTCTCTCCTTAACTTACCCGCGTCCCACTTACAGAGTTTAATCTGATCATAATTCCCACAGCTATAAACAAGGTAGAATTTGTATAGTCTCTGACAAAGGACTACAACAAACATCTTGATAAGTAAAGATCAAAAGTTTGTGCAACAGTCTAAAATTTCAGGAGCAACCCCTTTAGCTAGTCATTTACATAAATATTGCACGAAGCTAAGACTTGAATGGGTATTTAATTCTCATTCAGCCTGCAGTCTGGCCTTTGAAACCAAGAAACTGTTTTGCTCGAAAACCAGTATCTTGCCATTCAAGATCTAGTAGGTTCAGAAATATAGTTCTAATTCGGAAATTTGTATATTTGAAGGAACAGTTACAAAATTGTCTTGGTAAAATCAACTATTTACACGTTCAGTTGGTTTAAAATTGTTTAGAGCGTAAATGTACCCTATTATTATTGCATAAAGGTGCATATTAGTTTTCAAGCATCATCTTTAGATAGAAATTGTGTTTGTGATCCTATTGTAGATAAAAGACGAATACAAATAGTGGATTCTGAAGGTGTAGTAGCAAGATTCGCTGCGCTTTGGGGTCAAGTTTATATTGAATCAATTTGCATACTGAATGGTATGATATCTGTTTCTTATTACAAATGCTTAAATAATAGAATCTTGGGGCTAGAAGTAGTGCATTCAAAGTACTTCGATATTGACTATGGACATCAAAGGATTTGTTCAGAATCACTTGATATTTTAAGTTATCCTTTAGATCCTCCTGGTGTCTCCATTGTAGCTACAATGGTAATACAGAACTCATTGAAAACGATTACTTAGATACTAGAGATATAAGATATATTTTGAATTTAAGTGAGATATATAAAACAGTGGCTGAAATATCACAACAAAATATTAAGTAAAAAGTCAAGTCTCAAAGATACGAATAATATCGAATATGTAATAGTTATTTATGCAACTGTTGTATAACAAGAAAGTAACTCAATCTGATTGTCTGTTATACGTTAACGTCTAAAGCGCTGCACCAATCGGTTGAAAAGTCGGTGAAGGGCAGAGGCTATCTTTTTCCACGATGGCCAAGATAGACGCGAATTTAAATACATTTGAATTGCCGAAATACCTTTTATTCTACGAGGAGGAACTCAAAGGGTGGCTTTGCACTTGTGGTTCTTGAATCAGGTGCAGGTGTCCATATGTGGTGGTAATTATGTGGTAGGAAGTTATAGGATATACGCTAATCGGCGTGAAAACTTCTATATCTCGATTCACGATTAGTAATTGCTTCGTGAAATTGTTTGAATATCTCACTCTCTAGTATTCAACAGTTTCAATAACTCGTAGTAATTAAAAAAATATCTAAATTTTCATAAGACTGTATAGTCAACAAGAGAACAAGCTAGAACAATATTTATTGTTTAGAACATAGATTTAATTAAAAAAATAAAACAACTGAACAATTTTGTACTTTTTAGTTGCACGTTTATGCGTAAAAGTCACACATACTATATTTACGCAGGGTCTAGTGTAAGGAAGTTTAGTGTGGGGCAACCGCAACGCTGAACACACACAACCCTAAGACCTCAGTTTTATGTTGGAGAAATATCTAACTGGAATATACAATCAAGTTTATTCAAGCGTGAAATTCGTGAATCTTAAAAGGTACGTCAAAACTAATCGATTGATGCTTATCATATGCAAAGAGAGAGTTTACAAAGGCAAATATAAATATTGAAAACTAAGTAAAAAATCATTCGAAACTGATCGAAATAAAGGATTTATTAATTTAAAAGTCGTCAAAACACTTGGAAGTCCTTACTGGTCTTTATGGGGCGATAGTCACTTGTCATCAGGTGACCCAACTGAGGGTTTGTCTCCTTTTTTGTCAGAATAACTAAAATTCTAAATTTGAATCAAGCCTGGCACCAGCATCAAGCCAAGTTTTGGCTGCTTACTATATCATAAAAATACTAATGGAATAGTCCACACAGTATCAAATCACTCATAGTTGTTTAATTTATGGAGCTTTTGATATTCACATATTATAGTGATAGTTATCTTAAAAACACCACTCCCAAATAAAGAACCGCATCATAATCAGTCCATTTGTTTCAGAACTACAACGGTACAAGATGAAATTAAGTTGATGAAGGGAATAGGTATATGCTAAAAGTTTTTTAGAACTTGTTACCACGGTCAGGGGTAGGTGGATTTTGAATTCATAATAGTATTACGTAGGGTCTATTTGATGTCCAATTTGGGTATGTTACAAATTTACTGAAAGCTTCTAATATTGCCAACATCATACTGAAAATATACAATGGATATTATAAGAGTAAAAGTGAATTCGTTTGTTTATTTCCAAAACAAACAAAAGTTTTGTTAGCGGTATATCCACATTAATTGATAAATTCTTCATTCAAACGACGAGCAAAGCCCCAACCGTGGGAAAACCCATACTTTGGCACATATAGACCAACTCGACTCAAAGTTTTCTGAGATGTCCTTAGAAAACTTTCTAGAATGAGTGAGGATAAAGGATAACAAGTTATAAGTGATCTACCTGATAACTGTAAAGTTGTGTGCAATTATCATTTCACAGAATCGAGTCTTATCTATTAGCTTTTGTTTCTTAACATCAAAGGGATTACACACAGCGTATATAATACTTCAACATCATTAGTCTTTTGCAGTCCTTTACTGGAAAGCTATTTTTATAGAAGATAATGATGAATATGATGTTCTGTTTAGTCATTTATTCCTCGAAAATAATTCTTTGTTAAAATCTATTCTGTATGTCTGCCCTAAATCGCATGATTTCGTATATTTGTTTATATAAATATGTGTAGACTAGCTGACCGACACAACTTCGTTTGCGACTATTTTCAATTATGCCCGGCTTCTATTGATCCTAACAAGATGTTAACTATCCCTATCTTAGGCACGCCTACAAAATAACCATTAAAAAAAAGAAACGTGACAATCGGTTAAATGGTTTCGGAAATAATTGTGAGCAACAACGTGACACGAAAATTATTGTATATAATAGATATGTCTATGAAACACGATTCTAAGAAATGACAAGCAAGAGCTAGCTAAATTCCAAAATCTAATAAGACGTATATAAAATTTACATTTAAAACGAACGTTTTGTATAAAACAGATTGCAAAGAAAATTCAAAAGCTTATTAGAATTTATTTTAAGATAAAGCTTTCAGATGCGTCTGAAACATAATTTAATGAGATATTAAGAAGCGTATAATATGGAATTTAAAAATGTAACAAATTTCTTTATGGACTCAAACTCGTTTTGTGAAATAACTAGACTAATATGTTCGAATGTTTTGTATTTTATTTTATGATGCAGTTGAATTTTAAATTAAGTTTAGGTAAATTAAATATGACAGTGAGTTTTTATACTAACCATTAGCATTATACGAGTGTTGACAGAGTGTCTTAAATAAAAAGAAACATTCAGAACTATAACACTCAAAAGAGAAGGAAACTTAAGACAAACCTTATAACAATTCGTCGGGCCAGCATTGTAGGCCAGAACCTTCTTTCTGATTAATCTATATCTAGCTATAGACTATTAAAGACTAAGGATGATGAGGAATCTATTAAAACATAGAGCGTGCGTGCGTGTGTGCGTGCCTGCGTGCGAGCGTGCGTGCGTGTGTGCGTGCGTGTGTGCGTGCATGCGTGCGTGCGTGTGTGCGTGCGTGCGTGTGTGCGTGCGTGCGTGTGTGTTTTATGTGTGTGTGAGTTTATTTTATTTCTAGAAGGCCTAGTGTGAGTTTATTTCACATCAATTCGTTAAGGTGACGATACGCTAACTACTGGACAGACTGTTAATTTTATCACAGTCTTTTATAACTCTGGCAGAGTTACGTTCTCAAGTAACTGTTAGAAAAAAGTAAGGGAAAAAGTATAAGTATGATAAAACACCATTAATGTCAAAATAATGTAACGATCACGACTGAAATTTTCTACTTACATCAAAAACCATCAATGAGTAAATAATTATTTCCGAAGAACATATAATTTGATGGATAATGTATTCAAGGCAATATTGTATGGGGAAAATTTACATTATAATAGGCAATACATCATGACGAGACTTTGAGTGACGGATGTGTGGAAATACGGCTGGTAAAAAGTATTATTATGCGAATCCTAAGTTATTAGTTCGAGTGCTTAGGACGGAAAGCGTAGCGATGTCACTGAATATCTATATGACACCCGAAAAAACTTTTTGAGCCACATTTATAAAAAATAGTAAAAGTACAAAGCAACATCATCATCTTCATCTTCCTAGCCTTTATTATTCCCAATATTATTTGGGGTCGGCTACCAGTTCAACCGATTTTACCTGAATACCACAGAGCGACTGGCATCTGACCTCCGCAACCCTGAGGGCGAACTGAATTCGAAGGTTGAACTAGTTGTCAGTATATTTGAGGGCACTGACTTCCCAATAACGATTGCCATAGCTGTTCATGACAACCGGGACCGACGGCTTAACGTGCCCTCCGAAGCACGGGCGGGAAACACCGCCATCTTCCATACTCCGGGCTGCTATTAAGAATTTCTTGTAGGAAAAACCAAAAAAAGTACAAAGCAACAATTTTGAAAATATAAAAAACTTGTTTAAGGTACAATAGATATCAAATGACAGTGGACCTGAGTATTTGATATGAATTTCAGTTTAATACGTTTTCGCGTTCCTTAGAAATAGGGTCTTAGCAGATAGATAGACGGACAACAAAGTGATCCTTTTAGGGTTCCGTTTTTTCCTTTTGAGGTAAGGAACCCTTAAAGACAAATTATTTGTAGTCGGGTAGTAGTTAAACCAGTTTCACCTGAATATCAGTTTTTCCAGCGACTGGTATCGGACCTCCGCGACCCTGGGGGTGAACAAACATTTGTCGTCGATATTCGATTTATCGTTATTTTTAATGCCACTAGACGGGGCTTCGTATCATCATTGTCATCAACAGCCCTGAACAGTAAATAAATAGAGAATAATTGCGCTATCCCATTAATACTACTGAAAATATAATCACGTAATATTAGCAACATTCCTGTGAATTTACTTTCAACAAGAAATTGCTAAATGATGAGTTAAACAATTGTTTAACTCAATTAAACTATCTGTAATTTAAGAACATGATAATCGCATTTGTTCTAATTAGATTAATCTTGTTCAATCGTTAGAACATAATTGTATTACTCGTAAGATTAAAGAGTACACATAATTTATAAGATATTCCCAGACCTGAATACTAGCATAAATTATTTGAAAATAGTAATGAGGCGTGAAACTATTAAGGATTCAATTGAAAATTCTCATTAGCAGATTATTATCCTTAAATAATATGAATAAAGTTCAAGGCAACTAAAAAAAAAAAATATAAGTTATCATCTTTTGGTTGGCCGTGTCCTTGAAAATGGTTCCAAGTGGGGTATGAAACTAGTTGGCATTTCTGAAAAATCTGTCTTTAATTCTGGAATTTCGGACGGGTCTTTTAAAAACATTAAAATAATATGAAGAATAAATTAGATTTAGCTTCGAGAACCTAATTTTTCTTAGAGTCGGAAATCAACATTTTTAGGCCTGTTAGCTGGTAAAGAAAGGTCTCTTATCAACTAAACTGTCAGCCCACGTTACTAGTGAACCGGCAAATCTATTGCTGTCGATCACGTACGTATATGTACGTATGGTGTGGCTAGTAAATCGCATCCAGACTCAGAATAAATAAACTAACAATTAACATACAAAAATAGTTGTTTTGGAAATTGAGACTAGAACCTCTGGCTGTTTAGACGTATTTATAATTGTTATTTGTTCAAATTCCATAACAAAATATGCATCTCTAACAACGCGAAGACGCGAAGCTGTCCAGTTTTTCAAATATAAAACTTACCAAAGAATTTGTGAATCAAAGAAGATAAGTTCTATAGGAAGTGAGAAATAATAAAGACGGTTTGAAATTCGCCACCGAACTTAGTGAAAGTGCTCAAAGGGCAATAATTAGCTTTGTCTGATCCAGGGATTAACTTCCATCTTTCGTCGTAAATCATTTAAGATAAAGGCCTTTGTTATGATTTGTTACTAAAGAGATTATGGATCATGTTTACGTAGGCACTTGGAGTCTACAATATGACGAATGAATACTTAAATCATGTAGTAGGATTAGAAAGTTGTGTAATAACTTTTTGCTTGATCTCCTATAAATGATTTTTAATAATTTCTGAAAAGTCTTTGCCCAGCTGTGGACTATGAAAGACTGTTATAACGATGATGGTTGTGTGTAGATTCGTAAATATGAAGAGTTATTTGCATATACATTAGCATAATAAAGTTGTAATTTTCGTTTTAGTTTTTTTTAGTGTTGCAAGGAAGAAACGAGCAAACAGATCAATTAATGGTAAGTAACTACTGCTGCCCACTAATTAGCTGAGTCTGTCTTGCCCTCCTTTGAGTCCTTTCGCCTAGAATCAGAGTCTCCTCCTGTTGGTTTTTTATAACCCCACTTAATCAGTGATGAGCATCAAATTCGTTTCGATTCAAAATCGACTTGCATTGCAATCGAATTGGCAGTAGTTTTATAGCAGGACACTTTATGTGATCCTAGTTTAAAATAATTCAAATGGTTAAGTATGTATTTTTTTTTCTATAAATATCTAGCTGACCCGTCTGCGTCTCCTATTGCCCGTGGCGTGATTTTATAACAGCGTGAATGAATTGGTTTACTATAAAAGGCTATAGTGATACCACGGTTCGACCGGAGTGATACCACGGCCTCACAAAAAACCGGTGTGAAATAGCACCTGCGTTGTGTTTCACCGAGTGAGTGAGGGTACCGGAAGCCCACATCCTACCCTTCCCCCATCCCTCTTCACATTCCTCCAAAGGCCGACAACACACTTGTGACGCCTCTGGTGTTGCGGGTGCCCATGGGCGGTGTTAATCGCTTACCATCAGGCGATACGTATGCTCGTTTGCCTCCTATTCAATAAAAAAAATAAGTAAATGAGCTAACCTTCTAAGATATGTTGTCATGGACTTTTTTACAAATTTTATACGGGAACATATGTTTCATACATTGTTTAGTGAAACTTTAGCATAATAATATTAGCCTATACATAGCCTTCTCTAATAACTAGGCTTTCTAATATCGAAAGAATTTTTCGAATGTTAAAGTACTTTCTAAGATTACCTAATATAACCGCACAAAATGTACCTCTTTATAATATTTGTATAGATAAAAGGAAGCTACAGCTACGTGCGGAAAGGTCTTCTAATTTATAAATTAGATTGTGTTACGGTCCACTAACATAATTATATTTACGACGTGGACTGGACCTCGGCTTTTCCGCTGATGGAAATGAGACTGGCGTTCTTGTTTTGGAATTTAGTCTTTTGGTTTAATACTGGTAGCGAGGTGTACTTAAAAATCTAGTGCCAAAAGATAACCTAGTAAGTAAAAATCGTTTTGAATTTAGAAGATGTGCCAGAATAATAATTCTTAAAATTAAGGGTCTGTTTTTTGTTGGGCAAACGAATTAAATCTTTTAACTTTTTTTACACCTATCACTGTCTTTAGTCTTTCACGGATTACTCTATTAATAGATAATGCATAAACTTGAAGACAAAAATCTGATACAACACATTATTCCGGCTCGACCGGAGTGATATCACGGCCTCACAGAAAACCGGTTTGAAATAGCGCTTGCGCTGTCTTTCACCGAGTGAGTGGGGATACCGCAGGCCCATACATCAACCCCTTCCTCCATCCCCCTCCCCATCCCCTAAAGACCGGCAATGCACTTGTGATACCTCTGGTGTTGCGGGTGTCCATGGGCGGCGGTAATCGCTTACCATCAGGCGATACGTGTGTTCGTTTGCCAGCCTATTGCATAAAAAAAACATATAAGCTATCGTCATAATCACAATATTATGTATTTTAATGATGAAGTCAAAGTGAGTATTTAAGCAGTCGCAGCAATAATTATTAGTTAGCAGAGAGCTACATCGTTGCATTACTGTAGGTTTTGCATTTCCCGTTCTTAATTAAGGGGCTAGCGTTCTGTGGTGGCGTTAGAGCTTGTTTATATGCACCGATGTCGCTAGCATTAAGGCGAAGTGTCCTTGCAAGTTAAAATAAATCAATTTATCACATCCTTTCTATGGTATAGGTTACAAAATCAAAGAAATGGGTCATGGTCAATGGCCTGATTCTGAGTACCTACCTACCTAATCTACCATTTCCCAGTTACACCTTTAAGCTTGCCTCTTTTTGATCTATGTGAAAATCTCTCATACTCGTATACTCGTATACTCGGTGGTTATGTTGGACCCGAACCGATCAAAAACTGCGTGCCGTCACAAGGTACTATTAGCAAGGGGTACCCCAGACTAGATAATCCAGGGACCCCGACGTTGCTGAATCTTGTGAGTTAAAATCCCACATGAAACAATACTTTTTGTCATCTACTAATTATGGTTTTGACTCTAGGTGTTATTAAAGTATATACGTTTCTAAAGTCAGACACATAATCTATACTAATATTATAAAGCTGAAGAGTTTGTTTGTTTTTTTGTTTGTTTGAACGCGCTAATCTCAGGAACCAGTGGTCCGATTTGAAAAATATTTCAGTGTTGGATAGTCCATTTATCGAGGAAGGCTATAGGCTATATATCATCACGCTACTACTAATAGGAGCGGAGCACTAATGAAGAATGTTTCAAAAACAGGGGAAAATATTCACGCTACAGACAATATAAGACGCAAACGAGGTTGCGTGGGTCAGCTTGTGTATTCCTAATGCGAAAGTTGTCTTTTAAAAACCAACCAACTAATATTGTCCCGGATGCCAAAGACAATATGGATTTCATCAATAATTTTTACGTAGTTAGGTTATAGCTTTTAAACTGTTTTCTTGTTATGTCATGCCTAGTCTTGTTGTCGTTTTATTTAAATAAATTGCACCATTTTGTTGGTATCTGGTTCATCGTTGTTAAATCAATCTCTGTAAATCAATTACAAACTAAATTGTACCAAGAACCATATAGTTAGTACTCAGTAAATTTGTGTATGAATATTCTCATAGCTTCTAGGAATAATTTAGTTACTTCTTCTTCTTTTCTTTTTTGTTGAAATGGCAACCAGCCAGATCACTCGGATCAGCTATTTATGCCAATGTCAAGTATTTATCGTCTTCAATTATCAAGTCTTCGAGTCTTCAAGTCGTCGTCGTGATGAAATTAATGATAAAAAATATATAAAATGTGGATGACATGAAATGGGGATCGTCTTTCGAAAAAACAAAAAACGATTCCAATTTAGTTACAAAATGAATTGTCAATCAACATGGCTTTCATAATTTATTATACGCCTAATGTAATACGAGATAAGAGGATGGGGTCAACGAAGTGTCACATGGTATGTATAAAATACCTAAATAAAAAAAACAAAAATAAGGAGCGTCAACCATCCCCGACCTTGGGCAGTTCACATCCATCCACTACCAACCACGTACTTCAAATCGTCGATTCATTATATTTTTCGATTTTATGATGTACTAGCTTCAGTCCGCGGCTTCGCTCGCATTTAATAAAAAATATCCTATATTTTCAAGAATATGTGTAAAAAGTTTCATGATGATCGGTTAAACAGTTTTCGCGTGAAAGCTTAATAAACTAACTTACTCGTACATTCACATTTTTAATTATTTTAGGATTTAGTATTTGTCTTTTAGTAAATTAACAGTTTGCCGCATTTCATAAAACAAATAACATTGTTAATTTTTTCTCCTATCGTTAATTGTAATGAAATTTTGGACAGACATACGTGTACACAAATATATACTGTACATGTAATACTTTCAGGAAAAAAATCTTTGAAGTAAGGGACATTGATTTTTTAACAATAGCTATTTCAAGATAAGCTAATTCAGGCCTAGTTAGATACATGTAAAATTCATATAAAAGCAATAGTTCAGCGTAGCCCGCTCTGCATTATTCACCACATAATTTAAGACCGTTACTTAACATACAGGAGGTCCTTCGTCAAATGAGCCTGGTTTGCACAACCCTTAGTAATTGGGCATCCTTTGCAAATTGACGAGATTGATGAGATAAGTGAAGAGGTGGACTTTGCTTCATATTATATATAAGATTTACTTTTTGTTAACGTTACATGATATGTACACATGATATATATAAGGAAAACTTTTGGAGGCCAATACAATTGGAGCACTTGCGTCCAAGGGAGTAAGTAAGTAGTCTTTCCACAGTTGATTTGTCCACCCTAAGGTTGTTTGGGCGAAATTATTTTTTAGCGATAGGCCGCCACTTGCACCTGGTTGTTACATTTTTATAGTCGTTAATGTAAACTGTATGAAAACAATAAAGTTTTTTCTAATCTATTTCATTTGAGATAAATACTTACTAGCAGGTGAACAAAACCACTAGTGTTTTGTTTCCTTCTTCCAAAAATTAAAGAAGGGTGAGAGTATGAGGGATACAGTAAGTACTTTTATACACGGTGACAGGAAATAATTAGCTTATACCGGTTTTCTGTAAGATGGTGGTACCACTCATATTGAGCGAGTCAGTTCGTTCACTAGACTATAAAAAGGTAAATAATCATTGCCAGCATCTGAAAAATTTAACTGCATATATCACTTAGTTATATGTTTTTTGTGAGTATGACACCTTAATAAGATAGGTGTGGTCGTCCAACGTTTACATGTTTTCAGTGAAGCAAGTAATAACACAGACAATGATATCGATCTTCATACAAGGTTTCACAAAGGCATTTTATTCAGAACACTGGTTTCAGCATTCTAATTTAGTTTACGCTGCTCTTCGTTCTTATGGAACAAAAGGTTGCATTTACTCCGATATATTGTTTATTGATTTGAGTTCGCTAGTTGCCTGATTCGACGTCATCAACAGACTTAAACAGTACCCAGCTTGACAGTTCTCTTTATGTACATATTGACTCTCGCGAGGCGCTTCCTAGAGACTTTCGGCACGAGTCTCGGCGAGTAAAGGGGCCATGAGTGTGCCACACTTTCGCAGAAGTGTGGTTGTTTGTCTCGCATCGCAATTCACTTTCTTTCACTCGCACCAAAAAACCAACACGCAGCAGTGCGTCAGCGATGCGAGGCGAGGGAAGACGAAGGGGCACGAGCACACCGTACTCACTCTGGTACTAGTGTTTCCTCGTTTAAACTCGTGGAGAGTCTGGATGGAGCATTAGAAGGAGGTTTTAGCCTACTACCACCCAGGCCAGTATTATCTCTCTTTGCTGTTATCCTATGTAATTTGCTCCGTTACTAGACTCTGACGACGTCTACTTTACTGAGTAGGGTGAGTGGGCGGGTGACGCAGTTGTAACTCTCGAGTTGCAAGCGTCCATAAGCGGCGGTTGTCACTTACCACCAGGTGATTTGTCTGTTCATTTCTCTTCCTATACCATAAAAAAGATTTGATTATACATTATTAAACAACTACAATTTATACATAGATTAGAGTTATTCAGGAAAAGGCGTAAAATTTTGTATAAATCTGCCCCTTAACAAATAGACTGGTATTCCGAGCAATTAGGCGTCTAAATACAGCCGTTGCCAGGATTTATTCACTTCTTTCATTATACTACGGTTAATCCTTATGAGTTTTGGTTAAAAAACTGAAGTATCACTTTACATGTATATTAACAACATTTTGGTGTAGCAATGGTCGAAATTTATAAATAAGTAACTACCTCGGTGGCGCAGTGGTAGCATAATATTGCGACTGCTGTGCTTGAGGTCTCGTGTCTCGGGTTGGGCCAAATATTTGTTAGATCTGCAAATATTTGTTTTGAAGTTTGGGCGTTTTACCAAAATTTTAAGGACTAATAATACCTCCTACTTGCATTTTTCTTCTAGTTTTCAGTTAGTTAAGCTCATACAATTTTTTTTACGTTTCCCTCTTTAATTCATAGTTAGGTATTCTTAATCTCATCTGTCATCTCAATCTGAAACAAAAAACAAGCGTAGAATAAAACATTGTACTATAAAAAAGTTTTACATCATCTTACTTTAGCGTGCCCATAACGGATACACAAGATTTGAACCAACATAATCGAAATACTTTTATGATTAAAAATTAATTAGAAAGAAGTAATTTATATCAATAATTATTATTGCCAGTTTATTAGTTAACTATCCCGACTGCTAAAATGGAGGTCATGTGTTCGACACCCAATCACGATATATATTGTTTATGTTTGACTATATTTTTCTATGGTTATGTATGTATTTAGAATATGCTTATATATATGCATATGGGTGCTTGCCTGAAGGCTGGTACTTTATGGGATTATACGTAAACAGGACTAAAATCACAGTCTACACAATGTAGGATTTTAATACGCCTCTGCCTTCTCCTTCAAGGATAGAATAAGTGAATATATGATATAATACTTTATACAGAAAATATAACCCAACTGTGTATTATTGCTACTTTTTCATTATATAGCGAATATTTGAACCCAAACACATCAACCTTTTATTTTTCAATATTGTTTTTGTTATAAGTCGACAAACCATTTGCAAGTTAATTTCTAATGTTATTCTGAAATAATCTGACGTCAGCAAATAACTTCACAATAAAATACTGTAATCTCGAGAATAGCTGACAAATGAAGAACATAAATCGACTTTTTCGGCATTTTTGGATCTGCCTTTTTAAATATAGAACGTGAATGATAAAGTTTTGTTCGATAGTTTTATTTTGGTAAATGTTATAAAAATGAATTCTAGCTAGATCGATAGCATACTTAATTTCATAAAATCGTTGGAGTCGTTTCTAAGATTTAGATTTTTTTTTTATTCAATAGGCGGCAAACGATTAGACATATCGCCTGATGGTAAGCGACTACCGCCGCCCATGGACACAACACCAGAGGCGTCACAAGTGCATTGCCGGCCTTTGGGGGAAGGGGAGGGGGATTGGGGGAGGGGTTGGGATATGGGCCTCCGGTATCCTCGCTCACTCGGCGAAACACAGCGCAAGCGCTATTTCACACCGGTTTTCTGTGAGGCCGTGGTATTACTCCGGTCGAGCCGGCCCATTTATCCCGAAGCATGGCTCTACCAACATTATCATATATTTAAATATATATAATAATTGCTTGTATTGTGTCACGTATGTGTGTTCCATTGCAGTTGAATTATCGCTATATCAAAGTCAAAGTCAAAGTCAAATCATTTATTTCCATAGGCCCCAAAAGGCACTTGAACACGTCAAAAATACAAACATCAAACATTATTAATACAAATATAAAATAAAACTCAAGTACTGAATTGATCAGTGATAAAAGGATGTAACTCAAGTAATCAATGATTTGAATTACCGGAGCTTAGATTGATTTCGATTCAACTCAAAGGTTTAAATTGAAATCAATCCAAGTACCAGATCCGATGGGTCTATAACTAGCTGAGCCCCACGGTGTTAGAACCCGTGCTAGAACAACATAGCGAAACGCGGGGCGAAGGTAATCTAAAAAAGTAGCCTATGTAATATCCTCATCTGACACTGAAAATTCTATTCACATTCGTTTCAAAGATTAGCCGAAACAAATTGTACTTTCGTATGCATTTAGTGAAAAGCTGTTGGCATTGGACCTCCGTGGCCTTGAGGGAGGACTAAATTCGAAGATTGAACTATTTGTCGGTATATTTGAGGGTACTGACTTCCCACTAACGGTTGCCATAAGATATTCATGAAAAGCAAACAAATCACAAATTATGAAGTTACTAATGTGAAGCTTAAAAAGTTTTTTTGAAGATAATC
Source organism: Spilarctia lutea (assembly GCA_916048165.1). Classification (NCBI taxonomy): domain Eukaryota; kingdom Metazoa; phylum Arthropoda; class Insecta; order Lepidoptera; family Erebidae; genus Spilarctia; species Spilarctia lutea. The sequence goes on from OU696490.1 coordinate 2,658,854, forward strand.
TTGATTTTATTTCATTGAGAATATCAATAGTTATTTAAAAGCTTATGCACTAAGTTTATATATTGGCGGACTTAATGCCCAGGGCATTCTCTTCCAGTCAATATTTTGATGGTGCAGAAATGTTTAAGGTAGAGATTTCTGTTCTAAGAAGGTTCTTTTGCTCGCCGAGAAGTGGATACGATTCGGGATCTGGGCCTGAGGGTGATTCCTCAAAAAACAGACGCAATATGGTTTCACGGCCATCCACCCAGTTCATGTCTCTAGGTTGATTACACTGAAGTCCAGGTGGGACAGTACATAAAGTAACTAGACCTCATCCTGGATAGTTGGTGGAGTTTCGAGGACCATTTAGGGCAATGAGTCGCCCGAGTATGAGGGATAGCAGTGGCGTTACATCGTCTGCTACCCTATCTCTGGGAACTTATAAGATACTCGCTTCCGCTTGTGTCTTGTGTGTGTGTGTGTTCACTAAATATTTTAACATATACTTGCATAAATATAAATATACATATAAAAATAAATATTTATATATACCGATTAATATATATAAATATATATTTATATACTATGAATGTCATTTAAAAGTTGAACTATTAGTTATCATTTATATGTATAGTATGTATGTATTTACAAAAATAAAAAGTATATATAAGTATTTATATCAGTTGTCTAGTACCCATAACACAAGCACTGCTTAGCTTGGGACTAGATGGCGTTGTGTGTTAAATAGATGTCCGAAATATTTATTTATTTTGTTTCGAGGATTTTTTACCTACCAATAAGTTTTATAATTGTGCTAGAGCTACATTTATTTTTTACAGATCACATCAATACACGAATAGATAACCCTGCCACAAGTGTAGACAACTCTACGTGACTATGACCGCTCTGCCAAGAGCGACACGAGTGAGAAGAAGAATATCTCAAATAAATGGTCTTTAAGAGATAAGTTATACCTTTCGAGAACTTTATAATATTCTTAGAGCCCTACTAAACGAGTACCTGCCGAAAGTCATCTCAGTCCGATATTTAGGTGATCATGAGTCACCGGTCATGAGTGTCCCCCCCGCTTCTCCCGCCCGAGTGTCCCCTCGCCTCGGTACTTCGTGTCAACTGCACTATGTGTAGTAAAGCACACATTTTCGGTTAAGTAAGCTCTCGAAGAATATTTGGAACAATTCGTTGCCACAAGTATCTGACGCATCGTTTGAACCCTTTACAAGTATGCTTTATAGGGTCAAAGTCCGGGCTACGTTCTTACCACTTTGTACAATTAACATCACCTCTTGAAGGCAATCACAATCTGACCCGATTTCATTGTTCTCGAGTGTATCGTGTAATGATTAAACACACCTCTGAGTCCCTTTGATCAACCAAAGCGACTCGCAGTTTCATTAAATGGTCAACCACTTAATTGAATTACGAAATATTCCACTGTTAATGAAATAAAACCGCATTGAACATTTTCATCGTGATTTTCAATTATTTAAGTCCACTGATAGATTTAATTTCCAGAGGATGATATGGCGGTGTGTTGCGACTACGTGGTGGGACGAGTTGCCTCGAAGAGGACATTATTAGGTGAAATACGACAATTGGTATTTTATATATAAAACTATTGTAAATCGGTGGATGGACTGTAAGTTGTTGGCAACGGAATATCAGGAAATATTATTAATTATTGATATAAATACTTATTGTTATGATTTTTTTTATAAATAGGTGCTAGTCCATGGACTGTTTATGAATTAATTTCAATCGACTATTATTTGTATTATCATAAATTTCCTCTTTTTAACCGACTTCAAAAAAGGAAACATATATGTTTTTGTTAGTTACCTCGGAACTTTCGACTGGGTGAAACGATTTTATGAATCTTTTATTATTTGAAAGCTGGTGCTTCCCGTGTGGTCTCTTTATCAATTTGGTCAAGTTCTTGAAGTCGTTTTTTACTTCATTGTCTGTTTTATGCTAGTTCTTCTCAATCAACTGATGTACCTACTCAATCAATTCTCATATGAGTGACACATAAAAGAAAATTTATGAGCTATACAGCGACTGATAAAATATACAACCGCGCAATATTTCAAACGACTTACTATAATAAAACGTATATCAAGTAAATCCTCCTTTATGACGTATGCTTTACCTTCAGGAATAGGATGACCATGAGTTGTTAAAATTAAAAGTTTATTTTTTGCGAATATGGGTTATTAATTAAATTTTTGTTACAAAATTATTTAGTCTAGAACCCCATATTCTGGTTTCTAGCGTGTTCTAAATGTCGACAACCAAAAAATTATATTTGATATTAACTAAACGGAATTATAAACCAATTAAGTTACATGGTACCCAGGGTTGTGAGACGAAAATAAAGAGACGAACTTTAATCTGCTCGTATGCAATGCTTTTATACTTGCAGTGTAATCTACATATTAATATTTTAGCTTATAATGGTAAACTTTCTAAAACGTGAGAGTTATAAACTAAACTGTGCAATCTGTTATTTAATATTTACTTTCTATGCCTCAATCAATCAGCCTGTCCCTGTCCGTAGCTCGATCCTTTGTCTTTTTACGGTCATCTACTTTAGTATCAGGTCATCTACTCAAAGTCCAACTATGAGTATCACAGACTCTATATACTTATCCGTTATATGTAGTTTAGTTAAAACGAAACCCAGAACACTTTCGAGATTGTACTTTTTTGTGCTGTCTCATTACCTGTGCAATTTATGAACACCCTAGTAATAGTGACAGGTTTACAACGCAGACGTGTCTAGACGTTATAAAAATACTGATAGATTGAATTTATTTGATATTGTACGACCGGTTCATAGTTAAAATGATAACAGTAGTACCTACCACATTATGGGCGAAGTATTTAATAGGGTTCACGTGAAAACATTGCTAATATATAATATAAATAATGAGTATTTTCAAACACCAACGTTTAAAAATACTCATTATTATTATTGTTGTAGCGTCGCGAGTCGCGGGAGATTTTACATACATACATGAAACAGACACAAAGAACGCCCAGACTCAAAACAAATAATTAGTGGATCATACAAAGTGGTGTGGTAAATTTGGATTTTTGTTATGTCACAGAAAGCTGTATTTTTAATATAAATCATTACAAATTAAGAAAATAATTATCTGGCGCGTACAGAAATTTTACTAAGACTTTTAGAGCTTGCCACCAGTGCCAGACAGATCCGTTCAGATACATGATGATGATCATCACTCAGCATTTATAATAGTAGCTGACATTTCCTTAGCGTGATTATCACTGGGAATAATAATAAATCACTCTTCAATTTCTTGGCCAAACTGAGCTAAACTTTAATGAACGATATCCATTCCATATCATCGGTAAACATTCTCAAGTTAATTAAAACAAACAAATAAGTGACTCTCTGATAACTCGATCAGTGGCTTCTTGATTATAGCAAGTGACAAGCTAAATCAGTTATATCATAGTTTTAGCACGTACACGATAAATATTGTTGAATTTACTGCGCGTTTCAATAATTTGAGGCTGTACAGTAATTTACTCGTTGATAATTACTAAAATGGTTTAAAGCTTATGTTGGTTTGTAACTTTTTTAAGATTAACGATGGTATTGGCCACCTGACGGCAAGTGGCAAATATCAAGACGACATATTTATTTCAGAAACATTTATTTATTTAATAATTATTTAATTATTATTATTATATATATATGTATATATATTATTATTTATTATTTAATAAAAATAATTTATATTGACTCCCAAGACGCAGGTGATAAACCTAGTTTGGGAGCCAAGAACAAAACCTGACATATTTTGTTTGCATATGAACTGACTGTTGATTGTTTTTTTTTTTTAATTCGATTGTAACAATTACATACGTATTATCTGTAAACATGGTGGAATGAGTGCATTTTTTGTGTAAATATATTATTATTATTATTTAATAATAATAATCTATACTAATATTATAAATTAGAAAGTAACTCTGTCTGTTTGTAACGTTTACGAGGCAAAACTACTGCACCGATTTTTCTTAAATTTGTTATGGAGATGCTTTGATTCCTAAGAAAGAAACTATGCTACTTTTGCCGCGATAACTGACATACATATGGGCAAAATACGATGAAAACTTAGTATTAAATAATATTTCGGATATCTGACGTATTGTCATCTAGTTTCAAACAAAGCAAGGTTTGTACATTAATACAAGCCATGCTTAATTAGAACTAAAGCTAAGCTAAATTGAAACTAGATTGATTGTAAATAAATATCAACAAAAAAGTATATCATTTTACACATAGCAAACACCGAAACTCCGTAAAAATATTTGCAAATCAGATGAACATTTGATCTAACTCGGGAATCAAACCCGAGACACAGCAGTCGAATACAACGCCACTTTGTCATCGAGGTAGTCAGGTGATGTTATAAACTCATAAATATAATCGTAAGTCATTACTTCTTAATCCTACTACTATTATAAAGGCGAAAGTTTGTAAGTATGGATGTATGTATGTATGGATGTTTGTTACTCTTTCACGTAAAAACTACTGAATGGATTTGAATGAAACTTTACCACAATATAGCTTATACATCAGAATAACACATAGGCTACTATTTATAAAGATATAGCTTCGCCTCGCGGCGTTGCCCGCAGTTATCATCGTACCGCGGGTAGCACCGCGGGGTTCAGCTAGTTAATAATAAATAAACAATTCATAGGATAAAAATCGCCAAGATTAGTTTAAGGCCTTTGGGCGGCTTGAAAATATCCAATGGCAAGATTACGTAGCCACAACGTCGTCTTGCTAGTCACCAATCCGCACACGACCAGCGTGGGGTCGTATGGTCTTAACCCTCTCCTAAGAGGAGACCCGAGAGAACAATTCAAAAATTTCTAGTGGACGTAAGCCTCTGAATAATGGTTGACAATCTGTCCTATATGAAGAATACTACTTTAGCGTTCAAAATGAAAACATGTCTTAAGTAGTTGGCGTGTCACCAAAATATCATCAAAAGTAACACCCCCGAATTACATTATTTATTTATTTATTTATTTAGGTATACACACACAACAGCACACATACAATACACTTTTAAAAAAATTATACAATAATATTTTCTAGTATGCATGCCTATTACAGGTACACACAACATTCACCATATGAGATAAAATAAAGTACCCCTAACAAACAGTGTTAGGAGTAAGGTAACTTTTACAAAAAATCGGAATCATAACTTTCATCGAAAAAACCTTGTAACTTCACTTGTGAAAACTTTTCTCTTTTGAAGTAAAAAAAAAAGAGGATTTGTTTGTGCTTTGATAGAATTATCCATGGCAGAGTAACCAATTTTTTTTTGTACTGTATATTTAAATGAACTGTTGTATTTTTTCCCGGGTGTTAGTTTGATTAAAAATGCCTTTTGTTTCCTTTTCCTTTCTTAAACAACGCACTGTGTTATAACACTAACTTATAACACAACTTAAAATGCTGAAAAATTTCCAAAATAATCTGTTTATAAAATTGAAATGGTAGCCAACATTGAGAGATTTGAGCATTCAACCAAAAGAATATCCTTTTTGTTTTTATGTTGATATAGTAATTTAACGTAATGGCTTTTAGTTGTAGTAATTTTCACCACACTAGGGCTAAATCAAAAGGAAGGGTGACAGTTTTGGCAGTCTATGTACGATTGTATATTCCACCATAACGCCTAAACTACTGAATCACCAAATTAATACACTTGTGTTGAAACTACCTTCAAAACGCTTAATATTATGATAGTTTTGTTATTGTGATTTGTTTGTGTATGAATGGAGTCAGACTGTGAGAGTAAGTGAGTTCATGTTTCACGAGGAAGTGTATGTTAGGACGTTCATGTTGCCGTGTCAACTTATAAGTAGTTTTTTAAGTGCCATAATATATTATAATTATTTTTTTATGTACATTTTTATTTTATATGAAACAGTCTTCATTGGTGCTCCGCTCCTATTAGTAGTAGCGTGATGCGTGAGCCGACCTTGCGTCTGAGCCGCGCGGGTACCTAACTCATAGATCTAAACTCCCCTCCTCCCCTCATAAGTAACACTTCGCAATGGGCCGTGCAGCAGAAATCGTAATATTTTAATTTTGCCATAACTTCAAAACCAAACGTCCAATTTTTATCATTCAAAGACCAAATATTATCTACATAAACTGTAGTTAGTGATGAAATAATTTATTTTGATAAGGATTGATAGCATGAGTAAAATAAACGCGTTTGAATGTAGTCCAAACAAAATTCAAGATTTTTAAATAAAAAAATGGTTGTTGTGCCTCACTCGACATAGATAGGTATAGTGTGTCGCGGACTTTTTTGTAGATATTTATAAGATTTACGATTAATTGGAACATTTTATGGTTCTATCTTTTACTGTTTAGGCAGCGTACGCAAAATAAGTAACTTATCTGGTTGATTTTTTACACTTTGGGTCCGAAAAACCCCAATATCTTACGGAATCCTATTTTTTCCAAAATAAAATATAGCCTATGTTACTCGTGGGTAATGTAGCTTTCGAATGGTGAAAGGATTTTTAAAATCGGTCCAGTAGTTTTTGAGCCTATTCATTACAAACAAACAAACAAACAAACAAACAAACAAACATACAAACAAAGTTTTCCTCTTTATAATATTAGTGTAGATTTGTTTTTCTTGTCATGTAATCCTTACGTATCTATATCAAATATAGTGATACGTTTTAATAAATAGACCTCTACGGTCTGTCTACGATGTAAATAAATGTCGTATGTAACGATCGTGGCAAAGATAAATTCTTTATTTAAAAGTACTTAAAGACAATTAATCAAATTAAATAAATATTTCAGCTTAAAATATAACTTTTCACTTTATATTGTTATCTTTAGGCAAACGCTGCTAAATTTACGCTTGACTATGAAATTGTAATAAAAGTTGGTAACTTAACTAAGAGCCTCATATAACTTTGAAATTGAATCCTTTGAATACACCTTTTTCTTAAATTATATTTAGCTTTTCAAAATCTGCTTTAATTTATCTATAGTTTTTATTACCACAGAGTAAGAATTTAATTTATAAACTTATTTTTATATTTTGCCAGCTTTATTTTAGTCTCACTTAAATAATAGTTGGTACGTCTTATTGTTAGAATATTTTTTTATAAATTAGATGGTAAAATAAAGAAAGATTAAAAGGGAATGGTACGTAGAAAGTAAATACAATGACTGTATAAATATGGTTTATACGAAAGGACCAAGGTTAAATAGATTCATATCGTAAACCTGTAATTCGAACTGCCTTTTATCGATTAATCCATAGTACTATAATCAAAGGACAAGTTTATGTTTTTCATTCTATTAGGCACTGCAACGCTACTAAATTTAAATACCTACAATTTTTTTGTCTACTGTTGAGAGTTCAAATCTCACATGGGAAAACACTTTGTGTGATTCACAAATTGTTGTTCTAAGTCTGGGTGTTCTTTGTGTCCGTTTCATATATGTTTGTAAATCCCCCCGTGACACGGTATGTATATTCGTAATGCGGGAGTTCTTATTCATGAATGTATAATTTTCAAAACTGAACCTAAGCATTTAAATAACTTCAAGTTCCGGCAAAGATCATTCACAAGATGTTTCTTATTTATGTTTATTGTTGTAAACCCTTTTCCCTATAAACGGAGTGGAATTATGGCTGCCCATAAAACACAAACAAGCTTAACAGGAATTAAATTTAAACAAAAAGATAACACAACAAACTCCAACTTTTGATAAAATTAAATATTTGAACCATAAGACAGATTGGTTGATAAACACATCAAAAATCAACCATTCATTTTGAGATTAAGTTAAGAAATACAATACTAAAAAAAATGCAGATAGGTCTACAATAAGAATACGAAAACAGCTTAACAACTGGAGAAAATAATCACATCATCTAAAATCGTGTCCAGCAATAGCCCTGTCTGTTCAACGTCAAGGAAATTAAGTGGGATCTACTTTGACGAGATTAGCGACGAATTGTGACGAGGGTACCAGTTGCACCTGCGCCACTCGACACTCCACAGATATCGCATCAATGGTAGAGCTCCTTGATGGGAACGTGTTAAGACTGAACGGTGAGAACATAAATTTGAGTGTAAAAGATAAACAGGGGGAACAACAGAAGAAAAAACAAGCTCTGTTTAAAATTTTGATATACTTAGATAAATTAGTCTATATAGTATAATAAATGTAACTCTCTTTATAGTATATGTTATATAATTAATACTCCTACTTCTACTCATTCGAGTCGATAGTGTTGGCTGTAAATAATTTACATTAGTCATTTCAATCACCAGCATTTTTTCTATTTGCCAATAAATCAACTACGAGGCTTATTCTTATTTCAGTTGCTCAAAAACTAAGCTTAATAAACTGTTTTACTAAACCAGTGAAGTATATTGATGTGAATCAGAAAAGAAGATTCCAGATTCAAACTCACCACTTGGTGCACTCACCAAAACCGGTTTGAGCTGGACAAAAGCGGATTATCTGGATAATACTGGATTTTGAATGCCCGTCGGCATTGGTGAAATAAAGAAATAAGTGCTTCATAGCGTTTTTTGATTGAATAACGAAACGTTTGTTTCAGAGTGTCAGTGTGGTTTATTATATACAAAACAAGTACAATCCAATAAATTTAAAAGTTTATTTAGTAATTAGTAAAATTTTGAATCACTAACTTTTCAGTTTGTTGAAAACGAAATTCAATTAATCAAGTCTGTTTAGAGAATATGTCTAGAACAGAACAGAAGAAAATTGAAGGGTGTAAGCAAATGACTAACGGGTATTCATGTAGATATATTAAAAACATTTTTACCTGCGTGTTCACTAACTCAGCGATCCTAGGACAACAAATACCTAAATCGTAAATTTTTGAAAAAGTCATATCGCTATGTACATTGAACTAATATTACTATGTATAGAACAGACATTGCGGTATATAGAGTTTCTGCTTCATACGTTGATGTCTCAAAAAAAAAACGCTGTAGTGGTAAATGTCTCTTTTCCATATACATCTAGACCTATATAATAGTTTGCACCTTAAAATTGTTCATTGAAAGAAGTGTTTACTTGCTTAGTTCAGCACGCGTTTGATCAACCTTCAACGGTTGACTAAATAAATAAATAATAAATAATAATCAATATTCCGGACATCTAACACACAACGCCATCTAGTCCCAAACTAAGCAGAGCTTGTGGTATGGGTACTATACAACTGATTTAAAAAAAATCCTTTTTTTGTAAATACATACATATTATACATAGAAAACACCCAAACTCTGAAACAAATATTTGTAGATCATACAAACATTTGGTCCGACCCGGGAATCGAACCCGAGACCTCAAGCTTAGCAGTCGCATACGCTACCACTACGCCACCGAGGCAGTCTTAGTCTTAGCCAACGAGGTTGACTAAAGAATACACATAATTCGAGCAATAATGAATAAATATTCAAATATATAATTTCGTCACGAACCTCAATTTTTAATAAATTTTTTTAGAAGAGAATAATGTTTACATTAAATTGCAACATTCTTTCAACTTAATTTTGACTAACATATATATAAGTCTAAAAAGTGTAAATATAAATTACGTAAGATGTGTTTACACATCTAACATGAAAATACATTAATATACGAGTAACAATAAGTTTTTACAAACAACTACGACTAAAATGACTAAAATGTTGCGTCTTTTGCATTAATTTCTAATCTATGAGAACGGCCCCGCCTCGAGAAAGCCCCGCGCGCACCGCGCGTTCCCCTTCGTTATGAAGTTACACTATACTTTTTAGTTGAAATGACTGCTCAACAAAATACTTTTTTTATTTGTTTCAGTAAACCAAAGTTAAACATATAGCCTTCAGTACATCTAATCATAAATAAGTACAAATTCTAATAAGTTGTTTTCAAGTAAGAGATCCTTTGACTAATAAGGAACAACGTATTCTCAATTATAAAAAAAACATTAATATTTGTAGATTTTCCACAATGTTGTTGAATGAAAAATTATAACTATATTAAAACCCATGTCCAAGTTCTTACAATGTGCACCAATGTTTTGCCCCCGGGGGTATCAATCACAAAGGCTTTTTGCCTTCGCGTTCAATTTGCAGCGGACATTTGCACAGGAGAAACTTCATGTTCGTTTTAGGCTGTTAATGGCAGAACGCCAAGTATATTTGCGATTCAAAATGTAGATACTACTCCTACTACAGTAAATGGTAAAGTTATTCTTAATGTATGTAACGGCTGACTTCATGTATTTGAAGAAAAAGTATTTTGGCTATAACTAAAGTAGTAGTTGAAATAATAATAGTAATGAATAATTATTATTACAGTGGACAATTTTTTTACTGCAAAATGTTCAATGCGGTTTTACAGTACACACTATAGTACCTTATTACTATTTACTTTATTATATACCTACTTTGATGGTCAGGTTGTGATGGGTAGTTTTGCTCCTCAGTATAAAATCAGGACTTATATTACTTACACTATACGCTGCTTCTTAGATTTTTTGTTTTTTTTTTAACACACAACGCCATCTAGTCCCAAACTAAGCAGAGCTTGTACTAATATTGGCAATACTGGACAACTGATATCAATACATGTATACCTTTTTTGTAAATACATACATATTATACATACAAAACACCCAAACTTCGAAACAAATATTTGCAGATCATACAAACATTTAGTCCGACCCGGGAATCGAACCCGAGACCTCAAGCGCAGCAGTCGCATACGCTACCACTGAGCCACATAGGCAGTTTTCTACTACTACCGTTTTCCTACAATATTATTTCTGTTATAACCATAAATTTTTCTATTACTTGTATAAAAAAGCTACGACAGGTTCGATCACCAAAGCCTTGTTTCTATCACGCGTTTTACATTCCGTCCTGTTTTCAATTGAATCATTTATTAGATCTATGTCAGTGGGAAGTCGATGCTCCAGAAATTTATATTTTCATACATATACATATTTGACTACAAAATCAAAGAGGAACATTCGCATCAGTCACATAACTCGTGTCTCAACAGGACACTCAAAGAAAACATAAATTCAGCTAAAGCACTTCTCTTTCATTTAAGCATTGAATGCATATCTCTGGTGTACAATATTGGAACTTAAGGCGATTGCTTAAGATACATTTCCAATTTCCGGTTTTAAATTTAAGAATTATAAAACATGATTCTGTTTTAAGTATGACAAAGTTGTGTTTTTGGAAAGGATTTTTAATGAAGTTTAGTTCGATGTAACTCTTTTAGTTAAAATACTGACTTATTACTGGACTGGACTAATTTGGCCCGCATATTATTAAAAACACTGTAATTGTCTTATACCTATCATTTACCTCATAATTATTACTTCGTAATAGGCTATGAATTTAATTGTTTTATTAAGAGTCTATACTTAAAAGGTAAATAAAAATAAAGTTACAAATTAAAAATTACGCTAAATATCTAAAATGTATTTGTTTTCAGTATTCTAATGTTGCGTTAATATTGAACAGTCAGTATATTTTTTTTGCTACCTCAATTGTTTATTCGCAAATATATCTATACTAATATTATAAAGAGGAAAGATTTGTACCTATTTTTGTATGTTTGTATGTTTGTAATGAATAGGCTCAAAAACTACTGGACCGATTTTAAAAATTCTTTCACCATTCGAAAGCTACATTATCCACGAGTAACATAGGCTATATTTTATTTTGGAAAAAAATAGGGTTCCGTAAGATATTTGGGTTTTTCGGACAAAAGGTGTAAAAATCAACCAGAAAAGTTACTTATTTTGCGAAAATTTTCATGCTACGGGCTATATAAGACGCAAACGAGGTTGTGTGGGTCAGCTATGTTTTATATACAACGTGTATTTAGTATCAGCATTGCACCCGTGCGAAGCCGGGGCGGGTCGCTAGTCTATCATAAAGTACACGCAGCTCTCTTGAAAACATTGTACATTAATCCATAATTATAAATTTGGAAGTAAAGTGTCTCTCAATCTCAACAGATTTGGCTGTATATCTGTTACGCTTTCCTTTTACTGCTGAACCACTGATCCAATTTTGATGAATTTCGTTGTAAAGATAGAGATTAGACCTTAGAGATGGACATAGGTTACTTTTTGTCGCGAAACATGTTAATCAGCCTTTTCCCGTTTAAAATATCAGAACTATGTTTCATAAAACCTCTCTTACTCTTAAGCTAAATGAGCTTTCTGCTAAACTTTATTAATATTATTAAAATAGATTTTTGATCCGCTAGCTCCTTTCACTTGGCCGTTACAGATGAAATTTGAAATCTTTCTCACAACGATTGGGGCCGAACGATTGCTTCGTCTGGGCCGCATGTGTTCCTGCTATAAAACACAAGGCCCTTGTTGTAACTTTATAACGTCTGTATTTTGCATTCACCGCTCTGTTTCAAGTTTTCCCCGATTCAAATTTTTCAGTTTGCAATTTTATTTCAATGTTGAAAGGGAATGCATCTTAAGCCAATGATAAATCTACCTATTTCTATATGGTATTTTATCAGTTACTAGCTCCATCCGTGCGTATGTCTGTCATAAGTGAGCCTATGTTCTTCCGCAAGAATCAAAGTATCTTCATGCCTAATTTCATTGAAATCAGAGTAGCGTTAAGCGTTTAGCCGTAAAAGCGTCATAGGTAGAAAGACTGATCGACAGAGTTACTTTATAATTTATAATAGTTTGGATTGAGAGCTGTAAATCTAGAGCTCTGACTTGTTTATTATTTTTTCTCAACTCCCCATCATAACCCAAATATCTTGTACCACACTTCCGTTTCTTATGTTCCAACCACGACCGGAGTTTTCGGTCAACAAACAACTTGCTTCTTCGATGACCTCCCTTAGTTCTTTGTCGTTGCACTTGCCACATTATACTTCTACACCACCTGAAGGTTGACTGGGAGAGAAAATTCCATGACATTAAATCCACTTTTGTACAACTTGGGCAATAAGTTTTAAATAAATAAATGAATCGTTTTGTTCCAAAGTTTTCAAGCTCCCTTAGTCTTGTGGTTCGATAAGTACGGGCGACTGTTTTCGATTGAAGTTATACCAAGGTCCCATAGAAAACCAGTTGAGAAGTAGAGAAAAAAATCGATATAAAACGGGTTTTATGCTATGTTCACACTCCACCCGTTACTCAGTAGAATCAACTTATTTTTTAAAAAAAATCAGATAAACCTGCAAAATTTTACCTGAAAATGAAGAAGCCGGAACCAAAAGCATTATTAAATCATTACCGCCCTTCACTCTGCATTTATTTTAATGAGTACTAGGTATTCATTAAAATAAATTAATCTACTAATTCAACATAATACTCTTGAGAACCAAATATTTTTCAACGCTAATATAATTTCAAGAAATTTAATACCAGTTAATACTGACATGTTTTATGAGTACCGTAAAAACACCTCGTTGGGTCCTGCGAAGTCGAGGCCAAATGTTTAATTACCCTCAAAAGCTTGTCTGCTAAAATTTACTAGTGAATCAATTTTATTTCTGCAACCATTCGCGGATTTGCTGACTGGTGTATGAGTAGACTAGTTCAAAGTCAGGAATTAACGGTCGGGATTCTCAAGCTTAAAAAAACATACATAACTTATCTGCTGACGGTAAGAACCGTAACCACGATAACTATTCAATCACTTTCCACTAGGTCAACAGGTCAGAAATAATGACTTAGATCCAGTAAAAAGTCTAAAAAGACTGAAAAAATTAGTAAAAGTAAAGACCAAAAATCTAAATTTGTACCTAATTTACAATACGTGTAAATAGGTATGATTAAAAATAATCGAATGCTTAACATTCGAAGAAGAAAACAAAACCAACTTGAATTCGAAACACTTTCTTCAAAGTAGTCTCTTTATAACCCAGTGCAGTCATAACCACAGCCGTCTGCCTCTAATTGGTGTTATACCGCGAATTACTAATCTTGAGCCTCATAGCGTTGTTAAAAGTCGGCCTTTTTGCCAGCTCAGTGCTATAAAAAAGCCATTGTGTTGTTTCTAATTGTTTTATTTTCTTATCTGGCTTTTGGCCTCTACTTTGGATTGGAGTTAACGTGTTAGGAAGTAGATAAAGGTTTTTATAATTTGGTATCTCTTGCTAATGGTCTTCTAATGTTATTATGATACTATTATATCTTAATTTAGCTTTTAATTACAATTCATTATAAGTACATTAAAGTTAAAAAGTTTTTAGACAGAAGCCAAATATAACTACGTATGCGACTTTCGTGCAATCAAAAAAAAATACCAAATAGCGCTGGCGCTGTGTTTCACCGAGTGAGTGAGGATACCGGAGGATCATATCCCAACCCCTCCCCCATTCCCTCTCGCCATCCCCCAAAGGTCGGCAACGCACTTGTGACGCTTTTGGTGTTGCGGGTGTCCATGGGCGGCGGTAATCGCCATCAGCTGATGCGTCTGCTCGTTTGCCCCCTATTCAATAAAAAAAATAAAAATGAAAATTCTCACAATCCTCAATCCAATCGTAAAAGCAATATATAGCAAAAAGAACCAACTACTTCCACAGAGTCATATGTTCTCAAACTAGGCAGAGCCATAAGCTGTTTGGTAGTTAGACTGTTGATAAATCACACTTATATAACAATTATAGTGTCAATTACATAAATGTTTATCTCTTGTGTGGGAATATAATTCATGAACTCTTATATAGTAGTCAGGATCAATAAACACTTTACCATTAGACACATATAATTTATAGCTTTCTCACCTAACGTGTATTTCAAAATACTCCTTAATATTTTCCTATCAACTCCCAAAACTTCAAGTCAAAAAGCCACCATTTGCAGTGCAATATTCAGAAGAAACGTAAGAGGCGAATCCGCACTAACTGGTATACATATTGCAGGTATGTTTGTTATGTTACATTTAGAAACAAATAAGTTTAAGCACCTTTGAAAGGTAGCTACTTCAACATAACTAAAGTATTTTTCATTTCAAACAAAGTTATTTTACGACAAAACATTTCACTTAAAGCCTGTAGAAAATCTTAATTTTAATCAGGCAAAAATAATACGACCGGAGAGGTATTTTTGCGCAATTACCTTTGTAATTACAGACTTTGTAATTTTCTAGTTATTAAGGTTGTGCCTCTGCCAACCCTCTAATTATGAAGGCAGGTTTATAGTCGTTGCACGTATGTTAGGCAATTTGGCGGCCCTGGATTTTAAACAATTACACAGATGACGTTTTAGTGCGAGGTTTAGTTTCCGAGATTAGTTTTAAAACGGAAAACTCTAAGCTACATTATGTTTATGTCTCTATGAATAGAGCTGGTTGTTTCAGTGTTTTAAAGGTATTTATTTAAAGTTTTATTAAAAATGTTAAAGACCAGCTTTTCACAAGCGGCTGAACTATCTGTATTTATGTTTGTATGATTCTCTGATTATGTTCAAACGACTTGTACTTGTTTGAATTATCACCGCCACTTATTTTTTTTTAAATGTCACTGATATCTTTGTGGAAGAATAGGTATTATTTCTGTCCATCACTAAGGGAGTAATACTTGGCAGAGTGTTCATAATAATTCTAAGTAGTCCTGAAAAACACTAACTTAAAGACAGACTAAGAAATTCTCATAAAGGTGATTCTTTAGAGCTAAAAAACCCTGCGCGTGTTTGGAACAATTTGTCTCAAAACTCACTCATAGCGTCGATGTGACGTCATGTAAATTGTATGCAAAGTTCGATGTAAACCTTGCTCAAAACAGCTTCTGAACACTAAAATACCAATACTAATATTGTGATGCAGCTTTTTTGATAAAATATAACTGTGTGTATGGAATGCATGAAATCATGAGGGTATGAATTTTACATTCTGAAGGCCAAATAAAAAGGTTCAAACTACCTAAATATACTGAAACATTTTTATTACTCTCTGGTATATAAACTATAATCTCTCGTACAAGCAAAATGCTTTCAGATCAGCATCGAAATAAGACAGCTAATATAACCAACTAATTGGTTACTTCATTAGCTATGCTTAAAAACATATAGAACCCAATTTTTACGTAAAAATTGTGGTGCTTGTAGTGTTCACCATAACGTACATAAACACAAAAAAACTATTTCAGTCCACGTGAATTTCATTATTCCAAACCTTCAATGAAAACATTTGTGGTAAATTCCACTTGTGATTACAGAATCTTGGGTCAAATATGCCCTGCATTGTTGGTGAATATTTTTACATACATTTAAGGTTTAATGATTCGTTCAGTGTAAAGGCTCGTTAATGTGAATGAGCAATCTCTTTTAATGTGTTCCTGGCTTTATTTAAAATGTTTTGTTGGCAGTTTTGGTATGAAAAGTGCTTACTTTTATGTTTAGATATTTTTTACACGTTGTTACAAGTTCTAGATACTAACAGAATAAACAAACGGGTTTTTGATGATAAGTGAATGTACAAATAATATACTTGCAGCAGCTGAAGTTCCCAGAGAAAAAAGGCTACCTTTAATCGGAGAGCTCGTAACTCAAAAGACACAAGTACTTTGTTATATTTTGAGTGTCATTTGGTGTTACTCCGATCGTGTCAGCCAATATGTCGAAGCATGGTTCTCAGGATTGTATACTCTCTCAATCACAATGTTATAATAACATTGAGAAGTCCATTCATTCCTAAAGACGTTCCTAATAGCACTATTACATCAATGAAAGCATTGAACCCTTAAATTTGGCATACCTTACTACAATCTAGACGGCCTACCTCACCGATGTGGATGGAGCATGTAATAACATCTTCCGGATCATTTCTCAGTCCAGTGATCAGAGAATGTGGTATGCACATTCTGGATTTCGTACTGATGGGCGGATCGCCGTGTGGTCAAATTGACCTACGTTTGCAGTAATAGGCTTAGCGGGAGTATTAGTCGGGATTTACACCAAATACATTTGGTTGTTTGCCGATTTACGAAAAACTAGTAACAGCACGTAACGTGCTAAGTGGGATATTTAGAATAAATTAAACATCGAAATCTGTTAAATAACGAAGGCAATGAATGACATTACAATACTATTCATTGATTACACAATGAATCTACAGTATCGAATTCACACAACTAGAAAAAATCATAGTGACAATTCATCGACATTCATCATCATCATCTCAGCCGAAAGACGTCCTCTGCTGACGACCTGGTAAAGGTCGCGGGAAACTGTTGGATACGGGCACTGGTTGTTGTCTGCCAGCATTGATCGCAGTGATGGTGTCGTCTAAGGCAGGTCAATGTTTCGTATCTTACTCTGTAGAACGGTGTGAGGCTCCAGAAGCCGCCAATGCGTTCCTGGAGCTTCTCCCGACTGGCGAGGTAGGCCGCCGCGTGGATTAGTGGGTAGACTGGTCTTCCGGGAATCCCACAAATGCCCTTCGTCTCCCCATGGAGGATAAAAAGGTTACCCTGCGTTAAAAAAAGTACCGGTGTTTGTAGGGAGCCTCCTGGGAGGCCAATGTCCAGAATCGACATTGTTAGTAAAAATATTTTCTCAAAGTCAATTTACTTTGTTTCCTAATTAATTGATACACGAAAAAATTTATTGCCTTATTAAGAATAACGTTATAAGTCTATCGCTTCCGCTTGTGTCTGTGATGCAGGCCAATGTCGAGATTGATGTGGTTTCTAATTACGAGCTATGGTTGTCGCATTATTGGGAGTTACTAGACGTATCGTGTTTGTGTTGCCATTTACTGGACCAGTAATTACTAATGGTTTCTTAACTTAACTTGAACATAGAGTTAAATGTGTGAACCATACAAAGATTACTAGGATGATCTAGGATGTTGGAGTTGGATAATGACAAACTCACGTTCAACGGTCCAATCATGGGGAAATGGCTCGGTAAAACAAACAGACAAGCACCACGGGGCTGAGTTAGTCGTACACCTAGACACAGAAAAAAATATCATTCACATCAAACAATATTTCTCTTGGATAGGAAACAAATCCATGACTGTGATAATATAACAACGATTAGACTAATAAGCAAATGTACACGTTTATAAATTTGAATGCTTTTAGAAATAGAAATGTGTAATATATAGTGAATAATCTGTACAATTGTTCTTCTCCTTCCATGACCTAGGGCATCAGGAACAATCAAAATTCAAACATTCTCCGAGACGAAACCAGCTATAAACTCCACACTTACTGCAGACAGCCGACCATACAATATTTCTTCACAAGTGCTCCGAAGTATTAATTAAGGGTCCAACGGTTATACCAGCTTACACAACAAATTTATTTGACTGCTATTGCTACTGCGGGATACCAAGTGTTAATTAAAAGCTGGTTTTATATTTTTATAACGGTAAGCATGTTGTTTGTGGGTGGTATAAGCGTCGTTTCAAGGTTGTGAAGGTAGCTTTTCTGCAGAAAAATTCTAATCATTGCCTGTGAAGATATAAATTCAAGTTACTGTGTAGGTTGTGAATGAAGTCATAGTTTTGTTAGCCAAACATTTTTCGTTGTACATTTTCATCTGCAATGCAGATAATGTTTTCAGTTACAAGTTAAATGAATACTGAAACTAATACTGACAAGAATAATAGTTTAATTTAACATGTTTGCTGTTAATAATGTGCTCTTTGAATAACATATATTTCTTATTGAGATTGTGATATTCATAAAAATGAAAAACATTTTTTTTAGCTTCATAATATTAATTAATAGTAATATGAATATCTGAACCTATCTTTTTATTTAAATGTAAAAAATAAGCATTGTAATTTTGTTACCAAATATGGTTTTAAAAGATTCATACACAGTACTCAATGTGAGGTCTAGTTTGTAGATTCAGTGTATTTTCCTGATAACAATGTAAAAGGAACATAGTATTTTAATGATTTTTTTGCTGATATAAGCTATTTTTATTACTAATAACATTTGTTAACTGAAACTCTTTTGATTGATATAATTTACATTCGTTTTTAAACAACAAAAAGAGAAAAAAAACCAAACTAACAGGTTTTAAAAAATATCTAATAAAATGTTTCAACCACCAATAGCACTTGCTATTGGTGGTTGCGACCAATGTTACCGCTAAATCCTTCAGAGAATCAACGGTCACTTAGATCAGCTGTTTCTAAAGTCTCAAAGCCATATTCCTCTAATATAAGTGGAATAAAGACATGTTACTATTTAATTTATTTGAAAAACTAAAATAAACAGTGCTGACAATTCTGTTCTCTCGAGATAAAATGATCGAATGATCTTTACCACCGATTAAAAACTGCGCGAAAATTTCCTCTACAATTTTAATTTCAAGGAACACCCAGACTCAGAACAACAATTTGTGAATCACACAAAGTATTGTCTCATGTAGTTTTCGAACCCACAACACTCATCGCTGTATAAGGCAGCGTGGTGACTGCTTAAAACCGCTAGGCCAACCGTGCAGTTACGTGCATTCAATAATGTTATTTGAATTTCATAAGTTTCTATAGTACTTAGGTCTATTTAATAGGGAGTCTACTGCTGTTAGAATTAAAGTGTGACGTAGATCGTAATTATATTGCGATCATTACAGAAGAACGAACTTATTGATTGATTTTCCGAAGTTGTGAATATTGGGGAAGGTAATAATATATTTTCATCTGCCTCGAGTAGGTGGTGACATACAAACCTTAACATTGACGAATAACTGGTAAAGATTTTTTTTATAGTTTGAACAAAAAAATATAGGTGCTCTTATAATGAATTGTGTGTAAAACAATCAGTTTTAAACTGTTTGAAGAGTAAAGTTACATTACCGAATAAGAATTATATGGAAAAATAAATAATTATTATGGTAGTTCATTTTGCGGTCTTAGACAAAACCATTATTGGACATTTGTGGGCATAAAGTGTTTGTGTTATTATTGTTTTACATTTCGTTAAATATATTTTTAGTGGTGATAAAACTGGGGTCTCTCAGCACTTTCATTATGTAACTACAAACAAGAGAACAAAGAAATAATGTTACAGACTTACAGATAATAAAAGAGGTAACACTCGTATTGGTAAATTTAAATGTGTGACATGTTTTGTTAACGTTAGATAATATCATCAGAATATTTGACAAATTTTTTGTTGAAATTTACGAAATTATATCGTTTGAAGTTAGTGAGAATTTTGTATACATTTTTTAATTTACAGTATTAGTATTCCCGATAACAGTTATTTGAAAAATACATAATACGTGAAACAAGCATATTAGGCATTATCGTCCTTAGATTTTTAAACCACCATCCTTTCGTCAAGACTAAAGGATAAATGGAAAACTCTGTAGGTTTTCAACCAGCTTGTTGGTCATAAAATTGGTTAATTTCTTTAACTGTGTGTATCTCTGTATCACTGTCGTAGGATTATTGTTTGTGACGCACAACCCCGGAATATTATACGGATTTACGGGCTGCGATATTTTTATTGACGGTGTACGGAAATCCGCAACACGGTATGTTTATATTGGATACCTTGACAAATATTTTGATAGGTATGTTTGAGGCAAATATTCGTTTTATTGTTATCTATATGGGTCGAATATATGAAAATAGTTTAAAAGATATTCTTACCATAATATTGGTACAAAGGAAGGGTATGTTTTTCTTAAGTGCTTATCACGTTTTGAGATATATCATTGATGTAAGATGTTTACATAGACTTGTATTTTTATCCCATAGGAGGCAAAAGGGTCACCTGAAGGAAAGTAACTATGGTCACACATGAACGCCTGCAACATAGAAGTCACAAACACGTTGCCGTTGAATGTATGAGTTGTAATTGTGATTTAAAAAAAAATGATATCAGAGAATGATGATGAATCTTTTTAAAATATAAAAAAAAAGATTAGGTATCTCTATGACAAGATAGAATCAAATTTGCACTAAAATAAAAATAATTTGCCATTGGATCGTTACTTGAAGATGTCTAGACATTAAGGCGGTCCGGGGTAAACAGAACTTTGAAAAACTCATCTAAGTTTTTATATCTAAAAGTGTTGAGGTCAAGAATGAAAATACATTTTAATATTGATAAAATCTTTCAACTATAAACTTTGCCCGAAGCTATAGTTGTCAAAGGTGTTTGATCCTTTAGTTTTGCTTTGTAGATTAATTTCTAGAGATACTGTCAAATACTGTTATTGTGCGTTCGTATGACCGTTAAAAGACGACTGATATTTTTTTTTATATTTGTTTACGTGACTGAATATTTAATAAATTAAAAGCAAACTTTAAACCGCTGCTATCTAGCTAGCCATTATTACTAGATATTTATCATTATTTATGTCTACGCTTAAATAATGATAAATGTCTAGTGAAATGGTAAGAGATAAACATTAAGCCTTTTGTTTTTTACGTGGCTTGGAGTGTAAATGACTTGGAGTGCCTACAGACCGAGATGAAGCCTCAAGAAACTGCCAGGTTTTATAAAAACGTTTTTTTGAAGTGAAAACTTCTGTAGCGGCGCTTTGTACTTTTTTGGATTGGGTAAAAATGTATAAACTCGCGTCAGGTCACGTGACCTGATCGAAAATTCGTAAGACGTATGGAGAGAGGACAGGCGGCGCAGGGCGCTTGCGCAAATGTTCGTGTGTGTATGTAATATAAATTGTCATGTTTGTGTACGATAGCGCAATAAATGAATATTGTATTCCACCACATAAATAATAGTACTTTTATACTGATAATGAAAGCAATTCGTACAAAATTATTCTCTAACCATTCCAAAAAATTTAAAAAATGCACAACGTTAATATTCAAGTTTTCACTTCTGCCGGCACTCCCGGAGCGCAACCCGTCGATTTTTTTATATTAATTAGATACGACACATGAAATTAAGGATTCAAATAAAGAATAAACAATACATGTCACTTGTTATGCAAGTAGCCTTGTCGATTAAAAGATGTGACATAAAGTTCACGGGACTTAAGTTACCACATTTTTTATTCAGCAAACTAAATTATTGTGACAGGTTTTCGAGAGGTCAATGCACTGTTTACTGTACTAAATAAAATAAATACATTTCTTACATTTCAGTTTTCGATTTCAATTCTACATATTCTTGTTTTCGAGATGCGTCGAATAACGTATAACATATATTGATCCTATGACACGCTATCGTCCCTGGGGAATCTTACAAATATTTTGATGCAATGGAATCAAATATCCCAGTACAACGTAAAGTGTTTGAAGCTCAGTTATCTTATATATTGGATACAAATACAAAAATTTTTGCAATATTGGATGCAGAGTATATCTTTTGGTACTTAGTATTCAATATGGCAGTTAGGATTTGTTCCGAGTGTAGCATTGCTACAGAGGCATATCAGTAATCTTTGTAATAGTAACTTATATCAAAAGTATTCAATATTATTTATCTTCTTTCCGAATAAATTTCTTCTTATTACTCTCTTTTTACCAAAAAAAGAATAATGTTCAATTAGGACTTGTGGTCACCGTGTGGTGACGGATTGAGAATACAGTGTGTTTACCGTGGGAGAGTCACGCTTCGGCATGCATGGGCCGGCTCGACCGGAGTTATACGGCCTCACAGAAAACCGGTGTAAAATAGCGCCTGCGCTGTGTTTCACCGAGTGAGTGAGGATACCGGAGGCCCACACATATTTGAATAACACGTCTTCCTTTCGCTTGTTACCCGATTTTGCTCTCTCTTGTTAAAATAGTGGCAACAATCGCAAAAATAAATGTTGAAACAGTGAGAAAGCATCGTGGGAGAGCCACGCTTCGGCATGAATGGGCCGGCTCGACCGGAGTAATACCACAACCTCGCAGAAAACCGGTGTGAAATAGCGCTAGCGCTGTGTTTCACCGAGTGAGTGAGGATACCGGAGGCCCATACCCCAACCCCTCCCCCCATCCCCCAAAGGTCGGCAACGCACTTATGACGCCTTTGGTGTTGCGGGTGTCCATGGGCGGCGGTAATCGCTTACCATCAGGTGATACGTCTGCTCGTTTGCCCATTATTCATTAAAAAAAAAAAAAGATATTCATACATCATACGCCAGTTCCCTTGTGGTCCCACTTTATCAACTGAAACGTCAAAAAGCAGAACTTTTGAGGAGTTGAAGCCACGCGTGACCTTTCGTCATATCAAGCAGCGAGAACCCTCTCATTTCTTGAACAACCAAGTAAGTCACCTTTAGTAAACATTAAGTGATTGTAGTAGGTGCTGGGATACTGAATGAGTGAATACTGCCAGTATTGTTAATCTTTTTCACCAATTTCCTCACTTTTACATACGATACAATCCTTTAGGCCGACTTACAATACAGGCGAGTTAATGACCTATAAAGCCTCCCTGATTCGTTCCCTAATGTGTTTTTAATGGCTTACATTTTGCTATTGAACTGTCATTTAATATGGCTAACAGAATTTACGACGACCAACCAAAGCTTTGTTAATATTTACCCTGAATATTTATGGTACACAGTTCTGGTAATTATTGGGCTTAAAAATTTGTTGGATATTATTTATTGTCGTGTGGAAATGATAACTTGGCTATGTGCAGTCATTGTCAGTTTCTCATTTTAGTAGAAACTGTTAGCCAATAAATTATATCATAAAAATATATTCATTATTGTAATGTCTTTAATTCTTAAATCAAACCACGTTTTATGAGGCACTTCTTTTATTCCTGGTTCAACGTACATTCTTCTTTTGATGAAGTCGCAACCAGCCGGCTCACTCGGATCAGCTATTTCTGCCAATGTCAAGTATTTATGGCCTTCAATTATAAGTCTTCGAGTCTTTAAGTCGTCGTCGTGATGAAATTAATGATAAAAATATAAAAAATTTGGATGACATAAAATAGGGACCGTCTTCCGACAAAACAAAAAAATATCTCCTCAACGTGCTTTCCAACATAATATGAATGAATGACTTGACATTCCCGGGTTTGACGTTTACAACGCGTTTCATTCTACGCTACAATTATAGCACATCTTTTTCTTATTTCTGAAGTAGTACTTAAAAGCCCAGATCTTGAATTTCTACCCTATTTTATTTTAATTTATATTTATATAAATCACTAATTAATTTAGGAAGTTCATGAAATAAGGTCAAGGTTTAAGGTCAAGGTCAACCATTAGTTGCTTAGAAGAAATAAAATATTATAATATTGACCTAACTAATTTGAAATTCATAAAGATCACCAACTATTATTATCTGTGGACCAAACATAAAATATTTTATAATTGAATTAATTTAATTGGATTGAGTTAGTTAACATTATTTCAAAAGCTAGCATATTCTTAACAAGATAAGTAAATAATTTAATAAAACGGTCTGATGAACAATATATTAGTCCATATTGAAAATATCTTAGGAGATTAATGTAATTCACAAAAGGTTATGACTTTAACTAAGAAGAACATGCGCTTAAGTTTATATAAATTTATATAAATAGTTTGTCTACTTGAATACGTCTTAAAAACGTGATGACTTAAGTTATAAGTGATTGTAAACTAACATTAGGTGAGGCATTTGTCCGGGAAGCTACACGGAGTTTCTAACTATAAGTCTTCAATAGGAAATAACAAATGGTTTATTTGTAGATGTACTCTTTTTATAAGATTAAATAAAATAAGAGTAATAACTGAAAATCAAGACCCTCAACTAATATCTAAAGAGACTCACAACGTTATATGACTGGATTAAGAAACTGATATAAAAGGCAAAAGCTACATTTTCAGCGAGTAACGTAAGGCACTTTATACTATGATAACCGATATAGCTGATGGGTTGCTGTTGCAAACTAGATTGGGATCAGCTTTAAGTTAATTTTTACGCGAAGTGATTGCCATCATTCCTCCACAACCCGAAAATAATTTCTACAGTAAATTAGACACCATATAAACATGGTTAACGTCAATATAGCATTGGATTAGGTTAGTTTGTACGTTCGTATTTTCGTTTACAATGTCTCTGTCTTCCTCTAATAGTTTTCGGAACAACTTCTGTCCAGTTTAATCTTACATACACTTGGCTAAGTAAGTGGAAACTGTGGCAAGTGGTTGCTATCGACCGGTTCTATCAAACTATCGGAATTATAGTAAACTTTGAACTTGACTAAAATTAGATTTAGGCAAAGACCATTCTATTTAAAAATTTATGTCTGGATGAACTTGAAGTTTTGAAGGAAAAAAAACCGTTTATCAGTAGATGCTATTATCTGTTTAGACTACTGCCCTATGCTATCAATCTCAAGCTTTAGTGGTTAATAGACTCCACTATCAAACCAGAGGTTTTGCCTAGTCTGGGATCAGAAGTACGAGTCTGAGATGTGTTCAAATACTGTTCAGCTTTGTAATATTAATATGATTACTCTTAACGTTGTAAGTTATTCTCATATAAGTAAGATTTGAAAAGTGCCTTCGCTTGAATGGTATTAACTTAGAAGAAATGCATGATTAGAACATTAACGCGTGCTTTAAATGTAAAAATTAAGAGAACGTAGAAGTTGTCTCCTCAAATGTAAATTCACCCTAAGATATAAATTACACCTCGGAAGTCGAGTAACAGGCCAGCGGGCGTCGGGAACAGCACTTGAATTACCAGGATATTTATAAATCTTACGCGTGTTCTGTTACTAAAAGAAATAGAAAGAAAAGGGAATGCACATTCAGTCTCGTTTGTGCGGTGTAAGTAGTTATGTTTGAAAAGTACTAAATGTAAATATATACATCATCATCATCATCATCTTCCTAGCCTTTATTATTCCCAATATTATTTGGGGTCGGCTACCAGTTCAACCGGTTTTACCTGAATATCAGTTTTTACACAGAGCGACTGGCATCTGACCTCCGCAACCCTGAGGGCGAACTGAATTCGAAGGTTGAACTAGTTGTCAGTATATTTGAGGGCACTGACTTCCCAATAACGATTGCCATAGCTGTTCATGACAACCGGGACCGACGGCTTAACGTGCTCTCCGAAGCAAGGGCAGGAAACACCCCGCCTTCTTCCATACTCCGGGCTGCTATTAGGAATTTCTTGTAGGAAAAACCCAACAGCAGTCTGACCCGGGAATTGAACCCGAGACCTCTTGATTTGCAGTCGCTTACGCTAACCACTAGACCAACGAGGCAGTCAATCATGTAAATATATACATAACAGAGACAAACTTCTTAGCACTCCATGGATTCACCGTGCGGGTGCCGGGTCCATCGTGTGGCAGAGGGAGAAACTCAAAGCAGTTCCCAGGACTTACGACCTGGATGTAGGTTTAAGGAGGCCCCCTTTAAGATGCGCATCAACGCTCACCTTCACTGCTCGAGTTTCCCGCCCTACCTAGCCAAATTTGGTAGGAACCTGTTAGTGCAGCCTTGGATACTCGTTCTAAAATAGAACTTACTGCAGATCTCGACAGGCCAAGGTCTTTCAGAAGGTTATAGAGAGATTTAGCTGGTATACCTCTCGCTCCTACTTCTACCGCGTATAAATTAACCACATAGCCATTTTTGTTAAGTTCAGTTGTTAGATCGTAATATTTATTTAATTTGATTCTATGGTCTTTAGGAATATTAGTTTCCCACGGAACCGTAAGCTCTACTAATATTATGTGTTTAATTTGTCTAGAGAAAAGGAATATGTCCGGTCTGGATGACGAAACACCAACATCCTCTGGGATTTTATAGTGCTTATCATACGTATCCATCAAAATAGTCCAGTCAGGTGCAGTACCTAGGATTGAGAAAGGCTTGCTTTTAGATTTGGTAGTTGAGCCATCCTTTATAAAGTTAATTTCTCGTTTATTTGTAGTCAATCCTTTTTGGGCTCTAGCTACTGAAAGACTTACTGCTTCACGTATGATTTCTAGTACTCTATCATGTCGGCGTGAGTAATAACCCCTATCAAGCAGCACCCTGCAGCCTACCAGTAAGTGCCTAGCAGTACCTACTGCCTCACCACACGTATAGCAAGATTTTTCAGATGCTTTCCCCCATCTCACTAGGTTACTTTGGTCTTGGAGGGTCATTTGGAAGGCATTCAGATAGAATTTTAACAGGGCAGGAGACCAATCATATAGCAAGGTGCACCATTTCAGGGCTAACGGGATGCAGAACTCACCTATAGTTAACCACTCATTTTGCATTTCTAGATTCATTGCATGCACTTTATAGATATCATTTTCATCTTGTTGTATAAAGGATTTTATTATTTCTCGGTCTCCCTTCTTCTTTGCGAAACCCAGCCCGACTCTATTAAACTGTGCACCAGCCATAAATTGTTTATGGAACTGAAGTCTTGACTCAAGCTCTGTAACATATTTATCTTTTGGGAGTGATGAGACTATTTCATCCTGGGATTGTCCCAAGACATGCATTTTGGTAACTCTGAGGTGTTTATAGAGTTCCGATGGCTTCTTTAACTTCATCCCAAAATTGTTTTGATCTCTAAATAGAGTTGAGGGGTCAGCTGAGTGTGCAATTCCGAGCCATAACTTCAATATCTTTTTGACATTTGCATCTAGTTTTGCAAGGAGGCTTTTACCGATGTCATATACAAGGAAAGACCAAGTCAGACGCGACGTAAGATAATTGTCGTATATCCAAACTTTTTTAATATTGTTTAATGGTTGTTGGTCTACCTTATTTAAGTCATTAAGAAAATTTTCGACAGTTATCTCACTCACACACACAATTAATAAAATAATATCTCAGTAACCACAATGTCTCCGTAAACCAAATACCTAATATTTGGGTGGCCTATTAACATACAATTGTAAAGCGTTCAGTGAGACTACGGAAATCAAATTGATAAACAAACCCTGAGCTTGCAAATAGGCTCGTCAAAAATAACTTAATTAAGGAAATTATAAATTAGTTTTTTTTTTATTTATTGAATTGGGGACAAACGAGCAGACGTATCGCCTGATGGTAAGCGATTACCGCCGCCCATGGACACCCGCAACACCAGAGGCGTCACAAGTGCGTTGCCGGCCTTTGGGGAATGGGGGGAAGGGGATGGGGTATGGGCCTCCAGTATCCTCACTTACTCGGTGAAACACAGCGCAAGCGCTATTTCACACCGGTTTTCTGTGAGGCCGTGGTATCACTCCGGTCGAACCGGCCCATTCATGCCGAAGCGTGGCTCTCCCACGTAAAGATTATACTTAAATTGTGTACTTTGCTACAAGCCAAAATTGGTAAACAAATCCATACGCATACAATCATTTAAAGCTTCAATCCAATTGTGACAGAAAATCCGATGCGCTGAACAACGCTGAGTTAGTTCCGCCAAATGATCACACTGATTATATTGGGATTTCAGTTCTATTCGGCTATTTTGCTGTCCGTCTACATGTTTTGTTTATTTGACCGTTTATCTGTCTGTAAAGACTCAAGTGTATAGTTATCAACTTGAAATTATCATTTAATACTCGGTCTGCGTTTAGTATCTTTAAGAAAAGTTCCGGAAAAGCTGATGATGATGTAAGATTATTTAAGACTCATCTTAATCTCACTACTCGAAATAAGCCGGTCCTCGGCTTTACATGTCGTAGATAAATAAAAAAATATGGTATTCTTACTTTTATTGCGTAACGTTTATGTAACAACACCATGTCACAAATACTCATATTTATTTCATTTTATTTTATTTTATTTGGACAACCAACAAGAACATACACCTTAAAAGCTAAGAGGCACATAACAGTAATGTACAAACATTGGTGCTGCCTTAATAATAGGTTGCCACGAAAAGCATAAATATTGTTTAAACAGACAGTTGGGAGCATAAGGCATCCCTTAACTTAAAATATAAAGAAATCTGAATACGTTTGTCCTAGCTTATTTATGAAATTTTTTTCCTAAAAGATGGTAAACTTAAGTAAAATATATCGATGTCCTTATTTTTGCAGACAGAATTATACTCTGCTTGGAGTCTATTTAGTCTATATTATTTTACTTTTATTTTAAAATATTGAATGAAGAATCTTTAGATGTTTTTAAACACGTATTAAAAATGAGATCTACTCATGTGATAGGAGAGAAGTCTATTGACTTTACTTAGTTTTTTTGTTATACCTGTTAACATTTATATAGAAAAAAAGTAGGTATTTAGAAATGAAACACATTAAATGCATCTGCATACATTAAAAATAAATAAATTAAACAAATACGGCTTTGTTTTTGTTGTATAACGAGACTCATTTCTTATAAAATTATTTAAAATTTGCCACACCTTTATTCTGACGTTTCGTTTGGATACCGCTCATGGTCATTATGCCGAAACTGCAAAAAAACTGTGTAAAAGTCGCGAAAGTCTAAAAACAGTTATAACGACTTTAACCAATAAGTAATGGTAGTTTAATCATTTATTTTATTAAATCAATGTGCCACGATCGTAAATACAAATTGGTTTGGTACAAATTAATTCAATCTTCAAATAAATATTTTTATCCCTGGTTTATTTTTAAACCGAAATCTGACTTTTCATTTACAATCAGAACCGCATCGGGTAGGACGTAACACGGATTTAATGGCACCCCAGCAGTGGGGATGGGCATCGAATACTCGTTTGGCCACCAAAGCCAAATGTAGTGTTGTCCTATTTATGATTTATACGTTTGCGTCGAACTGTTTGTTGGGGTGAATTTCAAGTAGGTGGATTGCATTATTGACAGCTAGCTTTTGCCTTTGGTTCCATTAAAAAGTACGTCGATAAACGCACTAAGAAGTAACCTATATCCTTTTTCTAATAATCAACGTATTTTTATGCTAAATTCAATTAAAATCGATGTAACAAAAAGCTTATTACCGATCAGAGACAGAGTTACTTTCGCATTTGCAATACTAGTAGAGTAATATTTGAAAAGCCACGTCACGTCAACCGTGGTAGAGCCACGCTTCGTCATGAATAGGCCGGCTCGACAGGAGTGATACCACGGCCTCACAGAAAACCGGTGTGAAATAGCGCTTGTGCTGTTTTTCACCTAGTGAGTGAGGATACAGGACGCCCATACCCCATCCCCAAAGGCCAGCAACGCACTTGTGATGCATCTGGTGTTACGGGTGTCCATGGGCGGCGGTAATCGCTTATCATCAGGCGATACGTCTGCTCGTTTGCCCTAGGTATAAAAAAAAACAAAAAAATAATAAGGACTTATGTATGTCCTTATTATTTATATACAGCTAAGTTATATACAGCTCGTTGTCCCATCTGTAACTTAAAATTAAATTTCTAATATTTTTATTTAAAATATTTACAACACACCAAAAAAAGTAATTTTATTGCACTTATGATTAGTGACCCTTACTGTCAAGCTATCGTATATCGGTCGGGATTCGATTTCCAGACAAGACTGTCCTCCTTAAAATTAATCTATTTGTTGTATTTATAAGCTGGAAGAGTACTTAAACCAGTCTAAATCGACAACTTGAAATTTTCAAATTACGTAATAATCGCTTTTCCTCATTGTAATTATAATGCAAATCTGTTACAAAGCGATTTATTATATATCCTAACAACCTAACTCTGTATAACTAAAACCTTTAATTAAACAAATTTTAACTTTGAAATATAAATTTATATGAATTACGTGCGTCATCATCAACATAATTATATTTCGTCCCCTACGAGACATAAAGGGTAACTCCGTGAAGACAATGAAAAAATTTAATCATCCACAACAGAGATTTCGGCAAAGTTATGACAGTTATAACGAGGGATAACATAAGCTGCGATTTATCATCACATACATTATTGATATTAAGGAGTAAATAATTTTATAAGCAGAGCGATGAGCGTTGCGAGTGAGCGAGCGATATATATCACTAGCTGACCCACGCAACCTCATTCGCGTCATCTATTGCCTGTAGCGTGAAAAATTTCCCCCGTTTTTGAAACATTCTTCATTGGAGCTCCGCTCCTATTAGTATTAGCGTGATGATATAAAGCCTATAGACTTCCTCGATAAATGGACAATCCAACACTGTAAGAATTTTTCACATCGGACCAGCGGCTCCTGAGATTAGCGCGTTCAGACAAACAAACTCTTTATCTTTAAAATATTAGTATAGATTATTTGGTAGTATCAGCTTCATATATATAATACTAGCTGACCCACGTAATCTTGTTTGCGTCTTCTATTGCCCGTAGCGTGAAAATTTTTAGAATACATGATAAGCCTATTAAATAACTCCATATTCATATACACTAAAGATTAACACCAGAGGTCGTGGTATCATTCCGGTTGAGTCGGCCCATATATTATATTGGTTGGTTGTCATGAAACAATGCCCCCTAGAGAGAACAGTTCTTACTATTCTCTTTCTCGGGCTACTGTCATATGCAAGAGTATGAAGACTCGAATATATTAAGCAAATAAAAACATAAAACAAAATTAAAGAGCTCCAACAATATTATTACAGTAAGTTATAGTGTAGTTGTATAAGTTTAGGAACGAGAAAATATGGCTAGGATTATGAATTCGTCTGTTATGGACTCGTTTACGAATTTTATGTTGATTAGCTTTATAATATGCAAATTGAAGTCGTAAAGTTAGCTAGTAGATAAAAG
Source organism: Spilarctia lutea (assembly GCA_916048165.1). Taxonomy (NCBI): domain Eukaryota; kingdom Metazoa; phylum Arthropoda; class Insecta; order Lepidoptera; family Erebidae; genus Spilarctia; species Spilarctia lutea. The sequence continues at coordinate 2,690,507 of OU696490.1, forward strand.
TAAAGAATCTAAATACAAATTAAGTTATATTGCACTGTTTAAGACTAGTCTGTGTATAAATTCATTATCAAAAAGTACTATTGCTGTTATACTATTATAAGTACTATTATGCATGCTGACAGATGAAATAAAAATTTAAAACACCGTTCTCAGGATAAGATGATGATGAAAATGTACTCCCAGACAATTCGGCCAGTCTCTACATAGACCAGCTAAATACTCAGAAGATATTAAAGTGCACAAATTTGTGCGCAAACACAGGTGCGCTTCTTGTTCCTCATTCTCATATTCTGATAGAACGGCTACCTAACATGATTGGGAAGAGATCAGACGTAGGAACGATGGCTTTAAGTGCTCTATGACGGATATTAAAGAAGAAATATTTAGGGTCCTCGTAACTTCATTACTCGAAAAATATCTAAAAAAAACTTTAAGGATTATATATATTGGTTTTGTATAAGCCTAATTTATCACATCACTACGATCATTTCGGTCTTAATGTGTCCAAAATGCTTCTCTCACAATTAACGTGTGTATATACAAATACAATTTATTTGCAACTATACTATAGACTATATATATGATATGAATAATATTCCTATATGATATGGTTCGCTTCACACTAAGTCCACAGTTGAAGTTGTGTATCATCGCGCCCACAAATGACAAAAGTTTTTCACGCAACTCGTTTATAGAGGCATTACGACGAATTGGTATTGTTTGTTGGCCAGTAGCAGTAACATAATTCATAGGTGTATATATTATTAGTAGGAACTATACATCGATGTTATTTTCTTTTTATTGTGAACATTGTTATGTGCAAGAACAGACTTACTGAAAAAATACAAGTCTGTAAAAATTAACTAGTGAACAAATATGTTATGTAATTTTTTTCACCGAATACATTTCACAACAGTATGAAATCAAACAGTAAACTTGCATACAAAATTAGGCGAACATTTTAGGAAACATACATCGATGCCAGTCACTTAAAGCAAAATATTATATACAAATTAATAGAAAACCCTTTGACGATGAAGAAATATCTAAATTAATATCCACAGAAATGTTTAAAAATACTTAAAATAGCTAAATATACATAATACAATATATTAATTGACTGCCTCGGTGGCGTAGTGGTAGCGTATGCGACTGCTATGCTTGAGGTCTCGGGTTCGATTCCCGGGTCGGACTTTGGTCCGAGTTTGTATGATCTGCAAATATTTGTTTCGGAGTTTGGGTGTTTTCTATGTATAATATGTATGTATTTACAAAAAAAGAAGAGTATATATATTTATTTCTGACTAGAGCCACCAACTCAACTATAATGAGCGGTATTACTATACATTAAACTTATTAATTTGTATAAACAGTCCCAATATTGTGTAGGTGTAATATGAAGATTCTCTATTCTAAATATATATTCTAATAATTAGCTTTGTTTCCCTTAGGACTCACATTGGTTTGGTGTAAGGATGTAGTACCATTCCTTTCGAACCTGCCTAGATGTACATACTCGCGCTCCTATACTAAAAATGAAAAATAATGTCGACTTACGATTAGTTTATTGTTCTGTTAATCATCTTACCGAAATTAAAGAGTATTAAAAATCAACATAATTTTATTGAATCCATTTAAATTTAGTAGTAAACTCCGCTTAATAAATTTCGAAGTTTTCAGCAACAATTTTTATCTCCATAACCCGCCACAAATACTCTTAACAAAAGCCTTAAAATCTTATATGTACAAGAAATTCCCAACAAGTAGGTAGTGTTCAAGTTAAACGGATATTAGGGAGGTTCACGGTGGACGATTTCGGAGATCGGTAGGATAGTAGATACCGTAGTATGACGTTATGAAGGCTGTACAACCCACCCAGTCCTGAGGTGAGATCTTTTTGCTCATAAAAGCCTATTTTGCGAGAGGAAATTTCGGTACAAAGTTTTGTTGGGACGAAATTGTATTGTGCGAAGAAAATACCATAATATTTTTGGTTTGGCTATTATTATAAAGGTTAAGCTCTACCGTCTATACTTTCATAATACGAGTAGGGGTAAATATATAATACATTTTTACGGCATTTAATAAAGCAAAAAATGTAAGTTAATTGAGTTATAGCTCTATAAGAACCAGTTAAGGAAGATTTTGGTACGTTAGTAATATTCCGACGTATAGATGGAAAAAAATGAATTGTGTGTGAAACAAACAGATAACAGGTTGACTGGAAATTGTGGTTTAACAGTACGGAATTTGGGCATATTCATACAGTTACTGAATATTTTTATAATGCATAATGTCAGACTGATCGTCTAATTAGCCAGTAATACTATTTTATTGTCATCTTAACTATTTATATATACACATTTTATTAATGAGCCTGTTGTATCCCACTACTAGGTAAAGGTCTGCAACAAGCCACTTCTCTTTTCCAAGGCCAGTTCCGGCCAGTCACTGCGATAGGCGTCAAGATTGTCGCGCCATCTTTTACGGGGTCTGCTTCATCATCGGCGTCCACCCTGAGGCACCCATCGTTAGACGACCTTGGCCCACCGGTCCGGATTCATCCGATATACGTGTCTGGCCTAATCTAATATTATAAATTCTGTTTGTGTGTTACGCTTTAACGGCTTTAAACTTCTGAACCGATTTTTTGGTTCTTGAGAAAGGCGAAACACGGAGGCGGAGTCTCGACCTAAAGTTAGTTAACAATGAGATATAAGATAAACAGACCATTATTAACAACTTTCTTAAAATAGAAATACTTAATTATGAGAACTGGAAAACTTTTCCAATTTATTCTATACGGCTTTTCTACAATACTACGAGTCTTAGTAAACAGTGTCTGTAGCTATAAACAGTCCCTTATAGTAACTCTGTGATAGATCAGCAAATGTAGCAAAACAAACCTTGGTTTAACAACTATTAATGGTGATGTAGTGATAGCGTATGTGACTGCTATGCTGTCTCTGGTTTGATAACCAGGTCCGATCAAATGTTTATATGACCTAAATGTTTGTTTCAGTTTTTTTTTGTGTTTGAGTGTTTAATATAAATAATACTCATATGTACGTTTTAAAAAAATGTACAAGCCATGCTTAGTTTGGAGCTAGATGAAGTTGAGCCTCAGATGTAGGAAACGTTAAAATACAGCATCCTGCATGACGCCATTGATAAAATTCATTTACATTTGATTTATGTACATCTTATCCTCAATAGCATATATTATATTGAATTGGGAATCTTATAACAACATCAAACAATATGGTTTATTATGTTTTAACACATACATAACATAACATATACACTTAGTAAATCAATTAACTGATTTCTTAGATAAACTTATTAAGAATACATACAAACTAATAAAACCTTGTTTATTTTAGTATCCAGTTAAAATATGAGATATACAATACCTTGGGTTAACGCCTGGCCGAGTAATTCTCTTTAACACTAACGCTAAATGTACGTTCGTTGGGTTTCTACCGCTGTGCTTCAGCTGTGCTTTTCTAGTTACGAACGAGTGTTCTGTAGTGTAGTGCATCAGAACTTAATTTAAATAAACGATATTCTAACTACAGTTCATTACGTTTAACAAGTAGTAGGGACCTCGAGATTACTACAGAGATATGACTATGATGAATAACAGACAGGCCAAGTTGTATACGACTTTGTCGAAATTTACTTATGTTGAGTTCTTCAAATATATTGGGAGGGTGTACCTAGATTTTTTGTTTCCATTTCATGTTGATAAACATCTGTTTATTGGAACGGAAGTTAGACGATGTGTCTTTCTCTGGATCTTGTTTTATGTGACTTTGGACTTAAATTAGTTATTAAAGAAACCTTGAGTTGTTATTTTTGTTGATACTGGAAAGTTGTTAGTCTTTAGGTGTCAATAAATATATTGACCAATGAATTTGAGTAATTTCAGTATTTCATAACCTTCTAAATAACAGAACTATTTAACTAATTATATCATTAAGTGGTCACATGTTTTGCTGTTTATGTTATTTATTGAACTAGCCAAACTTTGTAATGATAGCCGTTTATTTCTTGAGATACGCATATTTAACTCGGCTACTAAATGTTGACCTGACAGAAGCAGACCGAAGATGTTTTTATGCCTTCCTGGAGGTAACATAATCTTCTTTAAATGACAAATACTCAAAAGAAAGTCAATCCTGCTGGGATTGTTTGTTTTAAAGTATAAGATGGCACACAAGCAGAGTCACCTGATTAAGTAACCCCATGTAACCAATCCCACATGTAACTTGGCTAGGCCCCAAAGTGACTCGGTAACTCGGAGGTTGCCATGCCCTAGGTTTCCTCCACACAAGAGTCAGGGGAATAGGGATGTACGCTCCGGAAACCTCATTCAAGGATACAATTACTCATTGCTGGTCTTATGTGAGGTCGTAGTGTCACTTCGGTCAGCAGGCCCCTTCCTACCGAAGCATGGTTTCCCCATGATAAGATGTGGTTTATAATAATTTTCTCGGCAAAGAACTGATGATAGAACATGGTGTAACTTTAGTCACTTTGAGACCGACAGAGAAAGAATTCACACAAAGAAAAGACACATTATTATATTATCTTTTATACCTTTAGAAATTGCTCAACATTAACCAAAATCCACACTAAGCATTAATTCTAACGGTCAACAATTAAAATGATCTGTTAAGAGCAAAGCATTACAAAGACAATGAACAATAATATAACACTAAACCCACACAAAATATACGTCGTATTTCTCAGTTTAATTTAAATTAAACAATTGCCAACTAGCATTTAAACTATCTAACGGACAGTCAGTGAAAAGGGTTCAATTATTAACAGAATTGTCCCCTTAATATATGTGAGAATTAGTACTAGCTATATTAATTGCGAACAAGTTTGCGTTAGCTTTATTTTCATAGGATATTAACAGGGGTAGGTTTACGTAAACCGCTAACGTGTTTACGTCTAGTTATTGATTAGGTGCTATTTGAGGTAATCGGTTAGCTTCATTGTTAGTGCTATTCCTTTATTTTGATCTATTAAGTTTTTTAATGCTGTGAGGATGGTAAATTTACAGCTATAGAAAATTAACTAAAAAAATAACATACACTTAAGGTAGAGTCTTTATAATATATATAAACTTATAATTTATTGTACTTTTAAAGTGATGCTGTTTACACTAATATTAGTAGTCTGACAGCTAAGCTGCAAATTTGATCAGATTTATTTGATTTTAAGTTTAGATAAGTTTGGATCTCGTCACTAATCTAACTGTAACTAAATAATCTAAATGTAACTGTGTTAGTAACTGGTAACATATTGCAATATCAAGCAATACTAGCCAGATCAGTCTATGGTAGGTGTCCATTCTTGACATATTGAGGCCCCTCCCTGCCTGGGAGAACGAGCACGTCAAGTTGTCGGTCCCTGTTACTTTTAGAATATCTTTAACAATCGTAAATCGTTATGGATTGTTGACTCCTACAAGTTTTGTAACAATATTTCTACAGAATTTAGATTGATACTTAAGTTGTAAAGGTCTGATAGCATCGCTCCGCGTAGAAAATCGAAGTTCAGCTGTATCGTAATAGACCTAAAAAAGACCTCAACTTAATGTGGAAAAAGAAAACTCTGAGTTCAAAAAATAATACATATGCTACTATCTATATACAAAAATAATACTTTGATATCGATTAAATATTTATCTATACTAATAATAATCTATACTAATAATAAAGCTGAAGAGTTTGTTTGTTTGTTTGTTTGAACGCGCTAATCTCAGGAACCACTGGTCCAATTTAAAAAATTCTTTCAGTGTTGGATAGTTCATTTATCGAGGAAGGCTATAGGCTATATATCAATACGCTACTACTAATAGGAGCGGAGCACCAATGAAGAATGTTTCAAAAACGGGGGTAAATTTTCACTCTACGAGCAATACGAGTATAAGACGCAAACGAGGTTGCGTGGGTCAGCTAGTGTGTATTTAAAATTTCAACCGTAAAATCGTACAATCGGCTGAGTTCAATGACATCGAAATTTTCCCCACAAGTAACTAACGTTGTAGATACTTTTCTAATTCACAATTTGTGTAAGTATGCGTAGGTACCTACTTTCAGTTTGAGTGTGCGACCTCAAACCTTGGACTTATCTTTTGAACTGCTCAAACTTTCAAAAGCGTTTCGAAATGTTTCTCGAATACTTCACCACAAATTCGTCGATCTTTTTGTGGTTTGAAAAGCTATTGAAGAGTTCTGTGAAATCCGTGTTAAGTACTATTTTACTGAGTGGTAATTGTGTACATTGTTCTAAGTGTTTATCTGTGGTGTGCAACAGTTGCTTTGTTTTCTATTGTCAAAATAGAGTCCAAAATGTTAATTTAAGTTGATTAAAGCTAAGACTTCATACAGTACTTGGATATATAATTTATCATTATTCATAAATGCGCCAGTGCCGTTTTAGTTCCTATTTAGATTAACATTAAAATTTTTGTATTTTCTTCCAAATAAGAGATCGTATTTTTTAATCTTAAAACTACCGAGATATGTTAGTTTGTGTGTGTATGTTTGTTAATATATTTGAGTTAGGTTGCATTACTTTATGTGCATCATATTTTTGTCATATAAACTTTGAGAGTTTATACTTTAAAAATGCAAACCTTTTGTCATATTTCCAAAACAGTGGGTCTGGAAAATTGTGTATTAAAATATATGAATGTCATTACAGTGAATGTACCATTTTAAATAGCTGGTTTTGTATTCTGTTCAAGTTGTTTAACAATTTTATTTTATGTGTCTAAAAAGATACGGGTGCCCATATGACATAGACGAAAGGTTAATCAACTCTATTGAGTTAGAACTAGTGAATGTAATTTTCAGTTGATAAGGATTTTGTTAAAAAAAAGGATTATTAAAAAATAAACTTATCGTAAAGTATTTGATTGAAAACAGCAGATGATTAATGATAACCAGTTTAAGAATACTTTTGACTATTATTACAAGATAGCTTCTTTCACGATCACTCATTTATGATGTCAGTCTCAGTACTATCTTGGTATAGAATGTTGAAAAAACATGTTCCGTATGGACTACATTTTTCACCAACTGCAGATAAACATAGAAATATCGAATCTATGTGCAGGGACTATTTATTGTGCATTTAAGAATAAGAATAAGTAAAACTTTATTTGCCTTTATATCACAGAGTTACTTATAATTATTAACAATGTTTAAACAGTGTGACTATGAAGACAAAATGGTCTTGGACTCAGCATATGGATGACGACGCAGATCATGCCAGCTGCTGTAAGCTTATGCTTGCTTCTGTCCAAGCCCATCATGATTAACATAATTTTAGAATAAGCACAATGACACCATCCCGACCACGAAGATAAATAAATAAAATAAAATAAAAATAAAAAAGCCTTTTATTCCATGCATTTGCCAAGTGGTTTTACATAACATATTGATATAACATAACATAATGATTAACATATTAGATTAAAATTATTCTGAAAATAATTCGAGAGACCAAGAAGATAATAATTACTAAACATTTGAAAATTAATAACGTAGTAAGTTGTTGCTACTGAAAACGTTGTTTACAATATAATTTATATATGTATATATATATATATATATATACATAAGGTAGTATATCATAATATTTCACCGAGCATATGTCTTTGTAAGAGGCGACTAAGGGAACAAACTACGCAGGATATCAGTATTGTAAATGAAGAAAAACGTAGAACAAATCTCTAACAACTGAATCTGCTCATTTACCCAAGCTCTCCTAAAATAATATGCTACTGGCTAGCATGACATAGTGGACCAAAATCTTTTTTAAGATAAGACCTTTGTATAGCGGTAGACTATTAAATAGTTTTTGAACTAATATTTACTGCTATTCACTGTTCATTTGTTGTACTCCATTAAGAAAACATTAACAGCATATAATATAATTAGTAGTACATGATACAGACATTAGATATTACAATACACCCATTTATCGTAACACATCGTTACATATAAGTCAATATTGCTTAAGCCTTAACTATTTAATTATAGTAACAAACACAGAACCCTGTGCAATATAGAACAATTTACACACAACGCTGAAGTGATACTATTCCAGATCAAATGCTTTGTTATAGAATTAATCTCACCAATTCGGCGCTCGGTAAAGTTACACTATCGTTCGTGTAAAGTCCCATAAAGTTGTGGTGCAAGGAGTAACATTAGAACCAAATTGAAAACCATTATGACCTTATACATTTGTATTTAAAAAATTGGTGTAAAGCAATAATAATAAAAGTAATTTTCTCCGTTTTTGCAATAAATTTTATTGATAAGTTCTCAACCCCTGGTAGAACTTTAATTTATCCTCTAGTTCTAATTCTAATAATATATAATATTAATAATTTGTATTACACAAATATCAGAGATTATATATGTCAGTATCACTATTATTATAAGTCCATAATAATAAACCTTTCACATCTCACATTCGTCCATTCGGGTTTCATCTCAAACTAGCTTGCTAACTAACGGACATGCATAAATATTCTAAGTAGGCATCGACCGCAGGATATAGGTCTTGGCAATCAGAATCACTAACCACTAGACCACAAGCTTGTTGAATACTTTATTACACATACATGCTTGTACCTAATAACTAGACCAACACAGGGTCAGTATATGATCCTTGCCTATCAGAAAAAAAATCTAAACACGCTAATCTTATAACTTGGACCGCAAGTGAAGTTCCCACTTTACCGGCACGGAGTAGAAATTAATTAGAAGAGGTTGGCAAACTTGGCCGTGCCGTCGCTTATTGAGCCGCTGGCAAAAATATGAGACAGCCGTAACAGTATGGCCTTCCACTTACGCTCCAAGGTATCTATGACAGTATATTCTCATGAACAGTTTAGGTCAAGATGGTGTGAAACGGAATTTAAGGACCACTTTGGTGTAAGTATTGATTTTAGTGTCAATCTTTTCTTAAAAAGGAACCGTTTATTTTTTAAACAATTTTGAAAAAGTAGAGGTGCTCTATTCGTTGCATTTTCTTGTTTCTTAAAATTAAAAATTCCGAAATTTTTTGCTTATTAAAAAATCTTCTTTTTATGCAGACCCTATGTAGTCTTACTTTAATTTAATTGAAAAGATTAACCAGAGGTTGAAAATTATGTAATAAAGAATATAATGTATTATTATGCAGGTAACCATCATACAGTTTCAGTGAAGTTGGTAACAGAAGTCCTAAATCTATGAAAGTTAACACTGCATGTTTTTTTTTTTTATTGAATTGTGGGCAAACGAGCATACGTATCACCTGATGGTAAGCGATTACCGCTGCCCATGGACACCCGCAACACCAAAGGCGTCACAAGTGCGTTGCCGACCTTTGGGGGATAGGAAAGGGGATGGGGGGAGGGGTTGGGGTATATTCCTCCGGTATCCTCACTCACTCGGTGAAACACAGCGCAAACGCTATTTCACACCGGTTTTCTGTGAGGCCGTGGTATCACTCCGGTCGAGCCGACCCATTCATGCCGAAGCATAGCTCTCCTACGGTAAAAATGTCCGGTCACGGCATTTAGTTTTTTCTATCACCGCTCCTTTGTCTTACTGCTAATGTTATATTTAGATTTTAAATAGACATTCATTGAAAATGTTATCCTATCAACCTTACAACATAGGACATGCGCTGCACAACATCAATACTTATATGTAAGAATTATTATCAAACAGCGACCCACCCAGGCTTCGCAAGGGTGGATTTCAGATGCATCGAGTGACGACACGATTCGTGCATTTTAAATCTGTAATATCTTCGAATACATTTTTTAAATGAGGCTCTGTAAAGAGCCATATTGATCTACATTAAATGAAAAATGCGTTTAAGATATTTAAAACAAAGTGTTTATTTACACACACATTACACATTAGAAATCTCTGAAATGATCAGTGTTTCTCTACTGAATTATACATGTATCATATATTTAAACCTTCATCTTGAATCACTGCTATTAAAGAAACCTGAATCAAAATTCATTGGGTTATTTTAAACATCTAAGCATTAGTAGAGACCGACAGACAGCGGAAACGACTTTGTTTTATACTACGAGAATGTAGTGTAGTAGCAACAGAAAATCAATACCCTTGTCACCTTATACAATAAGTGTACCATTAAATTGACTAATTGGGACCAATGTATCTATTGTTCGTAGACGTAGAGGTAAGATAAAACAATGTTTTGGTACACATTGGCATGACAGGGATTGTCTTGGAGACAATTGTAATACCTTGGCTTGAATATTCAATCAAAGAGAATATTGTACCGTAAGTAAGTAAGTAGAACCGCACCCGTATATATATATATATATATTTAGCTATGACAGAGCTGGTGACTTCTCAGAGGAGAATCTCAATTAAGGTCAAGAAATTGATGTAAACAGATATAAAGTGAGTAAATCATATCCTGTAAGGTAACGGGATTAGTGTGATATGATCATAATATTTTTGTACTGTAAATGGTTTTGTTAAGTATTTTAATATCTCAAAATGCCTCCGATTCGTAAAAAATCATTTAAATATTCCGATTTCCGATCCTCACTGAAGAGGTGGTCGTACTTGGCGGTTTTAACGCCTACCACGCTGACTGGCTCAATTCCAATGAAACAGATCATGCGAGGAGATCTGTTCACGACTTGACCCTGGCATATGGCCTGATACAACGGGTTACAACGCCCACGCGAGTCCCAGATGTAGGGGGCCAGAATTGTTCACTGTTGAACTCATCTGTATGGTTACCTCGTATTCGTAAATACCCCACCTGGCTCCTCAGACCATTGCATTGTCCGGAGTACAGTGCCTCTCACATGCTTGTGCATGTAGCACTACAAGTCAGCAAATTGGGATGGCATGCGGTACTTCTTTGCGTTCTAACCTTGGAGACAGTTGTGCTTCTCGACGGATAATCCTAACACCGCTGCTGACTATGTTGCTGATGTTGTGCTGCCGGATATGGAGCTTTTCATCCCATACTCTGTGGTCCCCATTGGTGGCAAGTGTTGGCTCTGGTTTGGTCCATCTTCCAAAAAATATAAGTCGCAAGTGCGAAGCGAATTCTAGCAATGTGCTCCGGCACATTACGCGCATAAAAATAAGTATACATATATGTATATTCATGCATAATATAATGTTGTTATGTATATAAACTATCATAAAATATTATACTAACCCATCTGATCAGTGTGATATAATTATAATTGACGCCTTTCTAACGATATGTCTATATCTGCTTATGTCCACAAATATACAATAAATTATTCGAATTCAGAAGTCAATGTTAAAATTTAATTATCAGAACAAATGTAGAAAGGATTTGAGTTTCAAATAAGAATTAGAATTTCAATTTAAACCTCTGTAATTTGTGTTTAAAACGACGAGTTTTTAAATTTGCTGAGATCGGTCAATGACATCACAAATTTTGCAAAAAGTCAAGTGCCTTGGAAATGTTAAAAGGATTGCCACAGAGTAGGCTAGGCAAAGTGGGTGTTTGCGCCTATCTCGGAGGAACAGCCACCATTAACTTATTAGGGAGGGACCAGAGTGACGGACGATTGATGCCTTTTGGGTGATATTTAGTATAAAATATTGTTGTGTGCGAAAGAATGAATGGTTGTTTGTTACTCGTCCATGTGAGAAGTTAAAAGAATTTGGATGAAACTGGAGAAAGTTAGTCTATTTATTTATTTAGGGTTAGTTTTGTAGATATTTTTATGCGGTCATAAAAGATTCAACCATTTACTTTTCTATTTATTTAGCGAGTACACTGCCTCCTATCTTTGAAGGCTATGTTCAACAATAGACTGTCAAAAGCTGTTGACTTCTTATTATGTCATAAATAATAATTCCAATTGTGATTGTAGTCAAAAACACAAAAATAAATGAAAAATATTTTTCTTCAATATATTCATAGCTTTATATATACAGTGTAGAAAATATGTGTATGTGTTTATGATTAGGAATATAAAAGTTTTTGAACAGCAGTCCGCTCCGCTTCCAACCCATCCCAATCCCTAACCACTGTCACTGGGCGTAACCGCGACGTAATGAACTAATGATGCTGACGCACGGCCCATTACGACCCTCTACAGACTTAGTATACTCTATTGTACAACCTGCTCATGATCATCTCACAATATACTTACAGATTTTGCAAAAACTATTTATTTCATCATTCAATTTATGACAGCAAAGAGCTGCCTTTAAGATAATGAAGAATCTAAATTATTTATTTTAAAACTAACTCATGTGTTTCTACTTGTATGTAGAGTCAACAGCCGACGTTGTGGCTTGATTCTATTCTTATACCAGCTTCCTTTACTGGTGTTAAATCAATTGTAAAATCAGAATACGTGATGTTTTGAGTACAGTAAAAAAACAGACGTTACCGGAGTTTAACTCCTTTCCTCTATCTGAGGAGAGGTGACATTTAAAACACAAAGTTGCGTCGCTTAAGTTGCGTGTGTAAAAAGTTAAATTAAAATAATGTACTACGAATAAATGTGTTATTAAAATATATATTCAATAGCTTAACTCAACAGCACTTTAAGACTAAAATACAACAAGAACAAAAATGTTAACTTAATTATAATATGCTCTATTTTCTGCGCGAAGTCGGAGCAGGGTGTTAGTTTAGTATAGATGCATAGGATGAGGATGCAAATATGAAACAAAATATAAAAGTAACTCGCACGTATCATGTTTGTAGTGCAAGAGATTATCCTGTCAGCCACAGCAACTAACTCCGCTAGGCATCATTATGGTAATTTTATCGGAAAATTTTCGCCTGCATCGCTGAGCTTTTACCGCGCGTACACACTACTGTTTTAAATAGGTAACTTATAGCTTAATTGAATAAAAAAATTAACACAACGTCCTTATAGTAGTTGAATAATGTAAATAAGTTAGTTAGTAGTTTAGTTTTTAACTGGTTTTGTTGTTTAATTTACTAATTTATTTATCCTCATTCCGAGAAATAAATTCGGGCATTAGTGTCAACATTTCTCATGTTGTGTCCTGGGAATTATGGTATCTAAATAAACCTTAAAACTTACTCAAGGATAAATTCGCATGTCATCATCATCAACAACCCTTAATGTCTCACTGCTGGGCTCGGGTCTCCTCTCAGGAGAGGGTTAAGGTCATGCGTCCCCACGCTGGCCGAGTGCTGGTTGTGGTTATGTAGGTAATCTTGCCGTTGGATGTTTTTAAGCCGCCCAAAGGCCTCCAACTGAGCTTCACGACTGACATCCTATGATAACAACCGACACCGATTGCCTAACATGACCTCTGATGCATGGAGACGCTTATGGTATCATGCCACCAGCGGTCACCCATCCAGGGACAGCCGCGCGCTCGTTGCTTACTCTCACTTATTATTATTTTCTTATTGTTTTTAATCACCGACTGCAACAGAGTTATGAGCGACTCGCTTGTACTTTAAGCGAAATCGCAACTAGTTTCGACTGTAGGGGTATCACCTTATCCATAAAATCTAATATCACTTACATGTCTTTTTTTTCATTTATAAATTAAAAGGGTAAGGTAAAATTATAGTCATGAATTCTTTGATTGCGATATTCGAACATAGAGTAGATAAATTTGATATGAGTATAAAATATGAAGACATACATAAAGATTTAGGAAATTTTGTCGAAATGTTAGCGCTTTGAAGCATATTACGATTACCCTGCCAAATGCTTAATATAAATTCATAACCTCTGCAAATCTCGAGCCAAAACAGTATTAACTTGCAGATATGTATATTTGTACTTTGACGTAGCTTTTAATCACATAAATTTTAATTACAATACGGGAAACGCGAGCACGTGCAAATGACAAAGATTTTGGTTTTGCTTCGTGAGTAATGTTACACCAAGTATAAAAGACGTATGTATCTTATTAAATATTTCGTTTTACAAGTATTATGACTGAATATTCCGTGTATGGCAACATTGAATAAAATGTATGTGAGTTTGTTGTGTTTTATGTGTAAACTATTTTGTTTATCTTACATGTTTATAAAGATACAGATAAAATTACTAACAATATTAGTGACATTGTAACTAGATCGTTAAATTGTAAGAAGTTAAGTCGATTGACAATCTACCGGATTATTATAATACTAGTTTTTTCTCGAAACAAAAAGTATCCTATGTAACTTCTAATACCGCCAAGAATATGTGTACAAATTTCATGACGACCGGTTAAGTAGTTTTCGCGTGAAAGCGTAACAATCAAATTACATTCATATTTATAATAATAGGAGAGTGAAATTGTAATAGGGATTTGACAATACACCTACGACATATGTATAATTAATATACAATTTGCGAATGACGTTGAACTTCACTGCTTTAAACTGATTTTGTTGTTTTTTGAATGCCATAGAGTGGATTTCTGGATGTTTTACAATTACAATCGTGGGAGAGCCACGCTTCGGCATGAATGGGCTAGCTCGACCGGAGTGATACCACGGCCTCACAGAAAACCTGTGTGAAATAGCACTTGCGCTGTGTTTCACTGAGTGAGTGAGGATACCGGAGGCCCATACCCCATCCCCTCCCCATCCCCTCCCTATCCTCTTCCCATCCCCTCCCCATCCCCTCTCCATCCCCTCCCCATCCCCCAAAGGTCGGAAATAAACTTGTGACGCCTCTGGTGTTGTGGGTATCCATAGGCGGCGGTAATCGTTTACCATCAGGCGATACGTCTGCTAGTTTGACCCCTATTACAAAAAAAATAAAAATTAAACTCGGTAACCGACCAGAACTACTTTTTACTGTTCCTTTACGCATATATCAATGCATGCTATTTAATCTGATGGTTTTTCCCCTTCAGTTGGCAAACAAGTTGGCCAACAAATTGGCATTTTTTTGCGTCCGTATACCCATTATCGGATATTAATGCCCATGATAGCTCTCTTAAGGTATATTGAAGAGCTCATTAATCGGGACATCTTGGAGAAACTGCTGACCATGAAGATTCCCAAGAGTGGGCGTGTGTTGTGGCCATTAAAATGGGTATTAATTTACGTTTAATACTGTAATAACGGTTTTGGTCGAATTAAGTTTTATTAGCTCTTCGATGGTTACAATTTATAGCTGGGATTAGGATTATCGCGATTGCTGGATGGGGTATGTAGTACTTTTATTGTAATGACGCTTATTATTTAGAATATTTCAGAATGGTAGTTAACACATATGGTGTGGTGATATGAAAATTGTGAGCATGAAATAAAATTACACTTAAGATCAATTAAAGCTGCGTCTGTGACAAAAAATGAAACGCCAAAGAATGAGCTCATGAGTAATTTGTGAGGAGTACTCGTTTAAATAAAGGGCTCTGATTTTCTTTAGGTTAAATTTCTTATTTACTTCTTGTTAGCTGTGCGTAGTCTTTGTTTTTTTTTTGTTGTAGTATAAAAATCAACAGTTTAGTTAATTTCAATTGTATCAAATTATATTTATTTTGAGAACACAATTTCTTATACCTCTATTAGCTCAGCTTATAAATCTATATATATAAAAATGTTATGTTGGTTTGTCTACGCTTCAAAAACTCAAAAAGTTCTGCACCGATCGAGCTGAAATTATAAAAAGATATATAATCCGCATCAAGGATTGTTTTTATCAAATTTTTGCATCAGTCACATATCCGCGACCGCGAAAAAACACGAAAAAACCGACATAAACGCGGGCGGAGCCGCGGGCAACAGCGAAATATATAGTATTTCTATTTTACATGTCGTTGTACGTAATACTCGTAGGATACAATTGAAGGGGCCTATGTCCAGCAGTGGACTGAGATGGGCTGATGATGATGCTTAATAGGAGATTTTTTTTTTCGAAATTCCATTGCACTGTTAAACAGAATAGTTTGCTTTTGGGTGATAATTGATACATATTTCATTGCCTAAATTGTCTTTTTATTGGATATTTTTTTAGCTTTAACATATATCTCTAGTTTATGAATACTTTTTCTCTAACGCCTCTACTAAAGTCAACGTAGACGAAACCATTTAAACATTGATTGCTCATATTGCTGCTTTTACAGTTAAGTTTATATCGCATTTTTAGTGCCTCCACATAAACTCGTCAATCGACAGCTGACATCACGATATCGTTGCACTACGAAGTTCTCGAATGCTGTAATTAGTCTCGTTAAGCACAATCTTTTGGTCGAACATAAATGCGGGCTCAGCCAGTCTAATGTATTCCAGGCTACATTTACTTAAAGAAAATATTTGAGAAAATAAATGGTGCTCTTAGCTTCCATTAAGAGATTAATTATATGGTCTGCTGCGACTTAGATATTGGTATAGTGTTGAATAATGTATTTAAGGGAATGTTGTTTATTAAATTATTTTATTTGTCTGTCCAAATATCACAGTAATTGCTTTGCATTTTTTCGTAACCTTACTCTGTTATCACACAAACTATATTAACACCATGGGAGAGCCACGCTTCGGCATGAATGGGCCGGCTCGAACGGAGTGATACCATGGCCTCACAGAAAACCGGTGTGTAATAGCACTTGCGCTGTGTTTCACCGAATAAGTGAGGATACCGGAGGGTCATATCCCAATCCCTCCCTCCATCCCTCAAAGGTCGGCAACACACATATGACGCCTCTGGTGTTGCGGGTGTCTTTTATAATTGCCGAATGATCTGAATTTTTTTTCCGCTGTTAAACAGTTTAAATTTAGTTTTAACCCATTTACCTGAATCTTTTCCATTTAATGACAAAATAAGGAGGCTCTTTGTTTGTTCATTTGGCAGCTATTACAGGTTTGCAATCATTAGTTAGATGACGTAATCAGAAGGAGCTACATGTAACACGAACAAAAGTGCTAAAAAAGTTTAAAAGTCTAACTAAATATGTTTTAGATTAGGCTTGTTCGTTCATCCTTGTTATTAAGAGGAATTATCTCTTTAGTACGAAGTAGCTCTTTGGTATATCTCATGATTAAAAATTGGGAAACTGCAACAACACGTGAGCCTTTTCTATGTTTGCTCTCTCCGCTGTCTACTCTGACTGATGGAAAGCATGAGTAGAATTCAAGAGTGGTGGGTACCATTCTCATTGCCAACGTAAATAATGAAGCATGATGATCCAGAAATGCTTTTTCATACCTCACTCCCGAGAGATATATTTAGTGGGAGAAAAGTTTGTGTGCTGGTAGTGAATCCAGGTTTTGACAGCTCGGCACATGAAGGAACAGTCAAATCATTAAGTTCGAGGGCGTATGTCCACCCATTCAAAGCGGTGACTTCCATGGACTGTTGGTCCTGTAGAGGAAGGGAGAAGGTGATACCAATTGGAAGACCTCATCGAAATTGATAGGACTTTATGATAATATACCGAAATTTATGATTTAATTCTCATTTTAAAATTTAATAATATTGCTTAATTAAACTTGAATGGTACCAGAAATTACATAAATAAGTAAAACTGAAAAAAACAATATTTAATAGCAAATTGGATTATAAATCAGTATATCAGTCGGTCAGCTATTGAATCAGACAGAAGTATAAAATGAAAAGTATATAAATAAATAGAAAAAGCAGCTTACTATTGTGAGTATTAAATACCTACATTAAAACATGTTTCAGAAACATTAGCTGCGGCTAGTCACCGCTTATTATGATTATTAGTCGCACAAAAAACAGTTTCTCTTAGAGTTCAAAATTTGACTGATAGGATCAATTTCCCTTAAGGTGAGATTTGCATAAAACATTTAATATACGTCTCTGTTCATTCATTCATTTTGCATATTTTGTCATAAACAGACGCACTCAGAGGCACTAAAGAAAGTATTTTTTTGGATAATATTATAAGGACACTAATTACGAGTTTGCGGTTTCATTTTCATTACAACTTTAATGAAACTTACAATGACTAAAATACAATAAAAAATTAGAACGTCTAACGAAAAGACACTAATCTACGGATTAACTATTAATCCTGCATCGCACAATAGAAATTCTCTCGCTGATTGATAAAAAGACATCCCGATTTCAACTGTTGGTCCACGGTCAATCTAATAAAAGGCACTTTTAAACTGTTTACCAATTTGACATGAATAATTATATAAAGCTCGCTCTTCCGTAGATTTAATTCTATTTCAACTGACAATTCTGTAAAACTTGTCATCAGAGTATGGAGGACTGCGAAAACCTACTAAGACTAACTATATTGCACTCTTTACATCTCTGTACATCTATGTATATAGTACAATGACTGCCTCGGTGGCGCAGTGGGAGTAGGCCAAAACCTTATTTCTAATGAGAAAGGTATAAGAAAAAAGAACAACAACGTTTTCTAATAAATATAATCAAAAAGGCAACTCAGGTTTGTATCTTTATCCGAGGTTGAGTAACGTATTCAAACTGGTTTTTCTGCCTTTCTACATTAAATAATACGCAAAAATAAGAAAATGTACGTCATCCCATCAATTCCTTTAATATTCGTCTCATTAGCTATAATTCAGTACGAGGAAACATTCCTGTTGGAATTTCAGTCATATTTCAGTTTCAAGCGGTCGTTCTGTTTATACAAGGAAGTAAGTTATAAGCGAAACTGCATGGCGTATTAATTTAGAAACTTAAGTGTCTTGACATATAGTACTAAATATAAGACATCATTTAAAATAAATTTAAAGCTTTCCTAAAATAAAACAACAATGTCAACTAACGCTACAAAATTTTATTTAGTGTAAGGAAATATTAAGTATTTTCGAAAAAAAAACATACTTCTACTTTTCATATCGTTTGAAATTTAGACAGTTCAGACATTCAGCTCACGTTTGACATTACTTTGTTAGAAATTTTCAAGTTCTTTGCTATTTTATTTGCAATATTAATATTTACTCTAAGTTATTTTCAATTCATTTCAGAAAATATAAATGTTAAGTATAATTTTAATCTTTAAAAATTCATCCAAGTCCAAAGTCAAAGTTCATACAACGTTTTAACTTTATGACAGCTGGATATGATTAAAATATTTTGAAGCTTTATAACCGCTGTCGCTTTTAATTTAAACCTCCATTACTCGTCACGCCCGCCTACTGTTTGAGGAGATAATTTTCTTCTTAATTAACCCTCTTGTGAATGGCGTATTTAATTGGGCCATCGCATCGGTACGTGTGAGATGCCTCCCCTTATAGGATGTATGGGGATTTTTAATTGGAAACGCAATTAAGAAAGTTCATTTAACATATACGAAGGTCATATATTTTTTTATTGTAGCTTAACATACAAATGTAGACGCACTATGACACTCATTCTCTTCACAAATTTTTTATTTGATTTAATTTAAATCGTTTTTCTAAATAACTTAATGTTGTAGTTAATTACTCATTTCCTTCACAAAGACTTAATTTTAATTCATCCGATTCGGTTTTCTAAATAACGTAGTGTTGATTGTAACGACTCATTAGGGTCGCTTATAGAGGTTTTCCAGAGTAGAGGGCCTGAAGATGGCCATCAGGATGGTTTTTAGTGACAACGCCACATAAGCTACTTTTCTGTGTCCTCAAGTAGCCTGCTATATATGTTTTGAAGACTAATCTACGTTAAATCGACTGAATGTCAAACTCTAGTCAAGTTGACATTCAGTCGATTTATATTAACTTGCTGAAGGCATTATGAGTCAAGAAGCACTGACACTTTGACAGCACTGTTTACTGATCACTGTCTCCTTAGTTTTACTTCAAAGACTTATGTCAAATTTAAATTTGACATGTCCGATAGCAGTTCAAAGTTATAATCTGTCTATAGGAACCAGAAATAATTTTACTTTTTAGAAGTAAATATTCAAACATTTCAGTCTTTTTAATCTTTAAACAAATACATTTTCTTATAATCTTTTATACAAACTCGATTGTATAATATAAAAAATATTATTGCCATGGAGCGATAAGGCCGCCACTTGTACATTATCTTTATAATAGTTTTAAGTTTATCATGTTATCACACTACTACTGGTGTACAATAAAGAGATTTATTATTATTATTATTATTAAAAAATAGTACTTTCAGTTTCTCAAAGGATTTTCAACGGTTATTTAAGATAATGTGCTTATTATTTCAAGGATTAAAAAGTATTTACGAAATATATTTTTAACATAATTTTTGTAAATACGTGCCTTATTCATTCTTAGCAGAATGGCACGATATTACTGTCCGGAATGTATAGCAATTTGCTTTCTTTACCTCAATCGACTTGATTTTAGCAGTTTAGTAATTAGACTCATACCAGTTTGCGGAATGATTTTATGTTTAATAGTCTCAAACCTTCAATGATATCACTAAGTGAATGTTTTTCCTTTTGTTGGTATATTATCTTTAGGAGCATTTCAAAAATTTAAATATAGGTGACAACAGCTTGCATACTGTTTACTGTTCATGTAATACTAACACTATTGTACCTGAATATCAGACTTTTAAAAAAGTGGCCATGAGTTTCTATACCAGTTTTCTTCTCATAAGGCCTTACGCACTTTGGAAACTGGAAGTTATAGATCGATACAAGCGGGCGGCATTTTCGTGTTTTCACCATATTTACCTTGACAATCCAGTACATACTGTGGCGTTTCTTTGTGTCGAGCTATGATTTGTAACTGTAGCTTCAATTTAACGTTTATTAATGTCAGTTAGTGTCTTAATTGCGTAAATGATTTTGAACTGAATTTGAATTAAATTAAATCGTGACAGTTCTCGGGCCGCCTCTCTCCGCCTTCTTCAGCCAGTCTAGTCTTGTGGCTTAAAAACCATCAAAAGTGACAAAAAGTGCATGCAAGTAGTGTCTAAACATGTAAGTAAGTTATCTAGTAAGTAGTCTATATAAGAAAAGGATAACTTGTAATAAAACCTTTTCCTACCAATCCTTCTTAATAACGTAGTATCATCTGTCAAAACTTCACCCCTTTTTTCCTATACGTCTTACAAAACTTAAATATCTATAGATATAGTTATCTATACATATCAAAGTCTTCACACTTAACTAAATACTACAACTCCTTTTTGACTGTCTGTTATGTGTGTAAAAATTTACAATACAAAACCTAAACACTGCAAAGTTTTGACTGAATAAATTCTGAATGCGACACTCGAACCTCCGAATTTCCTCCGTCGAAAAAAAATCGCCATATATTTATCTCCGTCTTTTCACATGCTTTAACACAGCACCTCGTTTAGAACTCACTGAGTAAATAAATATGTTTGGAGTCGGCGCTAGATCAATGGAGGAAAGCATCCGGAAGGGATGGAGTTCCTCTTTTGATAAAAATAAAGTGTTAAATCTCTTCCGCTTGATTTTTGTACCGGGTGTCCATGCTGGATGTATTATTAGGTACATGTCTTCCATAGATTACACAATTATATTATATTCCATAGATTAAATTAGTCAGTTTTGTTGTATGTCAATTGCTAAATTACAGAGTAGATACAGCAGTACATACAGCAGGTACATACAATGGGTGTAAGGAATATCAAAGAGTGATATCAATAATAAGTAAAGTAATTACTGCATTAAAATCTCAAAGTCATCTTAATGAAAAGAATGAGTCGGAAGATGTTGTTATGTTACAGAATTTCTGTAGTTTTGATTACGATCGATGTCAATATTTTATAAAGGCATCTCCCTAAGTAGCGCTTATTGTTATTCTTATTAAATAAATAAATATTTCGGACGTCTAACACACAACACCATCTAGACTTAAGCTTAGCAGAGCTTGTATTACTAGACAACTAATATAAATACATTTATACATTTTTTTGCAAGTACTTACAAATACATAGAATATCCCCAAACTCCGAAACAAATATTTACATATCATACATTTGGTCCAACCCGAGAGGTCAAGCACAGCAGTCGCATACAATACCACTGCGCCACCGAGACAGTCAAAATGAAAATGAAAATAAAAAGGCAATTGAATGTTAAACTTAAAAAAAAATATAAAAGTAAAAAACGATGCCAGGGAAACTTAATAATCAATATGGGAAATATTCACGAACATCTTAAAATATTTTAAATTTATCCTGCGTGACCTTCATTATCTTTATTAAATTGAGAATACGTATTTCTAAGTCTAAATCTATCAGATATTAATATAATAAATTCCCAGAGATATTATGATCTATTTGATATCGTTATAAAAGACAACTTATCAAGAGAGTTGAAATGAAGAATCTTTTGATTATAAGTCAGTTATTTCGGGGGGCAAATATTTTGTCGGTGACGGCAAATACCCGTGTGGTGACTGATCAAGAATACGGAGTGTTACCACCTGTGTTCATCTCATGGGTGTTGTAAGAACCGACTTAAGGAGCAAATTCCACAGGACAGCAGCACTGCAACAAGTAGAAAAACTTAACACAAACCTTATACCAAACCCAGTTCTAGCCAGTGTGATATAAAAGTTCGAAACCTCCTTAGAAAGAGGAGATGCCAGATCTGCAAGATTTCAATTGTTATTAAACTTACCTTGATTGATAGCACTGTGATGGCTGTCATGAGAATACTGCACTCCACATTCATCATGATGCAATGTCCGAGTGCACGATACGATAAGTTAGCGAAAGAAGCGTTAAACTCGAACGGGAGAGGAAATGCACTTCCCCACTGCAAAGCCGACTCACCAGGCATATAAGAGTGCAATACTATTTCTTGTCTAAACTAAAAATTTTAAGAAACTGAACATATTTAAATAGCATTTCACTTAACAAATTGATTAAATATTTTCTGCACCAAAAACAATAGTGAGATATTATTTTCAATTAATACGACGGCTGCGAAAATAAATAACCATTACTTTTTATTACAATTGAAATCAATTGCAGAAGTTAATGAAGTCTGGTCACCCTGGAGAACCAACAATGGGAGACATAAATCCGATTAACGCTTTTGAAACTCAGTGCAGAGACGGTCTTATAAAAAAAGTACGCAACTTAACCCCAACAGTGTTAATATTACAGTTAGTTGTAAAATGAAAAATATAAAATAGTTAAGTCTTTTCCTTCGTGTGTATTTTTTTACCACTAAATTGAAATGATAGTAGATTGAGTTAATAGCCTAAAGGGCATCACTACTGCCACATTACAGAGGTTTATTGACCAGAAGATAAACGACTTTTACCAGGGAAGCATTTACTGGGAAATCTAGGGGTTTAATATTTGAATAAGTTGGGTATTTTTTTTAAATGGAAGGAAATCTCATTGTAAGCTGTGTGTTATAGATATTACTTTTTTATACCATAGGGAACATTTGAGCAGACAGAATACCTCATGGTAAGTGACTATCGGCGCCTAAGGACACATGTAGTTCAAGATTATGAATGTGATTACTGCCTTAAGGGGCCTATCTCATTTGGTAAACAACAATTTACCAAATGAGATAGGATAGAAAAAAAAAAAAAAAAAAAAGAATTTATATATATTGCTTATGCTTTCTACGAGGCAGAATAGAGACATTTTGGTAGGGTCATTCCTAACAAATATATAAAACAGTCGAGGCAAGGCATGGCCCTGCCGAAAAATAATAAATATAATACTTGTTTTCTAACAAATAAAAAAATAGCGCAACTTTTATCTAGAACCAAAATAGTACTTCTACATGCTAGAAAATAATACTGCCTAAATAAATTAAGCCATTCTGTTGTATATATATATATATATATATATATATATAAAACGTATTGTATCGGTGAAGTAACCGCATTAAAACAATACGCCATACATGCAGTGAACAATTATTTACATTATGCCTTAAATTAAAATACACGGACAAATTACAAAAATAGTTGCCAATATCAATTATGATACGTGATACCAAATGAAAAATTATTACTGTAAAACTACCATACATTTGCTTAAATTTTATTCAGTCAATAGTACAGAATAATTTATTTAACATATGATTATTTTCTACTAACATAAAGAAACTGCAGTTCTATGGTAAACAATACTGAGTAATTTTTATAGAAAGATGGAATACTTCCATTTCTTGAAACTTCACTTTAAGTTTTTAAGTTTGAGTTTTATATGGTGCAGATAATTTGCTATTAATAAGTGACATGTAACAGGCGTTCATAAGTCCAAGATGAGGGCCTGGAGATCTGTCCCACTGGGCGTCTCTAGTATGGAATCCAGTCTCTCACAAGAAATCATATTTTTGTAATTTATTGGTATTTCTCATACTACTTTTAAAATTAACCTTTTTGAAGAGAAAAAATAAATCATTATTATTGATTTTTTATTACGATCTTCATGCACTCTTGTATACATAAACGGAATTAATGCGTTGTTCATTCTTTACCACTGCACTGAGATTACAGTTATGTTTATGTATGGTAGTAGGAATTGAAACAAATTTACAAACACAATCAAACATATAAATATACGCTTAGAGGTAAAACCTTTTAAATAATATTTTTATGGAATAGGGGACAAACGAGCAATCGTATCGCCTGATGGTAGGCGATTACCACCGCCAACGGACACCGCGGAAGGCCAGAGGTGTCACAAGTGCGTTGTCTGTCTTTTAAAAAAGAGTACGCTTTTTTCCCGAAGGTTCGAAGGCCTTATTGGTCCGGGAATACCGCAAGCGACAGTTTATTTCACAGTTTTGTTGTGCTAGGCAGAAAGTTTCTACAAAAGCGCACAGTGATAAACTACGAGTATCTTAATGATGGGGATGAAACTGCTGTCGCGTAGGACGATGTCGGAAAGAGACGGCGGAGATTAGTTCGAACGTTTCCTGGAGCACTTCCATAGTAAATGCGGTAGAAGATACATAGCGAAGCCACATCTCTACGCAGCGCCGGAGAGTCTAGTCTAATTTAAACTTCTTGGCAATCGACGGTTTGAGTTGAATGCGGCCCAGAGGGAGGAGCTGGTATTAGGGTGCCCCGCCCAAGATGAGGATAATATTCCTTATGAGGTCGAACCTGCGCCTTATAAAGCAGAAGGCGGTGGGCCGAAATGATATACTATCTTGATCTGTTGAACACGCCAAGCTTCTTCGATGCCAATTTGGTCTTACGGAATAGCTACGAAATTAGGTTTGACTGAATTTAATAGCGAATAACGCAAGTTATACAACAAAAAAAATGTAGAAAAGTCGCAATTCTAAAAAAGATTAGAGTCACTTTGGAAGGTCCATATAATATATAAAAATATCGAATTCGAATTACCTGAGAGAAATAGATCTTTCTAATTCATCGTATAATATCTAAAACAATAAATAAACAACGGTTTTCAAAATACTTTTTAACAAATTTATGAAGTTTTAAGGGGCTACACTCAGCAACTTGTGCGCTGTCTTGTAGATTGCACATACCTGGCTGACGCGACATTTGTCTGTGGCATTAAAAAGTTTGTCGAAGCTCTTTCAAAGACTTGTTTATTTCATTAGAGTTTATTTTATTCTTTGGAATGCCATTGACTTCATTGAGTATTTAGCGTTCTATGTTTACAATATGTACGAAATAATGAGTTATTTCTTCTTCAAAAATATACCTTTCTTGTTCTGTTAAAAATTGTTACAGCTGTTGAAGATAATTAAGAAAAAAAAAGATTGTGAAAATTAGACATAAATAACAATAAATTTATTTTCGAGACAATTATTTAGCAGATTCTGTCAAAATAAAACAAACAAACAATGGCTTTTTTCAATACACATCTTTTACCTTAATTTCTATAGTTCTTACGGCCTTCTTATGATGTTTGAAGGCCATTAAATATCACGATTATTTTATTTGCTTCTAAAATAAGAAATATATGATTTTATATCCAGTTTTCATCCCCAATACGAGTGCAATTCATCTTAAGTGTTCATCTCCAAAGAGTCACAAGTGAGTATTGTAGTCGCACTCTCTGTGATTGACACTCTGCATCCAGTATTTGCTTTACACTCAAATATTTGACGAACTTTGACATATTTTTTATATACTTCTTTCTTGACGTTAATCGTGATGTAAGTATTATCAGATATCGATAATTTATTGTGTATTTGGTGTAAAATATCTTTCCGCTTGATATAATGGCATACTGATTGGATTTATTTTGGAAAAAGAGACGAGAGAGAGAGAGGTAGTTGGTTACAGAATGCCGAGCACTTACCCACCTACTGATTTCACGAATGAACGAGTATTATTTTAGAGTTGATCAGAAGGTAAGTGAGTAGTCAGATGTCGCTCGCTCGTTTTATGTTTTAAAATCTACACGCGAGACAGAGTTTATAAACAACTAATAATATGTTCTAAAATACATCTTCTACAATTTAACTTTTCTTAGTCAATAAAGTAGATAGTAATTTAATGTAAACTGTGCACCGGGAAACAACGTTAAGCTGTCGAGAGAAGTCATCGTCTTTAGGGTTGTGGAGTTCTGATGCCAGTCGCTCCATGAAAAAAACTGACATTTAGGTAAAACGCTTTGAGCTAGTTGCTGACCCAACAAATGCTGATAATAAAGGCTAAGAGGAAAAGTAAGTTGATAAGAATTGTGTCTCTTCTCTGTTGAAAAATAAAGTCTGCAATGTATGTACCTACGTCTGCTTGATTCGTTGCGTTACTTCCTTTAAAATTAATAATAAGCACATACTATTGCGGTATTATTATACATAGAAAACCTTTCCTGCGAGATTTAAATGTATAGCTGCCTGTGAATGGATTTTCCTAATTTGATTTTGTAAGTACAGCCAAATAAAGAAAGATCTTGTTTTTTGACTTCTTGACAAGTTCCCAGTGTTGCTCGTGGACACCTGCAACTAAGGCGTCTTTGAGGGCTTGGGTGACCTTACCAATTCGAAGAAAAATAACACAAGAAGAAGGTGAGAGAAGTACTTGTTGGCACACTTTTTTAATAATTAATTAAAATAATACTTATTTTTCTCAACTAAACGTCCAGAGGTGTGAGTTTATAACGCATTAACTATGCTTATACACTTGTAAAAGTTTTTACAATATTTTTTCCCCGGCATTATCGTCTTCAACCTTCTCACGTAGAAAAGATAAGATATTCAGGGTAATTCAGCTCGTGGGGTATGTTATATGTTTACGATGCCTCCACAAATTGGAGTGTATCAGAAATTTGTCACGGGTGACCCATTCCGTGTACCGGTGCCATCAATCAACGAAAGTGATGCTGATGACTGTACCTCACTTTTATAGTTAAATACCTCCCTCAGACCTTGTGTATTTTTTTGTACTTCTAAATACTTCTTATTAATAGTAAATTAAAGGAATATAGAACTTGAAATATATATTTTTAATCCTCTTATCTTGACTAAGTTACACTGCTTTTTCAAAAATTATATTCTGAGATTATTTACAACTTTTCTCTTTGCACGATAGTCACTATCAATATACTGTTAAATACTACTTTTGTGTATATTTGTCTAATATTATACTATTAGTATTTGTACTGAATATGTAAACTTTTATTTGACCAAGATTTATGACAATACATGTATTGGATCCGGATAATAATACAGTATTTTATTCGTATTTATCCTGTAGGTTATTTTTAAGTAACTTAAGTTTTTCATGACTGTACATAATGGTCGTTTATTCTATATTATATTGTACAGTGATTAAAAGAGGCCTGATAATCCGGGATTTACCATAAAGCCGGACAATAAGGTTCTGCGCGTCAATAATGGCCGTCCAAATCGATAGGAACGAACATAACGTTCCATGGGGATTGTTATGTGGTGCAATAAAAATGCTTTTAATGATGTTTTGACCGGATAGGAACCATTTACTCGCCTAGCTTTCTCGGTACATTTAGATCCAGCCAACGGATATGGCAGTTTTATAGTTTGATCGTTCTGTGGCATGGTTTAAGATATTTAGTTTTAGTGTTAATAGTTCAAACAAGAATCTGTATGATGGTGGTTTATTCTTAATAGTTTAATTACCTATTTAATACATGTTCTTATACCTTCTTAAAATAAAGGCTATCGATTAATTTGGTTGATATCTATTATTGATTGGAGCGGCTTATATCTAGTTTATCAAGCAATAGCGTAATACGTGGATAATTTTGTAAGTTACACATTTATATATATTTTCTTGTTAATATTAGATGTAAGATGAATGTGTATCTGTTTATTTTCCCCAATTAAATGAACAACGTGAGCATTGGTTGGTGGTATTTTCAATATACTTTTTTAATATTTTTACTATCAATACTGAGTCACATTCACAGTTAAGGCACAGGTACCACGAGTTTTCGTATACATAAGAACAAACATTTTTCTAACTACTGAGAAAAATTGTGACAGAGTTGAAACCATTTCATAATAATTTTAATTCACTTGCTATATTAATTCATCTGAAGTATATGTCATAATAGACTTTATGTTGCTAGACTTAAAACCCACAATCACACAATCATACGTCTGTATATTTATTTCTCAAATCAACCAACTATTTTTCTTCGTGCGTGTATTTTAATTTACCTCTGGCAGTACTTCAATGTCATGGAGCAAGAGCTCGCAATCACTCGGAAAGGATTGTGTCTTGAATATTTGATGACAAACGCACTGTGCAATAAACAAATTCATCCATGGGATTTGATGTGGTATGTACCTCATAGCATGGATGGATTTGTTAAGATTTTCTAATGATGTCAACGATTAACTAACACACATATAATTTTACTTATACTGGGAAACCTCAAAGCAGCAGGCCATGTTGTATTAACACTCACGTTATACTAATTTCACGTTATACATACAGACGTTTGCAACTTAAGAGACGCAAGTGTATTGTTAACCATTGTAAATCAAACACAATTAATATTTCCATCGTCTTAATTACACACTGCACATAACTAGACAACTAGACGCTGCTAATAAGATAATAAAAAGTAATTACGAAATTCCACAGCGTTAAGTGAAAAGCAGTGTTGTTCAAGTAAGTTAAGTTCATTAAATCAAAAGTTGCTT
Organism: Spilarctia lutea; assembly: GCA_916048165.1. Taxonomy (NCBI): domain Eukaryota; kingdom Metazoa; phylum Arthropoda; class Insecta; order Lepidoptera; family Erebidae; genus Spilarctia; species Spilarctia lutea. Next base: position 2,719,537 of record OU696490.1, read on the forward strand.
GCAGTCCGGAGCGCAGTTACACTAACTTTGTTAATATTTGCATTCACTTATATTATTTTAACGTTTCCACTGACATGAAATGAAAGAACGAATCTAAAAACTTTTTTAATTTTCGTTGAAATGTTGCTTATCATTTAACATTATTATGTTGTAGCTGTTCTTTCTTATGAATTATTCTCCTGAGAAAATATAGCTTCTTCTTCTAATCTTTCTTTATGTTTATGTGGTTGTAATTTGAAATACATGACTTATGAATTTAGCTAAAAAGTAAAAAATAACGCTTTCGGCATTAATGGGCCGGCTCGACCGAAGTGATACCACGGCCTCACAGAAAACCGTTGTTAAACAGCGCTTGTGCTGTGTTACCAAGTGAGTGAGGATACCGAAATCCCCGTCCCCCAAAGGCCGTCAACGCCCTTGTGAAGCCTCTGTTGTTGCTTACCATCATCAAATAAATAAAGTAACTGACTGGCAAATCGAATCAAGAAGTAAAAAATCTTAAATTCATCCTAATTATAAGCAGTTTATTTCAATCTTGATTAGTTGGACGCTTTGTTGTTTATCCTGAGAGCTAAATATTTAAGATCAATTATATCCTCATATAAAGCTATCGGATCCTAAACTAGGCAGTACATATTAGAGAACTATTCAGAAATGATTCGACGATTAGTTATTTAAGTAATTAACTTTAAAGATACTATATTAGTTATATATTAGTTCGACTGCAGTAATACCACAGCCTCACAGAAAACCGGTGTAAAATAGCGATTGATCTGTGTTTCACCAAGTGAGTGAGGATACCAGAGGCCCATACCCCTCCCCTTCCCCCAAAGGCCGGCAACGCACTTGTGACGCCTCCGGTGTTGTGGGTGTCCATGGGCGGCAATAATTGCTTGCCATCAGGCGATAAGTCTGCTGGTTTGCCCCCTATTCAATAAAAAAAAATGCAATTTAAAACATTAATTACGTGTTTTCAGTAAGTATGAGTTTTCAATTAACTAGAATTATTCTGGTATTTAAATATTTAAAATACTATTACTTAACCACTACTGCTAAAAGATTTCACTCCATTTCCACAGCCAATTTGATGCTACTTTCTGCGAATTGGAAACCCTGTGTAAGTTGCTGCTAACGACAAATTCAAATGGAACGGCCCTAATTACATTAGACATGATGCAAATAGAAGGCACGATGTTTCAGTGAGTGGAATGTGATTTCTGTTTTCATGTACTAAAAATAACAACTTGCAAGGGTTTTAGTGACGATATTTTTAGAAATGAGTATCCACTGTAGTTAATATTAACTATTCTATTCATCATCATCAACATCATCATATCAGCCGCAATTAGTCCACTGCTGAACGTAGGCCTTCCCTATTGATTTCCACATTGACCTTTGCATCCAACAACAAATACATACTTTAATTCATGCTAATAGTATACTTAATAAATAAATAATAATAAATATTCCGGACATTAATACACAACGCCATCTAGTCCCAAGCTAAGCAGAGCTTGTGTTATGGGTACTAGACAACTGATATAAACACTCATATACTTTTTTTTTGTAAATACATATATATTATACATAGAAAACACCCAAACACCGAAACAAATATTTGCAGATCATACAAACATTTGGTCCGACCTGGGAATGGAACCCGAGACCTCAAGCTTAGCAGTCGCATACGCTACCACTACGCCACCGAGGCACTTGGTAGTTAGTTCAACAAAAACTATTTTTACATTATTTTAAACATATATAATCTCGATGTTCCTGGGACATTAACTCAAATAACCAACATTTACAGTGGGAGAGCCACGCTTCGGCATGCATGGGCCGGCTCGAACGTAGTTATACCACGACCTTACAGAAAGTCGGTGTGAAACAGCGCCTGCGCTGTGTTTCACTGAGTGATATGAGTGAGTGCTTTTCCCCATCCCCTTCCTCATCCCCCAAAGGCCAGCAACTCACTTGTGTTGTGTCCATGGGCGATGTTAATCGCTTACCATATAGGTCTGCTCGTTTACTTTCCATAAAAAAAAAGAAGGTTCATATTCTAATAACAGCGAAAATTATTAGTTTTAATATTTATTTATATTGACGCGCATTACTGTGGTAATATGATAGCTTTTCTAGTATATTAGTCTCTATTGTATGGGCTAGTGAGCTTCGTAATAGCTGTGTGAATAATAATGCACCGATGACATTTGTAGGGCAGTCACCCATCCCTGTCTATCAAGAGAGCATTTCTAATTAAGCGTCGTCGGGGTTCATATTAATTCTAGGTTCACGAATATATTAAGCTTAATTACATATATTTTCATATAAACTTGAGTTAACTGTATAAGATGCATATTTAGAAAAGTTAATTTACAAGATAGAATTTTATGACAGAGCTAGTAGATTTGTGGAAATTAATCAAGTTCAAAATTATTTTTCATCTTTTTTAAATTAGTAATTGTAAGCATGGCAATGTCAAGAACTTTAGTTGCAATTAATGTCGATACAAATAAATAAAATTGAAGTGTCTGTTTGTAATTTCAAAATAACCGCTTTTCACAAAATGCATATGAGATATTTACGGTACATCTAAAACTATATTTTTAAATTTTTGTCTGTCTGCCTGGTTTGTTATGGGTAGGTAATCTCTGGAACGTGTTAACCGATTTTGAAGGGACTTTGCCTGGCCGATAACTGATAATATAATGAGTAACTTAGACTACCTTTTAGACTAACTTCGCTCTGCGACGTTGCCCGCTGTTGTGATACACACAAAGTAGCAAATAAAATGATGTAACTGATAGCGAAAGGTGAAAACCTAGTGAGTAGCACAAGATGTTCTACAGATAGACGTTAAGCGACTTTGTCGCTTTATATCGTTTGTCGCTTTATTGTCGTTGTGTAACGATATGAGATTAAGGCAATCACGTAATATGTAAATATGATTTTTACGCACGAATTTTCACGAAATACCTTGAGTTATAAAATTTATGTTTAGTTTTCCGAAAGTGTATCACAGTACTTGTTTCTTGATCTTTTTATTGATACTAAATTTTATAGTTTTTTTTATGGAAGAAAAGAGGTAAACGAGCAGACGTATCGCCTGATGGTAAGCGTTTACAACCGCCCATGGACACCCGCAACATCAGAGGTATCACAAGTGCATTGCTGGCCTTTAGGGGATGGGGAGAGGGATGGAACGAGGGGTTGGGGTACGGGCCTCCTGTATACGCAAGCGCTATTTTAAAACAATTTTCTGTGAGGCCGTGGTATCACTCCGGTCAAGCCGGCCTATTCATGCCGAAGCGTATGTCTCCCACGGAAAGGCGAAGTTGGTTGAACATTCCCCTTTATATACGAGTTTCTTGTATTGCTACTGATAAATAAATGTTATAAAATAGGCATAGTGTAGGATTTTCAAAATAAATATCTTTCATTTGCAACGGTATACTTTATGTCAAGTATTCTTTTATGAGCACTTTATTTCAGTTTTAAACCAAACAATGTTACTAGAAAGTCAACAAATCTACGTCACTCAGCCTCGCCCATTCGATTCTGTGACATCATCTATCAACGGAATGTACGATCACACCCGTTCGTACTTGGACTATTTCAAACTAATCTGCATATACATACTAAAATATCCAGGTTACTGTGATAGATTATCTAAAGGAAAAATTCGTTTCAAATTTGTTACAAAAGGAGCTAAAACATTCTGAAAGAACAATCTCTTTTTAGGAGGAAAACTTCGCATCTTCGTAAAAGGCGATCGGCGGTCGGAACAATGGGGGACGAACAAAAAAGTGAAAAATTTGTTGGAGATCCCGATAAAAGTCAGCATTTGTGAATGGCGATTGTTTGAATTTGATCGTGTGGTACTTACTGGAACAATATTTATTGCATGTTTTTCTGTAAGTTGCTCACTTTATACATTAAGTGTGATTGATGTAATGTTTTAATAACGTATTGATTATTTTAATTTTTAAAGAAAACTAGGCTATCATTATAGCGTTGGGGCCATTTGAGTTACACAAATGGAAGTAACTTTAAAAAACATACACAACAGATTTGTAAGATTTCAAATAAACTTTGTTTCTTTTTTTCGTCTTTTAAAGTTTAGTATTTTTCTACCCTCGTAACTTCCACCAGATATTAAGCTGCTACTCGTATCATCACTATAAAATGGATGATAAGTACTTCTTCCTTCTTCTGTGAGTACTTCATTTTTAAGAAGAAATCTAATGAGCTCTGTCTTCTTGTCTTCAAATAAATTCAGTTAAATAAATTGATTTGTATATTTTTACATATGAATCCAATTTCCGAAATTCACCGAATAATTCGTACTAAACAAAAGAATAAACGTAATAATTTAAAAGATCAAGCAGAGTAAATCCCCCGAGAGACATTGACTGACACATGCCTAGACTTGTCACAAGGAACCTTAGTGTCTCGAACAATTTTGAAGCGACGGCATATTATACCGTATTTACGGGCAATTCCTGAAGTGCTGTCTTATTTTTGGGCCAGCTTAGAAGGATCAAGCTATATTTTCAGATACTATGTGCTATTAATATTTTATAACGTTAATGATATTATGTACAAATATTTCTAGATGATTACATGTTAAGTCGATTTGAGAAGAGAGAACACTACACGTTGCACCTTTTCAAAGAGCGCTCAGTCATAAATAGATATTGCGTTAAGCGTTCATAGTGTTTTTATTTTGAATTTGAATTACACTTACGATACTTACACCTACAAACAAATTTTGCTCAAAAAGTTGATGAAATGCTGATAGACCGTCTTAAAAACTGGTTTCTGGTTAAAAAAGAAAGATTTCCCAAAATGTTAGCCATAAGAGAATTAATTAAGAATGAGCGGTTGATAAAGTGCATAATTTTAAAAGTCGGAAACTTCAAGTAAGAACTTGTCACGTGAGCGAAGTTGCAGGTAACAGCTAGTAGTTAATATCATATAGTATATTATCGGGCAGTGGGAGTGAGCACAGGAAATAATTGTATTAGCCTTATATTTTTTTGGCCGCCCGGCTGTAGCAAACTACTAGTTTGCTTGAGCAATAAAGATGTTTACTATTCTTTAAATAATTAAGATATCTTTGATATATTATAACATATTTGTCTTTCTATTGTTTAATAACAGTTTAGGAAACCCGTTTTTAATTATTTAGTTTATATGCTCTATGAAATAAAGGCCACTTTCTGTAATTCATAATATTTTATCAATTCTACCTACAAGTCAGATTCATCAGGTTACAAAAATCTGTGCTTCATGCAGAAGTTGAGTGGTAGAAAACGGATATCGTATTAGGTCCCCATGTCCGCTGTGTTTGCAGGAATTGACATGTAAATTTATACAGGTAGCAAAAGGCCCGCATGGTGTAGCAAACTTGAAGTGTAGACTGCAGTATATTGCTTTTTACGCCACTTTAAACTTTCGTCCTTTGTAAAATATTATTGGTATTTTGTAGTCGGAAAGTACTGTCAATATTTTTTTTGTTTTGCATATTTAGTATCACAAAAAATTGAAGTTCATAAGTAAATTGACCCATATTGCAATGAATAAGTGGTAAAACAAAGACCTTCATTTACTTGAATTCATCACGTGCAATGCCACAACGCTTCGCACAGATTTAATCCGGACACAATCGCCTAAAGATTGAACAACAATTTATAACAATATATTTAAATTTCAGAATCCACATTGTATACAACTCTGCCAAATGGTCCCATTTTCTCCCTTTCTCTATACGACAACACGTGGTGGCCATGCAAGTCATCTAGAGTGGTTGATATACGCTCTGGAACTTAGTAATTAGGCTCTTGCTTCCCGTGCCGAGTAGTCAAAATCTGGAACGTACTACTAGCGCACGTGTTTTTTTCCCACTATGATTCCGATTCCTTTAAACGGGTCGTGAAAAGGCATCTCAGTGCCATACATACATATTATTGATAACCTACACCCAGATGAAGACAAATTAATAACCGCGCTCGCCACTGCTTGTCGTTTGTGGGAATTAAACCAACCACATTAGTTATAAAGTTTAAATCATTAGTCATTAGATTAACACGTCACAATGAACTTAAATTGGGCTAAAATAATAAAAAATTAACGAAGTTGCTTAGTAAGAGGAACCACACATCCGTGAGTCGGATGTCCTGTTTCTCTGATAGTGACTGTGATTGATGCCCATGGACCTATAGCGAAGGGCTACACTCATGGGATACTGTGACCATACACAGGCTATGAATCTTGAATCATGCTATTTTCACATGCATGATTCGCTTTGCCACATTTGTAAATGTCTCTGTCTAATCGTGTGACGTCATCTCGTGACATATGCTGGGTGGTTTGTGAGACAGATTTTTTTGTTTCAAGATTGTATGGTGGATTGTTTGTGATTTAGACGATATATTATATGCATTAAGATGATATTATTATTTATATTTGGTAACAGTAATTTGTGATTCAGAGGTTTTCTTTTATGACATTTTTGATAAAAAATTGGATCAAATTTGATATTGTGTTTATTTAAATGATATAGGAAAAGTAATCTTGGAAATAATAGTAGTAAGAGTTATGAGATGGAGATGATTAATGAATATTATTATTTTGAAAAACAAATTCCTTTTATTTACTTAAAGTGTAAAATTGCAAAGAAAATTTTCAACACGTAAGACTCAAACGAGATTCCGATTGTCGAGGACAATATTTCTTATAATTCCATTTGTTTATCACTATTTCTATTCTGATTATTATACTTTAATTTTTAACTACGGTTGGGATAAGTCTAAATAATGCTAAGGGTTATGCATCTTTCATTTGAACTTTTTCTCACTAAAATTGATTCAGTTGGGAAACTCTGAATTTGAATATGTGGGTGAGTAATACTTTGCAGTGTAAACTGTATTTGTAAATAACAAATCGATAAGACATAAGATAACAAGTACAGCCTTTCCTTATTTCTTAATCACCTTCACAAACTAATGTAGAAACTGTTTAGTATTTTATGTCTAAGTATAAAATACTCATCTGGTTAGAGTATCCCAACTAATCACCTGCATCTCCACAGGAAATAAATTCAAGAGAGTGGTAAGAAAAATATACCGGTAAACGTCTTCCTATATATCGACCGCCTCGGTGGCGTAGTGGTAGCGTATGTGACTGCTAAGCTTGAGGTCTCGGGTTCGATTCCCGGGTCGGACCTAATGTTTGTACGATCTGCAAATATTTGTTTCAGAGTTTGGGTGTTTTCTATGTATAATATGTATGTTTTTACAAAGAGAAAGTATATAAGTTTTTATATCAGTTGTCTAGTACCCATAACACAAGCTCTGCTTAGCTTGGGACTAGATGGCGTTGTGTGTTAGATGTCCGCAAATTTATTGTTTATTTATTTATTTATATGAGGTTTGCCTTTTATTTAGTCAAATAAAAACAAAATCTATTTAATTACTCAACTCAAACTCTACTCCATTAAATCTGATAATCCCAAAATTATTAACAATTAAATTTTCACCTTTGTTCGTGTTATGTTTGCTTCAGAGACTCATATTTTCCATTTATTTTAGTGAAAACTCGGGGGATGAAACCGCACTTTTATCTCTAAAGTAATATGAAGATTTCGCTTGCAAACGGCGGCAAGATAGTCATTTAGATAAAAAATATCACAACGACTCAATTTCTCTCACTTATCTTAAATAAAATCGGACCAAATTCTGCTATTTTCGGACTACACTCATTTTTTGTAAACTTCCGCTGATTATTATTTAGTTGTCTAGACATTATCTTGTTTTGGAACTCTCTGTTTAATGCACTAAAAACCAAGAAGAAACCACCTACTTTTAACATTTATATTAATATATAACAGTAATTATATTATGCGCCCATAACATAGTTCAAGTTCTCAATGTGAATCTTTGTATATAGACTGCCCAATGCAATCGGCTGCAATGATAGGATACTGAGTAAGCATTACGATATGAGATAATTGTTTAGAATTGTATTATTTTAACGTATTTGTATACTTTTTATGAAACATAATATAATGTGATACAATTCATATTTTAGTTTATTGAAATTTTTAATGTCTATTAAACTTTATTTTAAACCTATTTTTCTTAACTAATATAAAAATTTTAGAGTCTTAGTTCTTTGGTTTATTCATGTGAGCCTGGTTCATTGCTTTTGAATGTACAAGACATGTTTATCCACAAAGACAGTTTATTTAGTCATAAAGATGTTGATTCTTTTGTACTCTTAGAATTCTGAGATTAAATGTACAAATAAAACAGTAACACGTATGAATTCTGTGAACTTCTTTGTGCAGAATTTTTATTGTTAAATTTTTAACTGTCTTGAACTCAAAGCCATGTTACTTGTTAAATAATATTTTAGTATCATAATACTTATTTCATTTACGTGATCGTATTTTAAATTGTGTCTGAAGTAGAATGCCATGTCGAACGTCAGTTGCAGTGTTTTAAAAATGTTACAAATCATACTAAATATTTTTTTATGTTACAACTGATCAAAAATCATTTGAATAAAATAAGAAACATTTAACGGTTAGCCTACAAAAGAAAAACCGTTAGCAAAAGCCATACAAAGATGAAAAAGGAGAAATAAATAAATAAGATGTATATAAATGTTTGAGTGTATTTTGAGATCGTTAAAGAAAGAAAACAACTGGTCATATTTGGAACAGATTGATGTTGACCCCAAGGTAAATACAAATAGTAATTGTTGCATGTGTGTGTGTCTATTTTTGTGTTTAGTGTTTTTAGGGTTCCGTAACTTAAAAGGACAACAAAGTGACCCTTATAGGATCGCTTTGTTGTCCGTCTGTCTGTAAGGACCCTTTTTCTTAGGAACGCGTAAAGGCATCAGGTTAAAATATCAAATACTCAAGTCTACGGTCCCTTAGAGCTGTGAAAAAATCAAACTTCTAAGCCTACACAATCAAAGGATACAGCCATTTATGCTGCAAATTTTCGACACTCGCAAGGGAATCAAAACCTGCAGGATACTTCCCGTGAACTCAGAATTTTGAAATTTGGTACGAAGCAACGTCTTATAGCATAGATAAAGAAAAAATTGCAAAGAGCATACATTTTTAGTTACATCGGTATGTGTCGTATCGGCCAAGTGCGAATTGGAATCGGTGCGCGAGTCCGATTCGCACTTGGCCGTGTTTTTTCTATTTATTCTGTACCTATATATATGTATTTATATAGATATAGCTAATTAAATAACTATATTGTAGTATATAACTATAGTTAATAATAAATGAATGAAATGAATTCTATATAGTAATGTTGTATAGTATAAATGTATTTATTTGAGGAGGAATATATTTCTACAAATTGTTATAGTATTACATAATAAGGGATAAAGATGTGTTAAGTAACAACCAACCATGCATGATTCTAAAATTGGCCTTCAGTTGGTTATTGAGATGTCATATTTTTATAGTTTCCATTGTTTGACAACAAGACCGTCTGTTCACATTTTGGCCGAAGTTGCTACTTTTGAATCGGGCTTACAAAAGCTGTAAATATAATCTTTTGTAGAATGTATTCCGGCTTATGACAAAATGACATTAATCGACTCTGATAGCTGTTAGCAAAAACCGGTGAGTAATGCAGAACCAGTGATAACTAGCATGAATAACACTGGGCTAAGGAAAAATCTTTCCATCAAAAGGTACACATAGCAAATGACCTCACATTAATGTCACATCGATTATATCAACGGCAACAGTCGATCAATCAGTTGACGGAAATTGATTGGCCATTATGGGACTGTATGTGACCGCATTGCGATGCAAAAGCGGTCTTAAAGCTGGTCATTTAAAATTGATATTTATTATGTATATATACCTTGGGTATAAAACACTTATTACTTTTTTCAACTACGATTATAAGTAAAATATAAATAAGCAAAGTATAATCATTTAACCGACTTTTCTTATTCTATTTACCAACCGATTTATTTAATAATTTAAAAAAAACAATATTTCGGACATCTTACACACAACGCCATCTATTCCCAAGCTAAGCAGAGCTTGTGTTATGGGTACTAGACATCTGATATAAATACATATATACTGTTTTTTTTTTGTAAATACATACATACTGGTATTATACATAGAAAACACCCAAACTCCGAAACAAATATTTTCTTTTTGTAAATACATACATATTCTATTCTATTCTATTCTATTGAACATACCCAAACTCCTAAACAAATATTTGTAGATCATACAAACATATTTTGGTCCGACCCGGGAATCGAAACCGAGACCTTTAGAACAGCAGTCGCATACGCTACGACTGCGCCACAGAGGCAGTCATTTTCATTAGCCTCGTCACGTGACAGTACATGACTCCATCTGTATACAGCAACTGCGCTTCTGACGGTTTTATCCCCTATCACCCTGTAAATAGGCGAAGTCTTCAGATTTGGCTTATCGTGCACCTTATTTCTGGCTAACAGGCATTAAAAGACTTGGTCAGAACTGTTTATATAGGAGTTCATAGTATTATTCCAACCAAATCCACACAAATGTGCAAAAGCGTAATTTTTCCACGGTAAAGTGATATGTTCTTTATTCGGTAGATACATTTTTACTATTAACTTGACTTTTTTGTCTATGTTATTCAACCGACCGCACCAACGCGTCTTTAGATTTTTTTTAGATCTAAAACTACACGTAGCCATTCGCGTGACAGATGGTATAACTTGTTTTTCGAAGCGGAGACACGGTCTGTTTCATAAATAAATAAAAAAACAAGCAGCATAAAGTACCTATCAATTTAAACATCCATAGAGTCCTCGTCTAAACGCTGCGTTCCTGTTTTTACCCTACAAGTACCCTTGTCACGGGGCGCTTAATATTTAACATTGCCAGTCCATTGTAAATCTTACTTATACCCTCGTCTGGATGTGATTACAAGATAAATGTAGTAACTGTCGCGTTTTTTTCTAAATCTATATTTTGCTAAGGAGTTACATTTATTTATAGGTATTATTTTAAATGTGAAACATTGATTTTTATTTTCACACTAGTTAAACCCCGTGGTGCTACACGCGGTACGACAGTAAAGCAATATTCGAATCGTATGTCTGAGCATGAGTCATTTCAGATATGCAAATATCTGAAATGCACAAATATATTAACAGTTCAAACATGCGCTACTCGTAGTTGTAGTGAAACAGCGCAGTTGCTGGCTTTGCAACTAAATACTAGTTAAGTAGATACAGATGAATACTCTCATTGTTACGTGTTATGAATATATTACTCAGAATATTATTTTTCATATTTGAAGCTATTAGAGAAGCAACAATTTTTATTGATCGGTTTACATTTTTCAATCTAAGGTAATTCAAATATACAAGTAGACACATACGTAAATTAATTATACATTACTAGCTGACCCGTCGAAATTCGTACATAATTTACTTCGTAAATATTTTTTATATTTCTGAATAACTCGTTTTGAGTAGTTATGCCCGCCTTTTTTTTTACCTGTTGAAATCCCCTCGGGCCGTCACCCCGACCCCGGTGCGTCGTAATCGAACCGACTAAAACCACACGGTTTGCCACTCTGCGCCTGAGAAGGGAGGGGTCCGGGAACTGCAATTATTAGCACGACCGGACCCCTCCTAGAGTTTTGCCCGCCTCAGCTAGCCACAGTGCAGTCGTGTACAAGAAAATTCCCATTACCTTTTGATTTTATTCTATACAAACATTGTCCTTATAATAACAAACATAAAGAAAAAAGAATTATCCAATTTGGTGCAGTCAATCGGAAGTTAGGCGCTCACATACATTTTGGCGATTCATTTTTGCTAGTCTAAAAAATGTAAGCCTAAGTTACTCCTTGTACCATCAGCTACCTACCAGTGAAAGTCCCGTCCAAATCAGTCCAGTCGTTTTAGAGATTAGCCGAAACAAACATACAGACAGACAGACAAAACTTTTAAAAATATATATTTTGGTATGTGTACCGTATATACATTCATATGCATGTATCAGAAAGCGGTTATTTTAATATTACAAACAGACACTCAAATTTTATTTATTTGTATAGATATAGAAGATGCTTGTAATGAACCTGATAGGTTTATTTTTCTGAACATATTACAAATTCAACAATAGTCCAACCTGCTGTTGTTTAGTATTGAAAAAAATAGTATATTACAAGGTATCAAATTATTTATTCTCGGCACGAATATAACTATGAAAATATTTCAACAATCATGAATTACGTTTAACAATTTTGTGAACATGGATGAAGTTATGAAATGCAAGTTTTTATGGGGCCTCTTGGCTTATGGGAATGATGTGAGCTTTCGGCTATGTTTTATGTTACAGTGTGCTGTTGTTTACGTAGATTCCTACTTTGATATTATTTTATACTACCATTGCGGCAAAGTTTATAAACTTCTGATCTTTATAACCATAGGGTTGCAATTCCAGGAAATCTCTTTGCTCTGCACTGGAAACACTTTCAACTTTAATTATATGTTTACGTATTACATTATATGCTGGCATATATTTATATGTATATACGGCTTGAAAGTGAATATTTATGTAATTGTTGATGGATTGAAAATATTTAATGCATTTAATTGAAAATTTACGATTATATATGGTATTTTTTTGCCTACACATTGGCAGAGACTAAGAATAAAATAAAGGTCTAAATTATATCTACTAATAATTTCATGAATTTCCGAAAAAGGATCATTAAGGAGGATTAACAAAAATAAAGTTAAGTACCACAAACGACGCGACGTCGAGAATAAAAGTTAATGTAACCATACTCTTAGCTTGCTTGAAATTCCTTTTCAATCAACTGCCGTCACGTTCCACAAATAATCTTTAACTTATTTAAATCAAAAAATAAATTGCGTCAAAGCTTGGAGTGCTCCCTGTTTTTCTATTGAAATAATATAAAAAATCAATAGGGAGTTTTTTGGCATGCATATTTTCGACTGCCTCGGTGGCGTAGTGGTAGCGTATGCGACTGCTAAGCTTGAGGTCTCGGGTTCGATTCCCGGGTCGTACCAAATGTTTGTATGATCTGCAAATATTTGTTTTCGAGTTTGGGTGTTTTCTATGTATAATATGTATGTATTTACAAAAAAAAAGTATTTAAGTATTTATATCAGTTGTCTAGTACCTATAACACAAGCTTTGCTTAGCTTGGGACTAGATGGCGTTGTATGTTAGATGTCCGGAATAATAATTATTATTATAATATGTAATTTCTTGGTCTTTTCTTGGTCTCTGGCAGGGTGTTCCCTGTTTTTCTATATAAATAATTTAAAAACCAATTGGGAGATTTTGGGCATGCATATGAAGTAGTAGCTACTAAGATTCCAGATCTCAGAAATTAAAACCGAATCAATGACTTCCTCTTTTGCAGATAGGCCAGTCAAACGATATTTACTATAGTTATTAACAATAGCACAATATACTTAAGTGTAACTAATGATTACCAGATAAAAAATTTATATAATCTCCGTAAATAGCTTACTTTTGGTAAACAGTTAAATATAAAACCGGATCTATCATAACGCTTAAAGGATTTTCACCATGTTCCCCAGCAGAAAGGATAATCCAATGATCCCCGTTTATCTTACATAGTTTCATACATTCTAATACATTTGACGGGTCCTTGCTTCTGGTCGAATAACGGTACTATATTGTATTCTATTTACTGACCGTTTTTGATGAGATGAACTTCGGAGATTTTCCCTTTTCTTTTCTATTTCCAAATATTTTACTTTGTGCCTATTAAAAAAAGAGTAAGCTTCAGTTTGTCAACATGGTAGATAAAAAAAGGGTGTTTTAATTATTAGCGATGTGATGGCCATGTGAATTACAACGCATTTATGTCATTTAACTTTTACAATATACAAATATAAGTAGTTGAATAACCCGTCATTGCATCATGTAAGGCCTAGATCTTAGATCATGAAAGCTGATGAAAAATATAGTTACTGCGGCTAATGGCATGCTACATTGTATATGAGCAGTCTGTCGATGCCAACAAAGACACGCCTGGCCGTTAATAAAGTCAAGCTAAGCTTAGCGAGGGATATGGCAAGAAACTGATAAATGAAGGTTAAATATTTCTGAGGAATATGCGTAAACAATGTTTTTGAAAATGGCCCACAAAATTTAGGAATAACAAAAGATATGTTTAAAATAATTTTGCATGTTTAAGGCATGAATGAAAAAACAAATATTAAGAGAAACGGTTCTGAGATAGTCAATAAGTTTAAGCCATGCAGAAAATGCGCTAATCATGTCTATATCTATATTAATAAGTTTGTTTGTTTGAACGCGCTAATCTCAGGAACCGCTGATCCGATTTAAAAAAATATTTCTCTGTTGGATAGTCCATTTATCGAGGAAGGTTATAGGCTATATATCATCACACTACTACTAATAGGAGTGGAGCACCAATGAAGAATGTTTCAAAAACGGGGGAAAATTTTCACGCTACGGGCAATATAAGACGCAAAGGAGGTTGCGTGGTCAGCAAGTCGTTTATAAATTGTAAGCACCCAGACCAGAGAAATTGCTTGAAACATCTCATGATAGTAAATGAAGCTCGAGCTCTTCACATACCTGTCAGGAATAATATAGCAGTGACTGACGGTTTTCTGCGTACCCTCAAGAGAGAAAAGCATATATTTAGATGTATGAGTATATCTGTCTACATAATGTTGTTATATGAAATTAAATAATTTGACGTTCAAACCTTTGATATCACTCATCCTAATTTTAAGTATAGATGTCTTAAGGCTCTACGTGTCAAATAATATAATTTATATATCTAGTCTTCTGAAATTTCATCTTAAAACTCAAGTTTGATAAATTTACATATATTTACAAAGTCTCCTTTATTACGTGGTAAGTAAGATTTATTGTTTAAAATTTTGTTATAAGACTGTAGAATATAGTACATCTTAAAAGCCTGGTTTTAAACACAATGTAAATTACTCGGGTCACCATATCACATCAAAATTTTTCCGTGGGAGAGCCACGCTTCGGCATGAATGGGCCGGCTTGACCGGGGTGATATCACGGCCTCACAGAAAACTGGTGTGAAATAGGACTTGCGCCATCAGGCGATAAGTCTGCTCATTTGCCCCCTATTCCAAAAAAAAACAACAGCCATTATCAAATTTAACTATCAGTAAATCTTTCAAAAAACTTAAAGTGAATTCATATCTGGTAAATTATACTCCAACCACTTGTAGTTCATCTTGGTTGCTAACTCAATCAAGATAGAAGATGGAAGTCTAATTCAATTGCAGCGCAGACACAATCAATTCTCTCCTTGCTCACACTTTCTTTGACAGTATTAAGTGGGATCAAATAAAGACGCACAACTGTACAAGAATTTCTTGAAACGAGTTATACACTCGAGTATTTATTTTTTACCCAACTAAAGACAACACCGAAAAAAGAAAGAAAGGAAGGAAATTTTGTATGCTCTACAGTAGCGCCTAAAAGATTATACTGATTTTATGAATGAGGTGTTAATAGATTGGTAATTACGATTTATGCCTATTCATAAATAAAAAAATAATGTAACTGTATAAAGATATTCCAATTAATATGTAAATGGTGCTACATATTTTTATTAACAATTTGCTGAAATTATATCAACCCTGTTCCCCAGGACAACCTGTTTGCCAGATACTCCTGAACAAGATTTCAAGCCTCGTTCCGTAGCTATAATTTACCTTAAAGCGGCAGATACTACAAGAGGATTAACGACGTCTTATTGTCGAGTAGCGTTTGAGTAGTTGTATGTACATTCTTAGAATTAATTAATCATGACCTTTTATAGGAAAGACACTTAAACAGACGAAGACAAATGTTTGTCCTATCTTCCGTAATAAAGCCTCTGCTCTCTTTAAAAGACTTCAGCCTATTCTCATTTTAAAAATACACTCAATTTAAAAAAAACTCGTAAAGTTAGCATGAACTCCAATTATTCTTTGAAAAGCTAATTGATAAGAGACCTTTTTAAATTAAGCGCCCAGCAAAATAATTTGGCCGTTATTTTTCGACTTTTTTCTTCAGGCCATAATTCAAGCAGTAAATCAGAAGTGAGGTAACTAAGAGGAATTCTTAATTACAAAGCTTGAAAAGGTATTTTGGGTACGTGAATTTTCCTTTTTTCTAGCGTGATGCTTAGAGCATCTGTTTTGGTAGTGAATAGACGTGTGCGGTTATAAATTTGGCGTATTGTTTATGAATGCAGCAACATTATTAGTACTTACACAAGAAAGATTTATGTGCTTGTGTAAAGTTTTAATGTAGCAGAATAGAATTCAATAGGTATTGTTTCGTATATTTTTTTAATAATGTTTAGGAATATACATTATTACTAAAATAAGTTGGCAGACCATCTAAGAGTTAGTAATTACCGTTCCTTGTGGAGCCTCAAGAAAGTGGAGAAACATTCATCTCCAAACGCTAGGTAAAGATACAGTATAAACTGCTGTACGGATTTTCATCATATTCCAAGATAGTAAAACAAAATAAGTTCATAATAATATGCACACGAGCGCGGCTGTGACAAAGAGCTAGTACAATTTCAGTTGTTAATGAATTGCCTCAGTAAATGTTCCTTTCTAAGCAGCTCCTAAATTCAAAGTTTACCCTCACAATTTACGAGTCAATTGAAGTAAGTACTTTTAGTCATAACAACGTTAATTACTAAGATAAGTAAAATCATTTAAAGAAAACAAAATAACATTGGCTATCAACTTCATCATAGTTGATGTTTTCTTTTGCTACGAGCATATATAATTTCATTTACGTTGAATGGATGTATACATATATTTAATTTAAAGTTCCCCTAACTTTTTCTAAGTCTCGCAACAGATTTTCAAGAAAGTAAATTATTCTGAAATTGGGTATCAAAAATATTTTAAATAAGAATAACGCTATAACTTTTATACCTTATTACGGAGTCTATCTCAAATTCGATTTGTAATTTATCCTAACTTTAAGTTTAAGTAAGTAAGTTTTCTTTTTGTGCAATCAATAATATAGTAATATATATTTTGTACCTAAAATATGATGTTCTTCCAGCCGATTACAGCCACGGCGGCCAGACCAACCAACTACGCATACGACAACGAGCTTATAGTGCACAAGTGTATGCGCAAACACAAATGCACTCTCTGTTCCCCGACACGATCGGTGAGAGATCAGGCGCAAGTCCGACAGATTTACGGGATATACCTATAATATACTTAGTACCTGGAAGACAGAATCGCTATGCTCGGTATTTTTATGTTTTGGTAAATTTTCTAAAATGAATCCTAAACTTAATGAAAGTTGTTTTTTCATATATATTATATACAAATATATACAATTGCTCTTCTAAAGACATTAGAACCTACACCTAAACCTACAGAATCGGTTGTTAGAACTTTTTTTTCAAAGTTTAAAATAAAAACACCGACTTGCTGCTAACAACGAAAGAATTGCTTGATTTTTAATTAAGCTGTCGTATTAGAACGAGCTCACTCTTAATCTTCTTCCACCCTAACTTGGATGGAAAAGGTATTTAAAAAGTGGCAACGTACCTGTGTATCTTGAGTTGATGAAAAAACTGAAATGAAAATACATTTTTATCTCGCTATTTCTTTTTATTTTCATTATTTCGTCTTAAACAAATTGAGAGATCTTCTGGTTGACGAGTTATTTATTAGATCATTTCCATTACAATACGTACCCCTTTGATAAAAAGAACGGAGTACCTAAATTCCTAAAATATGTAACATACAAATAAGGAAAACAATTACACGAAGTTTCGCACTCAAAGAACCATCTCAGCAAAAATCAAGCCATCCGCTCTTTGTTTTGTAATCCACGAATTTAGTACGTACATTTATTTAGTATCCCTCGAGAAATAGTCGAGTGGAGTCCCTTCAGCAATTTGCCGGATTAGCTGTATTATGTACGTGAAGACAGATAGATGCCAAATGGCTTTTTTTTCAAATATACACCAATTACATTGCGCTCTGTTGAATCCGAGGAGATTTTGCTGATTTGCTCAAGTGTCGAGTTTTGAATTTGCAGATATATTTTGCTACATGGAGCATTATGAGGTTTGTGTGTATTTTCATGTTCAAAATTATTATTTTATATTTTCAGTTCCAGTTAGGTGTATTATTTGATTAAGAGCTGTATCTTCTTTAAGTACAAAATTGTATTGTAATTTACTAAAGTATTTGCCTTGTTTAATTAAATTTGTTATTTACTAAAAGCAAATAACCTTCTTTCATTGAAATGTAAAATGCTTTCGAAAATATAAAAGCTTTTTCAGCTTCAATAAGTAAAGTGTATTACATTATAGATAGAGAATTAGTATATTTGTACATATCTTATTTGATAGTACGTCTTTGTTTAAATAGCACATGGTACGTAATAAATCAGAAAATTGTCGTAAAGATAATGTAAAAACATCTTATTCAAGTCCTATTCAAATATTACGACAAGCACTAAAAATAACAGTTTTCAAGGTAGACTTTACTCAAGTGAGAAAATCAGTCCCTGAATTTTTAAACCTAAATTTTAAAACTTAGTATTCGTAGAGCGAGCGACACAAGCAGCTTGACCAACATTGTCAATTTTTATACTTTGTACGTCTCCAGAATGCTTGTACCTAAACTATTAATAAAATTGAAAGTAGTAACCTCATTTTAAAGTACTTTTAAACAAATTGATGTAAGTAAATGTTTTTGAGATCTTTTTAATTTGGAGTAAATTCTCTTCACGTTCATACGCATTTTAATTCTTGTAGCTATCACAGAGTGTATTAACTACAACACACTTTTAAGTAGGACTTACAAGAGCTAGTAGGTAGTTAAACGCCCACAAAAGAAGTATTAAACATACCTTTTACAAGTGAACTTTTAAATTTGAGTGATACAGGTTATAAGACTGGTCTGAACTGACTCTAGAGTAGTTACCTACGCTTTTTTTCCGACTTATTTTGCTTATAGTAGCTTAAACGTGAATGTTATGAGATTGTCGAACTGTACAGTTGTTTTCACATTACACGAGTACGTTTGTCTGGTAAGTAAATAATAGACTTAGCTGCACCCCACAGTGTTATTGTTGTAAATTTACAGCATCTACAACAACGTCTTAAACCAAATTAACTTAAGTTACTCCTTATGTCAACAGTTATCAGTGACAGTCCCGACAAAATCGATCCAGAAGTATTAGAGATCAACTGTGACGAATAGACAGACAGAAAAATATTTTTAAAAATTTAGCAATACAAAAGTATATTTCTAAGTAAACTAGCTTTCATGCTAGGCCTATAAATATAATTATACTAAGACTGCCTAGTTATGGATCATATAGACCTTGTCTGACATATTATATATTTTTTATTACTAATATTCCAATTTATATAACCCATCATAAAAAAAAACAAGTTCTGAAAGTCCCTACAATAAAAACATTTGTACCGACTGCGCTACTTTAGAACTGTATTTTCTTCATTAATATATTTAATTTAATGTATGTAGCATGTAACGTGTCTGTCTGTCGGTAAATCGATAAATTTTATCAATTGTCCTCCAACTGGACCGATTTATTGGCGCACTCGAATTTAATTAAGTCAATTAATAGATACAGTCAAAAAGACCACTTGGCGTGTATTTCATTCACAGGGAATTGGGTTTTTAAATTATTTATCTGCTCATTATATTTATCCATTATTATTACCATAATTATCTTTGTACATGTACGCCGGCGAGATCAAAGTGATAACACGGCTTCGTTAGCAATTACTTCCTGAAGCTTATTCATTGCTTGTTTGCTGCCTATACTATAAATGTAAAGTTTCTATAAAAAAATCGTGTTTAATTCTATCGTCAAGGACATGACTAAAATAACAGGAATAGAAAATAAGAATATTTACTTTCCCTTCCTTATTTCTTCCATCTTCTTCCGTCTACTATGCTTCAATAATTATCGAAACCTTCGGTCAAGAAACAATATGCTTCTTCTATGCCCCCCTCATACCTCCAACTTCATCAACTCTTCCTCCAACTACATTCAAATTCATATTTATTATTTCGTGTGTTATGTTTTTTCTTAGTTTTGGTGGTACACTATGGTGGTAGCCACATTCTTGTGACAGTATATAATGCCGCTAACTTGGCGGTAAATATCGTAACTTGCAACAAAAATTACTGTACTGCGTAGCTTAAAGCTATGCTTCGGTCTTAAAAGTTTATTTTTAATTACAATGTAACTGTCATGGGACAATAAAAATCAATTTGTAATGATAATTCTGCAATATTCCTTTGTTTTGTTAACACTACTTTAGTCGTAAAGAAATACATAATTTAAATTGGATATTAAGGATTGTTTCTTTTGTTATCATTTTAAAAATATTTTTTGTATGCCTATAATGTTTTACACAATATTTAATTAGAATATTTCTATTCCATATTAATAAACACTACAGAAAGTTTCAAGAAAGTTCTACGAGGATCTGTATAAAAGTAAAGTAACAGTGTCTGAGACAAATACGGATTTGTCATCAACAACTAGGCCTCGTGTCGCCAATGTCGATTCCGTGGAAATACCCGACGTGACTATTGAAGGGGACTAGACCCTCTTTGGAGAGCCCTTGAATTACTGTTCACAGAGTGCATATTGACAGCGTCCGGGCCTAATAACTGGAACAATGCAAATTCTCCTACACAAATATGAAGACACCCGGAAATTAGATAACTACCGCCCCATTAGCCTTCCGTCACACGTGTACAAACTGTTCCGTAGAGTTCTCTTGAATAGATTGACTAAGAAGCTAAACCAGTATCAACCTAGAAAGCAGGCGGGTTTCAGCACTAGCGACCAGGAGAATGGGGCAGGGAGATACAATACCGCCCTCGAGAACATCTTCAAGAGACTGGAATGGCACAATAAAGGCATAGTAATTGACGGAGAGAGACTCAACAACTTGAGATTCGCAAGTTTAATCGAATTGATGCCTGATAACATCGATCGACGAGGGAAAAACTTAAATCCTCACAAATATCCCTGCGGTAGATAGGCATAATCTGCCAGTTAAAAGAGTCGACCACTACATCTATCTTGGCCTTAAGATAGTTCGGGATCTGGAGTAGCGCAGAGGGCAACGGAGAGGTCAATGCTTGGCATAACTCTGATGCACAGAAAGAGAAACGAGTGGATTAGAGAAAAGACTAAAGTCGTAGATGTCGTACAAGAAATAGAACGCCGGAAATGGAGATGGGCAGGACACATTGCTAGACTGGAGTACAGCCGGTGGGCTCAAATAGTGCTTGAGTGGAGACCCCGAGCAAGCACTCGAGGCAGGGGAAGACCACCAAAAAGATGGATCGATGACATTCGGGAAGGAGAGGGAGTGACCTGGATGGCGATGGCACGGAATCGAGTAAAATGGAAAATGGCAATGATGATGATGATGATTAATAAACAGTTTATTAAGTAATAAACAACTATAAAAAATTACCCTACGGTAAAGTCACTTTTAGTACTTTCATAAAAATGCGAAATAAAAACATAATACAGAAGGTTTTAGACCGTAACAAAATTTAGTTAAGGGTTTCCCAACGGGACGTGCGAAGCTAGCGTGAAGATTTCTTAGTAATAAATAGCACTAACTTTTTTATTTTATTACGTCATATATCTGTTGTACTCATTACTTTAGTTCATATAATAAAAGGCAAACCTAACATAATTTACGGTTGAAAATCGCTTCTTTTCTTTCTAGAGAGACTCACAATAGAAATACAGACTGATAATCTTGTGCTACTTTATATAAAAAATCAAACGGACGGAAATTACATCTAGACTCAGAATATCATTTTGTGGATCACAAAAGGTGTTGTTCCATGTAGTTTCGTTGTCAAAATATAAAACGTTAAATTAATATTCTGCTCACACTGAAATCAAAGGGAGTTGCTTCTCAAAACAGTGCCTTTCTTTATAGACTAGTCAAACAGGCGATGCGTTACTAACAGATGACCTCTAGACGCTCTGCAAACAACCGAGGGCCAATTTACGTTTGTTTAGAACACAATTGAGGTACGTGAGGTACTCTATTATTTTAAATTTAATGAAATATACTTTAGCATAAATACAAATTAGGTAGGTTAGATTAATATTATTAATTAGCCTGTTTTTGTAAAGGGGCAAATAAAGAAACACCGCATAAGTCACCGGACTAACGCCGTTCATAGGCACTTAAGAGAATTCATATGCATTTTTTTTACGTAAGCGATTACCGCCGCTTATTGCAGGTCTAAATAATTTATGTAGAGGATTTTGGAGCTTAATATCCTATTGATTGCCTCGTTGGTACATTGGTAGCGTACGCGACTGCTGTGCACGAGGTCTTGAGTTCGATTCCCGGGTCGGTTCAAATGTTTGTACGATTTGCAAATATTTATTTCGGAGTTGGGGTGTTTTCTATGAATAATATGTATGTATTTACGAAAAAAATATATAATAAATAAATGTATTTATATCAGTTGTCTAGTACCCATAATACAAGCTCTGCTTAGTTTGGGACTAGATGGCGTTGTGTGTCCAAATTTGTTTTTTGTGCCAAAGCTTGGTTTTGCTATGCAATTTTTTTTTGACGCATTTCCCAAACTAAAGTAATAGCTCAACGAAGCCTGTTATGCTATGATACACATACGATCATTTTAATTTCAAAACAACCTTACTAGGAAACTAAAACAATAATAATAAGTAAACACCGACCCGTATCGTCTGAATGCGCAATAGGCTTGCAACACACTCTCGTTACATTTATGTAAATTTATTTCCAGTAACAGGTGCCACCGTGTACAAGTGTATAGCATGCCTATCTGCATAAGTTTGTCCCCGGAATCGTATTATGATGTTGAATAGTGATTTAGTTGTTACATTAATTCTACACAAGTTTCGTGTTTCGATGAATATTTAGAGAAACTGTTGTTAGACGTAGAACTTGAATTATGCAGGATGCTGATTCTGAAATTTGTTCAAACGATCAAATCTAATTGTGATGTCCAATTCATAAGATATTGAGTATTTATATAAGAACTTTATTCAACGATCTTAAATAGCATACCGATGATTCAAGATTTTAGTTGCCTGACATCAGTTTCGCAAAATTGCATGGCACTGCACAAAAAATATAATCTTGTGTCTTCATGTAAATAATCCATAAATAATCCGGATATCTAACACACAACGCCATCTAGTCCCAAGCTAAGCAGAGCTTGTGTTATGGGTACTAGACAACTGATATAAATACATATATACTGCTTTTTTTTTGTAAATACATACATATTATACATAGAAAACATCCAAACTCCGAAACAAATATTTGTAGATCACTCAAATATTTGGTCCGAACCAGGATTTGAACCCGAGACTTCAAGCACAGCAGCTGCATTCACTACCACTGCGCCACCGAGGTAGTCAATATGGATATGGATATTGGATATTGAGAATATTAAGACGATCTTTTTAAATTTTAAAGCGCTTTTGAGGAACATACATCGGTAAAAGTATAAAAAAACTTAAAATGTATTATTTTCAAACGTAGTTGATTATGAGTTAAAGATTATGAGACTTAGTTACTCCTGCTCATCGCTTGCAACTCAAGAGGCACAAGTGCAAACTCCGGTGTTTGAAGCGGGAGTATACTATTTCCTTGAAGTCTTGAAAGGAAAACAAGTGAAGATTTATTCCATGTTGATCGTTCAAACAATACGTCTTGGAGCGCTCAGTGCTGGATTGACAAGTGCGCTATAATTACTATCTTATGGTAAGTCTCCATTTATACATTTGATAAAAATATTAGAAAAAACATAAACTAAATAGAATACTCTGATATAAATTTGTGATATTTTTTGCAAGATTGACTATCTTCTGTATGCCCTCATGCATAGTCCAGTGATGGTAATGGCTTGGCCAACTGCCAATGCATCCGTATGATGGTTCGATCTGCAGGTCCGTAAATATTTGAAACTCATAAATAGCTTCTTAGTTTTCTATTTGTTATAAATCTATGGATTTGTACCTTTCTGCGATATAGAGAGCACAAAAAAGTAGTAGAAATGAACTAATTTTTGTGACTGAAAAGTCTGACTACTGATACTCATGAAAATCACTAGTGGATTGTCATGGTTGAGCTGCGGATGCGCTATTTTTTTAAGCTATAATCGACTAATACCATAGGTGAAAAAACTGCCGATGGTCGTATGTACTCGTTTTGAAGGCACTTCCCTATCTGCCTCAGTCAGTATTGGATTACTTGGTGTGGACATATCTAGTGTAGTACAGTTTCACGGACATTTAGAGGGTAAAAACAAATTGGCCTCGAAGAAACTTAGCGTGCTCAATAGATCGAGACGGTATTTCACTCCGGCTCACCGCCTTCTACTTTATAAGGTGCAGGTTCGGCCGCATGTAGAATACTGTTCATCTTTGGGATTAGACACCTCAGTACTAACTTCTCCCTCTAGATTAGACTCCCTCGTGTCCTACGGAGATCGACACGAATTGTCGATTGCCACGATGTTTTTTATTGGCTGGATCCCCTGGCGCTGTGTAGAGATGTGGCATCGATATGCATCTTCTATCATATCTACTATGGGGAGAGCGCCGAGAAATTGTTCGAACTGATCCCTGCCACCCCTTTCCGCCATCGTCCTACGCGACAGGAGTTTCATCCCTATCATCTCGATGGTTGGCAGTTCTCAACTGTGCGCTTCTCCAGAAACTTTCTGCCTCGCACAGCTAAACTGTGGAATGAACTGTCGCCTGCAATATTCCCAGTCCAATATGACCTTCAAAACTTCAAGAAAAGAGCGTACTCCCTCTTAAAGGGCTGGCAACGCACTTGTGACGCCTTTGGTGCTGTGGGTGTCCATGGGCAGCGGTATTTGCTTACCATCAGGTGATGCGTTGGATCGTTTGCTCCCTATTTCATAAAAAATGTGCCTCAATATATTTTCATATAACTAACTAAATAACACAGGTTATTCATCTTAATTTATAATATTAAGGGACATCCCTCAGGTAATACCACCATAACTTTGAGTTTTAACCCATTAAGTAACCTTGCATATTTAGACAATAATTTACCTTCGTTTGATTATTATCCTTCAGTAGTTACTATAAAATGCCTTAAAATATAGAACTTTACTGATGATTGCAGTAATCTTATTGCAATGAATAGTTCAAAAGGAATATTCTTTTAGCAATTTATTTACAAAAAATATCAACACTTTTATTTCATAATTATTTAATAAATTATTATGCTCAGAGTAAACTACAAAATTAAATTTACGAGTAGTACTACTTCTAAACTACTGTTAAACTGTAGAACTCCGCACAACAGCCAGGACGTTAAAACTTTACGTTCAGCTAACACAAGCTATCTAGCTTACTTGCTCCTAAACATTTCATGGATATTAGCTTCTTTGGCAATTAGAAATTCTTTAAAAATAAAAGAACACTCAAGAGACGTTGATACAGTACCTAATATTCATTTTTAAAGTTAAACTTTAAGGATAAGAAGAAGGGTTTATCGCGATACAAAAAAAATTGAAAAGAGAAAATGAAATATACAGAGAAAAATACGTTAAAGAAGGGATTTCCAAAATTTCCGAACAGAAGTTGCTATACAGTACGCAGTATCCTATCCTATTGGAAAGAATGAAGAGTTTATTTGGTTGCAGCAAAATATTTTCACTAATGTCTCAAATAATATATATGTAGATGGCGCTAGCCGTCGCGTTAAGATCGGTTCCGTATTTATTTACAAATAAAAAATAGAATTCAACGTTTCTGAATAGTCAATTGTGCGAGTTTTGTTCATAAATCTACGAACTATTAGTGAAAGTATTGTAAAGTGATGTAACTAAATAAATTACTATCTAAATCTCGAAATAACATAACGATATCGAAAGTGTAAAAGTAGTGCTTATATCATTATTAACACATACATATTACAAACACAACTCTTAAACACTTATTTATATGTACAATAATCGAAGTAAGACCATATCAGTGACCAAAACGGTGATAAATATTAAAAAGTGTTTTTGCCTAGTACCTACATTGTGTAAAAAAAAAAAAAAATACAATTTATAGTTTTTGTAATTTATATTTCGATATACTACGACTTTATAAAAGTGGACAAGTACTATTCGCAAAATATTATTTCATAAAATTGACTATTTAGAATGAGTTTCTTTGATAATATCACATTTCGTCGAACACAAACCGCAAGTATGAATGACAGCGAGATAGCAATTTCGCAACAAACACATGATACAGATACAAATTTCCCTGGTATTTCTGATGACGAAGATGATGAATTGATTAAATTAAGAGAACAAATCGGGAAACTTACGCAGGAATTACAAAATGCCCACAGCAAAATAGATAGTTTGTCTGTGGACAATAGCAAACTTAAAAAAGAAAATGAAGTTTTAACAGAGAAAAATGAATTACTTTTAAAGAAAAACACAACGAGTCCAGCTAAACGTAAACAAATTAGTACAAAAAGAAATCAGAAAACACAGGTACAGGTAAACAATAAACAGACACAAACAGAGAATCGAAACACTATAAATGCAACAAAAAAATCATCGAAAAATCAAACCAGCAACGAGACAATAAATACTCCAAAACGTCCGATTATAAGAAATAAATTATGTCTCTTAAGCACGAACAATACAAATAGTTTACTTAACATAGCAGAAAATACATTAATAAACATTGACGTGTGTCACTATATTATACCTCAAGGCAGTACGCAGCAGCTACTCAGTGGACTGAAAGAAAAGCTACTGAATTTTACTTTAAAGGACTACTGTGTATTATTGCTGGGAGAAGAAAATTTTAAAGCTACTAACACATATTTCGACATTGTCTCACTTCTGAGAAAAGTATTGCTAGAAATAAAACACACTAACATAATTATCTGTACACCAACATATAAGTACGCCTACTACGCAAATGTGTATAACTCAAGAGTGGAAACATTTAATAACCTATTATATTTAGATATTTTAACAAACGAACATGCTTATTTCTTAGACAGCAATAAAAATTTAAAGTGTGATTATAGTATGTTTGATAGACGCTACGGTGTCATAAATAATTTTGGATTTCAAACCATTTTTAATGACATTTATAATATGATTGTTGACATACAAAAATATAATTTTAATAACATGACTATTAATGAAACTAACATGGACAATGATGAATGTAATACAAATGATAGTCACAGCGAGTTTTTTCGTCTATAAACCCCTATTTGTATTGCACCAGAATATTGCAGGCTTAATATCGAAATCTGAGGCTTTTACGGTTTGTCTTGCTGAACTCTCAGATAGAAAACAAAATGTTGACGTGGTTTGCGTAACTGAACATTTTATTATGTCAGGATATGAGTCTCACCTCGATGTACCAAACTATTACCTGGGTGCTTGTTACAGTCGGCAGCTCAGTAAAAGAGGTGGAGCTTGTATATTAGTTCGGATGGGCCATAAGTGCAAAGAAATAATGGAGATTAGTTCTTTATCAAAAATAGGTATTGTCGAGTGCTGTGCAATAGAACTCGTTGAATATAAAATAGTAATTGTATGTGTTTATAGAACGCCGAAAGTAAACAAGCTATAGTCGTTCCAATACTTTATTTAACTTTTGACAGATCACGCACCTAAAGTTTTGTAATAATTTTTGATACAATGTACTACAGATAATACTGTACTTTATGGGCGGGCTCCGCCTACTTAGGGATGTGTCATTCGTAATTAATGACCACAGACTATAAAAACGGTTTTGAAATAAATCGATTATCGATTATATTAATAAAACATACAATAAAATTATTGTGATTATATTTTATATCAAATCACGTAAAAAGCTTTATTATTTTGCATTAAAATGCCCTAAATGTCTCTGTTTCAATGCATAAATAATTTGCGTAATGAAAACAGTTCCATCGTACTCGTACCTAGTAATGGGATCGAATGTATTCGCCGCAAATTAATGAATCTAAAATAATTGTTTAGACTTACTATAGTTGGTTCAAATAAAAACTACCTGCGGTACCTACTTGTAATGAACAGGTACAAAATGTTGAAATTCGTAGTAATTTACGGATTAAAAATAAAACAACCAAAAGAGGTACTGTAATACTAATTTTAATTATAAAGAATCGTCTTCTTCGTATGACCAGGAATCATCATCACTTGACAGTTGTTTGTCCTTTGAGTACTTTCTTTTTTGGCATTTTGACAGTAACGAAGGCAGGAACGATACGCTCAACTCAACCAAACGTGAGAATTCACAAATAAATCAATACGGAGGAATATAAATACTCAACTATATTGAAGGTTACTCATTGAAATACTGTAGATTATTTTAAAATAGACATAGAGAGATTTAATAAAGATCATCAATAGTTTAACAAATACAATATTAACCACTGAATTACAACACAATACAATAATACATTTTGAAAATTCAGTTCCTTTTATTATATATTTTTTCATGACATAGAACCGTCATATTTGAACAACATTCTTTTAATCCATTTCTTCTTTATTTTGACAAAGGAGGTCGCACATTGAAACCCATAGAAATATGAAGTACGAAATTATCTATAAAATAATGAGTTTGTTAAATCGATTAAAACTTCTTAATGCATAAAATCGATCGATGAAAGAAATCGAATAGGTAACGGGTCAGGGTATCACTATTTGATTAAGTATTAGAGCTGTCAAAAGTTAAATAAACTATTGGAACGACTATAAACATATTTTTTGAAATATTGGAACAGCTGCTAATTAATGTAAACAAAAAAAAGTATACAAACATATTGATAGCTGGAGATTTCAATATTGATGTTTTGGGGAAAGGCAGTGCAACTCTGCAATTTAAATCCATACTCTCAAACTTTGGCCTCAAACTAGCAATAAATAAACCAACTCGAATTAAAAGCCAAACATGCATAGATAATATAGCACACAATTTTCATAAATCTTGTAGAACAGAAATTATAGAATTTGACTTATCCGACCACACAGCGCAGTTATTAGAAGTCCCATTAGAAAATAAATGCATTATTAAATATTGGCGTAAAAAACAAAGAGACTTCTCTAAGGAAAACATCAAAAAGTTTGTTAGTTGTCTAGAAAAATTAACTTTTTCGGAAATATATGAGACCAATGATGCAAACTTAGCTTATAACATATTTATGAGAGAATTTAAATTATTTTACGACCTTTGCTTTCCATTGCGACATATTACTATTCACACCAATAAAAAGCCAGCTTGGATATCACGTGGTATACAAATTTGTAGTAAGAAGAAAAGACATCTTCTATGGACATATAGGTGTAAACGTTCACTATTAAATTATAATAAATATAAAAATTATGCAAAGCTATATAAAAAAATAATAGCACTAACTAAACGTGCCCAAAACTGCTACAAAATTAAAACATCGCTTAATAAGAATAAAGCTGCATGGCAAATTATTAATAATAATAAATTGAATGTACCTAGGAATATAGAAAAAATACAAGTTGGCAATAAATATATAACTAATCCCAAAATGATTGCAAATACATTCAATGATTATTTTGTGGACAAGGTAGTACCAATACAACATGATAAGAACAATATAACTACCAATTTGAAACACAGCAAAGAATCAATGTTCATGCAGCCATGTTTACCAATCGATATCTTCAATATTATAAATGGTCTTAAAAACACAAATAGTGTGGGCAAAGATGAAATAACCACTAAAATAATTAAATCGGTTGGACATTTGATATGTGAACACCTTTGTTTCATATTAAATTTGTGTATAGTTAACGGTGTATATCCTGAGAATCTGAAAATATCGATAATTAAACCTCTATACAAAAAATGCGATAAGGAACAAATTCAGAACTACAGACCTATTGCACTAATATCGATCATATCCAAAATATTTGAAAAATACATCTACAAACAGACATACACTTATTTAGAAAGAAAATCTATTCTTTGTCGTGAACAAAGGGGATTTAGACAAAATATGACAATAAATATGGCTATCTATGACTTTCTTCGGAATATAATGATAAATGTTGATAAAAAGACTCCCGTATGTGCTGTGTACTGTGATATGACACAGGCATTCGACTATGTTGATCACAATATTCTAAAAAAAAAATTAGAATGTTATGGTGTGAGAGGAAACATATTGAAACTGTTTGAATCTTATTTATCAAACAGAAAACAATTAACGGCAATCTCGAGATTAGACATCAAGAGGAAAGAAGAATTAACACACTTATCTAGTGAACGCTATGTGACATATGGGGTACCACAAGGAAGCGTACTGGGCCCTCTTCTATTTATTATATATATTAATGACTTACCAAATTTCACTACACATCCCATCACGATTTTCGCTGATGATAGTACATTGACTATAGATTGTAAAAATATTGACTCATATGAAAATGACATAAATAATTGTATATCTACAATGATCTCTTGGTTAATTGCCAATAATTTAAAGATCAATTTGAATAAAACTAATGTAATGCATTTCTGTCAACGGATAATCCCCTCATCACCTTTAGACATAAAATACGACAATAATAAAATAGAGGAAGTTAATACGGCAAAGTTTCTGGGTCTTGTGATAGATAAAAAACTTAATTGGAAAGCTCATATAGAATATGTCAGTAATAGAATAAGTAAATCCTCATATGCACTATATAAACTTTCGCCATCAGTTAATAACGAGACACTGCTCACCGCATATCATGGCCTGGTTGCACCTGTTTTAAGGTATGGTGTGATTTTCTGGGGAAATTCCACTAACAAGGACATTGCTTTTAAATTACAGAAACGCTGTATCCGCGCTATGTTTGGACTAAGAGTGACGGACAGTTGTAGGCCTTACTTCATAAGGCATAAAATTTTGACACTCCCAAGCCTATATATTCTGGAAGTATGTATGTTCGTAAAAACGAACCCTGCACTGTTTCCCCGATTGGCAGACGTAGTCAAGCGTAACAGGCGTGATGACAGTAAGCTCTGTATGCAGACCGCTAAAACTGCTTTAATGGGCAATAGTCTCTTTAGCATGGCACCTAAATTTTTTAACAAAATACCAGCACCATTTAAAGACCTCAACAAAAATAAATTCAAACACAGGCTTAAAGAAATATTCATACAGAAAGCCTACTATAGTATTGAAGAGTATTTGGCAGATACAATCAATTAAGTCTCATAATTGTCATAATGTTTAGTGCATATGTTTAAATTTTTTTTGACTGTTTTGTTTACTTCATTTTTGATTATTGTTTTTTTTTTTTTTATTTAATATTTGACATTTATGTGACATGACATTTTAACTATTATAAAAAAATTTTGCACGCCAGCTATGGCAAAACATGTTTTTAAGTACTATACCTACTGTATTTATACTATAACATCCTAATAACACATGTTTTATGCAAATAAATTATTATTATTATTATTATTATTATTATTATTATTTAATTTCGTAAAAATTTACTGTCTTAAAATTTCGTATAATATGAAGTAAAGCCTACAGTACACACTTTTCAGTCGGCTTAATATAGGCCAATTTTTATAAAAAAAGTTCGTGTTGAGGTAATCATCTCAAATTAAACCTAAGTAGGCACCTGCTCCAAGCCCTAATTATTGGGGACTTTTATTAAAATACCTTATATTTGGATTATTTCAATTTTTGATGATACTTTTATTATATTGATATATGATTATACTAAACTCATTTTCATATACGTATACAAATAATATAAATAAGATAGTTATTAAGTTAAATGAAAGACAAAGTAAGATGCATGCAGAGAAAATGTGAAATAAAAGGTGTTTCTTTAGAGGTTTAATCTGTTTTTAAGTTGCGGCTATAATTATGGTTACATGTAACGTTAATGTATTGCAATAAAAATTTAAAACCGGAATTTATTATCTCATCAACAATCAATATAATATGATAATACTATTTGCGATGCTACTATGAATTGTGTCGACAACGTAAAATAAAATACCTATAGTTTTACCAGGATAGTAAATAAAACAAACAAAACTGAATGGGGAATGGAAATCGAAAATATAAATCACCGCATCACAAATCCATTATGAAACCCAAAATCCGATGTCCGCGTACATAAATATAATATACCTATAAATACACATCACATTCATTTTAATAGCAGTGAGTTGGTGATGGATGGTCACCTACCTTCCATCAGTTACGTTAAATTTTGACAAGTTTTATCTGTATAAGTAAGAATAGAATAAAGTATGTTCATATATCATATATTTTTCAATCAAACATATTTGAAGACAGAAATGTTGGACATTAAAATCTGTGCTTAAGACTACTTAGGGAGATTTAAATAACCTTTGACTAACCTTTCTTGAATCAAAACAATATTTTTTTATTGTATAGGGGGCAAATGAACAGACTTACCGCCTGATGGTAAGGCAAAAACCCAAGGCGTTACAAGTGCCGTTGCCGGCCTTTTAAGAAAGTGTACGCTCTTTTCTTGAGGGTTTGAAGGTCGTATTGATCCTTAAGTAAGTTTAATCTGACCATAGGACAATCATAACACATAAATATATTGTTCTTTATAAAATTCATTAGATTAAGAAGATAGAAAAAGGATAGATAGAAGAGATGATGATCCCTGAGTTTGCTTCTTCTCAGAGTTAGTCCAGTTAGGATAGGCCGTACTCATCTGCTCAGAATAAGTTTAACTTGCCAAAGTGTTCATGTGACCCCAGTGATGTGACTTAATTTAAGAATAAATTATTTCATTTTGATATTGTACGGTGGGATGAAGAAATATAAATAATAACTCAATAAGTGACCTGAATTTTCTCCTGTCGATAAACCAAACATCCATACCATTCATAATCAATCAGCTATCCCAACAGTAAGCTATAGTAACAACAAACTATAGCAACAACAAGCTATCCTAACAACAAGCTGTATCAACTCGAAAGTCAATTTAAGTAACTCAGTATTTACTTCTATATAGGATAGTTTAGTGAAGTAGGCCAACTTCGACACGGGTATCCGCTTTAAAATCTTACCCGGGTTGTAAAGTCTCAAGAGTTGCCTATAATTTACCAGAGTCTGATTTACTGGATATATCAATGGTTCAAGATAAAGATGTATGTAATAAATTATAATATCAATCATATTTTAAGTCTTAAATTCACCTGATAGTTAGGTGAATTTAAAACTTAAATAGTTTACTATTTAAGGTGAACAAAGAGATTTACATTTTTTTAAGATTGTATATTATAGTCGATGATGATATAATATAATGACATAATGCTAATGATGTATCCATAGTAAAATCATTATTGATACATCATTAGCATTATATTGAATAAAATTAGACACTGTACAGTTGTATACATACGACGTGTATAATACTTGCTTGAATTATTGAAATCATCATCATCATCATCAGCCTATCGCAGTACACTGCTGGACATAGGCCTCTCCAATTTCACGCCACTCATCCAGTTCCTGCCAGCCGTCTTGCGCAAATCATCACTCCACCTCCACTCAATTATTGAAATATTCTTTCAATATTTTAAGTAGGTATATAAAGAGTACATATCAACTAAAAGTTTTATATTGCTTAAGTTTATACAAATTTATTAGAATAATGTAATAGTAACTCATACAGTAGTTATTAGAAAAAAAATGTTTTCGAATCTACATATGCAAAGGAAAAACATAAGATTATGTTAAAACAAAACAAACACTTTCCAAGTAAATTATATTTCATTTCCCTTTTTACATTTGTGTGCGTTTATGATTTACCTGGTCGTACATTTTTTTATAACATAAGCGCCCGCTTACGTCATGGCTCGAATGGTATAGAAAAATTAAATTTACATACCGCGGT
This sequence comes from Spilarctia lutea, assembly GCA_916048165.1. Classification (NCBI taxonomy): domain Eukaryota; kingdom Metazoa; phylum Arthropoda; class Insecta; order Lepidoptera; family Erebidae; genus Spilarctia; species Spilarctia lutea. The sequence goes on from OU696490.1 coordinate 2,753,614, forward strand.
AAGGGCGAGTGCAGATGTATCTTCACATTGTTTGTCGGAGAGAATCTATTTCATTACTTACTGCCAAATGGAATCACAGTGTTTTTCTGTGTTTGTTTTTGGTATGCCAAATTTTTCGATGTAAATTCGAATGTAATACTGCAAAAGAGAAATCTATTTATGATGAAATTTAATTTATTTAAGCCATAATATCATTAGATTTTTGTAAAACGTTTGTTGTTGTTGTTTGTCATTGTCACTGATCTCATGCTACATATGAGCAATCGCACCTCCGCAGAAATATCCTATATATCACCTACCCTGGGGTCCTTGATCTGTATTTCTGCCTGCAATTTTCCTTCCACTTATCATCAACATCATGTCAGCGGAAAGACGTCCACTGCTGGACATAGGCTTCCTCCAAGGCTTCCCATAACAACCGGTCCTGTGTTGACTGCACCCAGCGGTTTCCTGCGACCTTCACCAGGTTATCGGACCACTTTGAACCTTGTACGTGGTCGCCATTTCAGAACTCTTTGGCCACATTGGTTCTCTTATGTGCCCCGTCCACTGCCACTTAAGTCTAGCAATTCTACGGGCAATATGGTGACCCTGGTTCATCTGCGTACCTCCTCATTCATACATACATACATACTCGTATGTTCCTTCTAAATAGTAGCAACTCATTTTGTAAATCATAAGAAGTGAATAAAATTCCTAACTTTCCATCTTCATTGAATGTTATAATGGCTTAGTTATATCTCTATTGATGATCTGGTGGTAAAATATTTTCAGGGAAAATATTCGTTGCGGATTTTGTGCATCAACCAGCCAAAGCAACAAGTTTCTAGAATAAAGTGTATTTTATAAAATATATCCAATATACAATTTATATCATAGAAGTGTGTTAGTATGAATGTTTGATCATACACAGAGGCGTTGTTCGGTAACATGCGGGAGATGCAAGGAAGGGACGCTTTTTGTTACTTGCATAATTTATTACTCCAGTTGGGTTTAAGCAAGCTACGAAGACAGTAAAGATCTTTGGTTTTGAACCAATTTAGTTTTATAAAATCTGTGATACATGTGACGTACCTATCATTATTAAGTGACATTAACAAATTATATTTTTCTATTTACACTATTTTTAAAATCATAAAATATGATAACTCACTCTCAACTCCCACAGATTAGACCTTTGGAGACTAGAATTGCAACACACTAAGGTTGTTAGTGCGGTAGAAAATCACAAAGCACGTGGTCTGTCTGTTCTTTATATGTCTCAGAAGTCAGAGTGACTACATATGTGGCGATCCGTCCAGAGTGCTATCATTGCCACGGAACCAATATTATAATCCTCTGACGGTGATAGTGGTTACCAAAACTTGCACGTAAAGAATGAAAATATAGGTTATTTGTTGACATGACGCTTTTAAAAAGTTACTTTGTCAGTTTCGTAATTATCTGTCCCACAGATCAAGCTTCATTTTAAGAAATTCTTTATTGCTTTTTCCGAAATGCCTTTGAAGGAGGAGGGACTAGATGAGTGGTAATATTATCAGATGACTCGTCTGATTTTTTGGTTCCCTAAACGTGCAAAACAAAACAAAATAGTTGTACGAAATTTCGAAAGAAAAAAACAAAAATCCTTTTTTCAATAAAACTTTATTACCTACTTGGGTACGGTACATAAGTTAGTTGTATCCTTCAGATCAACCAAAACTAACAACATTGTATAACATACCTTTACAAACGAATTTTCGAGTCCAATTCACATAAGGATAAATCAGAAAATATTCGTGATGCTACGGTTGAGGTGATCCATGGCTTTCGGAGGCTCACCAAGGTATACAATCATTCGGTACCTTTTATGAACAATATAGCGTTTTAATGTCGTGTTTTGTTTTATCTAAACTACGATTTCAGTTTTAAAAGAGGTGGTAAAAAAAAACAATGCTAAACAATAGTCTTTGAATAAAAAAGACATAACAACTAGACTTTTATAATTATAAGAACTACTTAACATCGATTGTTCTGAGTATCACTGCTATCAAGCCGGTCATAGCAAACCCCTCCCAAGTATAAATGCAGTTCTGTGTAAATCTCAAATTATCTTAATCTCATAACTTAAACTCCTACATTTTAGTTTATAAGTATTTCAATATTTCATTTTATTTTAATTTATGAACAAAAAAAATATAAAAATAAGTAGGAATAGGTTTTATATAGCTTTATTTCGGTAAATTTTACTTACTTTGATTCATACAGAAATTCTGTCCACTGAGAGTTATAGTTTACTTAACTTCTCTTAATCAATTCTCAACAACTGTCGAATTATGAACTTTCAACGCTGCGATACTTCAAAATTTCTGTCGGCCTAAACAGATAAATAAATTTTATAGACAGAACTTTAATGACTTCCTAAAAGATGTTTCTCTAAACTTTATACTCATTAATCATATTTTATTTATTTTGCAATTTTAGTACTATATATATGTATATATATATATATATCTATATATATATATATATATATATATATATATAAATATATATATATATATATATATACGTAATATGCGTATGTATATGTAAGTGTATATATATATATAGTATATCGGAGACGGCACCAGCTATTTTATAAAATTTAGTGTGTTGAGGGTTTCCGGAAGATAAATCTACCTAACTAGAATTTATTTTTAGAAAATTTAGCAATTAAAATATCGAGCAAAACTCGGTCATCCACGTCCTTAATTATTAAATTAAAATTTCAAGTAATCTTATATCTATTAATTTAAAAATGAGGATTGTCATAATTCCATACGAAATCTGAATATTGTCAACAATTGCTAAAGTACCTGTATAATACAAAATATGCACACATACACGTGATTACAATGAAGTTATACATTCTATTTTAGAATTTTAGAATATTAGCGGCCACATTTTGATAAGCAACGCATTGGTAGAAATACATTCTCCTAATCATAAATATGCGTAAAAAATGGTTTTTAGCAAACACTCGAAGAATGTACTGATTCTACTGCCGGATCTTAGACTATAAGGAATGAGGTATTAATGTATGTATCCATTACTCACTAAAATATAACAGACAATCTTCAACTAAAATAAGGGTATCATCAATTTATAACAGTTAATTGGGAGGAAAAATAAGGGTCTGAGCCTCGCTAAGGGCCCTGTTTTCACTTTGAGACTTATAGTCCGAATAAATTACCATTTTATTACAACCACACGACTGTTTTTGGTCAAAAGTAGCTTATTAATAGAAAATTTATACGGTGGATTTACACTTCGCATTGCGGTACACGATAAAATTTAGTAATCAAAAAGGTTTGATGGTTAAACTTAGTTTTAAAAAGTTAGGAATCACCATTATCGCATACAGATATACAAATAAAAAATATAACTTAAGACATTGCATACACACCGTCTGTTTCAAATTTTTGATATATTGCAATCAGGATCTGCGGGTGATCGCCAAGTTGATCACTACTCATATTTCTTTAAAAATAAATTGTATTCGAATATATCGTGTAATCACTCTCAAACCATGGTGGCTTAACATAGTTATCTATAGCATTTGCCATAAGTAGCAAATTTAGGTTAAATTCTAACTCTTATCAAAGTGACGTAATAGGGTAGCTGCTGTGCGTAAAAAGGTCAATAAAGTGTTGTTGGGTTCATTTCATTAAATTGATGTTAATATTTCATACTTTTGCGTAAATAAATATTTATGATACCGGAAAATAGAACAAAATCACAGTCAAGCTCGAGTGAGCGCCTCGTAAATAATAAAAACTTGAAACTTAGTCTCTGACCGCTGAAACACGTTAAATCTTAATTTTAATTTACAAACTTTACGAGAATTCAACAAACCAGTACTTTTTGATGCAAATTACTTAAACTTTTGGCGTTTTCATTAAGGAATCGCGGATTAATGTTGTATTAGTCTAAGGTTTTTCTTTGATTAGAATTGGGGAAGTTGGGTGAAAGTTCTGAGATTCTCTCGCTTTCCTCTTACGGCTAGTTTTGGGCTGGCAGTAATTATTAATCATGTTCTACGAAACAACTAACAAACTAGCTACTGGCATTCTGACTATTTCTGACCCTTGACATTTCAGGAAAAATATATTTATTCAATCAGATTTCCATACAAGTTTATAAAAATCGTTTACCATTATTAATTTTTGTTCTACGTAATGTGATCTATTCATAATTTATAATTATTTTAAAACTGTTTTTTTTTTCTATAATGTGTACACAAAATAAATACATAACAAAAAATGAGATACAAAATTGGAAGCGTAACAATTGGCGGTGTTATCGCTTACGGCGATTTCAGATTCGGACAACCTTAACCATAACCTTAACTAGAAATCATTTTAAAGCATTCTGTTTTTTTTTTGTAAAAAATGACTTTTTATAGAACTTGAAATAAAATTGCAGTGATAAAACATTTGTTGCTTGAAAAAAACATCTAAGAATTCCTATACAAACTGTTTTTGGATTAACCGACTCATAAAACTAGATGTAAGCAAATTCAAAACAACAAGTATACATGCAAAAACGCTAGAGCTATAAATTTATTCGGCATAAAACGGTGCAGTAGCTGAGCTTGCAAACCGCATGTAGCCGTGTGCAGTCCGCCTAACTAAGTAATAAAATTCGTAGTTGCCTACGATTACGTAAACCATAGCAGGCGTAGCAGAGCTACACGTTTGTCTACTAAGCAAGTTTTGCATGTGAATGCATATTGTTGTATATTTCATTTAAGTAGAAATATGATTTATTTTATAATAACAAGGGACTCTGAATTGTAGCTAGCACAATCTGAGAATTTAATATGAATGTACCAACGTTAGTGCAGAAATGTTTTTAGTGATATTTACCAGATTATAAGTACTATAAGTTAGGGACTCATGACTTAGTGGCAACTGCATAGGTTAACACATTTGGAAAGTAAGCAATCCTAGCTAGGTCAGTCTATGATAAGCAACCATTCTATACATAGTGACTCCTGCATGTCTCGTAGAGTACTTTAAGCAGTCGGTTCCAGTTGCCATATCAACATCTTTGGCAATCTTTATGGGTAGTATGTGTCCTAAAAGTACAGTTTAACAGTATTCCTTAGATCTCGAAGATCTTATGATAAATGTTTCGCGTAAAAAATCAAGGTTCAGTCGAGTCCAAAAAATCAGTAGACTTAAATCCGATTAAAAACTAAATTGAAGAAATGATTTAGATGGAAAAAATAAATAGACATTATAATTATGCAACTATCCATGCTTAAATACAAACAAAAGAAACAGGTTTCTTTTCAGATAGCCTGCTATCATCAGATAACAAAGTTTCGATTCTTTGCCATAAGACATAATTATAAAAACTCCCTCGAGAACAAACTCTCTGACAAAAGAAAAATATTTACTCTGGTAGGACTGCCCACCAGAGTAAATATTTTTCTTTTGTCAGAGCATCACTTCACTGGGATTAACGGTGATATGGTGTAATTGAATTGAGTAAATCCACGGTGTTCAGTCACAAAGGACTCTTGGAGATCGATTGTACTTTTATAAGCAAGTTTATAATGATAATAATAACTCTTTATTGTACACTAGTTAACTTAATAAGTGACTTAATGCTAGGTCAGTACAAATGACGGCCTTATCGCTCAACATGCAATCAACAGGCAACCGTGGGATGGAAATAAATACAGGATGTCAAGGGTAGTGTCTGGTGTAATCGAGAGTAGTTGAGGAAGTGAAAATACAGCAGCGTAAATATACATAAATAACCGATATTATAAAAAGTACCAGCTACACATAGTGTGGGCGATGATACAAACATATAAAATAAATATAATAAGCGAAATTCGTAAATGTTATAAACACTGAATTAAATACAGTCATCTAATTGACAACAGCAACAATGAATTACTTATGGAATATTGTAGTCTTCCAAGTAATGCTCCTTTACCAGTCGTTTAAAAACGGTCAGTGATTGTGCATGTCTGATTGCGACCGGCAGGGCGTTCCACAGTCGCACCGCTTGGATAGAAAAAGAATGGTCTAGAAATTTGGTAGAGTGTCCAGGCATTATTAATTTCAAGTTTTCTGACGATTTCAACAATTTTGAATGTGAATCATGTAGAAAAGTAAACCGCAATATTAGGTAACGGTGGAGTAAAAGGATTGAATAGAGTATTATATAGAAGAGAAAGAATATGAGCATTCCGGCTATGACCACATAAGATGTTTACGATAGATGGTCATATTTGCGTAAACCAAATATGAATCTTGTACAAAGATTTTAAAATCTTTTAACCTTATTCAGTTGGTCTACACTTTTTGGCTCAGTTTATGTAGCTGTGGACCCCAAGATAAGTTACTGTCGATGTAAATCCCCAAGTTATTGACCTTGTCACTAAACGGAATAGGTGTTTTATTGCAGGTAATTTGGGGCAAGTTTGTCCAGTCAATCTTCGTAATCATTCGCGAGCTTCCAACGACAGTGACCTGAGTCTTAGAGGGGTTTACTTATTTTATCCAGGTCAGCATTAATGGTATTAACAGCATCAACCAACTTAACAGGTGATGCCCTGGTATAAATCTGGATATCAAGTTTCGGGTAAAATCTAGGGTATCTCATTTACATTAAGCAGCCGCACCATTACATTTAACGAATAAAAATCGATCTTGAAGATGTAATAATATGTTAAAACTAGTTGCACCAAGCAGCGTTGTTCTACAGATTGAAGCTGAAAGGTTTACTTCTCTACGAACGTGACACTATTGATACTGTCTCTTTTACCTTTTTATTATAAGTAGCACAAAAATAAGCCCTAGATAATAATTTATGAATCGCGCAAAGTGTTGTCTAATGGGGGGATCGAACGCGTAACATTTAGCGCTTATTAAGCTTTTACGTTAGTCTTTGTACATAGAACTTATATAACATAGTTTAAAAAAAAATTAAATGTGAGAACAAATGTGTCTCGCCAAGAGCGGTACAATCATAGGATAACTCATGCAATAATCTATAAAATATGAAAGTACACATGTAGTCATAAGATGGCGGAACGGCTTGCGTAACAGGGCCGGTGGCGACTGGATGCGAAAAGCAATAGATCGGGATCTGTGGTGTGTCTAAGTAGAGGCCTATGTCTAGCAGTGGATGATAGCGGCTCATGATGGAAACTAAAACACTTTACATGAAATATCCACCATATATAATCTGAGTAGACATATATTATTTGCTTTCCTTTTCATTACCTCAAACATGTTTTGAATATTCATAAAATGTTTTATTGGCGATAAAATTCATATAACTATATGTACATATACTTGGCTATACGAGTACACATCCCTGCAGGTACTTCTGACTGAATTTTATGACTAAGCCATATAAAACTTTATTGATACGGAAATTTCAGAAACGCTAAGTCGGCCAGTAAATTGTATGTTTTACATATTTAAGTGTTAAGCTGTGTAAATGAAATACAAAGATTAATTTCTTTATGAGCTAAAAATCGATGACACCCTTACCATTAAATGAACCTACTGCTCATGCCTGCACTTAAAGATTTGCACTTTATCAAATATAATAAATATGAAGAAAATATAATGTATGATATCACTACAGGAATCACAACAATAGTATGAATGTAATTTTATTGTTATTTTATTTATTCTAATTTGCATTTACATATTAGGTTTGTAATAGTAATAGAAGGTACAAAACAAGTTGGTCCAAGGGGTGAGAGCCTAATGATCTGTAACACAGCCTTTTCTAATATAGACATCAGTCAAAGGAATAATAGTAAATGATCTGTACTTACCTTTATGAAAGACTAATAAATGAATTATTATTATTAGCATCCTTTAGCAGTCCACCTTAGAAAGGTGGTATATATTTTTTAAATTAAAGTACACGCAATAAAACACAGTATTAGGAAACTACCGACAAATTTAATGAAACTGTAACAATTTCATTAAAAATAATAACTAAGCTCAAAACTAAAACAAAGATCCAAAGCGAAATCAATTCCAGATAAAACGTTTTCATATCTAATAAAGCGGTAAGAGGAATCTAATCTCCATTACAAATACAATACAAAAGTATTCAAGCAACAATAGCGTGTGTTTTCTAAGTATCTGTCAGGAGTTAGTAAAGACATTAAGATAAAAAGAGGGGTCAGGGCTCGCTGTGCATAGCGTGGCCCTTATAAAGGGACACATATTGTGGTAAGCGATAAAGGTTCGCGTATTCGAATCGTACTAGTGATTCTCACATTTTTATCGCTTTGTACATTATTTTTATTCACAATAATAATATATCGTTATATTCCACACCAGATTAATTAGAAAGATATTTAAAAAAGTAGTTGGGAGAAGTTATCCTTATCGCTTGAAGGCAATCTTTTACGGGCCAATGTTTAATAATAAATACTATAAGAATATATCATTAGCGCTTTTGATATTAGATGTATGAAATGTTATTAAACTTATAGGAAATATTTAAGACTTAAATCCAACTTAGGTACTTATAATGAGGTGTAGTAAAGTTATGTTGCTCATTACTTAATTTTGCTAAGAAATATTTTCTTCCAGTTGGTGTAGGATTTAATGTGTATACATTAATTTTTAATTGTTATTTTTATTTGGGAGGGTATCCTCCCAAATAAAAATAACAATTAAAATTATAACGAATGAAGGTGTTCTAAAGTAACAAGAAAGATGACTTAGATGGGGCGGAGAGCGTACAAAACAAGAGAGCTAACCTTGATTATTTTTTTCATTTGCTTTTTAAGCCTTGAGCTATTTAAACCACTATTTTGTAGTTTTTAAACTTGTAAACGGTTATTAAACTAACTGTCCCATCAACTTCTTTTCTTTACTAAATCTATCCAATATAAAAATGAAATTTACTTTTCCATGGTAGGGGTTAAAACTTTTCAATATTTGGCTAAAGATAAGCTGAACCGACCTTTGTTAACAATACCCTTTTAGTTTATGTTTTATCTTTGTCCTCAATATAAAGTTATTTTATTTAAAATGCGATTTGTATTCATATCAAACATGTGAAGATAAAAGTGTACACTTCGCTTAGGTTTGAGGCTTCATCAGCGTGATACTAATCATTTCCCAATAGTATCGCGTTTGTGTAAAATTGTAAAAAAACCGGCTGGTCACTTTCATGCTTGGCAGTTTGCTTAGCGCCGACCTATCTTGCGAATGTTAATGTGTTTGGTAGAAACTCAGACAACAATAAATTGAGTAAGTACAAGAAGCCTTGATACCGGAAGTCTGGTGATGTTTGTAGTTAATAATATAAAAGGCAAAACGTACAGAATAGATACGTTGATAGATGGTAATTTTTCCAACGGCTGAAGTGCCTGGAATAACATAGTCTGTCCGCATACATTAAACTTGTTAAGGTAAGCCACTTTTAAAAATATTGTTCTGAATTGCGGCACATTATAATTCTACATCGCTTCAGAATAACAAATTCTTAAAGTAATCAAGACGAAGATAGTGCAGGAACTACACTTGACTTGACTTGACTTGACTACAATGAATAAAAAAAGGATTAATAAAGCATTGGATATGCCCAATTTCTATTTAAATAAGTGGAGCAGATATGTAAGAAAAGACGATCATGTACAGTTAATAAATGTGGCGACATCCACATACAGCGCCATCTACCGAAAATACACTGAACTACGGAGCAACGTACAATACGAATAAACTACCAATCCTGAATCGCGCAGTAGAAGTTCTCGCGCCGATTATCATATACACAACATCCCAACATGAACTGTTGGGCAGTAGTCCGCCAGGCATGATCACCTCGCCTAGTCCGAGGATCCTCCCTTTGTGTTGGAGGGACATGACACCCGTTACACACCCAACACAATAAATATACGATGTCACTAATTGTACGGTGCGAAAGGAAAACCGTACATCATACCGTATTTGGAACAACTCGCGTGGGTAGGTAAGCATGTGTTTTACTAGGTGTCAATGAGAGCTTTTCAGCTTTTGTAACTTGTCAATGAAAATATACTTTTTAAAGAAAAGCATTTTGCTGTTAGTCTTCCTCTAGATAGATTTTAAATTATTCGAGTCTAATCATTCTTTGATTTAGTTCGTTACCATTTAGAAAATCATTTTAATAGTCTTAAAAGTTAAGGTAAGGTATATTTTTACGATCCCTTTTTGAGTTTCAATATACATATTTAAAAAAAAACATAAATTGATATATTACGTAGTCTCAGCGACTTCAGTGTGCCCACCATGATATACGCACTGAAGTCGTTACTGTTTACTGTATTATCTCATTATTTAAAGTTTCATTTTTTGACATTCGAATGCCAAAAAATGCATTCTTTTAAATCCTACTACTATTATAAAGGCGAAAGTTTGTAAGTATGGATGTATGTATGTATGGATGTTTGTTACTCTTTCACGTTAAAACTACTGAATGGATTTGAATGAAACTTTACCACAATATAGCTTATACATCAGAATAACACATAGGCTACTATTTATAAAGATATAGCTTCGCCTCGCGGCGTTGCCCGCAGTTATCATCGTACCGCGGGTAGCACCGCGGGGTTCAGCTAGTAAAATATAAATTTTCAAATCATTTTCCAAGTTTATTTATGAAAAAACCTCTACTTAATAAGGGTGTTATTCAACTGAATTAAAAGTATTCTATAGAGCATAAAATTCATGCTTTCTAGATTTTCTTTATATTTTAACAACTTATATATAAAATATGTGCTATGAAAGTAAACTGCAATCATCAATCAATTAGGCCAATTTGGTTAACCACTTCAAGTCAATATGCTGACGTTCGATTAAATTGGATCGGTTTTAATAGATTTCGGACTAGAGATGAAATGGAGGATTACTATGGAATATGAATATACGAGTATTATCTTATATTTGAAGAAGCTCGAATAGAATCTGTGATTGTTGTGCACTGTATAACAAGAAACCTGAAAGTATAAAAATACAAATGCATTGCATCCTATAAACTATATCTATACTAGCTTTCACCCGCGGCTTCGCTAGTATTAATTAAAAAGTATCATATGTTACTTCTAGTACCTTCAAGAATTTGTGTACAAAGGTTCATGATGATCGGTTCAGTAATTTTCGCGTGAAAGCGTAACAAACATACTTACTTTCGCATTTATAATATTAGTAAGATTATATATTAGGTTACTTCTATTTCATAAGGGTTCATACGTCTTGCAATAGCCGCGAAATTTTTTTTACTCTTTCTTGTTTTTGACGGTTACGAGTATTTTCACTGTATTTTTTATGATCCTAAAATTGAACGCTTACAAAAAATACTATTTACGAAATTGACACAGACTCGTGAGTCTCCTGAAGCTTTCTGGTTTTTTGATGTAATATTTAGGTTAATTAAACACCTTAACAGATAAAAACACTCAGTACCGTTTTTTATATGCATACAAAAATAAGGTCATTACTTTACGGTAATTAGAAAATTTAATTATTTTAAGGTAAAAATAAACACCGTCCCGTTAATTTTTCAAGTTAATTAACTAAAGCGACAGCATGACATCAGTCATCACCTTATTTTAACATTTTATCCTCAAAGACTATTATTAGGACGGATCCTATTTTGTCCAATTCAGGAGGAGTACATTTTTTAAATATTACATACCGGGAGGATGGTGGTTTATATGCATTGGAGGATTTGACTGCACGTTTGGCTTATTGGTTAAACTGTTGCCACGCCGTTACCTACGAGTACTTCGCCAAATGTTGTGGGGTCAAACCCCATATGGAACAACACTTTGTGTGATCCACAAATTGTTGTTCTGAGTCTGGGTGTTCTTTGTGTTCGTTTCATGCATGTTTGTAAAGTCTCCCGCGACAAAGGAAGCATTTATAGTGCGGGTGTTGACTTTTAAAAAAGTAAAGTAAAGTAAGATTTTCTGCTTATAAAATAAGCGCGAAAAGCTTCCATCGGAAAAATGATGCTAGCACAACAGTTAATTGATTTCTTTTAAAAAAGCTACATTATGTTAAAGATTAAATTAATGATAATATCGTGAATTTAGTTGCATATTCCTGTATGTAGATCCTATGGAGATAAAGAAGCTAGAAACTCTATGAAACTCTTTATCAAGATTTTTATCTTGAGTGGCTTAAGTAGACGCGACGTCACTTTCTACTGCGCCAAAGTGCTTTGCGTTGAAACCTCACATGGAATAACACTTTTTGTGATCTACAAATTGTTGTTCTGGTAGATCTTTGTGCCCGTTTCATGTATATTTATGCAACATAAGAATGTATTATTGGAGCGGGTGTCTATTTAAAAAAAAAAATAATGTGAGAACATTGGAACGAATTGTGAATGAAAAAACTGACAAAATGATGAAATTATAACTTTCACCCGAGATATTTGGTTTAAAACTTACGCATTAAATGAAGATGCACTATTATCTGTGAAATCTATCATAATAAATGCCAACAGAAGTTTTAGCTATTACGCCAGATTCAGAATTCGATTTATTCCGGAATTAAATAAACAAACCATTATAACAATCCCAATATCCAGAATCGTATAGTTAATTCCCCTAGTCAATTATCGACGGTTGGAGAGGCCCGAAGGGATAAAGCGGAAAACAGAACGCAGGTTAGGAATTCCTGGGCAAACAGTGCTATGTCTCTGAGGTTATTTTATGTTTAGTGTTAGATATTCTTATATTAATGATTAGTCTGTTTTGTTCTTAAAATTTTTTGTTCTAAGTAAACAATTCTAATATTAAAATAGAATAAACTTTATTGTACACCAATTGATACAGTTATACATAGGAGCTTAACAATATAATGGTCATGTACAAATTGCGGCCTTATTGCTAAAAAGAAATTTCTTACAGGCACCTGTGGATGGTCAAATTGACTGTAGAAACACAGAAAGTAAATAGGTAGTTTTGGTGTTTATAAATAAATACGGAATGAATTGACTGAATTCAGATAAAATGACATAAGTAAAAATATAGATAAAAGTAATATTATTTTGTTATAGTGACCTAGTTGATGCACGTAAGTTATCTGCATCTCTTCTGTATCATGCGCGGCTCCTATTGGTCTAAGCGTATATTATTAACCATGCAAACACACATTTAATAAAAACGTGACATGAGAATTGTATTTAATAGATATCATATTTTTGAAGTGAAAACTTCTTTAGCGGCGCTGTGTACTTTTTTGGAATGGGTAAAAATGTATAAACTCGCGTCAGGTCACCTTACCTGATCGAAAAATCGTAAGACGGATGGAGAGAGTACGTATAAACTCGCGTCAGGTCACGTGACCTGATCGAAAATTCGTAAGACGGATGGAGAGAGGACAGGCGGCGCAGGGCGCTTGCGCGAATGTTCGTGTGTGTATGTAATATAAATTGTCATATTTGTGTACGATAGCGCAATAAATGAATATTGTATTCCACCACATAAATAATAGTACTTTTATACTGATAATGAAAGCAATTCGTACAAAATTATTCTCTAACCATTCCAAAATATCAAAAATGCACAACGTTAATATTCAAGTTTTCACTTCTGCCTGCAACCCGTCATTTTTTTTACTAAAACTTTGGTAGAGTAAAAGTAAAGACTTGAAGTAAAGAATATTAAATAAATAAATAAGAAGTAAGTGCTACAGGATTTAAAAAAGAGTGCCTGAGAATAGACATTAGAGCTGAAGTATATTAATGGATCACCATTACTCTCTGAGATGTAGCCATCATTGACAACAAAACTGTATATATACATAGATATTTGTGTTTTTCAAAACAGGATCGTTATTTTATAATTCACAAGCATTACCCTGCCATGTTTCGGTGTAATACTTTTTGATGTATTGATGAAAAATAAGAACTAAAACTATAGTAAAAAACCACTTTGGCAGCGGTTTGTATATCTTGTGAAATAACTCATTCAGTGCAAATATTGTTGCTTGTTGTAAACATACAAAAACTAAAGTAACAATTTTTGTAAAGATTGGCCGCTTGGTATAATATGGTTCGATTTTAAATTATTGTTTTTAATTATTTTGATAGTAATGCTGAAACTTGAGTATGTCAATAAAGTATATTTGTTAATATTTGAGTGTTGTTGCAAAAATGATACTAAGATGTTATGAATATATAACGATAAAAGACACCCACGCGTCGTCTAATGGAAGTACAGCAATAAAGACCGCTCTGCGACATAAGGGAAGAAGCGCAAGGGTCTGAATTATATCCTAATAACTCCCTCGTTGGGTACGAAATAGTTTCAAGCTAAATTGAAACTGGAGGAGTTGAAAGTAAGTTATTTAATATCTTTACTTTAACTAGCTTTGTTGTCAGCCATAAACCGTGACATTGAAATTTAAACCTTGTCTTTAGCGCTGGAAAATAAGGAATTGGTTAGACACGATGATTACTGGTAAGAATCTATAGCAATAATTTTGATGTCATCATTTATAGAAATCTTTTGGTGGTCGAAATATTTATTATAATATTTTGAGCAGTAGTTTATAATATTTTTTATTTAATTTTTGAACTTGATTTAGCTTAATCACTTAATACCACATTAACGTCAAGTATTCTGAACATCATATTGTTAACACAAAAATAAATTATTTTTAGTAAATATCCCTGTCGTTTTTTTTGGCTCTTGATCTAGTCACAATGTTTAGAAAAGAAATTATAAATTACTAGTCAATTATGAAAAAATAACAGCAGTCTACATCCGGCAGTGGAATGCAACGATCACATGATGATGATGATCTGCTTGATTATCAGCATCATGTGTATTTAGATTCATCATCATTTAGATTACCATCATTACCCATCTAAGTTCCTTTACCAATGGGGGAATCAATTTCTTTTTGTTAACGGGATGGAAGATCATTCTGGATGTCCTTCGCATATTGGGGGGATAAAAGGGGTATTTGAGATTCGGAATTTCATTCTTCCCATGCTCTTAAGCTAGTATCTGTATGAGAATTTATGAGGTGAAGCAACTTGGGACCCTGTTGATGACTAACAAACGTGGCTCATAACTTAACCACTACATGTGTATTTATCCTAGAAAATTTATTTAAATATTTGTAAATATAAGTAACCTATTTATATATTTACAAATGTGTAACAATATAACAATTTTAGGCGTCACGAACCGAATAACATTTCACGAGTTTCATTCACAATGCGCTATTACAAATCTCTGTCGCACAGCCCTAACACTCTCTTATGTTATGTAATACATTCTTGGTAAATGGCACCCGAAAGTCGCTCAACTTAAGGACTCTAGCAATTAGGCTAATTGTCTTTATTATAGCGTTCAACGCTTTTATCAAAATGTGACACATTATCGGTAATGGGCGCAGGGATCGTGGTGAAATTGTGTCAACATTTTCTAAAGAAACAATTTTACTTTTTAATCACAAAAATTTTGTAATCAGCAATCATGTTGTATGAAATGCTTAAATGCGAACAATCTTTGTGCTTTCTTCTTTGATTCAAATTTGAAAAAAAACATTGAAGTGAAAACAAAAAAATAATGGATAGAGAAACAAAGTAACACGCCGTAAAATAATCGATAATAACAATAGACTGAACTGGTTTTGCACTTTCCGGTAGCAACAACTTCGTGTTTCAGATAGGTATGTGAATCTGCTCGTGCTATTATTTCTCTCTAATCCTAAATTTACCTAAATAATATATAGTTACATATCACTTTATTTTTATTGCCTACGTTTCTTACTTTACTTTGAATATACTCCCAATAGGCCATAGGTAACATTTATAACGTATTAACAAACATGTAAGTTGCTTTCAAAAATTGGAAGTTTGAAACACCTTTGTACCCCTTTGGGCATATATACAGTGCGTTTGTTACAAGAACTATGCCGCGAAGACGCCAAGCAATCATAAATAATATTGGGGATTTGACGCCGTATTAATATATAGTATCAAACAGCAATAAAAGACTTAATTCTTTACAATTTATGGTTTGATATGTCTAAGGTTCCATTAAATTTTATTGTTCACGCTCTTTTTGTACATAGTGTATAGTATACGTGATATGCAATAATGTCAATAAAATCGTACTGTCTCATTAAAAAAATAAAACGAACCAGAAACGAGTTTACATTTTGTACCAGAAACGTTTACACCGAAAAACTGTAGGTGTAGCCATTTTTAACATTGTTATTTTCAGGGCCTTTGTTCATTTTTTTGTGAGGCAGACATATTGATAGTCCATGTCATTGAACTTTGATATTTGAATAGTTCATGTTTGTAGGTTTTGAAATGGTTTAATTTTTATACCTCTTGATAAAGATCTATTTTACAATGAGGTTCTTTAGAATCATAGTGCTAAGCTAACAGGGTAGTAGTAGCTATGTTTATAATTAGTATAATTTAGAAGAGAAGCAAGAAATAAAGAATTTTCTATTGTTAGTTTATTACCTGAATCTGGTGAACCCAAAAAGAAAGGTAATAGATTTGGCAACCCATGTACTGCTTTTTCATTTATTTTTTATGGAATGGGTGGCAAACGAGCAGACGTATCGCCCGATGGTAAGCGAAGCGTCACAAGTGCGTTGCCGACCTTTGGGGGATGGGCCTCCGGTATCCTCACTCATTCGGTGAAACACAGTGCAAGCGCTATTTCGCACCGATTTTCTGTTAGGCCATGGTATCACTCCAGTCGAACCGCCCCATTCATGCCGAAGCGTGGCTCTCCCACGGTAGACACATTTTCCCGTAGCGTCTACTACTGAATTGATTTTAATGAAAAAGTTGTCAATAGATTTATATTAATGGCTCGGGTGACATAGGCTATAAAAGTTTTATTAAAAGCTTTAATGTAGTTGAGTTAAAATTCTTCAACTTTTTCTTGTTTTTGTGTAAAAATATAGCGCTTGAAAGTTAAGAATTCATCTTTTTATAGGTATAATCTAACAATATTAATTAATTATTATGATTTTTGAGCTTCATACGTTTTGACTAGTATTTAATCTCTTAGAGCCATCACTGCATAGAAGCTTATACATTTTAGTTACACACCTTCCATGTTGCTCATTTCTTTTGTCTTTTCTTTGCTAAAGTTGACTGGTTAACCAACGTCACTAGATCTTACCTTCTCCAAAGTATTGTGTTTCTTCTAGTTAATTTAGACAAGAAATGCCCTTTACCCATTTTCAGTATACAAAAGATAATCTATGTTATTATAAAATATTCGGCAACTTGCTATAAAACTGATCTACTTAAAATGATTTCGTTTTTCTCTATTTCTATGGTAAGCAACTGCGCCAGCTAACGATAACATTAAAATTATGCAATTACTGGTGGTGACGAGAGACACACTTAAACTTTACGACGCTGTCGTGAAATAGGGGCGCTTCGTGAAATCAGAGCATGTCAAAAAAATATTATTGAAATGTAAGCTTTAAATTAATAGCCTATCTACCAGTATTGACTGCCTCGGTGGCGCAAGTGGTAGCGTAAGCGACTGCTGTGCTTGAGGTCTCGGGTTCGATTCCCGGGTCGGTCCAAATGTTTGTATGATCTGCAAATATTTGTTTCGAAGTTTGGGTGTTTTCTATGTATAATATGTATGTATTTAAAAAAAAAGTATATATGTATTTATATCAGTTGTCTAGTACCCATAACACAAGCTCTGCTTAGCTTGGGACTAGATGGCGTTGTGTGTTAAATTGTCCAAAATATTTATTATTATTATTATTATTATATATTTTTTAATGTATTCGCGCGGGTTGAGATCTCGGCAGATATCCATTCCAGGATATCGAACCTAATTTGTAATGGCATTTGAGAGTGTTGGAAAAGTAGGAAGGGGAAGGAATGGAGAATTTCTGGTAGAGAACGCGCACATCTGTTTTTTTTTTGGCGTTGAACTCGACCAGATTCTCACAGCCACATTGAGAAATGCGTCTGTCAGAATCAGAATATGGTCGAGTTGAACAACAAGCTTCTGCCGTTTTTCCTCAATATCTGCTAGTTTAGCTGTAGGCCTTCCAAAATATCACCCATGAACTGTGCTAGTGTTTGCGTAGAAATGAATGTTGCTAAGGGCTAACATGTCATTCATAAACAGAAGAAACAGTGTGGGCGACAGGACCGGGCCCTGGGGTACTTCAGCGTTAATCGGCTGAAAATCGGAGGTCGTAAAGGACTCTATATTGCGACACGTTTACTTTTTTACCGTATAATAGAAAGCTGCAAAGTTGAACGGCTTAGAATGTTTTCAGAAATAACTTATACTCATGATCGTACGTATTCTACTATTATGCCATGTTCTGGTTCGTTTCTTTCTGTGATTCAACCCCAAGCAAAATGATCGAGATAAGTTGCAGATGTCAAATAAATTAGTTTTACATCCGTGGTTGGCTGACACTGCAAGTGCTATTAGCGTTTTTTTTTCAACTTGGATCTAAAGTCGATTCGATTCTCGGGTCGGACCAAATGGTTGTTTGTGGGCGGAAGCTCTAACTGCTCAGAATAAGGTGCAAATGCAATCTGCCTTGAGATGTATTTAGTGTTAAATAACACACAAATCATTACATCCCAGCGCAAATAATTGACGAATAAATGCGTTTAAGACTTAATAAGAACTGAAGCAAATATTTCATAAGAATATAAATACCAATTCTCAGTAGGTATACCATAATTAGCTTATTAACAGAATATTGAACAAATAATTTTTACAAGAAAATCATCGACGAAGTTAGACAGTTCGTTCAAAACGACCCTATTAAGAAAATCTTAATTCCTGCGATGCTTTATATTCAAACTGCAATTGATTTAATTTTGCTATTCTAAGTCAGGTGGGCGAAGATTTCAAAGCTACGAATATAATTTACTTGTGTATTAAACACATTTTAAGTTTTCGTAACTAAGGGAAGGGTAGTATTGTGTTTGCATTATTAAATGTTACTGAAGTCTTAAAGTACTGCTACTTACTATTTATAAATTATATTAATATATGTTACAATAAATTCGAAATAAGTCCAGAAAATCATCAAACCATCTTCATCATGATGGTTATCATGAATTTCACCAAGTGAGTGAGGATACCAACCCCTCCCATCCCCCTTCCCTTCTCCAAAGGCCGGCAATGCACTTGTGACGCCTCTGGTGTAGCGGGTGTCCATGGGCGGCGGTAATTGCTTACCATCAGGCGATACGTCTGCTCGTTTGCCGCCTACTCAATAAAAAAAATGGCTACTCTAAATACTTAAAACTAGCTTGACTACGTTTAATTGGCATTTGTAGCAAATTCTGGATATGAAGGTTAATCATCTGAGAAAACTAAACTTAGAGGTCTGTATACGTTTGTGAAGGAATTAGATTTAAAAATTAATGACTCAGTAAAATAAATAAGTCTCGTCAGCAAAATGATTTAATACTTTATTCTTGGCTTCATGTTCTTGGCTATTCAATTCGCATTCCAAGTTTTTACATTAGAATTTCAGATCGAAGAGATTTCTGTTTATTTAATGCTCAATTCGGAATTGTAATCGAGAGTTGGTATAAAGCTGTTCGTCAATCAATACTTTATCATTCAAGATAATTATTATTGAGAAATTTAAAATGTTTAAAGATATCTTCAGGCAGTTGAGTCAATTTACATTTTAGATAGCGTGTGAAATTAAAACGTCTGAATTTAGGCCACCTTAATTTGTAATTACAACGGTTTTGTTTGATTTTTATGTATAATTCTTCGGATCTTTTTATTTCGATTGCAAAAGTAGTAATAAAATAAGGATTTACCGATCAGTACTTTTTTGCTTACCTATTAACATGGTCATACAAGACATTGACATTTTTAGCAGAGCAACCTACTAGCTAACAATATTAAATATTCCCTTTACTTTTTCCCAAGTCTAAGTTCCATTTGTTTTATAATCACAAATTTTAACAACAAAAAAGCCGACTTCAAGAACTGGACCAAATTGAAAAAGGACCACACGGGAAGCACCAGCTTTCAAATAAAAAAAATCATCAAAATCGGTTCACCCAGTCGAAAGTTATGAGGTAACATACAAAAAAAAATAACAGATGAACTGAGGACCTCCTCCTTTTTTGAAGTCGGTTAAAAATTAGAACATTCTAAAAGAGCGATGTTTACAATACAATCGCTTTACTACTGCGGCCGATAAAAATTGAAATTCAAGTAAATTTGGAAAAGTCAGATTGTTGTAGGTATGCCAGAATAATTATTATTTATTTATGCGTTTACATTTTTTTTTACTTATTTTGTGATATTTAATATGACGGTTTTTAAAAAAATGGATCATTGATAAGTTGGAACACAGAAATCATAGTAAATGAATAAAAATATTCAGCAAATTTTATTGTTATGAGCTTGATTTAAATATATTTCAAATATGGATATAGGTTAATCCCCAGTTAATCCTCAACCAGAAAGTAATCTATACATTAGGTACAAACTTAATTATAAAACCAATATTTAGCCTACAAACATTATACGAATATGCCAAACAAAGTTACAAAAATAAGCCCATATGTAAACAAACCGGGACACGGAACAACCTTATAACATTAAGCTTCTTTACTGCTAACACGCTTACATCCCTTTAGAAAATTATCCAAATCCCCATACTAAAGATCCGCCGTGAGCCAAAGTTTGTCACTGAAACCTTCGGCAATCCACCTCCTCGCAATAAGCAGAACTCATTTCGTCGCCCGAATAAAGAAACTCTTTATTCGAAATTCGAACACAATGGGTAGACTTTGGATCCCGATAACGAATGTATGCAAGCGAAGCCGCGAGACAAGCCAAATCCGTTATGACGTCGCGTCGTGTAAGGCTGTCATCGGATAAGGGTGCGTGTCTAGTTGAGGTGTAACAGGACAATCGATATGTGTGTGTTTTCGAAGTGTGAGATTAAGTTTCTAATGAAACAGACAGTATCTAGTACCAGTCATAAATGATGCGTAAAATCAAATTACATATCGCTCATAAGTCAAACCCAATATCGTGTACTCCCCAGTTCCCTGTTACTGGCTGTTACACGCTTTTTACGCTTTGCATGAAGTCACTTCCACACATTACAAGAAATCGAAAAATTCAATATTAAAAGATATATGCAATTATGTTTTTTAAGTTAAACGAAATAACTTAATTTCTAAAAACAAAAAAAGAAGGATGCTGAAAACGTCAATTACTACTAAGTCACAATGTCGAGAAGTAATTTTGTTTCTTATTTTTTTTCTTACATTAACGTCTTCTTAACATAGGCTGATGATTTATTTTTTTAATAAAGTGGGTAAATGAGTAGACTTGTAAATGTGGTAAGTAACTGCGACTACCCATCAACACCTGTAAGAGATGAGCCAACGGTTGAAATGTATGGCCTGACAGACCGTAATGAATTTTATATACACATTAAAGAGAACACATTACTTTTTAAAGGAAATCAAGAAGAGAATAGAATAGAAGAGATAAAGAAAGAGTTTAAGTGGTACCAAATTTGCAGAAACACTTATTTAATACAGCTTTAATTTACATTATTGTAATACGAACCAGTGTAGCGGAGCCTTAAGAATTCGAAAGATCACGTCTCCTAGATGAACGTGAACCTTTATTATGACCACCCGTAGGGCGCGGCTTTGTGCGCGAATGTTTAAATAAAACACCTACAATACAGACAGGCTTTAGAAAAAAATACTTGCAAATTCATAAAATTCGGATTCGAGGAAAATGGCTGTCACTTTCGTTATGTAATAAAAAATCGAACAAAAAGTAAATTTTGGGAAGGTAGTCGGTGCAAAATGAGTTTTTTCTAGATTATCTCCGTCAGTTTCACTTATAAGTTGACCTTTAAAAGTAAATAAACCCTCCGCACTAGAGGCATGAAGCCTGAGCATGAATAATTAAGTACATAGTGGACAACGGTTGTGTCAACGAGTCAATCTAATTTGGTGAGGTTGAGTAACTTAATAACTTATAGAGGATAGGAAGATACTGACTTCTGCACTGCGATTATGTCGTCACAAAGATACTTGCACATGAAAGCATATTTCCTTTGCTCTTGTTTTGTATTTGTTTCGAAGAAAAATAAAGATAATCATAACGCATATCAACCGCACGCACATACACAAGCACACGCACAGATTAACGGATTTTTAATATACATATGCATGCTTCGTGATATTGTTCTAAAGTTGTAGCACAAAATTAAAATACCATATCCGAAAAAGTCAACTGCTTCAAAAAAATTATCAATTTAGCCGGGTAGTAGCCTCCATTGTTTAATACACAGTGTTCACACGCGTTTGGATGTAAATTCCAATATTCCAAAACCTAATTTGATATTGAATGAGTTCTGTTGGAAATAGAAACAGTTTCCCTGATCGGAAAAAGAAAATAAGAACTGCAATTTATATGTGAAAAGCCGAAACGAGCTAATATGCTCGATATCATTTATTAAATTTGAACGTTACCTTCACGTTTAGAAAGTTGAAATTAATGAATCCGATGGAAATCAGGTTTGGAATTTGAACTTTTTAATTTATTCGGGTAGATTAGTTCAACAGATCCTGAACTAAAATATTTGTATAAATCCATAAACAATAAAAAGGATACTGAAAAAGTAATCTTTCATAAAATACTATGATTCTTGTCATTATAATAGGGGAGTGGGACAAATAGTGGCCAAGTTGTAGTCGATTCACTGGCCTCTGTTAACTTTTTCGAACAAATTTATTCTTCTTATATTTTTATTAATTATTTATTGGAGTCTTCGATTAAATCTCCAAATTTTATTAAAAACTTTTATGAGTTATGTCCTTAGATTATCTATTAATATACCTAGATAGAGAGAGCATCGCGATACAAAATAATAAAAATATATGACTCACCTTTTCGATGTTTGTGTGCATGACAGCTACATCTTACACTCGCCTCATGTAATTTTAATTTCCTAGTGTGAGTGCATAAATGATACCAGTTGTTATTTCTGTCGTCGTGTTCTTATTTTTTTATTATTTATGATATTATTATTGGCGCCAATTTTTTCCCCTTTTTTACACCTTTGAGTGTCCATATAGACATATACATTAACTAAGGTTATGTCACTCATTCTTTTATCAAATACAATAAATTTACGAAATGGTTAAATACATACACAAACACATTTAAATCAAACCTTCAAACTCACGTGTGTATTTTAAAGATCTCTGTTCAGTATCGGACCCAAAAAATACTTCTTTGGTCCTTTACAATGGTCAGAGCGACTTGCCATCGGTTTCACTGCCCGCACAAACATCGTCGAAATATATACCTGTATACACGGTGTACCTTTAAATAGGACGTGTGGATTCATAAGTGTGATTTTTTTCCTGTTTTTAACTTTTTAAATGAGGAATCAATATCCGAAAGCGTTCATTCTTTATTTTATTATAGTTCTTTGAGTGACGACCGAGTACCGGAAAACGTAGTGTTGGTAACTCCCTCTCGAGTAATTTTATATGTATAGATAAATAGTTATAATAAATAGTTCCAGAAAACTAAATATATCTAAATAAACATATTTCCACATGGAGCTCGAATAATAACATTAGTGTTGCCACTTGGGATATTTCTATTCACCTCTGACCCTCGTCAGTTTTACATACAAATATGAGACTTATAAGGTTTTCATCCACTTGCAAATACAAATATTGGCGTAGGGTCGGTATTGGAAACAAGAATTTCATTTTCACTTGTTTTGTGACACGCGGTCATCTTAAATGATCAACACATCGTTTCATACCATCAACGTTTATACATATACGTGAGTGCATTAATTCATTTTAGCAGGTTTTGCCATACTGGTGTAAAACACTTGAAAGAACCAATCTTTATATCAAAAAGTTAAGAATGATAGAATCATGTAGATTTTCTTAATTTTAACTGTTCAAACATTAATAATTATAATAGTTATTATTGTAAGAGGGTACAGGGTTCTCAGTTCTAAGTGAATTGTTCTTTTTGTTAGAATGTGTACTCATAAATAGATGTAAATTGTTTTTTTTATTTAAATTGGCTGTTTTCAGAGTTGATTCCTTGTAAGTTATAAAAAAATCTAAATAGTAAATGAAATATAACGTAATATTCAACATACAATAGGTATTTAGGTTTTGACAATTCGGACAAATTCTTTGTAGCTTAAGAATTTAACAGTAAGTTTTATTCATACGCAGATTTACTGTTGTCTACACATTATTTCATTTATTTTATTTTTATTTATAAATCTTTATTGCACACCACTACAGTAAACATTAGTACAATGATAACACGTAACATCAGGTATCACAATAGGCGGTCTTATCGCTCACGGCGATCTCTTCCAGACAACCCTTGTACGGATATTATAAAATAATTCTTTATATTAATATTTATAATAATTATTATACTTAATTTAATTTTTATGAATATTTTCATTACCTACAAATAAATACGTGAACAGATACATAAGAAACAATAAATTGGTCTATCCAAAACTTATTTTACAAAATGTTGGCCGATTTTTTCATTTGTATCTCACAATATTACTACAACATCAGAACTTATATTTTTAAAAAAGTGGAATATAATATTCATATGAATCTACTCAAAATACAAACAATTTAATATTATGTTTACCTTAAATGATATTCTAGAACCTATGAGATTCAGTAAAATCTTGTAGTAGTTTTCCTCTGCATCTGATATTAAAGTAAAATAAGTGTAACTCAAGTATGTAACCTTGACTTTCGAGTTAATATTAACGAACGGCTTTTTTTTTTTAATAAATATTTAATAATAATAATAAATATTTCGGACATCTTACACACAACGCCATCTAGTCCCAAGCTAAGCAGAGCTTGTGTTATGGGTACTAGACAACTGATATAAATACTTATATATACTTTTTTTTTGTAAATACATACATATTATACATAGAAAACACCCAAACTCCGAAACAAATATTTGTAGATTCCACAAACATTTGGTCCGACCCAGGATTTGAACCCGAGACCTCAAGCTTAGCAGTCGCATACGCGTACCACTACGCCACCGAGGCAGTTTTCCAAGCCAATATCTAAAATCGTACATTTTTTTTAACTTTCTTGATGCCTTTCCATAAAACTAGATTATGTTTGAAAATTAGTAACAATAACTTTATCTATTATCAATATTATTAAAAATATTTTCAAAAATCTTTTTTCTTTTAGTATTTTTTTAAATATGACTAGCTTAATCCCGCGGTGTTAAACGCGGTTATTGTTGTACCTTTATAAGTGGATTTACAATTGGAGTGTTCAAATTTCATTTACTTGTATGGATTATTAATTATATATTTAATAATTATATATTTATTAATACTATACATCGATTGATAAATATATAAATAAAATTAGAATATCTGTTTGTAATATTCAAGTAACCGCTTTTTACGAAACGCAGCATATGTATACACGATACATTCACCATAATTATTTGTTTTATAGAGTATGGATTTCTTTGTATTATTTTCCTTTTTAGTTATTTACTGTTCATAACTTTCCCCTTTTACAGGTTTTTTAAAAAGCTTCCTTATATAACGCCTAGTATTTTAAACCAACCTAAAAATTATATTCCATAAAATCCTAAATTAGATAATTATTCATATAAACAGTATGGCGTGGCCGCAAACAGTGTAAAGTTTATTACTCGTACCAAAATGATGAAATTTGCCTCTTTTCAATTATGTGGGTGTCGATAGGTTGTACAACTGGCTCTAATTTCCCGTGGGATTGTGAAGATCCAAATACATAATATGTAGATTATTCAGCTCATAATGTTTCTAACTTCATCATGTTAATGTAGCTGAAATGAAATATTATTTCCTCAAATATTTCTACTTTTTCTTTATTTAAAATAAAATGGTGTTTATAATTCATAAAAATTCACTAAAAGGTTCTAAATACCTTAAACCAATATACAAATCATCTATCTCTTGGTTGACAGTCATATACCCTAAGTGCTGGACCAACAAGGTAAATTTAAAAAAGCGCTTTTTTGAAAAACCCTTTGAATTATTTATATATTTCCTTGAATTATCGCTTGGAAAACTCAGATTAAAATCGTGGTGTAAATTTCTGGAATATTCATTTTGTTTATTAAGAGGAAATTCTAATTCAATCCTTCAAATCCAAGAATCTCAAAATATAATAATATGTTTACGACATCTGACACGCCAAACGCTATCTAGTCCCCTCTGGGCCTAGATAGCGTTTTGTTAAAATAGACAATAGTTAAAATAGACAATTTATTATAAATACTTTAATTTTATTTTTACTTTTTTATTTTTATATCGTATTGTTTCGGAGTTTGGGTGTTTTTATGTATAATATGTATGTATTTAAAAATGAAATAAAATAAGTATTTATATCAGTTGTCTAGTACCCATAACACAAGCTCTGCTTAGCTTGGGACTAGATGGCGTTGTGTGTTAGATGTCCGGAATATTTATTTATTTATTAAACAAGTAGTAGAGCCAAACTGATTTCAGCACAAACCGGCCGGCTCAACCATGGCGGTATTACCCTCGCACTGAAAATCAACGTAAAACGAAAGCTTTTATGCTATCGTATTTCGTTGGTGAGTGCGGGACCGGAGGCCCAATGATGCAGAAGCTTTACTAGGCCGCCATGGTGTATCACTATCCTGCACTACTGCATTGTCTGCACGAGCAATGAGTATGCTGACCACCACTCTTGGATTCTGTTTATGCTTTCCGTTAGACAGAGTGGAATCATTTAGGCAGGGCCATAATTATATTTAAAAAAACATATTGTACATAGTAAGCACCCAAACTCAGAAACAATTATTTGCAAATCATATAAGCATTTAGTCCGACCCATAAAAGTAACCCGAGAGCTCAAGCTCAGGAGTTGCACACGCCACTGTAGCACCCATAGAGATAGTCAATGTAATAGCAACCAATGAATTGACAGGTAATTATGAAAGACAGTAGATAAACTAGTATTTGAATAACGAACCAGTAGGACCAGGAACTGAATTTGTATACCATGCTCATTACAATAAATTCACCGTCTGTTTTAATATCAGCGCGGGCATCAAACTGTGTAACTCGATACCCATTCATTTCCCCATCAAAATAACATTTAGCCGTAATTCTATCATAAATATTCAATCGGATCTGGTATTACGGTGTTAAAGCTTACAGTAACAATGGCATCTATTTTCATGGGTAAATTGAATTCATTTTCGTTGTTTACTGTTTGGTGAGAAAATATTTCACCTTTGTTTCTTTGAATGTACGGTAGTGGGCGATTCAGGTATAATTTTATCGATTCAGGTATTTATATCCCGATTTAATTTATAAATAAATATTTACATAAAATAATAATAATTCAAATCTCACACACATTAATTCATCCATCTGGTTGGGGGCCTCAGACTTACCAGTCACTTAGTCACGAGTTTCAGGTTTAGGTTCAATAAAGTATTGCTGTTGTATTGTTTTATTTTTTTTTATTTTTCTTTATTTGGAACAAAAAGCCTTCGACGGGGTCTGGCATAAAGCGCTTCTTTCGAAGCTCCCTTCCTATGGGCTTCCCGAGAAATAATGCGATTGGGTCACCAGCTTTCTGGCATGTAGAAGCATAAGGGTCGTAGTCGACGGTGAATGCTCTGACTCCATGCCTGTGAATGCTGGTGTCCCGCAAGGCTGTGTCCTATCGCCTACTCTGTTCCTCCTTCATATCAATGACATGCTGCCAATTAGCGGCATTCATTGTTATGCGGATGACAGTACGGGCGATGCTCTCTACACCGGCCACGCCAATATTTCTCGGGAAAACGTCATTGAGAGTCGAAACAAACTTGTGTCTGAAGTTGAGACTACTTTGGAAAAGGTCTCAAATTGGGGTAGACTTAATTTGACTTCAACCCGACAAAGACACAAATTTGCGCGTTTACCGCTAAAAAACTTCCGTGGGTCGTATATCCTTGTTTTGAAGACACTCCCCTATCTGCCTCGGCCAATATTGGAGTACTTGGTGTCGACGTATCGAGCGAAGTCCAGTTTCGTGGCCATTTGGAGAGCAAGGCCAAATTGGCCTCGAAAAAGCTTGGTGTGCTCAACAGATCGAGGCGGTACTTCACTCCGGCCCACCGCCTTCGGCTTTATAAGGCGCAGGTTCGGCCTCACATGGAATACTGTCCTCATCTTTGGGCAGGGGCACCCCAATACCAGCTCCTCCCTATGGACCGCATTCAGCGGAGGGCGACTCGTATCGTCGATTGCCAGGATCTTCCAATTCGGTTAGACTCTCTGGCGCTGCGTAGAGATGTTGCTTCGCTGTGCATCTTCTACCGCATTTACCATGGGGAGTGCTCCGAGGAATTGTTCGGATTGATCCCTGCCGCATCTTCCCGCCATCGTCCTACGCGACAGAAATTTCATCCCCATCATATAGATGGTTGGCAGTCCACAACTGTGCGATTTTCCCGAAACTTTCTGCCGCGCACAGCAAAACTGTGGATTGAGCTGTCGCCTGCGGTGTTTCCGGACCAATTCGACCTTCAAACCTTCAAGAAAAGAGCGTACTCCTTCCCAAAAAGGCAGGCAACGCACTTGTAACGCCTCCGGTGTTGCGGGTGTCCATGGGCGGCGGTAATCGTTTACCACCAGGTGATACGTCTGCTTGTTTGTCCCCTATATAATAAAAAAATAAAAATAAAACGGTTACATGCTACAGTCGGTGGTATTCAAGGAGATTTCTGCACAAAAATGGGTACTGGAGTTACTGTCATTAGTGTATGTGATTTCCTATATCTAAAGGTACATGTAAGGTTGGCGGTTAAAGTAACAAAAGAAAAATGAGGATGGCGCTCATAGCATTTATAGCCACATATAATAAGGCATAATATTATTTTATAGCAAAATAACAGTTATTATTAAAAACATTACTACGTTGATAGACAATGATTGAACGTCAAATGAAACATGAGACATATTCATGGTCTAGTGTAGGCGCGTACCGATTAATCCAATACGTCGCCCCGTAACAATCTATCATCGGTGTACAGACACAAATGTGTTACAAATTACGTTATACACTCCGAGATAAAAATTGCCAATAGTATAGTCCATTCGTTTAGATAGTGTCGGTGCACCCGCACGTAATTGTAGTTATTGTTGTGAAATACGAATATATTAATTCATACATCGGCATAAACTGATAAATCATAATTGCTTGGGGTGTACGTCGCAGGCAGGCCCTTTGATTTTGTGGCAGCTTGCCACACATGCAACGTTCGACAATTATGGTATGTAATAATCAACTATAATAATTTGAATAAAAGCCTAGTAAAAGTCTTACAAGCCATAACATATATTAAGAAATTTAATCGCTTTATTTACTTTTTCATTATCGTCGGACTTCAATTGACTTTTTATTAATTCATTCGAACATCCTCGAAAACATTAAACTGAGTGTTTTATCATCATACAAGATTATGTTAGGAACAAAATTAAAACATCTAAGAAAAGTATGGTTGTTCTTATATTTATATAATTGTCTGCAAATTAATTCCGTTAATTGCTAATCGGCCTCACCACACCTATGTTGGTGAAAATTCTGACACCCAAACCGAATAAATCCGTACATACACATTGGTAAGCCAAAACTAAAAGCCGACTGAAAATTCAGCTCAGAAACCCTTTATTCATGGTCAGTACCGACCGCTGAAATCACCCCTAATATGCCCGATGGCCCGACGACTGCCGGTCGACCGAGATAGTCCCAAAGAATTAGCGAAATGGTTATAACGAACAAAAAACATGACAGGCTTACCCATTTAGAGAAGGATTCGGTCAAAGAATTGCCAGTTGGATATTGTTGGCGTGAAATTTTCATGTCTTTTCATAATATTAAATAATTCCTGGCAAAGTGTAGCTGTGTATAATATATTAATTACGGTTGCTGGACGCAACTTTTGGTAAGTATTAGAAAATACATAATATATATTTTTTTAAAGCTATCCATCCTATGCTTATATGATAATAATAAATATCTTATTTAGAACCTCTTCATTGCGATTAAAGATATTTGAGTACTTGGAACTCTACTTTCCAATTTCACGAAACTTTTAGGCTTGCACAATCAATCTGAAATAAGCCATCGCTTTCGGCATCTCCTTATCTATACGAACTTCAAGCCTCAATGAAAAGAGCGTACTCCCATCATAGGAGCTAGCAACGTACTATTAACTCGTGATTTGCAAGCTTCCTATGATGGTAATCCTATCACTATGAAGTGACCTGTCAGCTCGTTGAAAGGTTACACCGTAAACATACTCGTATGTTGGGTACATATAGTCTAGTCGATATAGTCAAAGACAAAAATGTAAATCAGTGTGTTACATAAAGTGCAGTTAGCATAACTAGTGAGTTATGCTAACTGCACTTTATGTAACACACTTTGTAGTGACAAAGCTACTTACGAAAACGTCAATTAACTACACTTTCCATGCAATCACGTCCTACATTTTGAATTCATTATATATATTTTGCACTAAAAGTTTTATTAATCTCCTACGAACTCATCATCACGCGGAAATTAAAACATTAATAAATAATGACTGATCTCCGACCCGACTATACGGTGTACAAAAAATTACATAGATAATCGTGCCTACTCACCGCTAAAGATCGAATATGTAACACAGCCGACCAATCAACGGGTTGAATACGTGAATTATTATAAGGCGTTAACCGCTAAATCGATGACCTAGTTCGATAATGATTTGGTCTGCATGCGAGCGGAGAGCGGATTATTGTTCACTATAAGTTACAAACTTTATTCATTTTAAATAATCAAGATGAGTGGCTACTTTATATTCTTGAAAAAACTACAGATAATCATCAGACAAACTAGCTTTTGCCCACTTGTCCCTCATGTACGTTAGTTATCGCAGTAAAGAGTAGCCTGTCCGTACTCAAGAATCAAAGTATCTTCAAGCCAAGTTTCGTTGAAATCGATGCAGCGGTTCAGCCGTAAAAGCGTAACAGACCTACAGTCGGATGTTACTTTCGAATGTATAATAGTAGTATAGATGACGTATAAAGAAAAAATCTGTGAAATAAAATTAATTGCATACATAAAATTGAGAGATACAAAATTTATCTACAGTCAAAATATTTATCTATACATGAAGTAGCAGTTCTTGCCATATTTTTAAGACTGCTGAGATATTCAAAATATTTATGTTCGAATATATATAAACAAAAACTGTGTATGAATTGTCAGTAGGTACAGTATAAAATTAAATTTGTCTTACAGGTCAATTGAATTATCTCATCCGGAAATCGATGAATTCACACAAAAAAGATACATTTTTACAAGGTAAAAGATGGCATATTTCTTATAAATTTCTAACTGGTAGGAACCCGTGTTCAGTGTGAGCCCATCCTATAGTTACATAGTGAAAAGCACCCACGTGCGTACGGCATTTTATGATAAATCGCCACAAGTTCTCATGTTACGGCCTGAAATTATCTAAGCACACATGTATATATTATGTTGTAAATGTGCCTATATGTAATGTGACATCATTTATAGGGGTAGCAGTGATAATTCAAACAGTTTAGTAGATTGTTTGTGCACTTGATAATTGTGTTGCAAATTATAAAGTAATTGTACGTGTGTAGTTAAAATTATTGTTTACCATTTTACACAACTATTAGGGTATTTAATTTCTAGCAAAATTTCTATAATCTGGAATATTTTAAGTATTTTGCCTTGAAATTAGGATTTTCAGATCAGTGATATCAATCGATCTTTAAAATTAATAATAAATTCGGTTTCCTTTTTTATCTCATAGTGAAAATATTGGTTAATATTGAACTTATATTTTTACATATTCAATTTCGTAAAGAAATAAATCTGGAAAGATCAATTAAGTCATAAATAATATGTCAAAAGTTTGAATAAATTACTTTGGAGTTTTTCGATTTCTAGATGATACACCTATTTTTATAAACAGTAGCTTAATATAAGTTTTGTTATGTTCGTTACCTTTTTATAGGAGTTTCAATTTAATTTAAACCAAATAAAAAAAATACTTACAGGGTAGAAAACTAAAGAAAAAAAATACAGTTAGTTACCAGAGGTAGGCTCGATTCCTACCAAGAAGAAATAATGAAGTGATAGGCATGTTCTTTTCTAGGTAAAATTTATCTTGTTGTTTGTTGGCAATCTTGTAACCAGTGTGCAGCGCATAAAATTTTGCAATACTGTCCAACAATAATGACCACACATTGCTCCCTTCCTCAAGTGATAAATAAATTCGACCAGATGTGCTCATTTACAACCCCTTTAAGGTGTTATAAAAATTGATTGGATCGCTTAAAATTCTTTTCACGTGCTATGAAAATTAACATTTATTGTCATGTCGTACCTGTCTCGCCGGATGGGTTCACATTAATGTCTGCATTACCAAACCAATACTGGGAACTTTATGTTTCGAATATAAAGTTTTATTAGGTGAAGAAGATTTTTACTGGCATTTTCAATATGCATGTGGATTATCAGACTATGATGTAGTAGTGACTTTAAATAAATAGCAGGACCTTTAAAGTTAGTACTAACACATATTTTCAAGGTTAACTGAAAATAGTAATAGTTTAAAAAAAAACACGCTTATATTACTTGTAAATAAAAAAAATAACTAAAACGTTAAAAATAACTTAAACCTCATAACAAGAATACCATTACATTGTAACCTTTAAGGACAATATAATTTATTATCACAATCACAATAATCCCATATCGTACATACCTAATTATATATTTTTATTAAACTCCAAAACTATACACTCTGTATTATATCTTTACGTTTTTTCAGACCCATTTTTTATAAATAAAAGCGTGTTACATTTTTATTTAACACTAGCTGACCCTCGCAACCTTGTTTATAGCTAGCCCCTAGCTTAATTATTTTCCCCCGTTTTTTAAACATTCTTCATTAGGGCTCCGCTCCTATTGGTCTTAGCGTGATGAAATATACCCTATAGCCTTCCTCGATAAATGGACTATCCAATACTGAAACATTTTTTAAATCGGACCAATGATTCTTGAGATTAGCGCGTTCAAACAAACAATCAAACAAACAAACTCTTTAGCTTTATAATACGAGTATTAGTATAGATTAAAGAACATTTAATATATTACACCTTACAAATTTAATTCTTGTCCTTGTCTGTGTCTATCTTTCATTTGATACCCATATTTTCAAAACTAAAAGTTTATTTCAAATTTCAGCTCAATCGGAAATCGAGAAGAGTATCAAATTTAACGTCCAAATTTGATGACAGACAGAGAAACATCAGGACAGGTGAAACAAATTAAAAGCTTGTAAAATAGTCTATGAATAACATTGATTATGTACATTTTCATTGATACAAGAATTTGTAAAATTGAATTAGTGGTTTAGGACTTTCATTATATAATTACGAGGTTCTAGCGACTTTAAATTAACTCGAGCAGTGAAGGTGACCGTTGATGCGTATCTTGAAGGGGGCCTCCTTAAACCTACACCTAGGTCGTAAGTCCTGGGAACTGCTTTGAGTTTCTCCCTCTGCCACACGATGGACCCGGCACCCGCACGGTGAATCCATGGAGTGCTAAGAAGTTTGTCTCTATCAGTACCTTTTAATTTGACAGCTTTAAGTATTCTACTTTCTGAATTTTGCTATTTTTTAATAAAAAACCAACAGAACCTGACAAAACACATGTATAATAACAGCGCTGAGAAGAATGAATACTGTAGAATTTATAGAAATTCATTATTTTTTATCGATTTTAAATAAAACTAGCTGACCCACGCAACCTTGTTTGCGTCTTATATTGCCCGTTGCGTTTAAATTTCCCCCGTTTTTGAAACATTCTTCATTGGTGCTCCGCTCCTATTAGTAGAAGCGTGATGATATATAGCCTATAGCCTTCCTCGATAAATGGACTATCCAACACTGAAAGAATTTTTGAAATCGGACCAGCGGTTTCTGAGATTAGCGCGTTCAAACAAACAAACAAACTTTTCAGCTTTATTATTAGTATAGATATAGATTACATAATGACTATTAGAAAATATTTTTAAGAACATACTCTAGCTGAGTAATCGGGATCAATAGCGATTAAAACGATAGCGTAGTCGGTAAAATTTTAAATATGATATCAAGAAACTAGTAAATTGTGCAATATTATGTACAATACCTTATGTGTCTGTTAAGTTAGTGTTTCAAATTATAAATACATCAAAAAAATATGTGGCAGCATCTTTGAAACTTAGAAAACATTATAGTACGAGATCCGGCCGTAGAATCAGTACATTCATCGAGTGTTTGCTAAAAACCAAATTTTTACGCATATTTATGATAAGGAGAATGTATATCTACCAAGTTGCCCATCAAAATGTTGCCGCTAATACTTTTAATTTAATTATTGCTAATTGATTTTTGGGAAAAAATTTCATTCATTTGTTTTTTAAATAAAATATCGTCCACTTCACGGCAATATACATAAACACTCTGAAAAATCACGGTTGCCGTTGCGCACTTTGCCGCACCTCATCGCAGCCAGGTGGAAATAGGTATGATTTTGATACATTTATACGTTCATAACGTACATTTACTATTTATATATCAAATTAAAGCTATTTTTTTTCTGTTTATTATGATATACGGTTGTTTAATTTAATCTGGCCGCAAATAAGGGTTGCTGGCTGTTAAAAATGGTAAATATTAAAGATAGAGTGAAAGAGAGCTAGCGCGTAACATCACTAGTCAAACGAGGATAGCGATTGCCAGCTGTACGATGCTTTAAAGCCATTGCGAACGTACTGATGCTACTGCCGGATCTTAGACTATTAGGACGATGTAACCCTATGAATTACACTTTAGAAGCTATTTGAAAATGACTTTATAGGCGCAAACTCTCAACCCCAAAATATACCTCTTCATTAAAATATATTTTGTTATTGTTTGTAATTCGGCGTACTGTTATCCTGCTAATATTATAAACGCGAAAGTTTGTGCGTATGTAAGTGAGTATGTTTATTGCTCTGTCACGCAAAAACTACTGAATGGATTTTGATGAAACATCAGAATAACACATAGGCTACAATTTATAGAGATACTAGCTTCCTATCGCAGCGTTTCCCGCGGTTATTGTCTTGCTGCGGATAGCACCACGGGGTTCAGATAGTATAACATAAATGTTTATCAATGAAACATACATGACATGACATATACCATCCCATACTTTAAAAGCGACACGGCCTTGACGATTCAACCCCACGCTTTCAATTCGCGGCGTGGATCTAAGCCTGGGGCTGATCTAAATAAACTCATTTGTTTCCGATATCGGATGTGCAGGCTCAAATATATTTTCCTCGCTTCATTCTCGATACAGAAAATAGTTTTTGCAAGTTACAATGTAGACATCGTAAGAACGTCGAATTTTTACATAGTCAACATTACAGGATTTATAGCAGAATTTATATGGTATCTGCTATCTTAAAACGTAAATGTTCTTAGTACCTATAAGTGAACTTTTAATTGAATCGAAATGTGTACGGATGTCGTGTATTGGGTAAAGAGTCTCTTTGACCTTTCCTTCTACGTTGAGTGTTGTGGGTACTATCATCACTATGTATCATACACAAATTGTAGTCTTTAGTGCGGATGTTCTTTGTGTTCGTTACATGAATGTTTGTAAATGCATTAGCGACACAGGATTTGTTCTTAGTGCGAGAATTTTCTTTTATAAAAGAAAAAAAATGTTACTAATTTTAAATATGTATAATTTCCTTCCCAAATAAGTAGTGCTACGAGTATATGACGAGGAACCAATTTAATGGAAAAAAAAAATTATACATATTTTTTTAATAACCACGAAACGTTGTACGCACAAAATAAGTTTTATTTGATCGTCATTAGTTTATTTTATTTGTTAACGCTGTGTACTAAGGGATCAATTTCCCGTTTAGCACTGCCCGTTTTCACCCGTTCTGTTTTCACGATAGATTGACAGATTCGTTAACATTTAGCTTTAGATAACTACCGATTTAAATCGGTAAATAAAATATGTTTGTTTAAAGTGGATTGAAGTCTTATTTATTTACTAGTCCACGGTGTCAAATGATTTAGACAAAAATAATAACAATGAAATTATCAATGTATAAGAATAATAATAGAAAGTCCTTTACGACAGGGACAGGTTTTATAACATGAAACGTGAAATATAACTATTCGAACACATTTGGCAAAATTTTAACATTAGAACAATTAAAATATTACATCGTATGCTGATACGTCGACACAGTGCCGTGTAGTGTATATTGTTTTTCAATTTTTCTTTTGTTTATATACTCGTATGGTTCTGCCAAAATGACTCTACTCTGATTGTTGAAAAGCATAAGCAAAGTCCAAGAGTGATAGTCACCATACTCATTGCGAATACAGACAATACGATAATGCAGAATGGTGACCCACACCATGGCGGCCTAGTGATTTTTCTGTATCAATGGGCACATTTCGTATCATGTAGGTATATAACTTGCAATACATTACGGCTTAAGTATGTAGAAATATTCTTGTATCATAAAAGAGCTCATAAAGTATATAGCTCAACATTTATTTATTTGGAATACCAAACAGTTACACATTAAACAAGTCGTAACATAAACAATTTAAATAAAAGCTAAAATTAGTTAACATTGTTGCCCACCTAATACATAGGACACAACCTTGATATTTAACTATTCACAGCTTTGGAGTAAGCAGTAATAAAACAAGTGAAATAAAATCGAAATAAATACAGGTTTTAGAGTAAACTTTGGGACTTTCTTTGGGATGTATGCATAGAAATGTAACTATGTTAAACATAGTTTTAACTGTAACGACAAAGAAGTGAGTGATTCTAGCATTAGTGCGATAAATCATTTCCAACTTATTTATTTGGTAGTAGTTCTTAAATATTCAGATTTTCTGGTGAAACATGATGCTGAGCACTCATGTTAAGTTTTAGGCACCTTGCGTCATCAGCGGACAGTTCTCTACAGAATTTATACATGTTAAAATGACGATTTGTTTAACTCAACCCTACAGTATCTTTTCTTTATCCAGGAATTATCTCCTGCCCTACTAATTGTTATGTAACGCAAGGGACTTTCGCATACGCTACCACTGCGCCAACGAGGCAGACAAATTTGTAAAAAATAAAGTAGTTTCTGTATAACTTCTAAATGGAACAAATTGAATTTAAATAAACATTCATTACAAAATGCTTTTCGTGGCAACCTATAATTAAGGCAGCACCAATGTTTGTACATTACTGTTATGTGCCTCTTAGCTTTTAAGGTGTATTTCTAAGTAAGGCCGTTCTTGTTGGTTGTCCAAATAAAATAAAATAAAAAAATAAAATTACCGTGGGAGAGCCACGCCTTACCGTGGGAAAGCCACGCTTCGGCATGCATGGGCCGGCTCGACCGGAGTGAGACCACGGCCTCACAGAAAACCGGTGTGAAATAGCGCTTGCGCTGTGTTTCACCGAGTGAGTGAGGATACCGGAGGCCCATATACCAACCCCTCCCCCTATCCCTCTTCCCATCCCCCAAAGGCCGGCAACGCACCTGTGACGCCCCCGGTATTACGGGTGTCCATGGGCGGCGGTAATCGCTTACCATCAGGCGATAAGTCTGCTCGTTTACCAACTACTCCATAAAAAAATGTAACAGGAAATAATAACAATGAAAAAAAAGAAACATAACAATATTTACATACAAACGTCAAAAATTTCCTCCGCATTATCATCGCCTTCTAGTAACGTTCCCAAAAGGCTGGCAGCGTTGCTACGTTTAATGACAATGCTTATTCTCTGTGCTAGAAAAAAACCGGCCTTCTGGTCACGAGAAGCGTCAATCAGTTGCTTAGCTAGTTGTTTAAATAAATAAATAAATATTTACCCACACTAAAGGCCTACCCATCTTCCATGGCAGTTAATTCAAAATTTCAATTACTTTTTAAAATTTTTGAAAAAAAAATTCAAAACTGTAATTTATTGCACTGTCCAATACTGATTAACTTTATAAGATTCTGATTGAATCTATTCGGTGTAGTGAGCTATAGCCTAAATCCTACCGTGGCCTGATAGGTGAATCAGATTAAATGTGTAGATAATACCAAAGACAGCTGAAAATTTACTGAAACGTAGAAAGTAATATTTTAACCCTAACAGAGGCTTTTTATTCATAAGCATAGAAGGAAGATATTTTATTTTATTACTATTTCTTTTATAACAAACTAGCTGACCCGCGCAACCTCGTTTGCGTCTTCAATTGCCCGTAGCGTGAAAATTTTCCCCGTTTTTGAAACATTCTTCACTGGTGCTCCGCTCCTATTAGTATTACCGTGATGATATATAGCCTATGGCCTTCATCGATAAATAGACTATCCAAAACTGAAAGAATTTTTAAAATCGGTTTAGTAGATCCCGAGATTACCCCCTACAATTTAACAAACACACAAACTTTACTTCTTTATAATATTAGTATAGATAATATAAAAATAAAATGTTGATCTGCCATGAAGAAATGCCTGGATGTCATTTTTTCGTCTGCCACTTTAATCTATGTAAGTACAAAGTACAATTGTACCGAATCATCCTTTCCTAGAGTAATATTGAAATGTAATGGAAAGTTCTGCGAGGCGTTCACCCTCTATGTAACTTGTCATGAAACTGAAATAAGGTTATGTCATATAAACTAATAAAATTCCTGAACATTACAATAAAAGGATATTGTAATATTCAGAGAACATTATGGAAGAAGATAGTAACTCTATTCTTATACAACTTCATAATTCAGAAGATTACCTATGTAGAAGTGTATAGCTTGGGGTAGTGCTATAAATAAAAGTTCACACTTACAGTTCGGGTAGTTATTTACTGCCACTTGATACGAGTATATACAGCACAAGCAAATACTGAGTTCTAAGAAGGCACAGAAAGAGTGTACAGGAGAAAGCAGAGAGAACAAACAGAAGATTAATAATAATCACAGATGACAAAACAATAAATATTAATAAAACATTTCAATGAATATAAACTGCTATACCTATGATTAGTCTCGGTTTTGTTAAACTAACACGAGTTTTTGATTAACCCTAAGTATTTATTATTATGGAATCAGAGTATGTTAAATGACGACATTCATATTGATCCGAATGTCACAGTGTACTAACTCGCTAGCATAGCAACACGGCGACAAATATTTTTGAGTGTCAATTTTTATTAAATTGTGTTCGTCAACCATATACAATGTAACTGCGAATTTTAGCAATAATCCGCTATCCGTGGTCTTTCGTACTACAAAAGGAGATGTGTTTTATTTGATCATTTGTCGTAATAAAGTTTTTTTTTTAATATATATATGAACACATATTTATTTGCGAGTTAAAGTGTGGGTTATATTATTAAGTAGCTTTTAGTATATTTTTAACTACACATAAAAAATTAAACTTATTTATAAACTTTATACTCATGATTGTCGGCACTTGACGAAACTTGTTGAATTATATTCTAGAATGAACTTGTACTTATTACACTATTTTGTGGATATATAATAAAATTTACTGTACGGTTGGCCCAGTGGTTTCAGCGATCGCCATGCCGCTTGCTGCTGCGCCAAGTGTCTTGGGTTCAAATCCCACGCGGTACAACACTTTGTGTGATCCATGAATTGTTGTCCCGAGTCTGGATGTTCTTTGTGTCCGTTTCATGTATGTTTGTAAAGTCCCCCACGACACAGGATGTTTATTCCTAATGTGGGAGTTGTCTTTTTAAAACAAAAAAGAAATTGAGTTTAATTCTAGAATGTAATACTTTATAAGCATATATAAAGATAAAAGTTTTATCTGTATCAATACCATAAAAATCGAGAATGTTCAGAATAAAAGCGGAACAATAAAGAAAGAACAACCAATTAAAATAAAAAGGTCTCTCTTAATATCTTAAAAATTGATGGTAAGTCAAAACGAAGTTGAAAACAGAAGAATTAATTTCCCAGACGCCCACAAACGGCAAGAAACCGACGGAAAGTCCTCGGAACAGGCCTAAAAGACAATTAATTCCCAATCCCCGGCCTACTTTAGCGAAGTTACAAATCAGGGATCCTCCGGCACTTGCCTAATGTCGTTTGCCGGGATTCCATGGAAACTTTGGCCGTTCCGACGTCCCCACGACTGATATAAGGTATTTGATGAATATTTAAACTTCGATAGTTTCGCTCCATTGTATCTCGGGAATCATTATTGTGAGTATCCTTGCTGCTGAGGTTTTCAACAACCTTTTTTGGATGATTTGTCATAGGTCAAGTATGAACAATTTAACTGTGAGCCTAGAATAGTTTCTGCAAAATATTTAATAAAAGCAGGCAGCGTCTGTTACTCATGGAATTCTTCAAGCCGAGACCTTACATTAAACTTGGTTTTCTAAGTTTAAGCTACTTGTCAGAGTATCAGAAAACATAAGATCTACCTACCTAAATATATATATATATATATAAAAATACTTTTGATATCATGCATACTACGGCGTGTCTTGGTATTTAAACTTGTGTTATCTAAATGTTTAATTTTAACACTTCATTAGTGAAAACAACTGATTCTGATGCTTAGGATTGCAGGATTTTACAAA
The DNA here is from genome assembly GCA_916048165.1 of Spilarctia lutea. Lineage (NCBI taxonomy): Eukaryota > Metazoa > Arthropoda > Insecta > Lepidoptera > Erebidae > Spilarctia > Spilarctia lutea. The sequence goes on from OU696490.1 coordinate 2,794,426, forward strand.
TATTTGTGAAACGAACTCTACATATGCCCAAATTCAGAACAACATTGTGTGTTGATTGAACTTACAACAATAACGTAATATAGTTCTGTGTACGTTTGCAAAACTTGTCACCAGACATCGAGTTCCGCTGTTTACACTACTGAAGTGAGTAAGTGTGTAAAACCAACAGAATATAAACATACTTTCTAGATCCTAAAATTTATAACTACGCAGCTATTGATTGAGAACACCCAGCCTCAAAGCAATAATTTATGGATCACAAAAAGTGTTGCCCATATAAGGTTTGAACCCATAGCACTCCACTGAGTGCAGTGCGTCATTTATTACTGACTAAATACACTTAAGAAAGAACATATAAAAAATATAATAATTAACTGGGTATAACGTTTTTAAAAAACACAACGCTTTTTGGTAAATATTATGTTGCTTTAGGTAAAATCTTAATTCATAAACTTTCAAGATGACGTGAAGACAGTTTTCCCGTGAATGTGTGTCAATGGCTTGTCTGGGCCGCGCCGCGTGTTAGCGTATACTGCATTTTTCATTAGCTAGAGAGAGTAAATCTCTCTCTCAAAAATGAATTTCATATTTAGTAAGTATGAAGATCAAGACTTTTTGTAAGATAATAATTTAGCACCACTTTGTATTAAGACGGTTTTATCAATTGAAAAAAAAATACTTTTTATTGAATACGAATATTGTCACACAGATTAATCAGTTTTAAATTTTGTTCCCATTCTACTACTTTGACCAAAGAAAATACTAAAACAAAATTTCCTATTAATTTTACTATTTTCATTACGCTGAATATGGAAGTTTGCGACGAATTTTATAACAAAGATAATAAACCGCCAAATTCAAAACTACGTCATGACGTAAAATAACAGTAGTAATCCCAATTCTCTAATACTTCGGCTTTTGACTCAAACTTTCCTAAATTAAAGCCTTTAGTGTTCAACTTTACACTAATTACATCCATTTTATTTTATAGGACTGAAGAACTTTCTCTAAGTAATCAATATAATTAATTGTTTGAGAATATCAGAGGAGAAATTAACTAGTAATTATCCGGCTATTGTGAAGCTTGATATTAATGATTGCTAATTGATTTGGTAGTCTGATTGGGACCGGGGAAACTAATTAAATATGATAGTGAATGAGTTGAAATGGAGTGGAGACGTTAACCGGATATGTTTAGGTACAGCTACTTTGCTTTGTTAATGAAGGACAATTTAGTAGAAGTGGGTACAAACGAGTTCGATATTAATTGAAATGTATTTTCTGTGCCTTTGACTATGTGTGTAAAATAATTTATGTTTTGGATATAAAACTTTATGTATGCTCGTTTATGAGCATACGTTACTAAGGCCCGTATTATAGAAGGCGTCTCAAGTATCGTTTGATCTCCGATCAGCTGAATCGAGTTTCAAGTTATGATCGAATCTCAAGCGTCGCTCTTATTATAGAAGGCGTTTTGAGTTCTACTCAGTTGAAACTAGTTTCAATATCTAATCTCAACTCACAAGTCTGTTCTCAGTTACGTTTCTGCATTGTCGAAATTATTGTTCTGTGTTACGCAGTTAATTATATTAAACACATCATATCTAACAAGTATAATTTATATATTATTGGTTATTAGTTTATATATAATACACTATTGGCTAGTGTATGAATTTAAATATAATAATAAAAAGCAGTTCGCCCGTAATTAAATACTGTAAATATTAAAATAAAACTGACTGGATACCACCTATAACAGAACGTTCAAATTGTTTTCAATACTCGTCAATGTCGAATTATCGAACTGTTTTTGTTTTATTTTAAAATTATTGTAAAATTTTTGTCAGAAACCAAAAGGTTATTACTATTGCTTGAAGGATATTACTTGAAATAAATAGTTGAATGTGTATTTTAAGTGAATTGAATACCAATTAGTGTTAATTAAAGTGTATTGAAATGTGTATAATAAGCAATTATTTCGTTATTATTTAGAAATATCATCATAAAATACGTTAATTTCCATTATTAGGCATTACCACTTGAGACTAGATTGAGCTTGTCTCAGTTGAATGGAGATCACATCTGTCAAAATCTCTTCTTGAGAGACGATTTTGACGTAAGCGTCGTTCTAAAATAAGCTAAGCATTGATCTTTACTCACTTGATCAAAGATCAGTGAATCTTGACTCAAGAGACGTTCTATAATACAATCTCTTCTTGAAACTAGTTTTAAAACTCGATTCACGACTGAGACGCGTTCCTTACGGGCCTTAGTGTTGAGTGACTACCGCCACGCGTGGACGCCTGTAATTATAGAGCAATAAGTGCTTTAAGGTAAGTAAGACGGCGGTTCTCTTTAGAAATTCAATCAGGCCATGCGGTTAGCAATCCTAACTTACATCAAAGCTTCACTAAGCTTACAAATCGACAACAAACCGAGTAATTCCAAATTTATGTGGTGAGAGTGCGTTTTTTCGCCACAAATGTCTCAAATACCATAAAACCAATTAACCAAATGCTTCGATTACGTGGTTTTAACAAGAGAGGCCATGTTATTTTATATAGTTTGACAGAAAGTGAAATGACAGGTTCAACTGCTTGCCGTAGTTAAAAAGGCGCTAGTCGATTCTACGACTCGAATCGGGACTGCTATTGCTACTGTCAGTCAGCGGTCGTGAGTCTGAATTTCATCTAGGGCATATGATTCTTGTCTATTTTATATATTAATTTAGATATATGTAATTAAGTTTATTAGCAGTCTGGTTAACATAGAACAAACTGACTGCCTCGGTGGCGTAGTGGTAGCGTATGCGACTGCTAAGCTTGAGGTCTCGGGTTCAAATCCTGGGTCTGACCAAATGTTTGTGGAATCTACAAATATTTGTTTCGGAGTTTGGGTGTTTTCTATGTATAATATGTATGTATTTACAAAAAAAAAAGTATGTATGTATTCATATCAGTTGTCTAGTACCCATAACACAAGCTCTGCTTAGCTTGGGACTAGGTGGCGTTGTGTGTTAGATGTCCGAAATATTTATTATTTATTATTATTTATAACTTCCTAATTTGTGATCAGACGACCGTGTTTGAGATGTGCGAAGTTATAATTATAATATCTTTAATATTTTATATTTTTAAAACCTATCAAAGTGATTCTACTTTACCAGGTGGAAAGTATGAGAATAATTTAAAAAAATATGAAGATCTAATTCTAACAAATTCCATAAAACATTTTTTTTAAATCAAGAAGGTCTATAAACTTTATTTTTTGACTGTTTGTCTATGAGGCTGCAATGCTAAAGTAATAAAAGTATTTTTTCTTATTTATTATGAAATTCTTAACAAAATTATTAAAAAGTGTTAGTCTGGGTTAACAAATTTTACTAAACAGGAAAAATCTCTATAACAACTTTTACAACTGGAATATAAGTAATTAATTTTTTAAACTGGCTTATTTACATCGATATTACTGGTATCAGATTTAATGGAAATGTTATAGCCGAGTTGGCGCTCTGCTACTTACAATTAAGCTTCATTACATAAAAACGCGGCATGAATACCAAAATATTATAATATTTTACTGGCAGAGTAGATGTTTAAAGATTTTCATATATACACGTGGAGATGTAATTATTGCATTGATAGTTAATGCAATTAAACTTATTTATATCATAAATGAACCAGCTCGACCAGAATGATACCAAAGCCTCACAGAAAACTGGTAAGCGTTTTCTAACTTGGTTAGCGACGAGTGAGTAACGGAGGCTCAAGTTATGGAATATTGTTAATATTATAGTAAATTACAATATTCCAAACCATTGGGTATTGTAGTTTTTAATCAAATATTTAAATTATAATTCAGTAGAACGTTTCATAATATTGACAACTTATACAGAACAAACTATTTCTTCGTACAGTACCTGCCAAAAACGTGGACAATTGCCTGCATTTTACTGAAATCTGACCTACAATGGGTTTATTGGCAGACTATGAAAACAGTTCGCAGATAATTTTTAACTCTAGATATGACAACGTAAAATGGTTGAAACGCCGTTTTATGCATGTTACTTTTTTATGTTTGGCCCTGCTACTATTTATGTGTACTCTTTATGTGACTCTACTCTACCTGATGGAAAGCATAAGTAGAACCCAGGAGTGGTGTTTTCTGCCTCTAAGGGCCTTTTCACATGGTCATAGGGAACTAGACCTCTACTGTGACCTGTGCTCCCTAAGTAGTTATTGGTTCTAATAATAATTGCATTTTGTTATTTGTCATGTGAACCACCAAATACCAAACAACAATTTATACTTTATCGACTGTCCATTTGAACATTCAAAATAAAACTGATTATCCTAACGTGAGCAAATGTATTGATAACTAATATTAATTTGATTTAAGTTATACTAGAACACGTTTTAACTGTGTTTGTCTTTTATTATATCTTCTTATCTTCTAGATCTATATTTCTCTTCTATTATATTGCGATAAAAGAAGAAAAAAATTATTATTATACTTATGTACTCTAATTTAAAATAAGTGAGTTAAAATGAAGTGTTATGTCTATGAATATTGCATGTCTCTTTCTGCCAACGTCCTACGCGACAGAAGTTTCATCCCCATCATCTAGATGGTTGCCAGTCGACAACTGTGCGCTTTTTCCAAAACTTTCTGCCTCGCACAAGAAAACTGTGGAATTAACTTCAAACCTTCAAACCTTCAAGAAAAGAGCGTACTCCTTCTTAAAAGGCCGGCAACGCACTTGTAACGCCTCTGGTGTTGCGACTTACTTACAATAAAAAAAAATGTGGAAAGGTTCTGATCACTAGCAGAGAAACAGTTAATTAATTGGCAACAGGGATCATTGGTATACTTACATTGTTGTTAATATTCGTTATAACAAGCTGGATGTTATTTGGGAAAGTTATATTGGATTGGGCAACCATGACTTGCTACTGTACAATCAACAGATTAATCCTCTTGTCAGGGTCACGGAATACAATTGTTTTTTTACATATTATGTATAAGCCTGTTGGTATCATCGTTAGTTATTCTCTAATACAATCGTAACTAAGATCCATGTGACTCTGATTGTTGAAACATAGATTGAGGATTTGATTTCTGCCTTCCACAAATATTTTTGTATGAACACCATAATTTATTCTGTTTGTCTATTATCTTAATGTGGCACTTTCAAAATTACTCTGCCTAACGGAAAGCTTAAGCATAATCCAAGAGTGGTGGTCACCATACTCATTGCGAATGCAGACAATGCAACATGGTGACACTGGCAGCCTAGTTAATATATGCATCTTCTGCGTCATTGGGCCTCCCGTCTCGCACACACCAACGATACTCGACAGCACGAACGCTATCATTTTATGGTGATCTTCAGTGCGAGGGTAGTACCGACCCCGTCGAGTCGGCACGTTCGTGCTGAAATCAGCGTGGCTCCTACTACCTTGTCTGTCTGACAAACCAGTAAATAAATTGCCTTAGGAGTCAGGGGAAGGGTTAAGCGTCTTAACACCGGATTCCTGTAAAGTTGTTGCATCACTACAGGCTATCATAGCCCATGTTCGCAAAAACATGTCTCTGATACATTTTTCAAATAACAATAATAAAATATAACAAAGTAAAACTTCATTGTATTAGAAAGCAGAATGTAACACATACATATATTTACCTTGACCCATACATATTTCTTTTTACAATTATAACTGCCAACATTACTCTAGTCTACCTGATGTAAAGCATGAGTAGAATCCTAGGATGATGGTCACCATACCTATACAATGATTTTGACATAGAAAATGATTGACAAAAAACTACTACAAAATACATTACTGAGCAAAACGCTAAAACCTTTTTCTACGGGCTGATCCAATACGAAATGATTTATGTTCGAGAGGTTTCAGAGGCCAAATAGAGGGTCATATTAAAACGCTGAGTGAGAAAACAATGATACATCGTGTGCCCTAGTCAGCCTGGGTAGGAACATGTTCAAACATGTACTTAGTGACATTTTATTAAAAGAAAAGATCTAAAATATTTTCATGTATTTTTTTACTACGTTAGGACGGTTATGCACGCTTTGCAGTTTAAATGGGTTTATTATTAATGATCTGTCATTTGATTCGTCCTAATTGTGAGACTAAGACGAAAGAGAGAGATACATTTAAGTAGGTATACCGTCAGATTTTTACGTAACCATTACCATTAACCATTTATACGTTAACGCTGCGTAAATAGTCAAAGATTATAAAAAATAAGAATTTCAATACACTTTCAACACTTGATTGTTGTACCTATAGGCTCAGACAAAAACGCATGTTCATTATTAAATTAATAAAGCTAGCTATAACATACGACGTGTTGTCTTCTACATAAACGAACTCACCGGTGTCACAGAGTAATTACTCAATCTAAATCATATAAGTTTATGCATCACCAACGGTTCAACTATACGCCGCCAGACATGGTCACCTTGTCAAGATGGTAAATCTCTTTTTGGATTAGAGGAATATAACATCATGGTCCGAGAGCTGGCACCAATTTTTGGGTAGGTATTTGAGGCAAGCTGAAACTTGTCAGATACCTCTCCTATTATATCCTAACTCGGGACTGCAGACCTGGCTGGTGGGTAGCGGGGCTAAATCAACCCCTACATTTTTTTAAATTTTTTTTTTCTTCCCCAAAAATATATTTGAGGCACTACGCAATTTATATATGTTGCAGTGTAATACTTAATGAATACGAAAAAAAATAAGCCAGATAATTTAATCGGGGATTTAACATTGCCAGACGCGTGCAAAAATATTTTACAAAAAATTATAAAAAATGTTTTTGAGGCAGCTTGAAATTTTAATGGAGTGTTATTTATAACTAAAAAATAAGATTCCCAAAAAGACAGATCATTTCGGTGGGGCTTTCTACCTGCCAGGTGATCAAACAAATAATGAATTGGTACGAGTGTAGTACTATAGACAAGCCTTGCCGCGTTACTATTGGCTCTGGCGAGGTCACGTGACTTATTTTAATTATTGCTTTTTTTAATACGTAACCTATACCGTAAATTTTAAGATAAAAAAAATTAAATTTCCGTATAAATTTTGATTTAGAATACTGCCCGAGAAAAAAAATCAATTTTTAGTTTTGAATGAATGTCGGGGTAATAATATAAATCCAGCACAAAAATTTTTGGAACAAAAATTGTTGAAAAATTTTTTTTTTTTAATTCTCTTCAAAAAATAAATGTTTCTGCGGAAATATCAAATATTTAAACAGTTTATTACGTTCGAATTCGCATTAAAATTGGCAAAATAACTAATTTTTGAAAATTAAAAAGAAATCACAAAAATATGTCTCTTTAACGTTCATAAATCAATACAATCCCTTTTATGCAAAATGTTTTTAGTACAAATTCAGAAAATTTTATATTTTTTACTCCAAAATATTAACTAGAAACCTCATGGGTTATTGTAAGTCACGTGGCACCGCCAGAGCCAATAGTAACGCGGCAAGCAAGAACGAAGACAGCTGTCGTTATGCGCTCTCTCTCACACTACAGCTTGTATATAGCAGTACAGGCTCGTACCAATTCATTATTTGTTTGATCACCTGGCAGGTAGAAAGCCCCACCGAAATGATCTTATTATTATATATTATATAGATTTTTAGGAATCTTATTTTTTAGTTATAAATAACACTCCATTAAAATTCAAGCTGCCTCAAAAACATTTTTCATAATTTTTTGCAAAATATATTTGCACGCGTCTGGCAATGTTAAAACCCCGATTAAATTATCTGGCTTATTTTTTTCGTATTCATTAAGTATTACACTGCAACATATATAAATTGCGTAGTGCCTCAAATATATTTTAGAGGAAGAAAAAAATTTTTTTTTCTAAATGTGGGGTTTGATTTAGCCCCGCTACTCACCAGCCAGGTCTGCAGTCCCGAGTTGGGATATAGTAGGAGAGGTATCTGACAAGTTTTCAGCTTGCCTCAAATACCTACTCAAAAATTGGTGCCAGCTCTCCTACTATCAGTTACTTCACATGCATACTATACCAACTTCTAAGTACCAGTTTTTAGTATAATGTTTTCGTTTCTTATTTGATTTGATAACATATTTTAGTTTTCACATAAATTAATAAATAAATAAGTATTTCAAACATCTGACACATAACGCCAACTTGTACTATGATAGCTAAATTTACTTCACCGTGATAGCTAATGTAAAAAAATGTCAAAATAATTGCTATTGATATGTATTAATTAGGCATTCTATATATTATTGCAATAAGCAAAAACTTGAAACTTAAACTTTACTGAGACCACATTGAGATTGCCTGCACGGTTGGCCGAGTGGTTTCAGCGGTCGCCATGCCGCTTGCTATTGCGCCAAGTGTCGTGGGTTCAAATCCCACGCGGTACAATACTTTGTGTGATCCACGAATTGTTGTCCTGAGTCTGGATGTTCTTTGTGTCCGTTTCATGTATGTTTGTAAAGTCCCCCACGACACAAGATGTTTATTCCTAAAATGGGAGGTGTATTTAAAAAAAAATAATTGACAACATAGTCATATAATTGGTCATTTTACAACACAACTGGAAATCCTTTTCTTTCTGTTTTCTAATTTGTGTAATTTTGTAGTAAATTTATATGAAATGTACTGCAGAATTTCTTTCCAAAGCAACAATATTTAAATATAGTATACCATCAAAGCGATATTACAAATAAAATATTTTTTATTTCACGTCTGTTTAAACTTACTTTAAAATTTGTTGATTTGTTGGAGTTTTTTTAAATACTTTTCAAATAAACATGAAAGACTTTTTAAGGCTAGTCAAGCGGGAAAGTTATTGAAAATAGCAACACAATCTAAGCTATTGTATATTTTAATATTTACTCTGTAATTGACAACTTTATACTTAACAAAAACAAATCGCAATAACTGTAAATAATAACTTTCACAGATTATTGACAGTACCTGACTGACTGAGTTTTGCTCGTTTATTTCGATATATTTTCTAAAAATGGATCCTGGCCCTAGCATACTAAATTTCATGAAAATTATTGGAGTCGTTGCCGAGATTCAGAATATATACAAGCAATTGATGAATACATAATTATATATTCATCAATTGCTTGTTTAAAGGTATTAAATATTAATAATCTTCATTTTCATGCCTAATAAATAATATTGTTTTATTTCTTTTTGGACCGGTGGACGCTGGTTGGTGGTGAGACTGGACAGTGCTAAATTCACGAGCTGGAATAAAAAACAGAAGTAAGAATACAGAATAAGAAAAATAAATAATGGCGTTTGGAATAGAGACCAATTATAAGATCAAAAGAAGAAGAGATTTATAAGAAAGAGGAGGCAGTCCAGTCTAGTGTATTCATTCTATAAGGTGAAGATTGTTACAAAATTCAACCGAAGTAAAACAACATCAATATAGCAAAAAATATTTGGTGTTAAAATCAATACAGAAACAAAATAATAACCCTAAATGTATTTGTCATAACATAGAAACATCTAATCTCTGGAATAAACAGGGATCAACTTTTAAACTCTGCTTACAGCCACAAAAATTACAATAAAAATTCTGAGCCTGACATTTTGTTATGAACTACAATATTCGTTCCAATTTTCTTTTATCGAGATTACTCAGTTTATCTTTGGGGTATATATTATAATGTATGTTATTGCTTGAATCTTTTAACAATAATTTAGCGCATAATCGTTGTCACTTATATTAATATCTGTTGAAATCTCAGTCATTTGGATTAATATTTCGGCAGAAGTTTAATGTGAAATCAATCGTACAATAGACTACAATAAGAATGTATCTGTACTCATGTTCTTCCTGCCACGATTTATAGTATATAGTATAATATATAACTTTTTACTTGAAAACCAATCTGGTTTTAAACCTACCTTATTGGCTAGATTTAACAAGGAGTTAACCATCTAGATTGATAATACTGCTTTTAGTGACACAGTCTTTTAGATTAAAAGCAAGGTTTAAGGTTATCTGAAAAGAAAACAACCTTCGGAACTTGTCAATAACTCGGTACAATACATGTTCAAACGGCATGAGCTACCTAATTAGGCACAAACGAAACAAGGTACTTCACTAACAAGAATAGCCGGCGAATTTTGCACTGCACTGAGTAGTATTTATTCGAAAAGTAACAGTTGGATTACGTTCATACTCGCTCTCATATTTACGTCGACTCTTTGAGAACTGTTAGTTAAATTCAACTCAAATATTATATTATCCTTCTTGTCGGTACGTGCAGCGTATTTTTCGAGTTTCAAAGCAGTCATAATAAGCACCGCATATACATATATGAATGTTTCTGACTGAGGAGGAGACACGTTTTAGTTAAGTTGTCAGTTTTTATACACATCGTTGCACAGAAAACTTTGAAAGCCGGGGCATCTCAATAAAGCTCTGTGTATTAAATTTTGAATAATTAATGGGCCGTGACCACCTAGTGGTTTTAACTTTGAACAGGGAAAGTAATGGCATGACAGTGCAATGTGTATTAAAATCAAAATATCTATCTGCATAGGAATTCATTGTTTTATCATTCTCTCAATTTCACTTACTGTTTCTCACCTCCGAATCTTAGTTAGACGAAGCGAATTTGCTTACAGTTACTTATTTATTTTTAAATTTAATAACATTATTATATGAGATGAGCTTTTCACTAGTTTCGTTTTGTAAGGGACAACACTATTTTAACGTCGGAAAACCGATCTTCGTTTGAAATGGATCATCTATTCCTAACCTAACGTATCATTAATTCCTAGAAAGCATATTAGTTTTTTTATACACAAACTCTTTTATTAAATCTGTTCATAAAGTTAGAAACAAAAACCAGGAGCATTTATTAGTAAATGTTAAAAAATACGGTTTTATGAGTTAAAACCTTGATCTAGAAATATACTGGCTTTCACCTAATATTAAAAATAAACAAGCAATCATTTTTATAAAGCAAATAGGTTATGACTAAATTCATTGTTGTATCGACGCAAAAGTTCCCAATAAAACCGTTTAAAGTTTTTATCTTTTATGTTTGAAATACGAGTATAACTTATACTCATAAAATTTAAATACAAGTTTAAATCATAAACTGCTATCGGCTCTTTATTATATTTCAGATTCAGTGAAATATCAAGGCTTTTTTCGGCTTTGATGTTCAGTCGCTATTTAAACTCATTAGTAATGTTAGATCCTTTGTATTACATTCTCAATAAAAATGTTGTAGAAATGTTTGAGTTTAATGCTTTATTATAAAGGCGAAAGTTTGTGAGTATGCTGTTTGTTTATTTGTTTATTACTTCTTTTTACTCTAACCACGGATAAAATTTGGTGCTAACATCCTGGATTAAGAAAATAACAACGTTTTTCCTGAGAATAGTAATAGTAGTGTACCAACGGGAAGAGCAAGGATTCTTCCTTATATTAAATCAACAAGTGTGTATACATATTTATTGCTCATTCACATAAATAAATGAATTTTATTATGGCAGAGAGAGGTTTTTTACAAATAATGACATTTTATGATACTCGTAAGTCATTAAATAAGACTCAAACAGATAGTCGGGTTGTGTTGGTAAGTGACCAGCTTCGTCAGTGGACATCTGCAACTCAAGATGCAGAAGTTCGTGACTTTCTTTTGAGATTTAATTGGCCTTGAAGATTGTATCGGTCCAGAAATTCATCCTACTTGTTGCCAAAGCAAAAATTAAATAGGGACATTGATTACAAGCCACAGTTTCTATGGCGGTTTTAAGCTATAACCTAATTTATTCTTCTTTATAACAATAAACAAATGATACGTACAGGATTTACTTCTAGTGTCGCGAAGACTTAAAAATAATAGCCAGACTCAAAACAACAGTTTGTGAATTATATACATACTAGCTGAACCCCGCGGTGCGATACGACAATAACCGCCGGCAACGCCGCGAGGCGAAGCTAGTATCTTTATAAATTGTGCCTTTGTGTTATTTTGATGTATAAGTTAAGTTTCATCAATACCTATTAAGTAGTTTTTACGTGAAAGAGCAACAAACATACTCACTTACATACTCACAAACTTTCGCGTTTATAATATTAGTAGGTTTGTTGTCACCCACAACCGCCACTTACCATAGATATACACTGTGTCAAATTGAAGTTGTTACTTATGGGCTGTAATTTAATGATCAGTTTTCAGTAATAGTTCATGACAAAGGTACAAGATACTTCTAGGTCAGAACCATAATTGTTCATGGAATAGTGGAATAATTCAAAGATCAAGTAGGATCTCTTTAGTGGTATTCATAGTCCTCTCGAGTGCATTTCAGGAAAACACGACAAGTAAGTACACATTCTCGTACAGTCCCCTTAGCCTCATAAATATGAGCTGCTACTGTCGGTAGGGACTACGTTTGTTTCAACACTAACAGCATATATTTATTATCTTTTGGTTTATACTATGTTAAAAATTTGACCGAATAAAAAAGATGCTTGCAGTTTTGTTTTTGTATTCTATAAATTTCAGTTTTATATTATTTGGAATATTATCATTTACAATATTTGTTTTGTGTAGTTAAATTTGAGAAGTCACAAAACTATCAGTGCTGAGTCACAAAATAGGTACTTGGTATGTCCAAAAAACAAATCAGTCAAATTTTAAACTTTAAACAGAAACAACAACTTTATTCAGATACGTTGGTATCAGAATGAAAAGATATTAAAACAGTGTGTAACATTAAAAGCTTAAACCATGTTGGTACATTGAAAATAATAAGAAACGGCCATATAAACAGCCCGCTATAAAACTCCCAAACGAAGCGATGTCCACAATGAACTGTTTTAAATTGTGTCAAAGTATATTGTGTCATTTCATATAGATACGTCATTCCTTCGTCACAAACTTATGTATTCCCCTTTGTAAATTATTGATGCTATGTATCCGTCGATGTAAGTATACGTGTATGATACAAATTTGTGACACTTTCATATCACATTGTACTATATGAAGTGTCATTTCCTGGTAATAGTGTGATGGAAAATAATCAAATACCTCCCATCAAGATGCCCTCGTAAGTTCACGGAGTAATAATATAGAATATCAATATTATAGTCAGTATTCTTAATCGTATTCATCGCAAAACGTAGGAAAACAGTAAATAAACCCCATGGTTTGTATCAGTCTCCCCTCCACTTTCTGCGCAGTGTAGTACAGTTGGTCAAACTCATTTCTTCGGAGATCTGCGTCAAGCGGTGGACTACAAAAGGTTGACGATAATGATGTTGAATTAAGATACTGTCTGTTTTCTTTCAGTTGTAAAAATCAACGCCCAGAAGGTTGTTACTCAAATTGATGCCTTCAAGAGGTCTAAAACTAAGTCCACTGATACAGCGTTATTTTTAGGCAGATTAACTATATGTCCCCTCTAAAGCTTTTCTCAAATTAGCCTTAAATCTACTATGATGCAGTAGAACTTCATTTTTAACTTGGAATGACTGCCATTAGGCCTTCAGAATCACACTATCTCAGAACGAAAATAAATAACATTTATATCAAAATCAAACTCAGGTTAACAAAGTGCACGTCACCGAAATGCGAATGCTCAGATGATCCGGGCGTCTCATTAATGGATAAAGTGCCAAATGTGTACATCAGAGGCAGATTCAAAGTGAGACCAATACCGGAAAAGCTCAAAGACATGCGCTTGAGGTGGTACATGCGGCGACCTGACAAACACATGATCAAAAAAGTGCACATTGATGTCGACCATCAGAAAAAATCTCGGGAAGAGAACGTGGACCCCAGTACGACCCAGAACAGGTCCAGGTCTTTGGAGAAGAAGGATAAGCAGAGTCGACTTCGATTAGAAACGGGAAAAGACCAGACAAAGAAGAAGATATCAAAATCAATCCAAAAAATACTTGCTAAATAATTTATAGAATATATTTAAATCTATCATGTTTATCTAGAACTTACTCTATGTTCGGCGGAAGGAATGTACAATTACAGAGTATGCCATTAAAGGAAATATTTCTCCTCAGTCCAGTCACAGTTAAGAACGGTTGGATAAATGCCAAATGGCCATTTTTTTAGCTATGAATACTACGAGTATTTACGTCATAAATGAGCTCTAATGTCTGTAACATTCATGACGCTGAAATGATTTACAAATAATTAGTATATTAGATTGTAGCTCTGTTATGTAAGAACGAATAAAAACTTTATTAAACCTGAATATATTAGGTCTTTACCTATGAAATTGCCGTTTTGTATGCAATAAGTGAAAGTACTTATTTTTTCAAACTTTTTATTTCTGTTATTCGAAGTAATCACCCATGCAATCGACGCATCTTTGCCAACGCATTGGCAGTTTATTGATGCCCTTCTTGTAAAAATCAGCTGGGCGGGAGGCAACAAATTTTTCAAAGGCATTTTGAACTGCCTCTCGGGAATTGAATTTTTTACCCACTAAAAAGTTGTCTAAATTTTGGCAAAAGTAATAGTCGGTATGTGCAAGGTCTGGTGAGTATGGCGGATGAGGGAGAGCTTCCAACCCCAGCTCTTGCAGTTTGGAGACTGTCTGTTGCGCAGTATGGGCTCACGCGTTGTCGTGCAGGAGCAGTGGGGACGACCGATTGACCAAAGCTGGTTGCAGATGTGCAAGCTTCTCCATCATTCTCTCCAGTTCTTCACAGTACACATCTGCATTAATGCTCATGCCGTTTTGTAAAAAGCTGTGGTGAATCACACCCGCACTAGACCACCAAACAGTGACCATCACCTTTTTAGGGGTCATTTTTGGTTTAGAGCATTGCTTTGGTGCTGAACCAGGGTCTAACCAACTTGCTGAGCGCTTTTGATTGTCGAACAGAATCCATTTTTCGTCGCACGTAACTATTCGTTTCAAAATTCCTTCATTTCTTTGCCTGTTGAGCAGCGAAAGGCAGGTCTCGACGCGTACGTTGCGCTGGCGATCGTTAAGGTCGTGGGGCACCCATCTATCAAGCTTTTTTACCTTGCCAATTTGTCGCAAATGGATCAATATTGTTTTGATGCTTACATTAAAAGCTGCTGCTAGCTCAGCTGTAGATTGAGTTTCGTCAGCTTCCACAATCGCCTTTAATTCATTATAGTTAACCAAAGTCTCCGGACGACCACGAGCTTCATTTTTCAAGTCAAAATTTCCAGAACGGAACCGGGAAAGCCAATAAAGGGTTGTGCGTTCGTTTGTACAGTTCTCTCCGTAAACGTTTTTGAAGTTACGTGCCGTTTGTGTCGCGTTGGTGCCACGACGAAACTCATATTCCATAATTACACGAATTTTTAAAGTATCCATTATGACGAAAAATGTTCAAATGTAATGAAAATACAACGCTAATCAAAAAACAAAAGACTGAGTTTGTAAATAGAATGTCATGGTTTTAAAACAAAATTAATTTGAATTTAGAATACAGAGCCATTACAAACTTCTTTTTATTTGAAATGACCAGTACTGAAGAAACGCAATTTCATAGGTACATAGACCTATTATTATTGCAATTAGAGGTTGCTGTTAAAAATAAAGGTATTTTTTATACTATTGTCATTTATTGAATTAAATACTATGACTATTTAGTTCAATTTGTGTGGAGCGATTTTATAAATAAAGTGTGTTTTCAAAATAATTTTCAAATAAAAATGTTCACTAGTTATATGTCAGTCTAACTTTTGGGTGAAGTTTTGAGTATTTTTAATATTGTGTTGGGACTTATGTTTCTTTATTGCACATAAACTATTAAAATAATAGGGATTTGTTTTTTTAGACCATTTTTGTGTAGATAAATTAATATTTTCTATCTTATGGCCTTTGATGTACTGTTCCAAACCCTAAACTTTGTATATTTTATAAGTTGTTATTATTATTCTGGTTGTTTTTGTGTCTACTACGCGTTTGTAAGTCCTCCATGGCACAGGAATATTACTAGTGCAGGAGTTGTCTTTAAGAAAGGAAAAAAAGAAAAACAAAACTTAGTAAAGAAATGATATCAATACATCTTTGAAGTGTTTTCTAACATTTTCAAACTTTTTGGCTGTCTTTTACATGTACGAGATGTAATTTTTTTTCGTCACTGTAATATTAACAATCTACTCCATTTCCGTCTGCATAAGTATCATTTGCTGCTGAATGAATGATAAATAAACTATAGGAAAGTCTATGATCTACTACGCCTCAACTTTTACATTATCTCTTGATGCCCTAATGGCAACAACCAGTATTTATCAAACTTGCAACAAATTTCTAATACAAAACCAAAAAAAAGTTAAAATTAAGGCACAGGTATAAATATAAAAAAAATAGGTCATAGCCTCTGTGCTGGAAAACGGAAAAAGGCTTTTATTCCGTACAATTTAAGAAACCTAGTTTCAAACCCATTTCTATGCTGATCTTAGAACTAAATAAAAGTCTTCTCTTGCGAAGTTTGGAATAACTTGCTACTGTTTCACGGCTCTTTATTATCGTAACTAGTGTGTAGCATGAAGGTATTCTAAAAATATAAAATATATGGCGTAAAAGAGGAAACACACTTTTGAAAATCATACCACTTTAGGCATCATTAGATTACTGACAAAATGTTTTATTGCCTTTCTTATTTTTTTACTGATCGTTGTTACGATTAAAACTCTCTTAACTTGTATGCATCTATCTCTTTGTTAAGGGATAAGTAGAAAGGTACATATACGAGTATTATCACAATTTGCCATTTATACACATACATCAATATATATTGTTTGTTTGTTCTTCATTCCTAATGATAATATTATTACTTAAATTAAACTAACTGAACTTTAGATTTTTCATGAAAGTTAATTGTTACAACCGGTAACGGATTTGAACCTCTTGTTAACAGCTTGTCTTGTGGTATAGGCTTCCTCTACAGATTTCCACATTAACCTATCCTTAGCGATTCGGCACTATGTTGGACCGGCTACATGTTTAATATCATCTTCCCAACGCTTAGTCTGCTTATCTTGACTTCGGTAAAACCGTCCCTGGAGTACCACTCCGTTATGATTTTTATCAACTTGGGAAGTGAAAGTCGACATCAATATAAAGACTAATAAGAATTTATTCTTAATTAAAATTTATAATTTCAAGTCAAATGTCGAAATAATCGTACCTTTTTTTATTATTCGAGTTTGTTAAACATATTCTGTAAATATTTACAAAAGAGGGTGAAAATGAGCAACTATAAGTTACTATACGTGTTTGTAGATGAAGCCTGTCAGCCGCTTGTCATGTTGAACAAGTTCTACAAGTTAACACAGACAAGTTAAGACAGCTGTTTTTATAATTTCACCACGTCTTTATGTTTTGCAGTATATTATGTTTTATATACGATTCATTTAAAAACCAATAACTTACTTTTTACGTGATTAGCTTACTTGGGTTCAAACCCCGCAAGGGACTACAATTAGTGTGATCCACAAGTTTTTTTCTGAGTCTTGATGTTCTTTGTGTCTGTTTCTTGTATGCTTATAAAGTCCTTCACGACACAGGATTTTTTCTAGTACAGATATGTCGCGACTTCAAAATGATGACCAACAAATTCACGTATAGTGATGCAATATCGTGAGATAAATCAAAATATTTTGGTTTTTTTTAACTATCACGAGATTCTCGTTGGATCGTAGGAATGGATGGAAGGGAATTGACTATTATTATTTTTTTTTTAAATTGAGAGTAAAAGTACAACAAAAATATGTTAGTACAGAAAAATAATTTTATTTTTTTTATTTTTTATTATTATATACATATCAATACACTTTAATAACAAACACAAAAATAAAAGAATTAACTCTAACAATACATAATTAAAGGGAAAAGACTGCACAATCACCTAGAGGTCGCCATTTAACCCATCCCGGATCGCCTCCGGTGGAAAGGTGCCCATTAAGCTAGCAGCATTGCCGCGTTGTATCGCAATGGCCAGTCTTTGCACCAGAAACGAGCCGGAACGGGATAAACCGTTTAGCAAGGCAAGCCAACGGCCCAGCTCACCCACAAACCTCAACCTCAAAAATAATTTAAGAAAAACAGACCCACAGGTGTTTGAACTGGTCAGTTTCAGAGCAGAGCAAACGAACGTGAATTGACCACACACTCCTAAGGGAATTCTATCTCACCCCGAAACAGACGCTACTGGCGTGGAACCTTCTGAAAACGCGCTAGTGTAGTCGTTAAAAGCAAACGACCAGTGGCAGATAAAGCGAGGAGCATCGCTATGACATGGAGCGAAATAAAGCACGATGTAGAACAATCGTGATGGAGATTCGTAGTAAGTGGATATTAAAAAAATAAGAAAACTTATACGTCAAATTCAGTAAATCTAATAAAAGTTTAGTAATAAAAGTTATCTCTGAATTCAATTAAAATTATGACTATACCTTTTTGAAGAAACTTGTAGAGACACGTGGAAAATTAATTATGAAACTTAATTAATATTAAACGCTATTCTTACTAATATTATTCTTGATATATAATTTGAGTACGGTGTTATATCGGTTGTGTCAAGAACAGAACTCAATTCTGAAGTTTTATGCTACGTAGGTTCTGGAAAGGTTTTTTTTTTCAAGGTGGTTTAAAACACATTTAACACGTACACATAAAATAACATCAAATAAGAGTACAATTACATAAATATGAATATTTTTTCTGCAACATTTATCACTGTTACTACGTTCTTTTTGTTCATAGGGTTTACGTTATACGTTTGTCCATACGTGTTTCCCTTCCACTATGCACCCGGGGCCTTTAAACGTGAAAAAGCATCTCACTAGACCACCATAGTGTGGGTCACCATGCTGCATTGTCTCTATTAGCATTGAGGATGGTGACCACCACTCCTGGATTCTGCTCGTGCTTTCCATCAGGTAGAGCAGAGTCATTTGGGCAGCCAAGACATAAAAAAAATAGGGTGAAAATATTGTAGCCTTTCTTAATAACTGAGCTGCCTAACACTGAAATAATTTTTCCAATCAGTCCAGTAATTCTTGAGATTAGCGCGCTCTACCAAAAAACAAACTCTTCAGCTTTATAATATTAGTATAGACTAGCCGAGCCTCGTGGTGCTATCCGAAGTTGTTGTTGTACATTTAAAACAAAAATCGCGGGTAACGTCGAGAGCGCAACTAGTCTAAAAAAAGAAGCCCAAGTTACTTCTTATATCGTCAGTTATCTGATAGTGAAAGTCTCGTTAAAATAGACCCAGCCATTCTAGAGATTGGTCAGAATAAACAGACGGACGGACAGACAGAAAAACAAGGAAAAATTAACAAAAAACGATTTTTCATATAAGTACCATATATACTTTTATATGTATTAAGTGAAAAGCTGTTATTTTGAAATTATAAACAGACACTTCAATTTTATTTATTTGCATAGGTTAAGGTAATCATGTTTAAGTCTAGTTGATATACCTAAATTTTACATTCGAGAGCAATGTGATATGGTTATATGATAATCAAAACTTTGACAAAAAAAGTCGACTTCAAACAAAATATTCTAGAATAAAAAATGCTCCTAAAAGTAAAAAAAATATTTAACCTTCTTGCATCTATAAATTACTGTTTTTTTGGTGTCGGTGTCAGCCAACGTAGGTTAATATTAATATTATAAAGACATACTATACGATTTCGCACAGGGGCTCGGCGGCGGGGCTGGCTGGTGTATTTGTGTCATTGATTTCATAATTCAGGTATTATTATTGGTTGGTCGATTGACGTATTTCCTTGACACCTACTTCAAAAATAACAATAGTTGTAAACAAGAATATGTAATTTTTTTTTAGAACTTATTAGTTAATTTTTAGGGTGCCGTACCAAAAGGATAAGACAGGACCCTATTAGTAAGCGTCCGGTCGTGTAATATCTGCGATTCCCGGACCCCTCCCTTCTCAGGCGCAGAGTTGGCACACCGTGTGGTTTTAGTCGGTTCGATTCCGACACACCGCCCCGCCGCAAACCCCGGCGGGGTGACGGCACGAGGGGGTTTCCACACGTAAAAAAAAAAAAAAAAAAAAAAGGACCCTATTAGTAAGACTTCGCTGTAAGTCTGTCTGTATGTCCACCCGTCTGTCACCAAGCTATATCTCATGAACCGTGATAGTTAGACAGTTATAATTAATAAGACAAATTCTTGTACACCGCCTATGGGTATAATACTCATAATAAACGTGGTAATTACGTTTCAAGTAATTTAGATCAATGTTCAGCTCTCAAAATAGGAATATTACCTCTAGGGCCATTTAAAAAAAGAACTTGTGAAGTGCGCAGAAATAGGCTCTTTACCAAGTGATCTTATCATAAAATTCTGGTGTCCAATCATTCAAGGCACTTGGAGTTATAAAAATACAAGCCAGATCTAATATGGTCATCTACTCTTTCTTCAGCTATAGCTTAAACTTCCTCACACATTAAATAACATGATTGTTTTGCTCAAAATACTATCCAATATTAAAACCGAAACCTCAAGATACTGCCACTTTCTAAATTCCTAAAAAGCTTTCTAAAAAGCCTGATGGCTCAACTGACTTTGAGCGAATCACTAGAAACTTATGTTAAATTTTCTCTCAGAAGGCCTTTAGATGAAAAAAGAACAACTATTATTTATTTCAAAGATAAAATTTATGGAAAAGACTCAGCAACATGTAATAAAAAATGCCGATTTTAATTTAATAAGTAACTAATTGGATGAAAACATAATTATCTTGGTTGGTAAAGAGCTGTCAGTCGCAAGAAAAACACATTATTGTTTTACGTTAGATCTCTTTAATTTTGTGCATCCATTTTATGTCTTTTTTTACTTTGAATTTATTAAAAAACTGTAAATTTAATCCAATAAAGATCAGTTATTAAATATCATCATACTAATTGTAAGTTTACTTTAACTGGGACCTTTACTCAGAAAATCCTTGGTTTACAGCCAGAATTCGTCAATTCGTCGAGTAGTCTTCTTTTACTTCTTGTCATTTTGTAATTTTTATAATTATACTGGATGAACTGGAAAAAGTTATGTACAACGACAAAATGAGAGGCAGTAGCAAGATAATCTTTTTTTCAACTACATACCAATAATCTACATAGATAATAAATAAATAAATAAATAAATAAATAAATATTTCGGACATCTAACACACAACGCCATCTAGTCCCAAGCTAAGCAGAGCTTGTGTTATGGGTTACTAGACAACTGATATGAATACATATATACTTTTTTTTTTGTAAATACATACATATTATACATAGAAAACACCCAAACTCCGAAACAAATATTTGTAGATCACACAAACACTTGGTCCGACTCAGGATTTGAACCCGAGACCTCAAGCACAGCAGTCGCATTCACTACCACTGCGCCACCGAGGCAGTTAAGTAAGATAAGTCATTAATATCGTATAAATCAATGAAATGAGAATTATAAAATAATATAATAATCATAGTATGGTATTATAATGTTTATTTTTGTGGTAATAATCGAAATTAGAGAAATGATTTAAAATTCATGCAGTAAGTCTTACTTCAAACGTCAGAAAAGTTAATTTCTAAAACTCTGTTTTTCGAAAAGGATTATGGTATAAAAATAACTAAGAAAAGGCCTACGTGCAGCAGTGGACTTTAAAGGCTCTTGAAATGATGACATAAATTATATTGTTAACACGTAACTCTTGTAGTATTTCATGGTACACTAAATGCTGTAAATATTTTGTAACAAAGTGTAGACACAATATTTTATCCACAACTTTAGTTTCATCGTTAAATAACATTAACTTCTAATTAACTCAACTTAAAGCAATCATCCATTTAAAAAACTCCAAGAGAGGCAGAATACTGTAAACAGCTGCCATGGAAAAAATGTGGAGTCGCAGAGAATTTAG
This sequence comes from Spilarctia lutea, assembly GCA_916048165.1. NCBI lineage: Eukaryota > Metazoa > Arthropoda > Insecta > Lepidoptera > Erebidae > Spilarctia > Spilarctia lutea. The sequence continues at coordinate 2,816,377 of OU696490.1, forward strand.
AAATGCTTAAAGATAATTTTTCACTCGGCACGCATTCAAATTGATTAGTATTTTTATCACGTTCCCTTAAATCCTCCCCCGTGACAATCCTTTTAATTAAACATTAAAACATTTCTTGTCGCCTATTTCAGGCTCCGAACGGATTCTACGTAAAACGAGCTTAATTACGCCTATTTCCTCCATAATTTACAACTGTGTAACTTAAAGCTTCAATGTTTGTTATAAAAAAATTGCACCTGTTTATTTTTTTAAGATTAATTCATTACGCAATACGGTGTTGAAATATTTTTATGGTGGTGGACCGGCGAAAAATTATAGTGTGTGGTGGTAGGAGGGGGGAGGTGCGGTCCACGCAAACTCTCTGCCATAAGCTCGCTGGATGCCGCAAGGGGCGACCGCGCGCTGTTTCGGGAAACTCCGCATGCGATTCGTGAAGTCGTTTAAAAATTTTATGTTCTCTGTGACGTGTGTTCGTGTTTGTGACTGAGTGGATAAATAATTATGGAGATCTGTGTTGTGTCTCTTTGAAGGAATCACCGGTTCCTTTCATGGTGAGTCAAAATTGTAATTTATTTTGTTTGTTTTTATATTTTTATTAATTAAAACTGGTTATAAATTTACAGAAATAAATATTAAATAATAATTAATTTGTAAAACATAATCTTCTAAAATAATTATTGTCAGATACTGTTATAAATAGTATATTTTAAGTTTCTTTGAAATAAATCTGAGGAATGAAAGTCCTTTTCATCTATAGCTTCAAGAATATAGTCTTGATTGTGATGATTCTTATTAATATTATCCTAAAGCTCAAGGGCCTTCTACTGACAACAATAAGCCACGTACTTATATTGACAATAGAAAATCTCGGACTGAAATTAACAAGGGCTAAGAAAGGCTACCGCAGCGTGGTATTGTTACTCCGTATAATTTAGTCATCTTTAGGCTGGGTCATCTTTGTTAGACTATATTTCGTACGTTGTAACCAGGTCGGTGAGATAAGACGTTAGTATTCTCTCGGCACTTCTTAGTATACGGAAAGCTTAAAAATGAAATATGCAAAGTAAATATACTCCGCTTCTCTTTAAAATCAAATGTTAAATAAGATTTGCTTGCAAACTATTTGTTTAAGAATGCGTTGTTCTATTTACTTGAAGAAATTTCGGCAGACTCGCTTCAAAACACAGAGAGCTGTATTTATTCAAATTACATTTGTTTTGCTATTGCGACACGTTGAGTTATTGTACTGTATATTTAAGTTAGAAGGGTGAAACGAATTTTAAAGTGAAATAAAACCTTAAGTAAATTAATAAATATTTTTAGCGTGTGACTACGAGCTAAAATGTGATTGAAATTAGAGACATGGTGATCAAATCATGTAAAACTTTAATTTTTGTTAAAGCATTGTTTTAAATTAAATCATTATATTTTATTAGCCGTCGAGTAATCTTCACCAACATCAGTACAAGATAAAGTATTTCTTGAGCAAGGTCATAGCCCATGTAACATTACGCTACGGTTCCTAAGAGGGGAACAGTAGCCATAATGTAGGTTAAACTGTGGGAAGTGGTTGAATATAAAAAGGGTTTGAAGGTTTGAAGATTTTGTTTCCTTTAGTTTAGGGAGGCTTTAAAAGAATTTGCATAAATGTCTATCCGTTTTTCTCTCTCTTGGTTCTTTTTGAGATTTAGCTTCCTAAATAGGTATTGCAAACATATATACAACTTCTTTTTACCATATAGGTGTAACATTGAACTGTAATTATCAGTAATACATAGTCATATTGAATCCATAAAAGAATATAAGTAAATTTATCTGAATATCCATTTTTGTCGCACGCTGAGAAAATTTTATATGCTGGTGTATTATATTAGTCATTATTAAAAAAAACAATTATATGTGCATAGTGCAAATGTTTTTCATTCTTAGAATAATTTTCTGAAAACAGGAATAATCATATGTAAGATAAAGATCAAATACGAATAAATTTTAGAAAAATTACTTATTCAAATTCATTTAGTAAAATTAAATTAAAAACACATTTATTCACTAATAGACACAATCAGTCAAATTCACTAAATATTTAATTAATATCCGATGTTCTTCTGAGGGATAACAAAGTTTTATTTTTCGTCAAAGAATTATAAGTACACTCATTTAAACAATAAACTTAAATCACAGCTATTAAAGGCTGGCATTAGGCAGATGTATTTAAATTCTAAACAAAATTTTCACATCCCTTTTTTTATAAAAAAAGTAAAAGCTAAAACCCAACTAAGACAAAAAACGATGCTGAAAAAGTATGAAACAAGTTTGAAAAGCCGTAGTCACGAATTGTTAAAGTGTTATGGTTTGTATGTAACGTGTGACTACGGCTTTTCAAACTTAGTTCATACTTTTTCATCGTCGTTTTTTGATGTAGTTGGGTTCTAGTTTTGCCTTTTCTATTTAAAATCATTTGGTGCCGTTATAATATTAGTTTGTTTGCTAAGTATATTTTAAATACCATAGAAATATCATAATTATCTAATAAGTATCGATAAAATCACGAGCAAATACTAATAATACTCGTATATATATATTTGGAATCTACAAGTAACGCACTTTCCAATGATACCAAACACGGCATATTTATTTCTAATTTATTTTTTAACCCAGTACTTTATGATCGCTAGAGGGCGCCACATTGAATTCCGTGACATGTCATATACCTATATATACCATTATAGATATAACCTGTCAAAACCATAACCCTCCTTTGGCTTTGTCGTAGTCGTGTAAAACACTAGATACATATTCTACTTACGTATACTTTTTAGCAGTAATATGGAAAAATAACTGATAACTTAAATTATACGTTCACAAATATCCGGGTTGTTAACTACAGCTATGAAAATTAAACTGACTATCATTATGCAAAAAGTTAAAGTCATTAATATAGATAGATAGAAAACTCTTTATTTGCACACCGTTTTACATATTTTCAAGAGAGTACATAGATGAACGTGGGAGAGCCACGCTTCGGCATGAATGGGCCGGCTCGACCGGAGTGATACCACGGCCTCACAGAAAACCGGTTTGAAATAGCGCTTGCATTGTGTTTCACTGAGTGAGTGAAACCCCATCCCCCAAAGGCCGGCAACGCACTCGTGCGTGACGCCTCTGGTGTTGCGAGTGTCCATGGGCGGCGGTAATCGCTTGCTAACAGGCGATACGTCTGATCGTTTGCTCCCTATTCCATAAAAAAAGAACAATATATAATGTAATGTACATAAGGCTGCCTTATTGCCAAAAGCAATCTCTTCCAGGCAACCTTAGGATGGATTAAAATGTATGGGAGAGACAGTAGCAGTTGACGGTGCATTTAATTTTAAAGAATTATTGAAATTGTTATAAATATAATCGGGCATATATAGATATATCTATATATTTCTGTGTATAAAAAATAAATAAATAAATATATATATACACACACACACACATATATAAATATATACACTAATTATCATAATATTTTTGAGTAATGACAATTACTTTAATATGGGAAATATGAATTAATATTATCATGGATCGATATAAAGGAACTCGTTGATGTGCAAATATAACTTTAATGTGTAAGTAGTGTCTTGCAATGATGTAGGACTTTTCATCACTGTCTTAAGTAATCCTAATACAAATGCGGCGTTAGACCTATTTGATATAATATAATAATAAATAAATAATAAATATTTCGGACATCTAACACACAACGCCATCTAGTCCCAAGCTAAGCAGAGCTTGTGTTATGGGTACTAGACAACTGATATAAATACTTATATACTTTTTTTTTGTAAATACATACATATTATACATAGAAAACACCCAAACTTCGAAACAAATATTTGCAGATCATACAAACATTTGGTCCGACCCGGGAATCGAACCCGAGACCTCATGCTTAGCAGTCGCATACGCTACCACTACGCCACAGAGGCAGTCATATATTTGCACAACAACGACTTTGTCTGTCGTCTCCAATGTTAAAGGTAAGGACTTACATATTACATTTTAATAAATAATAATATATATAAATAAAAAATAATACCTAAATTAATTAAGATTATAAAAAAAAATGGATCATGGTTACCTACCCATAATTCATGTTTAAACACTTATCCTTCTGAAATAAATAATGTTTCACTTTATGCTCCCGATTTGCAACGATAACGTCAAACGAAAATATAGTGCACGTAAATGCATATTTAACCAATATTAATTTATTCCATATTATACATTAAATCAGCTTGTTGATTGCAATGTAATTATTTATGTTTTAATATATTACCTAAATATAATATAAACAATAATAATTTATTTCTCTTCTCACAATCACCAAATACATGCAATACAATTTTTTATCACAATGCAAAACAGGACAACAATACAGCAATTGTAAGAGGACTGGTGTCTGAATTAGACGTGAGTCTGTAGCTCAGATCAAATAAATAGTAATAATAATAGTACTATTCCCGGTCTCTTATTTACAATAGTAAAACAAAAAGTGATTCTGACTGCTGGGTTATATGTAAGTTATATGATAAACAAGATAATTGATTCTCTTTTTGGGTGTAATATTTCGAATATATATATAAATTTTTTTTTTCCGGTTTGGTTACCGTATCACTTAAGCACTGCCTAATTTGGTATAAGATTTGCTTACTATTTTATACACTGTACTTAAATATGTTTATTAACTAAAAATATATGTACTATTTTAAGAACGATTAATGTTCTAAAAATGTGATTGCAAGACACTACTTACACAGATGCTTATTAAGTACACAAACTGTGGTAAAGTGTTAAGGGCCAGTCAGTGCTGGAAGAGATTTTTAAATATTAGCACATCAAATCCATCATCAGAAAAACTGACACACCAAAAAAGCAATATACGAGTATATTCATGATAGAACGAAAAAACTGCTTACTTTATGCAGAGACTTGTAATTAGCAATAGGATGATTTAATTGTAATTATATATTATTGTTATATGTCTGTAAGTCTTTCCAAGAATGAATAAATAAATAAAAATACATGATTTTAAGCATGAATTACTTCGAGTTTTGATATTAGCTTTTTTTTGCATCTGATAGAGGCGTTTTCTTTTCGTATATCGTAAAATCGCTTAGAGTCGTCTTATCTAGTAATTGTCAGGGATCTGCTCTCTCTGCAACTTTGGCCTTATTCCATTCTCTTTGTCCATATTAATGACCGTGTAATCCATATCATTATTGGTTACGCCTACGCCAGCACTATTGTAAAGAGATACCTAATGTGTGTCGAATACGCATATATTTTACTGATCTGATCTTTAATTTGGTTGAATTAATGTGATATTGCAACGGATGATACAAATCTTGTCAATTTTAGCGTTAGAAAATTAAGATAATTCTCTGCCAAAAAAAGTGCCGTTGACCTTGTCAGATGTGTGTAAACCAGTTAGCTACCAGCAGTGAACATTAGCCATTACTGTAACGTCAAAATTCTTTTTCCGCAACATTGATAAATCAAGTCTATACCACAGAAGGTTTTCATAAAAATGAATGAATTTCAAAGGTGCGGTAGTGCTTTAAATCTCAATACTACTTCAACTTTTTCTAGTTCAAGTTCGATTTTGCATGAAATACCTACAGGAATGGTGAAGCTAAATGTCAACTTGAAGTTTTGGATATTGACTGAAGATTAAATTTTAATGTTTTTTATAATGTAATATGGTGAATTTTCGATTATATATATTTAATGAACATAGTCATGATTTACTCCTTGTAGTTGAACAGTTTCATTTATTATTTTTCCTCCTCTTCTATTATTTAAAGATTAAAAGCGGGTGTTAGTCGAAATATACATTCAACAATTTTAGACCTTAGAGAGCGTATATACGAGACGAATTTATTTGGTGCAAACCCAACACGCTCGTAGCGTGACATGAGCATGTGCCTGTCTAGAGACAGTAATTAGAATTTACATTCGCCATTAACGTAACATAAAACGCGGTGACCGTGTGGACAATACGCGGGGACTGCTGGAAAACTTTCGCCTAATTTAACCGAGCTTAAAGTTTTTTTATTGTCAGACAGCTGAGAGTCACATATATGTGACTGGCTCGACCGGAGTGATACATTAGCCTCATAGAAACTGATGTCAAGTAACTCTTGTGTTAGTTTCAATGGAATAAGTGATGTATTCGGTACTAGACAGATAAATTTCAGACTCTTAGGTTTCATGCAGGCACATGCTTGCGTCTATTAACCATGACCATGTATGATGTATTTGTATGTGTTGTCTAAGTACTTTTTGAATTCATTTCATGTATGCTTGTAAAGTCTCCCGGAACCCGAGAGTTTTTCTGTTGCTTAAAAAGAAAAACAACAATATTATAATGCTAGTTTTAAGTTGATGACAGAGATTTAACCTGGCGTTAGGTTATTTTATCAAATTTCGACACAAAATCAATAAATGTAGGTTTCATATTTAGATGCATTAGTATTACGACTTTTACTCGGTTCTGTACCATTATCCCCCAAGTGATGAATAAGTTTACTTTATTTTACGTTCATTAATCTCAATGTGAAGAAAGTGTAGTGTACCTTCTAATCAATTTCCGCGCCACCCAACGGTAGACCGGTAGAGAATGCTTTTGGTATTGGCGCGTTTACTTTTAATAATAAAAAAGTATAGTAACATAAATGGATTCGGAAATAAGAACTAAATATTTTACGTTTACCTTTGGTATTTTAAGACGATTTTATTATAAATAAGGAAATATTTTGAAAGGTTTAGTCTGCCCTGAGGGTACAGTGGATAAGACGTCCACAATTTGCCAACAATAGTAGTGTATTTACCCATCATACCTAACGTTATCTTTTGTACAAGAAGCTATCGAAACCTTTTAATTTAATAGGCAGAAATACAAAGTATAATAGAGAAGCTAAATTTTTATATATATCGTGGTTTGTCGTATAAGAAAAATACCTTAATTTATAGCACTCGGTTCTTTGTATTGAGCTTGTGGTGGATTTTACCGAATTGTGTTTGGTTGGTGAATAGAATTTATCAATATAATAGTTATTTCTGACGTTATAAAGATGTTAGCTTTTGGCCCTGGTTTTGTTTGGTTTAATAAGATATTTTGTGGATTATTAAGATATTTTATGTTCTATTCTCGTGTGTGCGAAATTTCTAAATTTATTGCAAACAAACTCAGATTTGGTAATTATTTACTAAGTACTTAGACTTAATATTTCACTCGATATTTAACTTTTGTTTCAGTTATTTTTGCGTTCATTAAAAAATATTGCATAACTTCAAAATTCTTATGTTTAATGTTTCTAGCTAAAAATATCAAAGTTCGTAAAATAACGTTTTATAAAATGCAAACTTTTGCATCCCTTACGCATCAGCTGGATTACATTTTACTTTTCAACATTTAAGGGCTAACTTAGTAAGGTAACTAAATAGTAAACCATTTACAAAGGGTAAACATCTAAATAGTTATATAGATACTACATTTTGGCCGTAGTTTTCTCCTAATTATTTTATGTACATAGCGAATATATCAATACTCTCTTGGGTAAAAAAAGTGTTGGAAAGTGACTACCGTTTACAACTCTAGAATTAAAAACGATTTGTCGGTCTTTGTGTTGAGAAAACGGTTATTTCTTTTAATAGAACTTAGTTTTCACGCTGATTTACAATATTTTTTCGCTAAACAATAAAAAAACTAAATCTGGCAATTCAAAACCAAGTCTAGATAAGAGAATAAAAGAGTCAAGTTTACCTACCTCTCACTCACAGTAAACAGTAAACAAATAAAACTAAAGACTAGCTACAAACATCTGTAAAAATATTAACACAGTAAAAGTAGTTATAATAACTGTCAAGTATTTTATTCGTAGAAACATTTGCTACTTTAAATAAACACTTATCAAAAGAATTTAAAAGCTCAACAAATAATAAAAGCTAAAGTAAACTGGCTTAGAAAGAACTATATTTTTACTGTTAGTTTACTCGTATACTGTTATGCTTGAGGTCTCAGGTTCGATTCCTGGGCTAGATTAAATGTTTATATGATATGCAAATATTTGTTTCGGAGTTTTGGGTGTTATCTTTGTATATGTATATACTTACAAAAAAGTATAAATGTATTTATATCAGTTGTCAAGTACCCATAACTCAAGCACCGCTTAGCTTGGGACTAGATGGCGTTGTGTGCTAGATGTCCGAAATATTTATTTTATTTTTTATTTATAGTTTGGCACAAACAAACCAGCTCGATCGGAGGATATATTTTCTCTATTTTCACGCGTTCTGCTCTTGAGATTCCTCCACCAGCACTAGAAGAACGGATATTTAGATCACCACTTCGGTAACCTGAGTCACACAGTAAAAAAATATGTAAAAATTGCTTACCAACGATTTATTGTGTACCGTGGATGCGGAAGCTGCCATCTTGGTTATTTTTCTGTCTATTTACCTCTTTAAAATAATAATTACCTAATCCGACTGACTCCTCTAGAGTAAATCTTGAAAGATATCAGCATAAATCCTATACCACGTTACACATTAAGTTGATTTCGATGAGTCATATTCGATACTCTAATCGAGATTACGTATCCCAATGTATGTAGAATCGATTTCATCAAGAGGCTTCAAAATATTTTTAATGAATCCGATATAATTTGCAAATCAATACGGTAATCGGTTTAATTTAAGCCACCGCGTTTCGCCTTGAGCAAGCTGAAATATTAGAATCATATTTAATAAGAATTTAATTTACTTTGTATAAGCAGGCTTTGAGAATTCGTGTAATGATTATTTTTTTAATTGCTTTGGATAATTAAATAGATTCCTTTTGAGAGCTGCGTTTTTGAGAGCACACTAAGTAAATTAATTCTCTTATAATAAATATGCTTATTATATCATGAATTTATGAGTCGGAAATAGCACAGATTACTAACTACGATGAATTTCTGTAACACCATGTTAAGCAAATGAACAGACGGGATCTCCTGTTGTTAGGTGACTACGCTGCGATATTAGTGTCTGTGAATGCGACGAGAGTCACAAGTGCATTATTTGTGAATTTATCACCCTCACTTGTTCGGTGAAAAGCAACGCAATTTTTGAAACGAAGTTCCTTATTTTATTAACATTGGTTTTCTGTGAGACCCGTATGACTCCGCTCGAGTTGGCATAATGTACCGAATCATGAAACAAAACCGCTTTAAAACAAGTTAGAGTAAGCATTAAACAAAACAATTACAACAAAGAAATGTGGTCATTAATATGTTAAACGGAATGAATAACATTTAATAATAAATTTACAATAATTAGTCCCTACTAGTATGTAACTCTAAATCACTTCCCGCGGGACTCGTACGATCCAACCGATAGCGCTCCACGCGAATGATATATGGCATACTCAATATATGATATTATGTATGTTATACGAATGACTATGTAGGCAATTGTGGGGATGAATTTACTGTCGTAACACAGGCTTAATACAAGAATGGTCAAAAACAGAAAAAAAAAAAATTTTCCCTCACAAATATTTTTCTAACATTATTGGATTTGAGGTTATTTTTCTATATATTCAATACAGTCAGAATTAACCACTTTATTTTGAAGATAATAAAATTTTGTAATTGCGAATTAAACGCCCACATTTTACAAAATATTATTTAAGATACATATGACAATAGTCAAACTTATTTGAAAATAGTTAAATTCTAGCTAATACTTATCAAAACTACTATTACTATTACTATGGACAGCAAGCGCCAAGTGTAAATATCTAATGGAGATGATTCATATACTTTACCCAGCACTGCAATGGAAATTGTATAAGACACTTTTACGTACGTACCTTGTTGAAAGGGCTCTCATCTCGTTACCTCGACTTTGTTGACATGAGTATAATGAATTGACTTGTCCACATTGAAATACATTACTTAGATTTGTAAATTTTTTGTGAATGTTTATGGAGTATTTGATAGTACAAGGGGTAAATAGATTACTTGTAAGTTATAAAAAACACGTAAACGTAACCACACTTTGAGTGAGCCTCGACCCTCTTTTATATTTAGATTTGGAGCAGTTAGGCAGGGCCACACCGAACTGGTCTCCGATGAAACCGGTCTTCGATAAGACGGTTTTCTACTTTTGTCTTGTGCTGACACACCGTATGAGACCGAACATGCGGTCGAAGAGGGGGAAGGGATGATTTGATTCTGGGAATATTACGCCTTTAAAAAGTGTTTGCTTATATTCAAAGGCTATTCCTATTCAGTTTCGTTGTTTCCTTAAAAGTGAATAAAAAATATATCTTCGTATTCAGAAGTGATAAAGTAAATTTGGCGATAGTTTGCGATGTTATAAGGTTCATCTCATAAATTAAGTTAGGTCTAAAGAAAACATGTTAATTAAATTTGTTACGGAAATGAGAAAGTATGAGCATAAATTAAAAAAAAATATACATGAATAACGCCGCTTACGTTCGATTTCCTGTTGAACTTAATTTAACACGTGATAAAAAGAGAAGATACCATCCACATGAAAGCTGTAACTCCAGGGGAAAAACTTTTCGTTACATAAAGGTAGAAAAATTTAATTAATACTATTTTTCTTTTCAATAAATTTATTTATTACTTTAAAAATACACCAAGACTTTATAATGAAAGTTAGACACTATCTGTAAAAAAATTCAACACCTTCATATTGACTGCACGGTTGGCCTAGTGGTTTAAGCGGTCACTACTCCGCGTGCTACTGCGCCAAGTGCCGTGGGTTCAAATTCCACGTGGGACATCACTTTGTGTAATCCACAAAATGTTGTACTGAGTCTAATTTAATAAAACATTCGTAAAATCAAATAACTTTTATATAGTGCAGTGCAGTAAAATCAAATAACATACAGGCCTAGAGTAACTACAAAAGTGAATTAAAAATTAAACTTATTTTACAAATAGATTTACCGTGTAGGAAAACTTATCCATGTTTCAATAAAAAAAAAAACTTTAATAAAGCACAACAGGGGGCTTAATAAAATTTTACATATTAATTCAGTTTGGGCTGTCAGATTACCAGCTGTATTGGTGTTAGCGTATATTTCGTTACGGCCAATCGTTCGGTTTGCCGCTTCGCAAATGCCTATTAGTGGAGTTTGCGCAAACATTTATCCCAAAATTTTCTTAATATCTGAAATGAGGTCGTCATACTACGTTGGGTAAAAGAGAGGTTCGGAAATAAATAATATGATTTTATAACTCAATTTCAATTCTCCCGTTTTTTGAAACTTTTGCTTAAATTTGTAAAATAGAGATTGGTTCTTTTCATTATAACTTTTAAATTAAACTATATTACACGGAAAATGTATATTCATTCAGATTTCAGTTAGCTGTTGTTACCGTGTCATAAAAAATTGCTGTTGTTATTATATTAGAAACAACTGGGGTTTGCCCAATGCAGTAACCAATGCTTGTTTACTAATAACATCATTTTTATATAATATTGATTGTACTTAAAAAAATGTATTCGTAAAATAGCCCTGGAATTGACAATTTTGTGGCATGCAGGTGTTCTCTTTAAAAATAAATAAAATGATTCCACCTTTTTTACATTTGCCTCACTCAGGCACTCGTATGTAAATTGATGCGTTCAAATATTTTCCTGAGTTTCGCTGAAATGACAGGTGATTCGTTCATGATATGTTAATTTTTCATGGTTCTTTTAAATTTTGAATGCCATCCTTATTTTAAATTATTAAAAAAATGAGAAATGTTTGTCCAGTTTGTAACGTTTTTATCTTATACATCTGTACCTAGCACTCAAAATGGAAAAAAGAGTAGTTACACGATGAAATTCATGATTCACAAATAAATGATTACGTAAAGCTTTTTTAATGATATACGAGTACTCATAATGACCATTACTAAATCATTATATTCATTTTGGTATAATGCAGATATAAACTGGAATTTAATAACAATTTTCAGTTTTAGAACCATGTGACGTACATATGAGACTGAGGAGATAATTTTGAGGGGAGTTAAAAAAATGACTATAGTACACACAAACCGGTCTATTCATCTGTGGCTAATAATTTCGACTGCTTAGTCAAGGACTCGATTACGATCCAAGTCAAATATATAATGTATGTTTACCATTAGTCAGATTACCACAGCATAAGCTCTGCCTTGTTTAAAATCAGATGCCTATGTGTGAGATGTGTAAAATTATAACTGTTAATTACCTATACTATATTTGTATGAATAGCACTCTCTGTTACTGCACTGATTTCACAAACTTCCGCACTCACACTGGTGTGTAACTCAATTAATTTCACTGTTGGAGTCAAGTTTCAAAACTTTATCCAAATTTATCCACCTCAGGACTAATTACTTCTACGTGTTACAAACTTACTAAATTGTTCTATTTCATACATATATTGTGGTCGGTAACCATTGAGTAGTAAACCTGATGTTCCAAACGTGCCTGATTTAGGTTACGATAAAGGTTATCAATTATCTAGTGTGTTTAATTGCAACCTCAAGGGTGTAATGGTAAAAATCTTATAGTAACTATTGAGCTATAGCTGTTTATAATGTACACATCGTAAAGATTAGGAACAAGCAATAAAAGTTATTGTACAAAAGGCGGACTTAAGTCCGCCTTAATGCCAAGAGGCATTTTTCCCCAGTCGCCCTTCAGACTATGTAGAAATAAGATTCGGTAGGTGCAAAGATAAAGTTTATCATGGCAAATAATGGTTTTTTAAATAATATATACCCATTGCTACTAATACTATACTAATATAATCCTACACTAAGTATAACCAATTAAAATAAATTTAATATTACATAAATTAATGATATAAAATACATATAAACATACACATATATAAATTAAATATTCTACCAATGAAGGTTTTATTTTATTCGTTACCACTTAAATCGCAAAAACTGTTTTTTATTTACATTTCTTCCGTCTCTGTTTGCCATAGGACAGGACAAGATATAAAAATGGGCAATTTATGTTGAGTGATAATATTACAGTAAAAAAGTTCATTCAATAATTTTTAAACGTTTAGGCAAGCACTTGCAAACTAACAGCTAGTTTTACAAAAAAAAGATCTATGTATAAAATCGGTATCTTAAAATACAAGAATTAGCTATAGACAGATTATTTTCCTAGAAGTTTTTATTGACCACCACAACCACGCTACTAATCAACTAGTTAGTTAATTAATAAATAAATAAATAAATATTTCGGACAATTTAACACACAACGCCATCTAGTCCCAAGCTAAGCAGAGCTTGTGTTATGGGTACTAGACAACTGATATAAATACTTATATATACTTTTTTTTTGTAAATACATACATATTATATATAGAAAACACCCAAACTTCGAAACAAATATTTGCAGATCATACAAACATTTGGTTCGACCCAGGAATCGAACCCGAGACCTCAAGCACAGCAGTCGTTTACGCTACCACTCGCGCCACCGAGGTAGTCAATTAATCAGTTGATTTTTGCTTTATACATTTATATAGATTTAAAAAAAATATTAATGGGTTAAAAAATAAGAAAGATATGACGGGACTGAAATCCCAACTTCTTCAATTCGATACATTTGATACATTCTAAAATTTCTAAGCTTGTATTTAATCGTGATGCGATGCTCCATCAACATACCTACTTATGTGGTTAGTCAATCACTAGCGGAGAACCACTAGCGATAGACTAACCACACAATTACGTTATTGAAAACAATAACCATCACAAAAACCACTCTGTTCTTTTGTCCCAAATATAAAAAAAATACACTTAATTTAATATTGTCAATATTTTATAAAATTGGTCCAAATTAGCAGGTCAATTAATGAGTGGGCCAGACAAAGAAAATGGTTTCATTATGAGTTCTACCAGACAGTAAATAATCTTTAATTACTATATAAAATAACCGTATTTAAGGTCTCTCATAGTCTCTTCTCCGATGTCTAATGTTACCTATCTATCTGCGACAATAATGTCTATATATTGGGTCTATACACAGCAGTACATAACATCGTTTGTATAAACCCCAGCCTTTGAAGAATTATGCAAGTGTTCGGCGTTTACCCATGTTTAGAAACCCCAACACGCCTTACCTGAAACTATTTCTCATTCAACATTTACACGAAGTCTGTACCGACTTCAAAACAAACTTGAAACTAGGAAATGTCGGCTTTTGAACTACTTTCAGGACGACGATAACATGTTACGCAATAAAGGTATAGTTCCCTCTTTGACCGTATCCCATGAAGTTTTTGAGGTCTTTCAGGTAGATGCTGAAGTGTAAGCACTTAATCAAAAATAATGATTTAAAAGTGACAATTTGTATAATTGTGGTAAGTTATACAAGTTATACTAGTAGGAATATTATAAAAGCACATTTTGTAACTGTAGCTTACCTGCCAACCCATTGAATTGTTATATAGATTTAAGCAGAATGTTCAATATATCTATTAGGAATTACTTCCTCCGAACAGCCACATCGGCACGTAATTTACAATCCTTATACACATTATTTAAAGTTTATATTCCAAGTCTGGCCTCACTGCACTGCATGTTTGAAATTGCTCTGCATGGGTTGGTAATATAGACATTAAATACTATTCACACGATTTCATATCATTGAAAGACTATAAAATTTGTATCGATGAGAGTCATAAGATGGAAATAGTCCTGAATATTTCTTGGATATCAACATTTAACTAACGGTCATCGACGTGACACGGGAACGGGGTGTTAAACGAAATAGCGTTCCTGATATTTAATGCATTCGTTTGAAAGATTTATAGACTAAACATGAAGCATTTCATTCCTCGATTTTTTGTAAATATTGGTAGACCTTCGTCTACCTACATTATTAAAAGCCCGGTTAGTTTATATAAAGTTTATAAGTAACCGCAATTTGCACTTTTTGGTAATAATCAATTTGAGTTATAGGTATGCAACTCCGAATTATTGTTTTTGAAAAATATCTCTATAAGTATGTAATTACGACATTACGTTATTGTAGGACCTTTTCAATCTGAGGATAACTTTTTAAATTAAATTAAGTTTCTTGAAAAATCAACAATTGTTTACTCTATGCTATATTAACTGCCATTTAGAACTATATTCAACTTCTGTTTGCATCTGTCTAACCACACACTAATAAATAATAACATGCTTAATTAAATTCCTGCATAAATTCCTAACTCCATTATATACTGTCAATTAAACTAAGTACAGAGCTACCACGAGTTTGCAGTTTAGCTTGCTGTTCGAGGTGCACTGTGGTTAGAATATGTAAGCAACAGAGACATATTGACTGTGACGTAGCTTATTAGAATTATTCATACACGTATAGTTTACATGTTCAGTTGTAGATTGGGTTAGTAGAATTGAGTAGTTTATTCTGAGTGAAGTAACATAATTGAAATCACAGTAGGCAGGCTACATATAACGGATGCCTGGCAAGACAAAAATTCTGTTCAAGGCCGTTGAATGTTTTCTATGCTCAGATGTAGATATTTTACGGCTGAGATGATGACACATAAGGATTTAAGTTTTATGTGCTAAGAAAATCCATATAGGTTTGTTAGAATCAGATGTAAAACCTGGATTGAAAACAACGAATTAAGTAATTGAAAAGTTAAGTGTTGGGGTATGGGCCTCCGGTTGCCTCACTCACTCGGTGAAACACAACGTAATTTTTCACGCAAAATATGCGCACTGAAATTTCAAGTTCAACACAGCGCAAACGCTGTTTCACATCGGTTTTCTGTGAGGCCGTGGTTTCACTTCGGTCGAGCCGGCCCCTTCATGCCGAAGCGTGGCTCTCCCCCTATACACTTTATTGTGTTTTAATGTTTTTATATTAGAATAATTATGTATCCACCCAAAATTCGAAAGGCATGCCTCGATACAAATGGCCCGGCTCAACCGGAGTTATAACACGAAAATCTGGCTTTAAGCACAGACAACTTATTCCACCCTGTCACCCTTTCTTCGACTGCACGGTTGGCCTAGTGGTTCAAGCGGTCACCACGCCGCTTTCTACTGCGACAAGTGTTGTCGGTTCTAATCCTACATGGGACATCGTCTGGGTGTTCTTTTTGTCCGTTTCATGTGTGTTTGTAAAGTACCCCGCGACACAGGATTTATATATTTATATTTCTAAATCGGGAGTTGTATATAAAAAGAATAAAGAATAAAACTGTCATCAAAAGGAACAAAGATAGTGATTCAATTGCCAAATGATAAAAAACAGTGAAATAGTTTTACGATTTTTTATTCTTTTCATAGCAATCTTTGGTCAATCCTGGGCTAGGAACTCATTAATTTAATTTCATTGTATTTCCTTGCATCCTTATTATAAAGGTACGAGTAAATTATCGAAGCCGTGTCGAGACACGGCTATAAAAATGTAGGTCAAGTACCTTCATGTATAACTGAGTTTTGGGCCTGTTTAATTGTCAACCAGAGTCAATAAAAAAACAATTAAAAAACTTTCTTCGGAAGCATTGCTAACCATTTTGTTTTATAGGAGTTCGCGGTCTAGTTAAAATAGTAATTTTGGCACTAGCAAGAGATTTTCTTAAATACTCTTTTGTTCTTAAACGAGAGTTTTATTTAAGTAAACTATAGTTAGCAGCTGTTTAGTATTTTTTTAAGAGTACTTATGTGTAACTACTTTTAATAGTTTGATCTAACAGTTAGGTTTTACTTGACATTAAAAAACTCAACGCCTCTGGTGTTGCGGGTGTCCAAGGGCGACGGTAATCGCTTACCATCAGGCGATACGTCTGCTCGTTTACCCCCTATATAATAAATAAATCATTAGAATACTATGGTACACGATTTCTTGAAAAAATTTAGTGCTTATAATTCACAGAAGTCAGTTATGGTGACACAAAAAACGTGTAGCACTGATTATAAATTAACAACATTTAATTTAATTAGCTGTGTAGGTGTTGATATAAAGCCCGCGCTGTACTCGGAACACCGAGTAGCACAATCCTGAACCAACGAATATTTTTAGGTCAAACTGAAATTTATTTAAACGTGTACGTTTGATAATCTGAAGACAAAAGTTTTTCTTTCACAAACAAATAAACTATAGGAAACAATAATTTTATTTAATAACTAGCTGACCCACGCAACCTCGTTTGCGTCTTCTATTGCCCGTAGCGTGAATATTTTCCCCCGTTTTATTTATTATTTTGTTTTATCTGCAGGTACAGTGCCGACACTGTGGAAATCGGCTTTTATAACGCCCGTGCACAAGAAGGGTTCGAAGACTGAGATTCTGAACTATAGGCCAATCTCTAAGCTTTGTATTATAGCTAAAGTATTTGAGAGAATTGTCTATAATCAACTTTATTCTGCAATCTCAAATTCATTGAGCCCTTTTCAGCATGGCTTCCTAAGGGGCCGGTCTACAGCCACCAATCTGGTTTTATTAAATGAATTTATTACCAAATCCATGAATGATGGCAGGCAGGTCGATGTCGTTTACACGGATTACAGTAAGGCTTTCGATCGAATAGACCATTACATATTAATTGAGAAGTTATTCAAGTTAGGAATTCGTGGGGATCTTCTAAGATGGTTCTCCTCTTATATTGAAAATAGATCTCAGGCTGTAGCTATGAATAATTATAGGTCTAATTGGATATCGGTATCCAGTGGCGTGCCCCAAGGTTCCCTGCTCGGGCCCCTCTTGTTTGTGATCTATGTGAACGATATAGGTAAGTGCATTCAATCATCAAAGTTATTATGCTTTGCAGATGATATGAAACTTCTGAAAAATATATCTTCAACAGAAGATATGTTGGCACTTCAAGACGATTTGAATCGACTACAAGAGTACTGCCATCTAAATAAACTTGATCTCAACCCTGCTAAATGTTCATTTGTAACATACACTAGAAAACATAACATCTTGAACACATCTTATACTTTAGGGGGTCATACTCTTCATAGGAATAGTACCATCCGAGACCTAGGAGTGTACCATGACTCTAAGCTACTTTTTGACACGCACATTGACACAATTGTTAGAAAGGCATCTAAATCTCTTGGTTTTATAATGCGTGTAGGTAAAATCTTTTCTGAAGCAAAAACTCTTAAAATACTATACTGCACCTATGTAAGGAGTCATTTAGAGTATGTGTCTCAAATATGGAACCCGTGCTATTTGGTATACAGCAATCGTATCGAAAATATACAAAAACGCTTCATTAAATACCTCTGTTACCATCAGAAAATTCCGTACCATTCCAAGGATTATCTTAAGGTATGCAAAAAGTTTCACCTCCTCCCACTTATAGATCGACGTAAAATAGCGGACTTCACTTTTCTCATCAAGGTCTTGAACCACAACATTGAGTGTCCTGATTTGCTTGAGCAGATATCTTTTAATGTACCATCTAAGTCACTTCGATTTAACCCCCCTATTCACATTCCTGTAGCTAAAACAAACTATAGACAGAACAGCTACTTGGTACGCGCAAGCAGAAATTTTAATGAACTATGTAGACAGCATGATTTTGATCCCTTTCTGATAAGTGTATCCTCGGCAAGAAGGCATCTAGGTCTTAGATTTTTTGAGCAGACATGATTTCCTTAAATTTACGATTAAGTAATCGTTTATTGTGTGTTTGGCGCTTGCGTATTGTGTGGGTTTATTTTTTCTTTTTGAGTTTTTTATTATTTTTTATTTTTGATTT
Organism: Spilarctia lutea; assembly: GCA_916048165.1. Lineage (NCBI taxonomy): Eukaryota > Metazoa > Arthropoda > Insecta > Lepidoptera > Erebidae > Spilarctia > Spilarctia lutea. Next base: position 2,835,179 of record OU696490.1, read on the forward strand.
ATGTCTGGTTTTTTGCTTTTCAATATTTTATTTAATCTGGCACTAGAAGCGAAAACTTGTTATTGGCTTTCTGATGACTGATCTGTTTTGTATTTATTCCCAATGTATCTAGCTGTAAGTTTTCCATAAATAAATAAATAAATAAATAAATAAATAAATAAATAGCAATAAAGCTCAAATTGACTTTATGTTTTAGTTAGAAAACGTTTGTATGGGAAAAAGAAAAGGGCTGTTTTAGGGCTTTTCCGGCCATTATTCGAATATTTCTCGCCGTAAAAACCATCCTTGAACTTCAACGAACATTTAAAAAAAAAGAATTGGCCAAATTGGTTCAGGCTTTGTTGAGTTATGCGCTTACCAACACATTGAGCGATTCATTTTTATATTATAGAAGATTAAGAAGATAGATTATTTATACGATTTTATTGATTCTAGATACGGTGGCCAAGGTCTATCGAAGTTAGCGAAACTTCTTTCTTAGGGTGCTTCTCATCATTATTATCAATAGTAGTTTGTTGCAGTTCACTGCTGGACATAAGCCTCTCCCAAGCAACACCACAAAGCTCGGTCTGTTGCTTTATGCATCCATTCGCTGCCAGCTCTCCTATGCAAGTCGTTCCATGCTACGTTTGCCAAGACGCGGTCTCCACTCCAGAACGCTTTACTCCAGCGGTTGTGAGTTCTGTGACATATGTGATCAGCCCTATTGCGACTATGTCTGTAACTTTTATGGGTGGGAGCATTTAAGTCCCTTGAAATAGTCTTATGTATAGAAAGCCCAAGTGATTTCTATCACATTGATTATGACATATTACTTTACCGTAAGACGTCGCTAAGGTTACACAAGATCGATCACAATTTTCACACGAATCATATTTTCATTTTATACATTTGTAACAGCCCAAACAATGTTTTCAAATTTATCGTAACGGCTCATTAAGAACTTTGAGTTTTATTACAGACGTAGAAATGTTCAAAATTGTCTGTCCGCTGCGCTAAGTTTGGAAAAACACTTTAGCATTTTTAATAGGGTAGGTAAAAACTCTTTTAAGTTTGTTTAAATCTGTTCTGCGCTCATAAGTAATTTTATTCTTTTTAATGTTTCAAAGGTCTTCTCAGTTTGAATGTATTAATAGCTAAAAGTGAATCGTATATTGTGTACTCTTAAGAATATACTGTTTTATATTGCAAATATGAGAATGAACTTAGCTTGTATTCAGCTTAAGCATGTACGTCATCAGATAAAACTGCTCAGAAACTACTTTCATTTACCAATAATAGTAGTTCCAAAAATATCCGTCTCATGCACGAAAATCTAGTTTATCGCTCCAATAAAGCGACGCGTAATAAAACCCACATTCGTTCGGGTCCGCCATGATTAATTACCAAACTTTACGAACGACGCCGACGGGCAACCTTGTGACATTGCGATTAATTATTTTTAGAGTCCAGGTTTCCAGAACTTCCTTGAGTTTGTAACTCACAGTATTCGGAGCGCCCCAGGTGGTGAACTTTGCATCATCTTTGCCACGTAATTTAAATATTTAATCCTACTAATATTCTAAACGCGAAAGTTTGTGAGTATGTTTGTTTCTCTTTCACGCAAACAAAATGTACCTTGATTTAATTATTTTAGCCCATGTCAATTTCCTATATGCAATCAATAAGTATTTATTAAAAATATGCTCAGGTGTTATATATATATTGACTGCCTCGGTGGCGTAGTGGTAGCGTATGCGACTGCTAAGCTTGAGGTCTCGGGTTCGATTCCCGGGTCGGACCAAATGTTTGTATGATCTGCAAATATTTGTTTCGGAGTTTGGGTGTTTTCTATGTATGATATGTATGTATTTACAAAAAAAAAAGTATATAAGTATTTATATCAGTTGTCTAGAACCCATAACACAAGCTCTGCTTAGCTTGGGACAAATTGGCGTTGTGTGTTAGATGTCCGGTATATTTATTTATTATTTATTTTATTGTATATATATTAAAAGTATATTTTATTCCCATGGTACACTGTTCGATATTTTTGACTACTCGATGGCTAAACTAAACATTATTTCAGTTGTGTATATACTAAAATTCAAGTAATATTTACGAAAAACTTTTCTAAAAGAACAGATAATAATTTATTGTAGGTATTTTACCAAAGTTTTCTCTCGAGTCTGTCGGAAAATGGTTCATGTTCAAATTAAAGTAACTTCATAACCTTTTTATACCAAAGTCACACACAGAAGATTTTCGTATTCAAAGTCCTTTGTAATTTTGTCGTCACAATTGTATCCGTTCAGAAGTAGTACAGTCTAAGTGCTTACGTTCGTAAGTAAGCATGTTTTGCTCGTTCAAATTTTGTTCCTTTTTATTCTACGAATGTATTATTTGTAGAACAAAAATTTATCAATTCAGATATCACACAAATATAATTATGTTCTTGTCTCTATTATTCCAAAGTGATTTGGGATTGCTTTCTAAGCTAGTCTTATAATATATTAATTTCGGTTGAAAAATCTGACATTTCAAATGAATATAAATCACTATACCTATAATAAGTAAAGTGAGTTCAAAGGTCGGCAACGTACTTGTGACTCTAGAGTTGGACGTGCCCGTCTTACGACTTTTCATTAGGTGATATGCATGCTTGTTTGTTTTCTTATCTATCTAAATAAATAAAATTATAGCGTCTGTTTATTTTAAACGCATATGTATGTTTACACGATACGTTTAACAATTTTTGTTTTGTTTATTTTTGTCTGTTTGTTCGAGCTAATCTTCGGAACGGCTATACCGATTTTGAAAGGAATTTCACTGGCATATATATTATGATATAAGGAGTAACTTTTGCTACTATTTTTAGACTAGCTTTGTCCCGTGGCGATATCCAGGGTGACTGTTGTACCGCGGGTAACGCCGTGGGACTCAGGTAGTAATAATAAAACATGTTTTGAATTGATATTGATTAAGTATAGAATTAATCGAATTATACAACATCAATTATATTGATGCTTTTTAATCCTAAGCTATGGAGGGTAGAGATAAGGAGTGTTATCTCATATGGCAGAAAATTGAAAAAAGTGTCCAGCATAAGCTGTAAATAACAGTTCAAAAACCTTCCAGAATGGCGCTGGTGTAGACACAGGGTATGGTATGAATGTAGCAATTGTGAACGAATTGAAGTACGCCGAGTTAAAAAAATTAACATTATTGTCACTACTTGCGTATTACAAAATAATGTAGTAAATATATTTTATTTTCTGAACTGTGAATAGTACGTTTATTGATTTTTTATCATTCAATTTTATGAAAAAGTGTGTGTATTGATTTTAAGAAGTTTACTCTGATGCTAATGTGGCGCCACCCTAATTTAATGCATTTCAACGGACACTTTTCATGTACACAGATGATACTCCTTACCTCTACCCTCCATATCCTAAGCGCAAACTATTGCCTATTTGCACCTTCATATTAGAACTTAACCTCAATTAATACTCAGGGCATTGATGTTAATTGTCTCAAGTGTTAATATAAGGAAGGTTTGACGGCTATACGTATTGTATTGAAGGGAGTAGAAGGTCACTATTTCAATAGAAATTGTCATCAGCATGACAAACCATTACAGATCAGAGATGTTGAACTGAAATGGGTTACAATACTTACAAAGAACGTGTCTTAAAAAAATCAGTTAATACCTTTCATGAAATAGGATGTCATTAATTATTTTTCGAACAATACTGCCTATGCTTTATTCTATTGTTGCTTTAATTATGATTTAGTACTTTTGGACTATGAATTACACAGATCGCGTTGTGGTTTAAGCGGTCACCTAACCGCTTTCTACTGCTCTGAGCGTTGTGAATTCATACTCCCACGTGGGACAACACTTTGTGTGGTCCATAACTTGTTGTACTAAGTCTGGGTGTTTTTTGTGTCCTTGTTATGTATGCTTATAAAGTCTCCTGCGACTCAGGAATGTTCCTAGAGCGAGATTTGTCTTTTTTATAAGGGAGTCAGCTACTAATAACTTATATTCTGTGTAAGATGTACGAAGACTTGATTAGATTACAAATTGTTAAGGGTTAACAATATCCTAACTCGCCTAATTCTTCTACGTAGTCCGTAATTTTATTTAAAAAAGACATCATAATACTGAAATTTATTTATGTGATAATGACAATTATTTAATTTATTTCTTAGATACCGTGTTTTTACTTAAGTTTTAATATCGAAAGATTTTATAACTTTAAAGATGTACAAAAGAATATGAATTTTTGTTTTTTATAAATATGCAAGTAACATAACAACTTACTAAATCATATCATTTGTTGGCAGTAGATAACTACATGCCTCTACAATGTGTATTTCTCTCAACGCAATAAATAAAACATTATAATAATTTCGCTTTTATTCAATTTTTTTCTTTTTTTTTAAACTACGCAGACTTTATGTAACCCAACTACTGATGAAAATACATTTATACTCCCGAATACAAACATATTACATATACATTATATCCAGACAAGAAAAGTTATAGCTCTAAATGAATAACTATATTTGAGCTAATCCGCTAAATAAAGTAATCGGGTGAGTCGGCAACATTATTATAAAAAAGTAAAAAAAGTATCAGCTTTGTTATTATCTGACATTTCATATAGGAGAATGGCGAACAAAACCCGCGATTCATTGATATTTTCATTTAATGTTCTATTAAAGTTCGAAATCGAGTTCCTCTTATCATTTGTATTAAAGAAAATTGCAGAAATCCTTCGGGCTCATTGTCAATTGTTCTTTTTATAACAATTGGGATGAAAGACGGTAACCGTACTTAACGAAAATTTCTTAAAGGTTAAGAGGTTGTGCTGATTTATCAAGTGGGAGCTTAAAATCAAACATCTTCTTTATCTATCCGTGTATTCCCTCATAGGTAAAATCCGTCACTATTCTAGAATTATTCACAGGAGGTATGTTTAGAAGAATATTAAAAGTCAACTTTTCGCCAGTGTTAAATATGATAACATTTTAATATGTCTCTGTCTTTCTAGTCGGAAAGCAGGTGTGATTTTATGTATGTACTAGCTTCTGCCTGCGGATCCGCCCGCGTGTATATCGTGGTAATTCGTAGCCTATGCAATATCTTAAGAATCAAAGTATCTCCATGGCAAAATTAATTAAGATCGGTGCAGCTGTTTAGCCGTAAAAGTGTAACAAGAAGACTTAATTCCTTTCGCATCTATACTACCATTTAATATTGGCAACGCATTGACTACCCCTCCGGCCCCGCGTCCCCGTACCACTCTTTATCATAGTAGGTGCTTAATGACGATTCATTCGGTTCAGTCTTATCGTGATAACTTTTAAACTATTCGTCCAAATTACTTAGTGAAAAGACCAAGTTTATCTACATTCAATACTTAAAGTGACAAATGTATAAATTTAGATAAAATATCAGTAAGTATTCTAAAATGTGAGTTGTTCAAAAATATCCAATTTAATTGTATTTGTATTTCATTATTTTGCTCATAGTGATTTCTGCATAAGAGGTAGATATATGCTGTTGTTGCCTTTTATTTAGAACTATTTGAGACAAATAATACTACAGTACCAAGATAGCTCCTCAGAGGGCTGTTTTTTCCGACTTACTTGACAGTTATTAAAAAAAAATCTGTGTGCATTTAAATTTTTTAATGTTATTTCGTTGTTGTTTTTTAAGGTATATAGTAATATACCTTTCAGTAGAATGAGTAACAAACGCATACACATACACATAGACCCACACAAATCCTTACCAACTTTCACATTTATAATATTAGTAGGATGTGTGTGTATGTTTCGAAACAGAGTCTAGTTCAAATAATCCATAAATAAGAGTCATCTTTTCTTTACTGTTCTCATCTAAATGTGTATTATATCTATCATTTACTAGGGTTAGTAGAATTAAGCTGATTAAGACTTTATGGATTTTCTGATCAGATCGAACTGAGCGACGAGCTTAAGAAATTAAGATAACATTGATTGTGCTCGCACAGAGGTAAACAATAAACTAAGAAATTAGTCTTTAAATATTTAAGAGTCTCTATTTGAGCTAGAAATTAATATTGAGTCATCACATTAGTTAATTAGTTAAATAACGTTGTCTGCACCTCACTCTAAACCAAAGTATGAAAAACTTAGTTTCTTCGATTTCGCAGATCTATACGTGAAACAAAAACTTGTACCTCTTTTTACAGTACAATATGTACGAAGGTATAATGTGAAGTTATGCACTGTTAAAGTTAAAAAAGTTAAAAGCTTTTACTATCCAAATATTTATAATACTAGTGGACGAACACTAGTATTATTATAAATATTTTAAGATTTGACTTAAAAGGTGACTTCTACATTTTCTAATGTGTATCAGTTAGAATAAATAGGAATCAATATTTTACGTGTCTGACTGTTTTCAGACAGTCAGTATTTGATGGCACTTTTAGTACAATATACTTATCTTTTCTGCTGGTGAGTTGATTCACCAGTGTGCTTAAGTACTCGAGTTTTATGCACGTTTGAGTATGCGCGCTTTAACGATCATTGTTTTGCATTTAAAGGAGCCAGATATCTATCTTCATGAACCTGATCACCTAGATCAGTAATTGTGAAGGGTTAAAAGAAACTCAAACCAAACCAAAAAAAAAATGTTTGTATCTAAAATATTTAGTGATGTTATAAATATAAATAATAGAAACATGATAATAGGACAGTAGTAGTCGACTGCTAACTAAATATTGCAATAATAAAAGCTTTTGATTTACTGAAGCTATAGAACTATGAAACGGATTAGTTGTGGAAGCAAAATGAAGTTATATATAAACAAATACAAGCTTTACTATGTAGTAAAAATAAATAAGAAAACGTTAATAAATGTGCAGTGTGCCTTTTGTAACTTTGAAAGCTGTTCTGTAAAGTTAAACAATATTTTTAGTACGAGTTCAAAACTACTTATAATTGTGCTTTTAAACTTTCAAGGAGAGGCCTGGTAATTAAAATCTTCGAAGGTACAATTACAAGGTTGTTTTTAGATTCGGATTTTTATAATATAATATGAGGAAAAATATTTAATTACGAAACCGAATTGTTCCACCTCACAGGGTTGTTTTTCTAAGGCTCTTCTTTTGTTCCTTTGTCTGAAAAATAGACCGGACTTGTTCAAATGGTAGGCGGAATATTTTTTTGTAGAAAACTTAATTGTAAGAAGCTTTTGTTAAGTTTTTGCAGTTAGAAATAGAATCTGAGGATAAAACATTGAGAAATTTCGCCGTATTGACACCCTTCTAGTGTAATCAGATTAAAAGGTTGTTTTACTTAAGTTTTTTTCAAGCGTGGTCAAGTGTGTATGTGTCAAGTGGCTTTGGGAATAAATTGAAACTAAGACTGTACAATACTTATTCATGATTAAACAGCTATGATCGAACAATCTGAGACGGCCAAGTGATACTTTATACTTCTTTATTTATACACATTAGTTCGTTTCTTACAATTCTCTTCATCATCGACCCCGTTAATGTCTTATGAGGACACCATTAGATTATGGAAACTGGAAACCGATTCTCTGCTTATGTAATTTTAAGATCCATTTTTCTTTTCGCTTAGTGACCAATGACTGATGAATAATTACTATTTTAGACTGTCATATATTTGGGTCTATCATAGTCTTACTAGTGTCCAGAGTAACCTACGTTAAGATTATCTGAATCACAGTGACGTAAAACGTACTCAGTTATTACAAACGTGAAAAACTGTTGCTGATATTGTTGTGAAATAAGCCAGATATTGTGGGATTTGAAGATCTACAGCTAATAAAGAAAGATAATATATTATTTCGCATCACGCTATTGTGAAACTGATGTACCTGAAATAGAATATATTACATAGTTTGTTTTCTGTCTGTCTATCGTAAACATAACCGGTAGTGGGACTATTTTGACGGTTAAACTTGGATCTCTGCCAACGACATTATACGCATTGTATGAAGAATCGAGGCGTATTTGAATCATGTAATATATCTTTATCGCACTAATTTGTTCAGACTTTAATTTGTTTTAAACGCTATAAATTTTAATCCGTGATCGTATTTTTTTTGGGTTTGTATAAATAATATTGAACAGACGCAGTTATGTGAGGTTTGAGTATAAAACTAAGCAATACGAATAGCTAATAAGAGAAGCTGTGATTGATGTAACGGTATGACTATGAAATATTAGTAAAATACTGATACGAGATTTTCATGATCGAGTTTCCATTTTATAATCGTCACAAAATGTGCCCTTTCTGTAGTCTCTGTACACTTGTGTATTTTTACTAGAGGCTACAGAAAATAATATCGAGTATTTCTCAAATAGTGACTAATACTAATTGTTTAATTCGATCCTTGAATCAATTTTATTCAGGACAGACACAATAATTAATATTGCAAAAAGATTTGAACTGTGACTTATACGTACATTCTTTACTTTATATGGACAAAAACGACAAATTGGTGTCAGAATGTTATGTAATTTGTAAAATGTGATGTTATTGTAACAATTTGTTTTCCTTTCACAACACAAATAGGGAGACATCAAGATCCGTACAAAATCTTCCTCTGAAGATTTAAAGTAAAACCGGAGGAGTGAGAATATTACAACAATAAATGTTACAATTAATCGTAATTGTACATAAGACGTACATAAATAATTTCAGTATAATATTAAGTGTGTATTTCATTCTCTGTACAAAGACCATAAGTACCATTATGTGTCAACTAATTTAGAGAGATCTAGTGCTTCTAAAGCGTTAACCACTAACATCTAAGCATGAACATTCCATCTTACATAACCTGTACCATATTTGCATATGCAACATGCATTACTGCACATCCTTAAATGCCCAATTAGAATATTGTAATAACAAACATGCGTTTATAAAGAGAGTAAATTTGACGAACAACTGGCTTACGTTCTGTGGATAATAGCGTGTTTAAATAATTCTACATACACCAATACGATTATTTAAGAAATGGTTTGGCCAGACAGAAAAGGTGTAATAATAATAATTATTTTAATATTTATTTTTATTCAATATTTATAGGAAGCACATTTAAATTACAGAACTGGCGAATTTAATATGAACAATAACACTATTAGGAATTATTAGAAAGTCGATTATTTCAATGCTTAAGGTTGGTGCAGACCGCAGGCGAGACAGAACGACCGCTGCGGCGATATCTAATAAGTTTTTTTGCTGTTAGCAGTCATGCTTCACCGAACCCGCTCACGTCAATGTTTTCAATACTAAATTAAACATTTTAAAAATGTAGTAAAAATAATCCCTTTACTGAGATATTGCATATACGACGAGTATAAAAATGATGATGGTTTACTCGAAAACGGCTGGTCGGATGCATATAAGTTAATCTAGCCTACGTTAAATTGGTTTCACACTTGAAATTGCCTTGATTAACAAGCGTTCTGTAGACTACACAACTACGTCGGCTGTCTGCCAGTTCTTAATTAATACCGTATTTCTAATTTACTTCACATACATTTATAGGAAACGAAATACATATTTAACCAAATATATATGTAATTTCAGTGTTTTGACGCAAATTAGACACCAAATCTTTGATAATTTAATAAACAGTACAAATCTTTCGCCCTAATGCTTCCGACTTAATGTTTTAAACATTGTTTATTAATGTTTATGTTTAAATAAAGCAAATGTTGTGTATTGTTGCTGTCGATTTAATGACCGTTCATTTATGTATTTATAACATTTATTGTTTTTTGTGAAAGTAGTTTTGATTATAAAACAGCACATGAATTATAAATCAATATTTAGAAATTACTCGTAACTAAAAAATCTGTACTACTTTAAATTTAATTTAAATTACTTGTTCTATGTAATGCTACAGTAACACTTACATATATTGTTCATATCAATCTGGTGCATGAAAGAGCCATGCTTCGCAAAATTCGGCTAGATTGGAGATATCTTTGTTTATGTTCCGAGTGAATCAGATCGAACTTCAAACCAAAGATACTTCTTTTTTAGTTGACTTGGTGGAAAATCCCTTGTTTTCTTCTATCAGATTCTAGGGGACTAAAAAGCCTGGAGTCATACTCCTAGCTCTTTCACTTAAAATCACCCCGACATCCAGTTTCAAGTGCCACAATTTGAGGAGGAATCGGACCGTGTTGTTTCAGGTTCCCCAGGATCGACGCTGCGTCTACCCTGTCCTGGGGAAAGTCTAGACTTCCTCCTACTTATCAGTTCAATCATTATATGGGAACTGGCATTCTTTAGTCACAAGATCAGATTTCTTTAAAAACAACCAACACAATTATAACGGGTTCGTATTTTCATAGCTAAAACACCACAGATAGATCCTCAAATTTACCGATTAACCTCTCACACGTTATAAGACATATATTGTTAAACTGAATATCGGTTTACATGTAATAACCACTGCTATTAATTGATACAAGAGGTAACATCTTACCTAGATGGATTACGATAATTTAAGGCTTGAGTATTTGTTAAGACATGATAGATTAGGGTGCCTGCTAAATGACTTATCAAGTCTATTAATGTAGGAGTTTATTATAACTGGCATCAATGTGTATAATAGGGATTAATTAATTTATATTTCTAAGTATAATGCTAAGACTGTACTGGTTTTATAATATGACAATATTTCTATAATTATACTTCAACTTCAAAGTTACCTAAAGGGTTAAAAAGTTAATATAATAATTAACTTTTGTGTCAAGTTCCCTTTATCCCTTAATCGATCTAATGTTAGATAAAATAATTCATTATAACGAATCAACTGAGTGGCCACCTGTCCATCTATAAAATTGTTATTTTTTATATAATATAATTTGAAACAGATCCCATGCACGTATGAATTCTTGTGCTCCTACAATTAACGATCTAAGATTAAAAGATATTATTATTTAGAAGTAATCAAGGTAGTTATACTATTTGATTCTGGAGTTTTGTTTCTTTCTTCTCAGGGCTCGTTCTTTGTTAGAAAATGCCGTACTCATCTGCTCACAAAAGTTTAACTTGAAAAAGTGTTCATTTCATTTCATGCAATAAATAGATTGCTTACATTTCCAAGCACGTAGGAAATTTTAAAATCTTAAATTATATCAATTGTACCGTAACGGTAAATTAGTCACGTAATAAAACTCAGAAAAAGCTGTTTAAGACATACTAAATTAATTCGGAACTAAATTAATCTCTAGTCTGTGCAAAAACTGGGATGTTTCTGCCTTGTTCACGGTTGTAAGAAGATCTTGAGTGCCTGAAACATATATTATCATAGATTCAAATAACCACATCGTAAATAATACACACCGGAATTATATGTTTATTGTGACAATATAGTGTGTGTTTGTGTGTGTGTGTGTGTGTGTACAGTTCCTAAAGTATACATATAGATTTATACACGAGTCAATAAATGACATTAGAAGACTAACACTAAAGTACAAAAATAAATAATGTCTGTTTTTGAAAACTTTCCCAATTCTTCGGATTACCGGATATGGTGGGAAACTTTCCGAGTATATTATTGGAGAGCGAGCCAAGATTGGTTTGTAAAATAGTGGCATTTTCAAATTGAAATTTTAGCCGAAACGAGGCCGCTAAGAAAAGTAGGGTATACACTTACTTGTGTTATTGAAAATTGAACTTCAAGGCCTTTTGTCATTTAGTATTTTATTTCAAGTGTTTTGCCCTCTGAAGTGCTCAGAATACCTTTCGTATGAGACATTTTATCTGCAGAATTCTTTATACAGTATATATTGGTTAAGACGCTAACAAATGGGTTGCCTCAACCGGAGTGATACCATTACCACGCAAAAAACCGGCTAGGTGTGTGTCAGGTCACGCATAGAATAATGTTCTGTAGTTACCCATTTAAATGATATAATTTTCAAATATTTCACATATTTATTTATTATTTCGTTATTTTTGTACAAAGTTTTTTAAGTAAGCGCATTTTACAACATAGACATCTATTATTCCTAAACTAACAAAGTTATACAAGCCGTTATAGTTTCCTTCAAAGTTTATCATTATAGACTACCACCAGGATTCTTCTCCAATTTTTTGCGCCAGTTGGTAAGCATTTAGAGGGGAGGAGGAACTTTCTCGCTTTTCACCTATTGTACTCACTGAGTCAAAAGCAAAAAACGAATTGTCAATTGTCTCCTGATCCTAAGAGGAGGACTCAAAGAATACTTACAGCAGCTTAAAACTCAGTTTTCTTATGTGCCATATACTAAAATACACTAAAAAAATCTATATGTAATGAATCTATTAAGAAAAACCGCAAGACTGGAATGGACAAATTAATATCGATTATACACTATGCGTTCGATTTAGTATTTATTCGTAATTTTTAACAAAGATTACGAGGATACGTTGCTGGCAGAACATGGATCTTGCTCTGAGTGTAACAGTAAAAATATTACTTGAAATTGGTATTGAATATAAATTCTTTAACATTTCAAGTACATAATTCAAGGAGGTTATCAATTCATCGTAATCTTTATTTTACGTATGTTCATAGATATTCTCGTCGTTTATAAACCGATTGTAAAAATACCTGGGTTTGGTATAGCCACCAATATATATCTCTAATAGTTTTTGTATAGTATAAATTAATAGATAATTGGTATAGTCAAAAATTGTCACATATTACGACAGCCAAATTTGAAAGTTTATTTTACGCTTTTTAATGTTTTTAGGCAAGCAGTTTTAGGTTTTTTTTATTATATATTAAGCAAACGAGCAGACGTATCGCCTGATGGTAAGCGATTACCCCCGCCCATGGACACCCGCTACACCAGAATGCGTTTTTTGGATGATTTTTTATGAGGTGGAGGTGGATTTACTGTTTAATGTTTGATTAAAGCGAAGCCAAGCCAATTTAAAGACTGTTACTCTTACTTTTTTGGCTATGTATGTTTATGTCCCACTATAGTACCTACCTAAAAAAAAAATAATCAGTAAATTAAATTCGTTATAAACAGTTCAGTATTTTATATAGTGTTCTTAATGTATCAAGTGTCAATAGATTCGTAAGAACATTCTGTATAACAGCTTCTTATACATAATGTGATTTAACATTGTACAAATGTTATTTAACATTGTCGTGTCACAGTTTTTTTAACTTTTTCTTGTGTATATTAGACTAGCTGACCCACGCAACTTCGTTTGCGTCTTATATTGCCCGTAGCCCGTAGCGTGAAAATTTTCCCCCGTTTTTTAAACATTCTTCATTGGTGCTCCGCTCCTATTAGTAGTAGCAAGATGATATATAACCTATAGCCTTCCTCAATAAATGGACTATCCAAAACACTCAAATAATTTTTCAAATCGGACCTGCGGTACCTGAGATTCGCGTTCAAACAAACAAAATCTAAGTATTTATCAACAAAATGCGATACAGATATTTACTTAAATTCTGATATAACCCGCCGTACACGATTTTCACAAAAATCGACTTTAAAATTGCATAAAATTAACAATCAATCTAAGCAACACCGCAAAACTGTCTACTTTTATACCACTAAAAGGGCTGTAATAACCTTTAAACGCTCGACTTAACAATATAAGTGAACTGTAAACAAACGATTCGTAAAGTCAATTAGTGCACTAGATTTATAAAGTCAATAAGAGATTAAACCAGTCGGTTGCCGCGACCTAATTGGACGATACGTACGTGTATTGCTAAATGACCGCAAGTAGCGGTCGCGTAAAAGATTTTTTTAAATTGAGTTCTGACTGGGTGGCTTTTAAAGGATTTTAGTAAATAAATTCAATTGGACTCAAAAGAGACATAGCCGAGAACTACGAGGAAGAGTTTAATAAGCTTCGTCTTCTTCTAACTTGAATTGTTATTAATTCTGTCATATAACTTTTATTTCGTAACAACACTTTAACACGATAAATAGATGTTATTAGTTTTTATTTAAAAATAATTTATTAACAATTAGGTAATATTATATAAAATATTTTTTATACTTGTCCTGTAAAAAATGGAGAAAAATATGGGAGCCAGCATTTTATTTTCAATTTTGATAAGTATATAAGTTAACAAACATAAAGACACAACTTGGGTCTTGTATAAGCTGTTGCAGTCTCTGTCCAGTTTAACCTATTCTTTTTTCATATTCTACCTTCTTTGTATATGTTACGACAATCTCAATTTTTAACCGACATCAAAGGAGAAGGTTTTCAATTCGACTGTTTTTTTTTGTTACCACAGAACTTTCGTCTAGGTGAACCGATTTTGACTATTGTTTTTTTTTATTGGGAAGTTGATGCTTCCCATGTGGTTCCATTTTTATTTGGTCCAGTTCTTAAAGTAGTTTTTTTGTTATTTAGATTTAAATATTGATCGTGTAAATTTGAAAATGATAATAATAAAATTATTGAAAATAACCAACACACTAATTTTTCAAAATATGTAATTATGTACACGAGGAATAATGCACTCACAAGAAATATTAATTATCACTAACCATCACTTTGATTGTACGATGATTGGCCGTGGTCACAGTTGACCGATTCAGAGGCATGTATCCTCCATTATTAAACAAGAAGAGAAAATTCCCTTAAACATAAATATATATTTGAAATCGTTCTATAATTAGGATTAAACTTGTAAATATCTTGGGAGAAGGACACCACATATTTCAGTTGAATGATTCTTATTTATATTTGTTAAAACATATTGTATTTTAAAACAAAAATAATAATATAAATAATAACACTACGCATTGATATTATAAAAATAACAAACACTTTGAATGGAAGAAATAAAAAGACAACTAAATTAGCAATAAACAACGTGATAAAAGTAATGGTTAAAGTACAGAAGAAACATAATTTATGGTGCAAATTATTGCGGGTACGAAATAATTTAAGTGAATTGACATACATTTTTAACAACATTGTGTTAAATATTGAACGGGTGAGGGTCGTTAGTTGTATTATTTGAAGGCTAAGAATATGCGTACTGCGGATATTGGTTAGTCGCGGTATAATTGGACAAAATGTGGGGTAACGCGAACGCCGAGCACCCTAGTCACAACTGGCTTAAACTGTTAAGAAACAGCGACACTGGCATTTCTTTTAACACAACACAATACAAAATGGAATAGAAATCTTTTTACTCTTAGTTTGTTTCTCTTAGTTTACTCTTTTTAATTGTATTCCTATTTATGGATAAATTAATTAAGAGTTGATTTTTTTTTATGTTGCCTCCGGAATTATATTGTACATATTTGATTTTAAAGTTTAAGTATCGTATTTGAAAAAGCAACTGTGCACATAATGAAATGGCCTTTGTTAAATTAAAAGTTCTATTCTTAATGGTACTAAAGTAAGTTTATTGCTATTAAAATTTATTTTTTACTTTGATTTATAATCTCTGGATTATTCCTGAAGTAGGGAAATCAGAGAGACTCTTGATTTTCATGTGAATCATTTCATTGTGTACATTGAATTAATAAACTAAGATGATTTCGATATGTTTGATTTACGTTAGATAAGTTCTCAGAAGAAAAAAATAACTAAGCGCTAAATCATTTGAGATTATTTAAATTCTTTTGACTTGGGCTGCAATTCAAATCCCCGAAGCGTAGGCCGACAGAATGACTTAGCCTGGTTGCTCCTTGATGTAGAATATAACCACAAATATTTGACTATTAAAATTAATGTATATTATAGCAAATATGTTTTTATTGAACTAAAAAAACAGCTTTATATTTTAACATGTCTCCAAGATACACAAAGAACAAAAAGACTGATGTGAAAACGTGCTTTCACTAAAAATCTTTTATAGGTTATTGTAAGCATGTGTAAAGAACACAGTAGTGCCTCTTACTCATATTTATGCTGTAGGAAGTAAATGAGTAGACGCGTCTTCTTCTGATAAGTAACTAACACTGACAATTGACACATTCTACTCAAAATACACGAATTCACTGCCGGCATAGAATGCCCCTTCTTCTCTGTTGAAGACAGTGATTTGGACTTCGCTGTTCCCATTTACCACGGTACCCGGTGAACAACAACGAAAGTCTTGCTTAATATCGGCTTTCTGCCTGCACGGTTGGTCTAAAGGATTAAGCGGTTGCTACTTCCTACTATACCAAGTGTTGCAGGTACAAATCACACATGGGACAACACTTTGTGTAATGCGCAAAATGTTTTTCTGAGTCTGGGTGTTCTTTGTGTCTGTTTCATGTATGTTTGTAAAGTCCCCAGCGGCACAAGATATATATATTCCTAATGCGGGAGTTGTCATTTAAATAAAAACAAACCATGGCTCTTTAATCTTTGTCATATAAAATTATATAATACAAACATGAGTTATAATATAAGTTATATTACAGAATAAAACTAATCTAAGCAATTAATTTTCGGTTCCCTAGTTTATAGTATTTGAACAATATTCAGAGGCAAAAAAAAAATATATAGGGTAGTTTGTCGGGTAAACTTAACACATAATAAGTTTTATTGATGAAATTAAATAAGTTTTCATTTCTAAAAACCACAAATGTGGTATTTTGTGGAAACTTTTCATTAGTTTAACACTTTATACAGTAAAGAAGAGAAGTAATTCGATGTGTATTGGGCGTGTGATTCTCGACGAAGGAAAACTTTTATTGAGTTGGTTAATCAATTTCTCTCTCAGTAAAGATGAGTTTCGATTCTTTGCAAATTTGCTAGTTATATAATTGTATTATTAGTTTAATTACATTTAGTCAATGTTACGGACAAATTGTAGTCTACTGACTATTTTGTACGATACGAAACTTTCTGGTTTCTTCTCCGCTCTGCTAGAGCATTTTTATGTAACTGTTACATATAAAATGTTACAGTTACATAAAAATAATCTAGATTTTTAAAGAATTGGGCTATCAAATGTAAATTTTAAATCAGGTTTATAGCTCTATAGACGAGTGCTTTCAATCAAAAACTATTTAGCCTGTCCATGTTCAAATGATGGAAGGGATCCGTAGCTGTCGTAGTATTTGATGCATTGACCCGTTTTTTCAATCATGACATAGGTTGCAGATTTATTGGAGAAATGTATTTTTAAAAAATCGGAAGTCCTTGATCTATATATAGATCAATATAAGATTGGAAGAAACGATAAAGAATTCTCGCAGTTTTGATACAGAGTGTCATACACTGTATCACAATATTAAATTCTAAGCATGTTTAAAGTTAAAAAAAAAATATTATAATTCAAAGCTTATTAGTAGGTAAGAACCTACTCTTGGTAAATGTGTGAATAAGTCAGGTGTATGGTAAAACCGAAATTACTTCCGTGTTTGTCACATCGAAGCGTGGGTACGAATTCAAAATAGCTTCACTTTTCGACTGAAAACGTGATTAGGTTGTGGCAGGAGAATGTACGTGACTTATTTCATTTCGTCAATGAACGCGTAATACTAATAATAAATATCATATTAAGAATTTGATATGAAGATTTGGGCATTACCATCTGATCTGTTTCTTTTTTCGGATTTAGACGATCATTCGAAATAAGATAGAGACAGCTGTTCTTAAGCTAAAAAAATGATTCGGAGAAATAGACTAGAAACGATTATTCTTAAGTTATTCTTTATTATTTTACATCATATACCTACACGCGTTTATATTTATATATCATTGCAATAATGTGAACTATTTCATCTTAATTTTATTTTTGTTTATATCTGTAGGTAACATCTCTTCGAATCTTTAATTGAATACAGTTAAGATTTTAGCATGTAACTACTGTTTTTGTTCCAAATAAAGGAAATCAAAATATAATAAATTATCAATTTGTTGAAGTAGAAATCAGTTAAGGTACATTGACAGCAGTTATATGTGACAAACGACTTCATTTTTATAGTGAGTCCTCTCATATCATCAACATCGACGACATTATATAGAAACCTGATGTTACTGAATTGCGTATTGTTGGTCTACAAAATATGACTATGGTATATGGGATGCACTTTCGATCATAACAGGTCAGATAATTAAAATTCAAAATCATTTATGAAAGTTAAATTGGAGCTACAGTTAAAAATCATAGATCGACACAAACAGACACCGGATTATCAAGGTAAATTAGGTGAAAACACCAAAATCTACTGCCTGCTTGTATCGATCCATAACTTCTAGTTTCCAAAATTTGTAGAGCCTTATAAGAAGAATACTGGCAAATAAACTCATGGCCACTCTTTTTTTAAACGCAATTGAGATTTTACTCGATCTTTTACAAAATATTTGACATCTGCAATTTATCAACTTGTTGTCGTTCTTTGAAGCATGAATAAATCTATTCCAGGTACGGCAATTAGTTGTATGTATTAGATAAAGGTGTTTGATAAACCAAAAATAAAAAGATAACTCGAAAAAACATGGTCCTTTAGTTTGATTTCTCTATAAAGTCAATCTATTAGTTGTAAAATATGCAAGACAATTTTTCGTTCTCTAATTACTGTCAAACATTAATATTCATATATCTAAGTACTTCATAATGTCTAGAACAAAGCGCACTGTAGTACATATTACTTGATATTCTATACGAAACGAGGATAGAAAAGTGACGTATAGCTATATTGATACAGGCAAATTGATTTCTGGGTCGTGACCCTTTTACGAAAGAGATGGTGTCTCCGAATGAATACAGACATATTGTTCATCCCTACTGTTTAACTTGATCTTAACAAGATAGTATTTCAATTGTTAGATAGCTTGTTTCATAATTTATTTCAAAATGGGTTTTACTTTTTAAGAACCCCTGTAATAAATTAATCCATATGACTAATCCTTTAATTAACATTAGTGTGATAATTTACTAACTAAAATTAAATACTAATAATGGTGAGCTTACAAGACACTTATTTCATTACAATTTTATATGTCAAATAAACAATCAACAATATTTATTTATTAAAAATAGGTAACTGTTGCCTCGCGTAGTTACTAGTTCCGAGATACTGACTGTTACCTGCGGGTTAGCTCTCTTGATTATTATTTATTTTGTGACCTTAACTTTGAAGTTGACTAACTTTATAACAAACGTTCATCCCTTTTTACATCCTTAGGGGCGAAATATCCTACAACTATATCTTGGAGAGTTTTTATTACTGTCAAAATTTCAGACTGCCTCGATGGCGCAGTGGTAGCATATGCGACTACTGTGCTTGAGGTCTCGGGTTTGATTCACGGCTCGTAGCATACTTATGTATGATCTGCAAATATTTGCTTCAGAGTTTAGGTGTTTTCTATGTTTAATATGTATGTATTAACAAAAAAAAGTATATATGTATATGTCACTTGTCTAGTACCCATAATACAAGCTATGCTTAGATTGGGGCAAGATGGTGTTGTGTTAGATGTTCCAAATATTTATTAATAAAAAAACTTATATCTACAGCGGTTTAGGGTCGGTATTGATGAATCAGTCAGTCAGGCAAGTAGTAATATACTCGTATTGTACTTAAGCACACTGCTAGCTGATAAAAAACCAACTAAACCTACTGCCTAACTAAAACGGTGTTTGTATATGTTTATATTAGGTACACTCAAACCTAATGCAAACATACACAAACACCGTTTTAGTATTGTTAGTATAGCCTAAAACACACGTTTAAATAATAACGTCAGTCAACAACAGTTCACAGTTAAATAAACTGGATGAAAAATAAATAAGCTGTTGAAATAGTTTCCACGCAATGCAACGTAATGTTTGTGTGCTGTAGGTGAAAATGGGTTACGTCTAATTCATACGATTAGGTATGTGTGACGTCACTTGGCATTTACCTACATATTTCAGTTGGGATGTGGAACTTTTGCGTTTACTTGCATCTTATTCAAGATCTCAGACGGATTTACAGAACGAATATATTCATCATCCAACCAGACATAGAATCCTTTGATTTTTCTCCGGTATCGTCTGAGGAGATCAAAAAGATTATCGTTCAATTCGTTCCAATCCTCAATAAACTAGACCGCCTAAGTATTCGATTTGTTTTCAAACTTCACAAGTATGACTATGTGACACAATTGCAGTGGCTCCCTATTCGACAGCGCAGTAGCTTGTTTGTACTCATTTCTCTTTTTTGTTTTCTCGACTCCCCATCACTACCCGAATACCTCGTACCCCACTTCCGTCTACTGTGCTCCAATCATGATCAAAACCTTTACTCAAGAAACAATATTAATGCCTCCAACTTCATCAACTCTTCCTGCTTTGTGCAGTCTGTTCTTCTTTGGAACGCGCTCCCAACCGAAATCAGGATGTCCACTATCCGCTTCACATTCAAGACGAAAGTATGTGATCTACTCCGGAATGAATTGGCCGAACAGTCACAACGATAGTTCTCCGACTGAGTAATTATGTAGGTATATAATAATATTTATGTGTATAAGAATTTACAAATACTTTATATAATATTTATTTATGTATTGTGTAGGGTATGTTGTACTTCTACAAAATTCAGTATTATTTGTGTATATTAGTTTTATCCAATACCATCGTATCAAATATATATTCTTATATGTCAATTATACTATATTCTCTTACGCACCTACCACATCATATTTTCACATCACCTTAAGGTTGACTGGCAAAGAATGCTCCATAGCATTAAGTCCGCCTTTGCGCAAAATGTGAATTAAGTTTAAATTAATAAAATATAGATAATAATACATTTGGATTAAGGCAAATGTTTGATTCTTTAATAGGTTTAAGACGCGAATTTTTAATAAAAATCGTTTATATAAAATCAACTCAAACTCTGTGCTAGAGTTTGAGTTGATTTTAATTTTTTAAGCATTTTTTTTTATTTATGTAAATGCAACTACTACCTGAATATTATCATAATGATGTTATCTTATGCCTAAAGCCATGCTATTCAGCAACAATTTGGTAAGAAAACGCATCCATGAAGACATATCTAAGACTCAGGCACGACCGATTTTCATATTACGTTTGTACAATTTCAAATAATTTCTTTGAAAACATACCATAATTTTAACATTCTTGGCACGCTCCATTACATATTACTGTAATTCTAATAATGTAACTTATAGTTAAAAGTTATGATAATTGACTAAGAACTTTTGAAGAACACGAATTAGTTTTCCAAACTCTTAGTAAATTTCTTTGACTATTGAAGATCTGATAGAACAGCACAATAAAGAATAAAACCCTCAAACTATTGTTAGTACATGTATTGTTACCTTGCCAATAATACTGTGGACTATACGCCTCTTGATGATTAGAAGCTAGAACTTGATTGACAATATGGTGGCTCAACTGAGTCTATATAAACTGTTTAGAATAATTTTTTGGAGGTCCACGAAACTAAACAAAATCAAAACATTTGACTAGATCGTAATAGCAATATCCTACTTGTATTAGTATGGCATTTACAGAAAAAAAAACCTAAACATTTAAACCTAGCTATGTTTAGAATAAGATTAAATTATTAATATAGAATTATTAATAAATAATTACAAGGCTGAATTTCTTTGAAATAAAAAAAAGATCTTTATAACTTTTGCAGTATATAACGATAACTTTAAAATTGCTTGCAGCTTCTGTAAACGCGTTTACTCGTAAATATAAATCAAATATTTATTTTTCGCTCTAATCCTATTCAAGACCCTTATCACACAAAGGATTCTATTCCGCCCCATTTACATTTCTCTATTGATATTCCCTGTGGGTTTGTTATTATAAAACAACTGGATACTCGCATATATTTATATATAATTAGTATAAAGCTCATCTTTATAATAAAGATAGCACATAGGGTTTTGTATCGAAAAAGTCACTTAGAACTAATTATTTAATGTTTTTTTCTTTCTTTTATATTGTTCTTTTCTATATTCATGAATAATTTAATAAGAACCAGATAATGAAGATATCCTTGTTTACTTAAAATAATATTTTACTATATGTGTATCTATTTAAATCGTTTTATTTATTTTTTCTTTAAATTCAATAGAAATATTGCGTTTCGTCCTATCAAATTTACACTAAATACAACATTGACTCCTTAAACAATAACAATAAAATCTTTGACATCTAAAAGCTTATAGCGTTAAGATTGATAAATAACACAAACGAAGCCGTTAAACTTTGACAGAGACTGAATAGAGCAGAGCTTAATAATAGCGCAAGTAAATAGATCCCAAGTAAATCTCAAACAATGCAATAAACACTATATTACTAAAGTCATCAAAATAGCTGCTGGCCATGAGGAGGGTCACAAATGTGATTGTCAAGGCGTGTTGTGGCTCAAATTCGGTGAAATTGTTGACTTTAATAATATTGTCCTGACAGATATCAGATTGAAGCGATTGTCTTCTAAGTCAATCTTTTAAGCCGCGTTTCCATGCTTGCCATGGCTCGGCAAGTGTGTAAAGAGGGCGTTTGCCTTGGCTTGCGTGAGCTTGTGAATGCTTATATCCGATCCGGTTTAGTGTCGGTTTTTGAACACAGATCAAAAGACCTTTACGGCAAGCGCTTGCGACGTGTTCACACGTTGACACAACTACATACCTATTTTAATGCCTCGATGGCGCAGTGGTAAGTATATGAGGCTGCTGTGCTTGAGGTCTCGGGTTCGATTCCCGGGTCGGACCAAATATCTGACGATCGGGTTCGGTGTCAATTTGCAGCAGACCTTGTAGGTACTATGGATACTAAACAAATGATATAAATACATATGTACTCTTTTTTGTTAAATAATTACCTATTATATCTAGAAAATATCTAAACTCCGAAACAAATATTTGTAGATATGATCTAAAAGATTTGGCTCGACCTGGGAATCGAAACCGAGACCGACTTCGTTTACGTTTGTCGTTCCTGAACACATTGACACACTCGCAAGCGCAAATAAATAGCATTCAAGTGTTTGCAAAGGCTTGTAGCTTGTGGGGACTTGACAAGCTTCGACAAACATATAAATGGACCATAAGAGATCAAGTGAAATATGCTAGAATGTACAAATCGTTATAGAGACGTTTTGTACATTCTAAACAAAAAGTATATACTTGCAGATAAAGTTGCGGGGCATGGCTAATACGTAATATTTAAATTACCAACGTTTCACGTGTGTTAAACACAATTTACTATACCTGTAACCATATGTTCATCACATGAATACTGTTATGAATGTCTTTTATACGAGAATATATTTAGCAGTTAAATACTGATATGTTATAAAATGTTTGTGGTAAAGGATTTTATTATCTATCAGATTACTAAAGTCTTTTACTTATTTTCACTATCCTACAACTCATTCCAAGAGTACTTATTCCGTTCATTATTCAGTGAAATGAAGTTGTGATGTTACGTAATACTTCTAACTTCGTAGAAGTTTGGACTGTATACAATTTTTTTTAAATCATAATGAAATTGGACACTGACGGCAATCATAAAAAATGAAAAGGAAAAACATTTTTCTTCATTTCATTTGTATGAGAAACCAAGGTGGATATTATCATACTGATAAGAAGAAAATAACGTTTGTTTATCTTATAAAAGTGAACCAAATTGGACTCATTTACTTTAGTGAGAGATAATTTGCTGAAAATGAAATATGTGCTTAGTTTTGTGTATTTCAATTTACTGAGGTTTTCCCTCTGCTTTGTTTATTTTAATGTGCCTTAATTAGTTATAAGTATGTTATAATATTTATGATGTGATAGTATTTTATATAAATAAATAAATGTGCATTTTGCATGATTTATTTTGTAAAAAGTTATTCAATACAAAATCAATAGGAAGTAGGCCGTTTCAGGCACTTTCAAAACGCAATGCGAAACCCAAAAGCAACGAGTGCGACGGTAAAAATTAGCAATTATTGCAAAATGCTACAGAATACAATTCTGTGTGCCTCTTGCAAAAATACCTCTTTATTTATTTCTAAAACTTGTTCGTAACTTCTAACAAAGTACTTATTAAGTATTAATAAGTAATATTTAAGGAAAGTAGGGCAAAGAAAAAATTCTCTTACAGACCGGGAGAAGCTCGACTCTATAGAAGATATAATTATGTACACTGGAACTGCTTATCATCGTCGTATAATGACTTCACATAAACTGTGTCTTACGAGTACGCTGTTGAAGCCTTGTTTTACAAACATCACTTTTATGATAACATCAATAAAATACTAAATAAATTATTATTATTTTTTTTTTCTTCTTTAAAAGACCACTCCCACATTAGGAATAAACATCCTGTGTCGTGGGGGACTTTACAAACATACATGAAACGGACACAAAGAACATCCAGACTCAGGACAACAATTCGTGGATCACACAAAGTGTTGTAGGTACCGCGTGGGATTTGAACCCACGACACTTGGCGCAGTAGCAAGCGGCATGGCGACCGCTGACACCACTCGGCCAACCAAATTAGTGCAGTCAAATTAGTTGTAATATTAGCTAGAATAAATCTTTAATCGTCTTATTTAATAAATAGTTACATTGGAAGGAGTGTTAAAGAAACCTCTTGAGTAATTTCAAAGTATTAAATTAATAAGGAAAGTTAAATAGCTTCTAATAGTAAACTCACTTATATATATAATCCACTATTTTAATTAACTTTAATCTTTACCGATTTTGCACGACGACATTATCCAAGGTTATTTGAAAAATAACAACCATCAAGTGCGGAATACATAAATAACCGAAGCCATAGAAATACTTTATTTATTATAATTTTAAGAAATGCTGTAATAAATCTTCAGATGTCAAATTAAATCATAATTCTGTACATACGAGCCGATTGATCAAAGTGATAGCAGGCTTCGTAGAAACAAGAAAACGGTTAGAAAAGCAATTGTTTCGTTGTGTGTCACTGAGTAAATGAGATTTTTTATTTTTCTTTAACTATTATTATTTTATTATTTAAAGAATATATATCCAAATATTAACAAAAAAAAGAATAACCGAACAATCACTCGTTGCCAAGAGTTCACGAGTCGCGGGTAATTCTGCAAGATAAGTAAATGATTATTGCGATCATTAAGCTGTTTAGGACATTTTCCCAAATAAATTTTGATGAAATGATGAATTTTGGTTTTTGTTATTTTCATATGTTAATTTTTATATATATGTTATAAATATAACGCTTAAGGTATAACATACCACTTAATTGCCAGAAATTTGACAATTAATTGCATACCTGCTTCTGAGCATTTTATGTCTTACGTAGTCTATCCATTTTTGATCGTCTTATAATTCCAAACAATATACTCTATATACCACGTTTTGTTCATAAATAATTACAACGATATACATTCAAAAATAAAATATAGTATAGCATATGTTCAATATGGCTTGCAAATTGCAAGCATTTTTCTCTTCGTGAAGACAAACGATTACTTTAAGTTCAAAAGATAAAAGAATCAAGATTCTGGTGAAATTTTTATCCTCACAGTTTTAGGAGAAATTACCCTCTCCATCTAACAGCCAATTCTTCATAAAAGTTTTTTCTTTGGTACAACATGTAAAATCTTAGACCCAACAGACAATGGATGTCCATGTGATGAAGTTTAAAGGAAAACTGTAAAGGTTTGAATAACTTTGTTGGTTCAGAAGTTATTTATTTATTTATTTATTTAAGCTTCCTGCAATTACATTGCGCAAGGCGGACTTAATGCCATAGGCATTATCTTCCAGTCAACGTTGGGTGGTGCAGAGCTGTGTGTAGCAGGTGTATTATTGAATCATATGTGAGAATTAAACATAAAAGTACTATTACGCGACATTAATATTATAAATACAATAATCATAGATATATATATATCTATATACACTCATACATATACATACATACACACATATACATATACACACGCATACATACATATATAAGATATAGAAAATACAACATACATACATAAGCATACGTCCAAACGCAGTTGTAAACAAATAAAAGGTCATTCCGATGACTCCGTCAACAAGTCTCCGTAGTGCTTGCGTACTCTAATCTTAAAGCTCAATCGGCTGGCACACGACCTAATTTCTAACGGGAGGGCGTTCCAGAGATTTACTGCTTGGACGGTGAAGGAAGAATGAATAACGCGGGAACAATGTGCAGGACAAAGAAGGAGGAGATTATCGGAGGAGCGAAGATTTCTATCATGGTTAGAGCAGAGATATTGTAAGTGGGATGTTAGGTAACTGGGTGAGTTGCGAGAATGTAGAAGAGAGTGCAACGTTGTCAACGCCCGTATACTGCGGCGTTGTCTGATAGGTAACCAAGACAGTTCCGTCCGGTAAGCAGATACATGATCGTATTTTCGTAAGTTGAATATGAATCGAATGCAATTGTTGAGAAGCCGGTCTAGTTTATTGAGGCGATCTGCATTCAGGTCGAGGTAACATACATCACCATAGTCAATGACTGGGAAAATCAACGTCTGTACCAGCATGGTCTTGGTTTTTACTGGGAGAAAATGTTTTAAGTCGATAGAGGACACGCAGAGTATTCGTAACCTTTTGACTAACACTGGTTACCTGAGTTTGCCAATTCAGAGTTGTGTCTTTGTGGAGGCCGAGGTCCCTGACCGACTGACTAATAGGCAATACTGTGCCATCAAAAATTATGTCTGAGATGGTGTCGTAGTCAATTCTATGTACCATTCTTGGGCTCCCCATGAAGATCGCCTGACATTTGGACGGATTCACGTCTAACCCGAACTTGCTAGACCAATTTTTAATGGTGTCTAGGTCATGGTTGATGCTGTTGATCGCGTCGCCAATATTTTCTACTCTTGCATGTGAGTTAATGCATACTGCATACAGATGATACGAACACTGAAGTTTGTGAGTTACAAAGTCAATAAATAACGAAAAAAGAAGTGGAGAAAGAATGCCGCCTTGAGGAACACCAGAGTCAAGTTCAGCCCATAGCGATGACGACTCATCAGTGCGAACAGCCTGCTGGCGTCCTCGAAGATAGGATGAGAACCATTCCAGTGCATCGTCGGAAATCATAAAGTGGGAAAGTATTGTAAGCAAATTCTCATGGTTCACTGCATTGAAGGCATTTGAAAAGTCAATTAGGGCTAGTACAGTTATCTTTCCATCCTCTATAGCCGCCTTAATGTCAAGTGTAGTATAGAGACCTAACTTGTCAAATTTACTTGGAAAATTTCCTATCAAAATAACCCTATTATATGCGTGGCACACACTTTTTTTCATAACTTGCACAAACGTAACCTTATCAATGTTACGTTACATGTAACGGCAAATTAAGGTAAACCAATTTTTTTTTTTTTAACGTGTGGAAACCCCCTCGGGCCGTCACCCCACCGGGGTTTGCGGCGGGGTGGTGTGTCGGAATCGAACCGACTAAAACCACACGGTGTGCCATCTCTGCGCCTGAGAAGGGAGGGGTCCGGGAACTGCAGTTATTAACACGACCGGACCCCTCCCAGCGCCTGCCCGCACTGAAGCGGGCACCGTCTGCTGGTAAGGACTCTCAATTTAGGCGACGTGCGGCACACTCGTACGTCGCCCCTTCGCGGCTGGCCACTAAAGCGGATGGACGGGAAAACCCGTCCCGTCCATCCGCGGCCACACTCAGGGCGGCATGAGGCGCTGGTATGCGCGCCTCCGCCGCCCGGTACGCCGGCGGCGGATCGAGTCCGAGTGGACGTCGTCCTCCCGGGCCTTCTCCGCCGCCTCCTTCTGCGAAATTATGCGACCGCGGTAAAACTGCAATCGCTACCGGCCATGGAGCGTATGATGGCCGGTAGCGAGAGATCTCCTCCAATGACTGCAGTGAGAGCCCGACGCTGCGCCGCCCAAGCGGGGCAGATCTCCAGCGTGTGCTGGGCCGAGTCCTCACTGCAATCGCAGTGGTGGCAGGCGGGACTCAATTCCCTCCTAGCGACCGAGTGCAGGTACTTCCCGAAGCAACCGTGCCCGGAAAGCACCTGCGTCAGTCGGAAGGAAAGGGTCCCGTGCTGCCGCCCTGCCCACTCGAGGATGACCGGCTGGAGCGCCTCCACGGCGGCAAAGCCAGCGCGTGGAGCCTCCAGCCGGGACGACCAACGGGCCATGGTGGCTCGACGAGCGGCTTCACGCCATTCGCGTACCTCTTCGGGCGGAGGACGATACCCGTTCTCCGCCCGGTATTCAACCGCTCGTCGATAAACTTCGGCGAGCACTTCCGCCTCCAAATCCCACGGGGGTGTTCCGGCCAAGGCACACGCCGCCTCCGTCGACACGGTGCGGTATCCGCGTATGACTCTGACCGCCAATATCCTCTGAGGGCGCCAAAGGCGTGCCTTATTCTGGGCGGTCAGAGCCGCCACCCACACCGGTGCACCGTATAGCGCCATCGACCGGACAACCCCCGTGTAGAGGTGTCTCGTTGCGACGCTGGCTCCACCCAAGTTGGGAAAAAGTCGCCCAAGGGCAGAGGCAGCGCCGACCAGCTTCGGAGAAAGCTGCCGGAAGTGCTCGTCGAAGAGCCACCTTCCGTCGACGATCAGGCCCAGATACCTCATCTGGGCCCGAACCGGTACGAGGACCGAGTTGACTTCGATCGAGGCGCCGGGGGGTGGACCACGACGGGGCCCATGGAAAAGCAGGGCCTTCGTCTTGTCAAGGTAAGCCCAGCGCCTCAATGCGCCCAACCACCAGAGTAACACCCCTGGTGGCCAGGCGCGCCGCCTCTTGGAAATTCGCCCCCGGGCTGTGTGATATACGTACCAATGTGTCCTCGGCGTAACAAATTACGCCCAGCCCGGGGGGAAGACGACTTCGACGGTACGCTCCTTCAAATAGTCTGCCACTAGCCGCCTCAGGTACTCTGACACCCCATGATACTGGAGTGCTTCCCTGATGCAGCTAAATGCGTTAATGCGTAGCAGACTATTAAAGGCGTTGGCGATGTCCAAGGACACCGCCAACACCACGCCGCCACAGCCCACCGCCTCTTCGGTCACGGTCCTAAGGCGCATCAAAGATCGACTGTCGAACGCCCCTCTCGAAACCCGAATTGGGCGTCCGACAGGTCAGGGCCCACCTCGCTGAGATGCCGGACGATGCGGGCAGAGAGAATCCTCTCAAACAATTTGCCCGCCTCGTCCAGCAACGCGATGGGCCTATAGGCCGCGACCGAATCGGTAGGCCGTCCCGGCTTCTGCAGTAGGACCAGCTTCCCGCATTTCCAGCACTCAGGGAAGCGTCCGGACGCCTGGCTGGCGTCCAAAACCTCCCTGAGGCGGTTCGACATATGGTCGAGGGCTCGGGCCATCACTCGGGCTGAAATTAAGGTAAACCAAATCTCAGCCTTTAATATTATCTATCTTATCGAGTTTGTAATAAGTCGCTATCTCACACTCAATTGTCGATAACCCCTGAGCTAAATTGATTGCTTATTCATCGCAGTTATAGTTTACGTGCATTAAACATCCTGCTCTGTTCTCATGGTTAAAACAACGTTGCTAAATGAAATTCAATGTCCGTAGTCTTGGTCATCATTAATTATTCAAAGTGTCGAAAAGAAAATAAACGAATAGGGAAACGAAGGACTAAAAATTTTAGACATTCAAAATATGGTATTTTTTTAATCCTTAATTAGATTTATAAACTATTAGTTGTTTCGTTTGAATCTATACTAATTTTATAAAGAGATTAAGTTTCTAATTTTGTTTGTATGGTTGTAGGGGGTAATCTTCAGAAGTACTGGTCCGATCCTAACAATTCTTTTACTAACCGAAAGCGACACTGTTCAGGAGTAACATTAATAAAGGGATATCGTTTGGCTCGTTGGTCTATCCATAAGCATATGCAACTGACGATTAATAGGTCTCGACTCAGATTCCCGGGTTAGACCGAAAAGTGTTTCTGAGTTTTTCCGATTACAAAAATTTTAAAATAAATAACAATCAATTTCTTTTACTAACAGTTTTATTTTCATTTATGCTTTATAATTTGACTAGATTTTTCCCATGGTTCCACTCGCTTGTGTGTCGGTTATCGCGGTAAACAGTTGCCAATTTCTTTCAAATATCAAAGTTTCTTCCTGCAAATTTTCATTGGAATCGGTGCTTCAGTTTAGCAACGAAAGTGTAACAAAAAGACAGATAAACAAAGTTTCTATGAATTTATAATACTAGTATGGACCTTGACTATATCATGGCCACTTGGACAGGCTGTTCAGAAAGGGGTGTATTTTATTTAGTCACCTTACAAAAATCATACACAATACTCCCAAAATACTACTGAGAGTAGAGAGAGAGAGAGAGCACAGTGTGAAGTTAAATCTTTGCCTCTTTCTTTCGGGACCACTTATTGCGTAGAAAATTAACCATTTCACTTTGACCTGGAAAATTGTGTGTACTTGGTATACTGGCAGTTTGTTACGATCATGTACCCTTTACAATTCTAAATGTCTGAAATTAGCCTGAATTCTATTCGCTTTGTTTGTTCGAAGAGATCCTTTAATTTGTTTGACAGTTTGTAATGTAAGTTTTGGAACTTTTAGACCTTTATTTACTTTTATGACGCCTTTCGTCAAGTATTATATTGACATCATTTAGATCACGAATGTCAATTTTAATCAAGAGAAGTCATAGATTTTCGAGTAAATTTAGGAAGTGTACTACCAGGCTTATTATACGGTGGGATCAGTTAAATAATAGTCATACAGTAGCATGGGGAGTAGATAAGTCACCTCTTCAGGTGAATCATCTTAGTAGTTATGTAGATAGTTATTCACCATCGTGAGTAACTAACGTAATGCAACTCATCAAAAACAAGTGAGCTGCCCTAAGTTTAGCATTAAAGGCGAATCTTGGGTAGTTCGCCGGTACTTACTTAATCAGTGAAAAATATCGAAGGAATTCCTTAACATAGATTTGCTTTGAAGCCGGAGTACGCCGTAGCTGTAGTATGTGTAAGTATACTAATAGAAATGAACGCGATTGTATGATATAACACATAATGAACTAATTTTCGACCAGGTTTTGTTGTCACTTACCGTGGTCAGGTAACAAGTATATAAATAAGTGTTAAGTTTTACATATTCTTTATTAAGTACTTTTGAAAATAATAATATAATTTTTCTAACGCCTCTAAATTAAGTCGCGAAATCATTCGATGTAACTTTACGGCTGTAGTTTCTAATTGCTTACTCATCAAAAGGTATTTATAATGAAACGGGTCTACCATTTCAAATGTAAACCAAAAACAGATTGAAATGTAATTAAGCACCCTATTCCGGTTGCCTTCATTTAATCAAACGTTCGACATGACCACAATTTATCCCTCTCAAGTTCAAGATAACCTGCTAAAGCCCGTGTAGGTTTGTTCCCAAAATTTTTGGTCGTACGTGAGCCAATTTACCAATTATCGCTTTAGTTTGTTTTGGTAGAACTTAAAGACAAATTGGTCCGTTGGAACCCACAAAAGTGATGACTTTATTAATTATCTGTATAAAATTGGAAGCGCACAATCGATGCTTTAATTTCGTTTCTATGATCTATATCTTTGTAGGTCCCCAATTAAAAAAAAATTTTGAAGGAAAACAATTTCGACCACCACTTATCCAGTGTTAAAACATGTTTGATATTTTTTTAAAGCAGCAGTTGCAAAGTTCATGGGCAACAATAAAATTGAGGATTTTAAAGAAATTGTATCTAATTTATTGATTAATTATCACAAGTCAACAAGTCTGTCTCTGAAGATGCATTTTTAAAATTCTCACTTGATTTTTTTTCTGAAAACCCAAGAAGCGTGTGAGATGAACATGGTGCACGTTTTGGTCAAGATTTAAAATCCTATGAAGAAAATTATCTCGGTTTCTGAGATAAAAACATGTTAGCAGCTTACTGCTGGAGTACCTTAACAAAAACTGACACTAATCAGTATAAAAGAAAAAGTCCTTTGTTCCATTTTTGATTTTTTAAAGGATTTAAATATGTAAAAAAATAAAAAATAAGTATGAATATTTGTAAAACTTGACGTTCTTTTTTAGTTTAATATCCAACTAATTGTTCATTACTCTACCGATTTTCATTGGTTTCATCTCTGGGTAAAACGTTGTAAAAATATGTAATCAATCAAGATTCATAAAGATTTCTACTTATCAGACAAATATTTAAATTTTAAAACGTCGAAATAAATATTACGAAATAAAAAAGAAATATTTATATTCACGCCCCATTTTTTTGTAGTCTTTGTGTCCGATAAAATCTAAACGAAAGGACACCCAAAGCGTCTATCAAACGCTTTTAAGTTGCCTACAATTGAAATGAAATTTCAGGCATGTCGATGGTGTGCATAATTTGTTACTAGCTTTCGCCCGCGGCTTTACTCGCATTTAATAAAAAGTATCCTTTGTAACTTCTAAATCCTCCAAAAATATGTGTACAAAGTTTCATGGGTTCGTCGGTTAAGTAGTTTCCCTGTGAAAGCGTAACAAACTTACTTTCACCTTTATAATATTAGTATGATTTGCACATTGTCCATTTGTTACAATAATAATTATTTATAAACTATCTTACACAGACATTTAGTAATTAACATCAATATTTTTATATGACGACAGAATTTACACAGAAAACAGTACCTATTGTACCTAATAATATAAATACGCTACAAAAAGATAAACATATTTGAATACATTAGCTATGAGGTTCCACCGACAGAGTCAGGTTACCAGAGATAAAATCCTCTACTACTTGCTGGTGTCCATGAGGTACAGTGTTTTCACATTCCTTGAAAAATCCCTTCTTTCTGTCGGTATCTTGTATGACTTAAGAGAGAGCACGTTAAGCCGTCGGTCCTGCGCCTGATCTCTCTTCAGTCGGACAGCCGTCCCATCGAATCATGAGAATGAATTCTCAGAAAGTGCACCTGTGTTTGCGCACACACGTGTGCGCTAGAAAATATTCTAGCTATTCGCTATATATTTTAGCGAATACGTGTGTGCGTTGTCAGCCATCTGTCTGACTTCCGTCAAGACTGACTACCATGGACGAAATCGGCTAGGAGTACATGTAATATTCTAAACTTATTTAAACTACTTAAGTGACAATTAAACAATTCACAAACATTAGTACGAGTACACTGAAGTACTTCACTAAATTACTAGTACTTGTACTAATATATATGTTACGCATTATTGTTAAGTTCAATAAAAAAACAATTTTGCACAAAGTTTTGTTTGCAATAAAGGTTAGATTGTACCATTCGCTACAGCATAGTATAGGGTTGGCCGTAACTCCTGTACGATCGTCTACGAGCCCCCATGGGCCTGAAGCAATGATATCACTACACAATACTCTATTGGGTATACCCAAGGGTTAGATAATGTATAGGGGTAAGTTTATAGTGTAATCATTATAGGTTTCAACGGCCCAGTGGTCAAAGGAGGGTTTCGCTTACAAACTTTTGTAATAAAGTACGATGAAATAGGAATAAAAAGAGAAAAAACCTATTTCTTTTTGTAGATTGTTACTTTCATTAGATAAGTAACTACTAACTTTGATTGAATGGCGAAACACAATTAAAAAGTAAAACGGCATTCAGTTTACGAACCTGTCGTGAAGATTTTGATTCTTTTTTTACGGCGTAGAAGAGCAAACAAACAGATAGGTGATCAGATGATAATTGATTTCTGCAGGCCATGAAGGTATGTAACTCAAGAGTCAATACATTGTTACCTGTCCAGGTAGTAAAAAGCAACGTAGCAATTACACGGCATCGGTTTTCTGTGATATCACTGCAGTCGAGTCGGCTTATTCATGTCATATCATGGACTTTACCTTTTCACGATTTAACCGATAGTGACAAAATCACAGTTTAAATTGAATGTAAGGAAGGACAAATAAGAAAAAAATTATAAGACAAGTATGCTTACTACAGAACCCTAAATATGGACATTCAATGCATCAAAACAAAAACAAAAGCATCCAATAGATGTGAACACGTATTTATTTGTTTTGTTGTTTATTAACGAAACCAATGAATCATCCTCATAAATAATATATTTCAAGTAGATATTAAGTAGGTCCATACAGCTTTGTTACGGACGGAAAACGCAACTTATCACTTAGCGTTAGTATAGCTGATGAAAACTTATTATCCAAAAAACAAACAATAGAGGAAGAAATAAAAAACAAACAGAAAAACTCAATAACAATAAATTATTTCCTCTTTTGATGGTGAGGTCGTGACTTGCGCTACTCTACGTGGGTAGGTAAGTACTTTACTGCTATTGGCTTATAGTAATAGATTTTCTGAGAAATTCTAACTTTTTATACATACCTATAGATTTAAACACCTAAGAAATGAATTGCCAAACTTAACTTTCGCGTAACTATTATCAAAAGTACGTAGATAACTTAAAACAAAGTATAAAATTTACATATTGGTTTTTTTAATATATTTAACAATCTAAGTATTATATAACTGATTAAAAAATCAATTATTAATTATCATCTTAAAAATAAATCAACCGTTAGTTTCTAAATAATTCTTAAATGTGAAAATAATGCGACTGAGTATTTATTCTCATGCAACTTTGAATTCTTAAATACTTTGAATATATGATCTAATATCATAGTTAGTGAACAAATAACAATTTTCAAGCTAAAATCAAAATATAATACTTTACTATCATTCATAAAACAACAAGTAAAGCAAATAAAGTATTTCGGCATTTCTTGAATCCACACACAGCTTTTAATAAAAAACTCATAAATTGATTGAAGAAGACTGTCAAGTGTGTGCAAATCTCATATTGAAATTAGATTTTATATATTTATGAGTGTACAACGTTGCAGATAATTTACCTGGAAATTACTATGGCTAGGGATTCGTACGTATTGAATACAAGTTGCATATTCACTACAAAGTGCAGTTAATATTTTCTGTAGCAGATCAGTCTACAATCTACCAAAACAGTTAAGCCGATTAGTAAACTGAATTTCAAGATACAGACAAGTACTTACACTTCGATTACCTTATTCTATTGTTTAATTGCTGAATACTTTTACTCCTCAAGTAGCCCTTTTGCATACTGGCACGCTATGAAACAAATATTTAAATTTCCTTTGAGTCACACAAATCATAGTTTGTTATAGAAATGTTTTTATTGTCAACGAGAGAATTTCGTAACAAACACATTGAAAATTTTAGTAAACGCTTTCCAAGTTTCACACTCACTATCTGATAAATGTTTTCCGTTAACATTTCTCTGCACTTTTCACGAAAATAATCCCTGGCGACCCCGTTACTGTGATAAAATACTTCCACGTGCATGTCATACATAGTAGAATATTTTTACGCTTCGTTGGAACTGCGAGTACGTACGCAAAAAAGTATTTTAAATATGCCCTTTTCAAAGTTTTCAAAGGAAATCAAAGAGTCACACATAACTTTTTTTTCTTTTGTGTTTCACTAGTATTTTATATATACGAGTACATGTCAATTTTTAACCGAGATTGAGCAATTTCATTATACTCTACATATAGTATTATACACTTTATCATTCTTACAAAATAATGTAATACATTGTATATACGTTAATAAAAGGACGGTGTAGCCGTCGGACCGTCATGTTTAGGGATATATCTTACAAGCTTGACATGGATTTTTTTTGTTGATTTAATAACTATCACTACCTCGTGGCCTTTCCTGAGAGACCCGAGCCCAGCAGTGGGACGTCATGGGTTGTTGATGACCACCTCTTGGTTTCATCCTCCACAGAGCAGGTGGGTTTTGAGGGCAGCGACTAACTTCTGTGACTTACGTGGTCATGCGTCGGCTATTGAAAATATAGTCCCAAACAACATAAATGTCTTTTAAATGGTTTTTGAGTTATCGGGTTCGATTCCCGAGTCAGATCAAATTTTTAAAGGTTTACATTTCTAATCTTAATTAGTATTCAGATTGAGGATTTAATTACTTAAAAACTAATAAAAATACGTATGTATCATATAATATTTAAGAAACGAAAAATTCCGTACGCTGTTTAGAAAATACTTTATTGACTATAGTGAGGAGCCTCAACTTATTGTTTCCACTTAACAAAGGTGAACTTTGAGTGAACAAGTTAGAAAAGTAATACAGAAATATGTGGTTGTCTTTTTCGTTGCTCTTAGATTGTTTATCAAGTATTCTTTTGTGTAGACGGGAAACGTATTCAATGAAAAAATGTTTTTCATCGTTTGACAAAACATAAAAGATTGCTCTAACAAATATTCAATGATAGTCTCGTATTGAAGTTACTAATGGTCGTATATAAGTAGCCACAAAGTATTAATAATCAGAACATTCCATATTTTCAACTCTTTAAGTACTTCTTTAACAAACAGCCAGTTGGGCTCCATCGTAATGTAAAGAAAGAGAAAATTGGTGTAAAAAAATTGTTTGTTAATTTTTAAAGTAATTAGAAATATAAGTAGGTACATTATTCTCTAAAATTATTAGCCTGGTATTACTATATTATACTAATTAGATCTTTAAAAAGTTCAGACTATTTTTGTCAGAGCTAATGAAGGTTTGAAATTGTATTATCTTAAATAGAAAAAAGAGTAGACATTTAATTTTTATTTCAGTTTCTCATAAATGAGGCCCCATAAACTTTTGACGACAAACTTAATTTTGTTTTAGCTTTATGTTTATGGAATTAAATACAATTCCAAATTATTTAATTATTAAAAACATTAATAAAGGCTGAATACTTTCTTATTGCTTCATTTTCACAGCCTGCCAGGTTCAGCCATCAGGTTGTGCAGTCACTTTGACTGCTCAACCTGATGGAACGCTTGAGTAGAATCTAATAGTGAGGGCCACCATAATCACTGCAAAGGCGTCTGCCTTTGCAGTGAGTTTTATACTGCATTGTCTAATGCAGTATGGCCAATGGTATCTCACACTGTGGCAGATTATTAAGATGCTGTTTTACGCCTCGCTTAAAGGACCCGGGATTATACTGGAAGTGAAAAACGTATACTATGTA
Organism: Spilarctia lutea; assembly: GCA_916048165.1. Classification (NCBI taxonomy): domain Eukaryota; kingdom Metazoa; phylum Arthropoda; class Insecta; order Lepidoptera; family Erebidae; genus Spilarctia; species Spilarctia lutea. The sequence continues at coordinate 2,872,224 of OU696490.1, forward strand.
ATTTTTGTTTGTTATAGACATAAAATTGTACGAAACAGCTTAAAATTGTGTTGCAGTTGTGAAGTTTAGGTACACAACTTACGTGGTGATATATTAAACCTTTTTTGTAATTTTTGAATAGAAAACTTCTTTATTCGCGTTGAGCACTTATTGGGTAAAAACAATTACAAAAATTATGGAACTCACGTGTTAATCACCACGCTTTCCATGAGCTACAAGTAAACTGTGTTTATATGTGTACTTTTTGGATGAACAAAAAGAGTGAAACTCACCTTCTTATCACCGCACGTTTCTTTAGCTGCGTTGGGCACTTTTTGGGTTAACAAAAGTTTTGGAACTCCCATTATCGTCACTGAATACACTTCATAAGTTACTTAGTTATTACTTTCACTTCTATCGGCGGTACCCAAAGACTGCCCCGCATTTTTTTTGTATTTTCTCTAATCTGATGTGCTTTTATTGATAGTCTTCATAATGTTTACATTATTTTTCTTATTAAAGTCTAAAGATGAGTAACCTTTACGATATTAAAAATAAATAGGCCAGACAAATCCAAAACTCCCAATGTAAAATGTCTATAAATTCACCAAACAACTTAGTTATGTTAAGTGGGATGTTATTTTGAGTTAAGAGTTTCACTCGAGCCCTGCACTAAATAATACAGGTATCCTCCTCATACATTTCACGAAAAGATCTTATCCAAGAAATACGAGACTTTTCTATTACCTACTACAGCACGTATGTTTTCCTTATAGCCCTTGTGACATTTAAATGGTTTTTTCTTGGGGTTATGTTAGCTATGTCACCATGTCAGGTGCCGAGACATACATTATGGACGAAAAAGGGATTATTTGAGCAGGCAGACACCCGACCTTTGACTCACTTCCGTCATACCCGATGATTAAATTATTAGGGTCCGGAAAAATAAATAAAATTATAGAAGAATATAGTTTTGTATTCGTAACACCACATTTATTCTTGTATTTTTTATTTTTGAATTACGAGTTTATCTGCATGAATATTGTAACCGTCCAAAATACAATGTTATTTTTCTGTCTATTGGGTATTAAAGTTATCTTAAGATTAAAGCAATTATTTACTAATGAGATTACTAATAAGACGTGTTTAATATTGTTTCTATAACAGGATTTGGCCTAGTGGTTAAGAGGTCGCCACGCCGTTCCCTACTTTGCTAAGTGTTGTGAGTTCAAACCCCACATGGAATAACACTTTGTGTGATCCACAAATTGTTATTCTAAGTCAGTAGTTTTGTAAAGTCCCCCGCGACATAGGTAATATTCCTAGTGCGAAAATTGTCTTTAAAAAAAAAGATCGTTAAGTATGTTAGAGTTTTCTTCGCACCAATATAACCGTTATCATTCTTTCATCTATCTAAATGTATCTACTACCCACATCGCTGATCCCCTTTTAGAGTAAAAATAAACATGCTGACAGCTCTTATTTAGTTCGAATGACTGCAAAGCCTGAAGACGTGAGTTCGATCTACGGACCGGGTTTAGAGAGTATTTAGAAATATGTTAGTATGATTATCTATCACCATAGTTTTGGTTTTACCTAATTTGGTATTAGACGCCGTGTAATAATAATAAAATGATTTTACAGATTTTACACGTGAAATAATATGCTTTCAAAAATAAAACAGGAGTTACAAATTTCGAACTCCTTAAAAACAGTAATGGTGTAATAACTTAAATATTAATAAACACACTCAAGTAAACCCTTTGGTTGTTTTAAAACAAAATAATATAAAGTACGAGTAGCACAATCTAAAAAGAAATTTTGTACAAAGAAACAAAAGTGTAAATAAAAGCAGATTAAGCCCAAGGATTTTTGTTTTGCAAATAGTCTACCGTTTAGGAGTAGGCTTTATTACATCGTTACTACTTATCTGAAGGCTTAAATTTATAGGTGCTTAATTTTTGTATCACATCGGGGAATTATTCCAGAATCCCCGGCATTTAAAATACGTTGGTTTATTGAGTCGTTGATTTTGGTAAAAAAAAAAGATATTTATAATGATATTACTTTCACTTTAAGTTCACTTATTTTTTTACCTGCTATGTTTTTCTTTTTAAAAGAAAACTAAGTATATTACATTAAAAGTAAAAAAAAATACTAAAAATAAGACTATAAATTCATGGTTTAGGGTTTCATTGTTAGATAATTCTACAAGATTCTTTAAAAAAATTTAGGTCAAAGCAATCAAAATCCCAACTCCGCCAGGTCCTTGTGGAGGAATGGAAGGAGCGACTTGGGCAACCGAGCGCTGGGCACGCCGTTATTGCGGCGGTAAGACCCGTTATGGAGGTTTGGCTCGAGAGGCGTCACGGGACCCTCTCATACCGGCTGACACAGGTGGTCACTGGGAAGGGATGCTTCGCAGATCACCTGTGTCTGATCCGCAAGGAGCCAACGCCTGAGTGCCACCACTGCGATGGCCAGACCGTGGACTCGGCGCTCCACACGCTGGCAGAATGTCCGGCGTGGGGAGAGCCGAGGATCTCGTGGCGGCCATCGGGGTGGGGGTTCTCTCGCTCGGTAACATGATTGCGGCCATGTTGCGGAGCGAGAGCGCGTGGAACTCCGCCGCTTCCTTCTGCGAGCAAGTAATGCTTGCTAAGGAGACGGCGGAGCGGGACCGGGAGAGGTTCAGAACTCTGCTGGCCCGCTAGGCCCGGGAACGGGCCAGGTACCGCAGGCGACTCGGGCGACGGAGATCTCAGAATGATCTCCGTCCTCCATAGGCGCAAGCCTGGGGGTGACAGATGAGGCCATCCGTCACCCCGGCAGAAGCAGGCTCTGGTGGAGGCGCGGACGCTGTGGAGCGTGCGCGCCCCGGGGGACAATAATGGGAACACCGGGGTTCCCACACGGTAGGAGGCCATCTACAAAGCGTAGGTGGCCCGACGTACGTCGGGGTTCCAGGGTTTTCCTTTCTAGGGTGTACCTGGTTCCCCGGCATCTAGTACCCAAGACGGCGTGCGGTTTTAGTCGGTTCGGGTCCGACATGCCACCAGGAGGTGGTATCCGAGGGGATTACCGCACGAAGAAAAAAAAAAAAAAAAAAAATGTCAAAGCAATCAAATTACAATTTTTAAATAAATCTAATATGTCTAAAAACATCTACAAACATTTGATAATTCTATGAAATTGGATTCAACAGTGCAGCTTTTCTACAGTTCGTTTGTGATATATGTACATACATAATTTATGTAACACGAACGTTTCAGGGCGATTAACTTCGATATTAACAACCGCGTTAATGCTAAAATGGCCACAAGCCCGCATGCAAGATCAAAAACTACGATCGTCGTAAGATCAAACATCAAAGGCACTGATATATTTATGAATATGTATGAGCGTGTAAAAATAACTTTGCGTACGTTTGCGGGCACTGTCGTTCGAACTAGATGGATTTTAGTAAAATAGAATCGTATATAGTTATATTATATCTTTTAATTTCACCAACTGCATTAAAAGCTGTTGTGCTGATGTTCATTTATACATAGTAACCAATACTTTACTTGCTTGCTGTAATTATTTTCCATATATCCGAATCTTAAACGGTTTTATAGTGACGTCATAATAGGTATATTTTTGCATTGTTTTGCAGCAAAAGCGTAAAGAGGTCGATGCCCGGAATAGCCGGGCCGTATGGCGCGGTGCCAGTGAGGAGTTATGCCATTTAGAAGTTACGCAATCTACGCAATTGTGGTATGCGGAATTGATAAACGTTTAAGATATAGATATTTTGTTTTTTTTCTTGTACACAAACGTACATACGTCAATACCCATTATATACAATTATCGTATCACTTCAAAACCATCTGATCATATTTCACGTTTTTTAAATGTATATTTTATTTTTTTAAATGTAAATATGCTGACATGCAGGTGGAACAGTTAACAATATGCTTAGACCAATAGGAGTCGATCTTGACAGAAAAGAGACTAAGACAAAATTATGTGAAGACAACTACCTATATATATCCTAATAAAGCCTGATAATCGTAATTATAATTACAAATATTTTTAAACATTGAGATATTATGATAACTGTCTCCCAAATTATAATGTGAATGCGTTAAAAACATATTTCGAAATTATTTGACGTTTCCATTCGAAATACGTAGTAGCTAATGATGCTAGATCGGGCAATAAAAAGTTTACACAACGATTTATATATAACACTAATCTTGCGGAATGTGACAAATATTTAATTACTTATTTTTTCTGTCAGTTTAAAGTACGTTTCCAGACATTAATCATTTTAACAACTCTAGTTCATCTAGATTTTATTATGACCTGTTTCTTGCTAAGCTAAGAGTTTTCTGTAAACCTATAAAACAGAAACATGAAAGTAATATTACTTATCCTGAATATCTTATATATAATTCAATTTCAATTTTCATAATTCCTTCACCGCAAAATTGGGTAATATACCTCGTACCAAAAACGACACACCTGGGCCCTTGGTAAAAATATTATAGATAAAAAAGCTAAACTCTAGGCAGTCCTAGTTTCCAAGCGGGTCATATAAAGTTGAAGGCGATGCTATGTTAGCCTTTGGTACGGCCCACCTAAATAAACATGATTCAGATGCCTCTAAGCAACGTTTGGAGTATTTTGACAGAGGCCGACGTTGAGTTTGTCTCGGAACCCACTCGAGGATACATGTGAGAAAATTGTTGAGAAAATCTACTGATTTTATAACAGTACTCCAACATTTCTATGCTAAGTTGTAGAGTAAAGTCCGGATTATTTTCTGGCGCGGACTGAATGACTGTAACTTATCACCGTCGGATGAAAAATAAAAGAAATACGAGTATCTTAGATTTTTCATCTGCCTCATATTTGCAGTTAGACGTTCGTTTGCATCTTCTTATTCGCGTATATTTATATACTCAATTATTGTTAAAATTAGTTCTTAGTAAAATTTCTATAAATAACATAAAGTTATTTTTACTTCAAATATTTTATAACAGTTATGTTTTATACAATGTTTTATTGTAGGTATAAATAGCCTAAACCGTAAATTTATCAAATAATTCACACAAATCGAAAAATATGCAGGCGCCACTTAAAATTACTGCAAATGATAAAATAATCTAACTAAAAATGCTAAATTAAACATACTATGGTAAATGTGGGAGAACGGGTGACATATGCCTCCATTACAAAGGGAGGATCCTCCGATCAGGTGAAGTCATCGTGCCTGGCGAGCCACTGCCCAACAGTTGATGTTGGGATGCTGTATACATGATAATCAGCGCGAGAACTTCCATTGCGCGATTGAGGATTGGTAGTTTCTTCATGTTGTACATCGCTCCGTAGTTCAGTGTGTCTGCGGTAGATGGCGCTGTAGTGTGGTGCTGTTGTACTGTATGTGGATATAGCCACAGTTAAGAATGTTTCTTTAATCTATTTGTTATGAATGAGGTAGTAGCGAATTCATTAACTATTATTGCCTTTTAAAATTGGAATTACTTTAACAAATGATAATAATGGCTTAAGGTTCAAGAAAGAATTTCAGAGAGATATTTGTGGTATTTACAACAAAAATAATATTTGAAAGTTGGTCTAATCCTAAAACCAATTTGAATTTGTCACGTTTTACGTAATAATATTTTTTGGTTTGTATATCTAATAAATAAAAGTCACGACTTCTTGGTTGTATTTTATGTTCTACGTTCCTTAAATTAACTGCTTATTAGATTTTGGTGGGAATATTTTTACCAGCTCTCAGATAGCGATGAATTGAAATTAAGATTTTAATTTACAATCTTGTCATTAAGATAAAACTCACATGTCAATTACAACTATATATTCACCGTACTACCCATTCTTTGTGTGGACCTGAAAAGTGACTCAACTCTGCCTGATAGAATCAATCTGCCGGGTAGATTGACTAATTGAGGCTGTAAAGTGTGGGAAATATAATAGAGTGAAATGTAATCCACAAGAAGAAATTACCTTGGATCTGCGAAAAAGACAATACATAGATAATAAAACGCATTTAACACAGGACATAGACAATATACAATTTTTTTTAATGAAGTTTACATTATTCTAAGTTCAGACTTAATTTGTATAAAACTTTTATCTCAAGCGTTCTGTGAACAAAGACATGCAAGTTCTAAAGTCTTCATCAAGTTGGTTGGACAGTAAATCCGCTTAGAACTTCACGTTGAAACTTAGTCTAGAACGTAAAAGACGAGTCAAGGAACATATTAAACAGATCTAGGTTTATTTATCCTTTAAGACTGGCTGTTTCTGGCAGTCTAAATGGATGTTTTACCAAAACCACGTAATATTCCCTTCAATGATGATACTTGAACACAGTGTTAAAATTATTATTACTTTCCGTAATCATCAAATATATCGGTATGATAAAAAAAAAACAACTAGTTTTTTTTGTTTTACTATGCAATTGCATTACTATAAAATTACTACAAATATATTGCTTAAATTAGAAAAATACCATATACTTTTAAATAAAACATATTACGAAACTTAAGCGTATTAATTAAGAAATTTTAATGCAATAAAACACAGTTTTTGGGGGATATTTGAAATTGCTACAACCAAGAAGTTAATAATCTCTTTAATACCATTGATTGACAGACTACTTTTCATAAAACGTCCTATAAATCAGTTTCATTCCAAATTAATTTTCCCGAATTTCAGCGTTCGGAAAATTTAATTGCCATCAATCCAGCAGTTTTGTTACAGTTGACGGCCATCTGACAGGTGTATACCAGCGTAATTTATACTCAGTTTAAGAATTTTATATAGTCACACCTGTACATCATTCATATTCAAATGTTATTGTGACATTGGTGAACATAAATTACATTTTATAAAAGAAAAATATTTCATTTTAGTTTAACGATGAAAAATAGATCCACTTTCTCTTTAGCCATTTTCAATACTAAACCTTTTTTCTTCAGTCACTGTTTATACTGCATACTACCTCTGTTGAACCTCAACAGGGGTAGTATACAGTATATAAACAGTGATATAAAGATAGTATACATTATTGTTTACATTTAATAATTCATCCGTTAAAGTAATATTTCTTTTCCTATTGTTTTTTCTTTAACATCAACTTTACCATCCTAAACCTATAATCTTCGGTTTAGGCAATAAGCTTGTCCTAACGGGCAATTTTACAGCCTAAAAGATTGCCTTACATAAATAGGACTAAACTTATATTTCTACAGTAAAGTATATGCGTTTGTCAACCATTCGACGATATGAACTTGAGTATTTTAATATGCCATATGTATGTTTAGATCCTAAAATTGTAAAAACAAATTAGAATTGAGTAGCACGAATAGTTTTAATCCCAGCAGGGGGCCAGACGCATAAAGAATTTCTAACGGAAACACCTGAATCCAACCGTATTTTTTCAATAACTATTCTTAGCGTTGATTATCCCAGCCCTTAGTCGTAAAAAACAAATCTGCCATTACTTCAAGGTCTCCTGCTTTGTTTCGTTTAACACTCGTGAGAATAGGTAAATAATCACTAGATAGATGTTTATACAACCGACATCTCCGGAAGGTCACGAACCTAGTTTTTTCAAGCAACGACCGGAGATAAAAATGAATGTGTGATTTTATAGATGTAAATGTGGATGAGGGGGTCTGGGAAATGGTGAGTGCTGAATCGATTTTTGCGTTTGTGAAATGGTCCGTTTTTATCAAACAAGTCTACTGGAAGGCCCCCAAGTATATTAAATTGTAGAATCTGCGTTTCGTGATATACGATTACATTGAAGGGAATTAACGAGAAATTTTGGGTATCATGTCAAATCCGTTGAAGGTTTGTTTGCTCGGGGTTGATTAATTTATTACCACACCGCTTGTGATGCGCCTTTTCTAATTATAAGTATAATTGTTACGGCCAATGCCATTCTGACAAATATCTGAACAGATATTTGAGAGATACATTTAAAGAAATAATCTTTACTAAGGTACAAAAATACGACAGTGAGATTTATATTCCATTCGAATTGTCAGATTTTTCTATGTCATTAGCCGATAACTCTTTTTTTTCGGACTTTTGTCGCTAATATAAATAAGCAGTGATAGTATCGACAATTATTGGTCCTTTTTGTTACTTGATTATGTCATGAGTTTATTTATTAAATTGAATGTTGATAAAAGTTTAAACTATCTTCCCACAGACACAAAATTTTCTTAATGATTTCTTTTTTAATTTCATATTATTATCTATTACAAAAATAGGTACATGTAGATATAACAGAATTATCGTATAACATTGAATGAGAAAATGTTTAAAGCAGCTTCTATGAACTAGAAACATAAATAGATTATCTGTTTATACACGAAGTCTTTTTAACTTTGACCGTTATTTGGTGCAGAAGGGTTATCGCGTGTTCATCTCAATACAACTTGAATGTAAAGCAAAGTTAGCTCACCGAACAAAATTTTGTGGAGGTTAGACCTATCTTTACATATATTATATAAATACATTTATATGAAGAAAATAAAGTTTATCAATAATTGTTATTAAATTTAAGTTTTAACTTAACACGTCACACACGGCTATCTTATTATAAACTAGACAGAGCCTGTACTAAAGTAAAAAGACTTTTGAGATAGGTACCTTTATATTTTTAAAATATTTAAAACATCATCATCATCCTCTTCACTCCACTTGGTTCAATCTTTGGCTATTAAAGACTAAATTACGCCTAGACGTTAGAAATCTTGTTAAAAATGAGCCCGATCTCTGAGCTAAGTCAGCACGTAGAAAATAATGAGTCCTTAACTATCTTCAACGCTATTACAAAGCTCAAGAGAGAAACGCTCTTCTCTCATTCTGAAGAAACATTTCATATGACCCGCTATCTGACATAAGAGCGAAGTCCGCCCTCATTTAGATGAACTTTGACAAAGCCAAGGAGTTATGTCTACATATTATCCAATCAAAAACATAAATGTGAATGAGAGCCAAGTTCAATATTATGAACTATATGCCTTGATTTTTCACTTCAACGACAAAAGAAGTGAGGTCTAAATGGGTGCCAAGTTCAATGGTCAGTCCTGAAATGTATTTATAACAACATAAAATATTTTATAACCACTTAAATATAATTTCTTCTTAAAACTTAGGATAATATAATGAAGCCTAAAGTCTGTATAAGGGTAAATTATTACTCATTTTATATTCACGTGACGACCTTAATGTCCACATATAGAAAGGCTGTGATCAATTTGGATTGCATTACAGGCACTGTAAGTATAATATGTGTGTTTCTAATAGAATCAATTAATTGAAAAAGTATAAAAACTAGTTTCTGATTTATTCCTAAATGTATTCACCCAACTACCTACCTGGTTGCCAAATTTGAATTTTCTAGGTCATATGGAACTGGGTTAATGATAAAAATGAGGATTTTTGGACGTTAATATCTAAATAGCCGTTTAATATGTGTTTATGAAATTTAGAGGACATATGTATCTCGCAGTGGAGCTAACACGTGTTTGAGTGGAGACTGCGATTTAAAGAAAGTGGCTAGCAGCGAATGGATGTGGACTGCCTAAGACTGGGATAGTTGGCACTCCTTGGGGGAGACCTACTTTCAGCATTGGATCACAAATGATTGAAATGAAATGTATCTCGCAAGTCTAAATACATGAGCCAAATTCGACATGTCTGTGTGAAATTGATTTTGAGTTATGGGGGTGTCAAAAGTGGCTCCGATTGGTTCGTGTAATATTACATACGATCCTGCTCCACAGTTCTGTTAGCTTGAACTTGGCTTGACACACTACCGCGTGTCTAGATAAAAAGTGATTACAGGTTGACCCGAGACCTTCAATGTGCACCAATTGTAACTTAATATTTTTAGTTACAATTGTTACACTTTACTTCTAATAATTCAATTCTTTTTTTATTGAATCATTCAATAATACTAAGTTATAGGCTATTTTGTCACAAAAAATATAAAACTAAATGTAGCACATGTTTACCAAACTACAATTGCATTATTTCGATTCCACTACGTCAATATCGTTACTGCCGAACGGAAATTAAACCAGTGAACATTAGTACAAACATCGTTGGCTAGACACATTTAGATTTTCGTTCAAATGGTCAGTGTTTTCGATGTATGTAGCTTTTAGTAGTTCTTTAATGGAATAGATAGCTGTTGCAAATTGTACGATTAAGACCTTTTTTAATTGACAATGGTTCTTACAAATATTAAGGTTCGTGACAAAATAAATATACTAATTTATATACAAAGTAGCCACAATTTACTGAAACTAATAACTACAAACGCTATAATTCACTATGACTAATTGTTTTTATTATTTACACGACGAATGAATCCTCTTTTGTAGTCTGGCTTTATGTAATGGAAAGATTCAGAAGTTTCGTAATTTTTACTGAAAAATCTCAAGAACTAGAACATCTTTAAATAAACTTAAAATAAACTAAAATAAAATGATATACGATTAGATATATTTTAAGTCACACAAACAGTAAAATCTGTCTATTTCTTTTAACTAAACCAATTAATATGAGACCAAGCAACACACAACTTCTTTTACCCTAAAGGGTGGCGAAGGAGCAAAAGGATCACCTAATTGTAAGTGACTACTGCCCATGGATCACAGCTCAAGAGTCACAGGTGTATTGTCGCCCTTTCAGTCCTTCATCACAAATTAAGTAACCGTTATGAAACAATAGAAAACTGAACACCGGTTTTCTATGAAGCCGTGATTGAACTTCCATTGAGCTTGATATATTCCCGCAGAAACATGGCTCTCCCGAAAACCATTTTACAGCATCAAGTTATGAAAACATGATCAATTCTTGTGCTTACTTGTGATTTCATGAAAATCTTGTTATCTTTATTTCGGAATAAAGCAGCATTAACGAAATGGGTTGCACATTACTGGTACTTTCGTTAATCCCTCTAACCAAGACAAATGTTTGTGTTAGGAGTGGGTTTACATAGAGTGAATCAAGACAAAGTATATTAAATATTGGTTTGGTTACGGTAATGTTTTGTTTTCCGTGTATAAGCATAATTTATGAGTTTGAAATAACACTAGTAACGAATTTTTTTAACAATCAACAACAAAGTTTAAATTATACTATATATTCAAAAGGCTGGTCAATTGGCCTTATGGTTAGCGATTCTGATTGATAATGCCGATGTCATAGATTCAACTTTTAGCCTAGACAATTGAATGTGTAATTCATACGAAAATTATTGCTGTATGTATATTTGTGTGTTTAGAAAATAAATAACTACGTTTATCAGCAGTCTAGTTGCCTACAAGGTCTGCCTAGCCTCAAACTAAACCGCTGTATAAAATACCATTCTAATCGCATCAAAAATCTTAACAATTGATCAAAGGAGGATGAGAGATCATTATGTTTTTATAATTATTAATTTTTAACTGAGCATACATTTTCTACCGCATTTACCATGGGGAGTGCTCCGAGGAATTGTTCGGATTGATCCCTGCCGCATCTTTCCGCCATCGTCCTACGTGACTGAAATTTCATCACAACTGTGCGATTTTCCCGAAATTTTCTGCCACGCACAGCAAAACTGTGGAATGAGCTGTTGCCTGCGGTCCGGACCAATACGACCTTCAAACCTTCAAGAAAAGATCGTACTCCTTCCTAAAAGGCCGGCAACGCACTTGTAACACCTCTGGTGTTGCGGGTGTCCATGGGCGGTGGTAATCGCTTACCATCAGGCGATACGTCTGCTCGTTTGCCCCCTATATAATAATAATAAAAAAACACTTTATATTACTAGATTATGTAACCGCTACAAAAGTGTTAGCTAAGCAACCAAAGAACGTAAAGGGTCCTTCTAATTTCTACATACCACTTTGCTTTGCAATATCTTACCAAATAGTTGTAGCCAATGTTTCAAAAAGAGCTTCAGATTTAAAATATCTTATACAATTCATACTCATGCCAAAGCCTACATTCTATTGAATAATATCGCTGTGAAGAAATCAAATCACATCCAGACCGCATTATTGCATTCTATTACGGCTAGAAAGAATCTCGAATGCCTCGGTGCAACCAATTTCCGTTCACTGCAATCCTTAGCGACATGTGACGCGGAGATATCTAAATTGCCAAGAATATGACAATTTTCCACTTCAAATTCCTATCTCCTTCCTTTTACCGGTTGTATTTTGGGGTGTTGATGTGTGTTTCCAACTCAATAAAGATACCATAAACTTAACATACCGAACTACTTGGGGATTGTAATCAAAACAAGATGTGTTTCTATGGTACATATACTCGTAAGTTTCTATTGTTTTAAGAAGCTGATTGCCATTTTAATTAGGCTTTTTAATTTTCATCAGAATGCCTCATGATGAGATGTCCTAAATTATATTTTTCTTTCTTTAATATTCCATCTTGTACCACACTTCGAATCACATCTCGAAAATTTCATGTTCAAAATTCAGGTAGCAAAATATAGTACAAAATTTACCACGTCATATTATATTTCATTTGGATATTTTAATGATATAAGGTCATCACACGTAACATAAGGCCGGCAAACACATTTCATTTTATCTCTTGTAGACAGGCCATGTATTACGTAGGCACACAATTTGACAACAATATTTTGATGTCACGTAATAGCGGCCGAGCCTACTACCGTTTACAAAATAACAATTTCCCTAATTAGAGTGTTACACCCACAATTTAACTGTTGTACAAAATTACAAGCGCACACAGATGAAATGAATCAAATGGTTATGCATAAGCTCTATAAATTTAACATCCTTTGACCTTTGAATGACTGATTCATCAATGCAGAGTCTAAGCCGCTGGGGATACAAAAGAAGTTTAGGCATATATGCTATTGTGTCAGTCGTTACTATAAAGTAATAACTACTTAAATACATGATAATCGAATTAAGTGTCTCTATCAAATTCTAAATTTACATTGCAAATCATAATTTATAATAAAAATAAATAAATATGAAAGATTAACGCACGCAATATACTCTCAGTGCAAGAAAGTAATAATAAAATTAAAGTCCTAGATTGACTTCATTATAAAAAAAGATACATATCTTTTTCTAATTTTAGATCTGGCAACATTAAACATTGCATTGAGTGCTATGTTGATCCTCTTCAATGTAGAAATAATTTACAAAGTACTTACATAGTTTTTTGTTCACTATGTAAAGACTGAGGAAAGTTTTAAAAAATATCTAGTAAAGTATTGGGACGTTAGTATTTCATTTATATTACTGTTATTTATTTTTTTACGTTTAATTTGCTGTGATGTTCACAGTCGAAGTGATACTGAATTTATTATAGCTTCTTATTTCTACGTTAATGGTATATTTATTTGTTAATAACCTCGCTGAACAGTTCTGATTACCAATCGTATAAACTTATGAATGCCAGAATTTTCCAGAACTGAAATACTCCACGTGTCTTGGTCGTGGCCTTTATTGTATACGCCTAAAATAATTGGTTAGTATTACTAATAAGGTACCATAACATAAACTAGTTTATTTCCGTTGAAAACGGTCAACTGAATCACTATTAATAGCGGTATGCCAATAATACCAATTTGTTCGTGTTAATGAAGAACTACTGTTATTGGACGCGAATACAACGTTATCGTATTTTGTGTTTATTGGTAAGAATTATGTAGTAAATTATTGACTGATTTATAATTTGGTTCTAATTTGTCACGAGTCATGCGTAAACATGGTTGTAATATATTTGACAATGTTTCATTCTTGCAAAATGGTCAATTACTTTTAAATTATTAACCGATTTTAAATTATTTAAACTAATGATGATTACATTTGACAATTGTTAGGAGTAAAGTCAATCACTCTTTGGTTTTACAAATTAAAAATTTTAAACCTAGTCCTAAAGAAATGAATAAAGTTGTACAAAGGTGACTGTTTCATATTTTTTCTGAATGAACCCAGCATATGTTTAGTGGTAATTTTTATTGACTTAGTTTTAATCTATCAAAATAAAAAAAATAAAACTAAAATTTAGTAAATAATAGGCTATTTTAAATAACTATTTAAATTACCAAGTTTTATGCTGATAAAGTTGGTTTTAGTAGGTAGTAAAAATATAGATGGTATGATAAAATAAAGGAATAATATGCAAAAAATAACGCAAGCTAACTCCCCCAGTGTATCAAAAAATATTTCTTACTTTCGAAATTTACAATATGAAAAGTAAAATAAAACACCCTAAGAAAGTATCTTGAAAACAACAACAGGATCCTAATGTTCATCACGTAATACTCGTACAAACTAAAGTCATTCCTTTTTAAAAGTTCTCGAGATGCTCGAAGTCGAACTAACATCGCACAAGTGAATTGGAAACTCGAGAATCTTTGCGTCATTTGTTCTGAGATTTTTAAAGGCAAATGCACTTGCAAGTTCAACTTATTTTTGTTCGTGTCTTACAATTCCACTGCATGTATGTTTATTTGTAATTGGTTTAAATTTCAAGGAAATTCCGCATATCTTTTAAATTGAATACTGTTATATCTTGACATCAGTACTACGTGGTATTTTTTGGGTATGAGCATTTTGATTGATGATTTTGTAGTCTACATATTTTACAAAGTATTCTTTTCACGAACTAAAATTAATCATTTTATTAACATCAGTGATTTTTGAACTGTTGTAATGCAGTTTTTGAAAATTACGAGTATTTCATATCACTTTTTAAATTATTTCAATCATCTCATCTCTAATGTTTGTTTTTTAAATGAAATATCATAGACATAATACTTAGAATAAAATAATATTTAAGTATAGAATTCAAAGAAAATACTAGAAAAAAAAATAAAAAGAAACAATTATAATACGAGTATTTAAACAAGCGTCAAAAAACTCCTCTGCATCATCGCCTACTGGTAGCGTTCACGAAAGACTCACAGCATTGCCACGTTGAATGGCAATTCTGTGTCATCTCAACTCTATAATTAATTAAGTAGTTATAATATTGGTCTATTGAGATAATGGTGATCATTAAACCTTACTTTTATTTGTTATCTAAACATTTACAAAGGCATTTTTTCTCGTTCTTTCTTTCTTTTACTTACATTGCTAAAAACAATAAAAGCTTCTAATAATGAACATATAACTTTTTTTCGATGTGACTGTTGAAAAAGTTGTGTGTTTCGTAACTATATTATCAAACATTTATAACTGTTTTGTTGCTTTACGCAGAGTGAATAAGGTAACCGAAGTCCACATCCCCTTCTTCCATTCTAGAGAGAAGGAACTCTCAAAGGGATAGTACGCATTGACATCACTAGAGTTACGTATCTTCACGGGCAGTCGCAGTCACTAACCTGTTTGTATGTAGCCTATGTGGTGTATGAAATAAGCCGTTTTAAGAAATGGGCAATTCAATACATTTTTGAAATTTAGTTTGAAGATTAAATTTTGCCAATCCATGTTTATAACTACAATTTTAGGAATGTTTCTTTTAGTTCTTTAGTTCATTGAAAACAGGTAATAATATAACATCAAAAAGTAAATACATTTGTGTATTCGACACAGATTTGTTCACAAATCATTCAGATTCTGTCAATTTCATGCATCCGTGCCTTAATGCTCATATCGTATTTAAACGAGCACTCGGTCCTCCCAAGAGGTCTGGACCTTTAACTGAATAAGTAAATTTATTTTCTACTCAATCCCACTACACTAAACTTTGATAAGACCGGAAAACCTTTGATGGATAATATGTGTACTATATTGTGGAAAATCAGATTAATTTCTTCTTTTATATTTAATGTTTATAGCGTAATGAATTCTATAAGTAGACTTGGTTAAATCTATTGATTTTTTAATGCAATAGAACAAGAATAATAAAAGAAACATCAAAAACTTATTACGTTTTGTTTTCAAAAACTTCTTAATCCCCAAGGGTACCAAAATGGCAAAAAATAATAAAGGATCAGTGTGGACAAAAATTAAGATAAATACCCCAGGAGATCTAAGCAAGGAATCTTAGTGGACAAAAGCCTTTATTACTTACAAAGAAGTCATAATATTGATAGGCTTGCACACTTAAGAATGATTAAAAATTGAAGTTGACAAAATATCTCTGCATTTGTCTACAAAATTAAAGATATACAGATAAGCGATTAGTTATACGTCTATATCTTGTTGTATGTGCCTTTAAAGATAAAAATAAGCAAGTGTTTTATTCTAGCTACACTAAAAAAATATTTAATATCACTATCTTTAATGTTATATATAACACTATAATGTCAAACTAATGCCACTAAAATTGAGAAATAAGTTGTGCTTACATACTCGACATTTCAAAGAAAATTTCACAAAAACGTATTCAAGTGATCATAAAAACGTAATCGATTCGTGATTCACTCATAATACCAACCTTATACAGTTAAAAGAACAAGCTCCGTATACATTACACCAAAAATATTTCCCTAAGTTGTGTGGACTTGAGGAAAAATATTTCGAGATCTTTCTCATGTTCCGGTATGTTTCCTGACTAATCTGTTAAGTAATGGACTTTTTGCTGTATGTATTATGTGTAGCTCATTTTGTTTACATAATACAAGTATTTATGATTTTATGTTTAAATATTTTAATTTAATAGATTGCTTAATGGATATTAATAAATATACTTTTAAAAAGTTGTCGGAACTATAAATGACCTGAATTTCATATTGTAAGCCTGCATATACCAACAAAAATAATAATAGTACTAGTATACCTCTAGTTACGTTAGCTAAACGTTAGTTAGAGATCTTGTAGTTTACAAAGGTAAATATAATGTGAGTAGATTATTTTTCTGATGCAGAATAGTATAAATAAGTTGCTTTAAAATCTGCTTAAAGTCAAAGTTTTTACTGTGTATTTAAAATGTATAAGGATATATGTACATATAATTTATCTACATATTTGTCAATGTTTTCCTACAGGTAAATTAAAATTTTATGTTTTAAGTAAGACTTAACTCTTTACTTTACATTTATATCTTTTTAATTTTTATCGAAATATCTAAACCATACTTAATATACACATTAACCACCAAACAATATAATCTCTATTTACACTGGGTACAAAAAATCCACCTTTGTTCTTGCTCGAAGGCGGTCATGAATCATCCTCTTCATGCGTCCATTGGCTAGTGCGTCCAGACAAGACAAATATCCTACTCCGTGCCATTAATCCTTCTAATCTTGACAGAAAACCTCCGGTGAATTATATAGACGGTGCCGTGAATGAATTTATCAAAATCTTGGGCTTTACTGATTCACACGCTGTGTTTGCCTAATGATATAAGCCTGTTTTTGTTCTAGAAAATACAAATGGGATTTATACAAAAATTGTTTTATGCGTGTATTATGATATTTAGGAAGTTGTCTTCCTAGAAAATTTAATTCAACCAATAATTTGTCACTTATAAATAATAAAATTGAGTTGGTTTGTTTACGCTAAAATAACTCAAAAAGTACTGCACCAAATTTGCAAGAATTGAGATCAACTTTTGTCACGATAATATTTCTACTTTAAGGATGATATGTATCTATGTTTTGCAACCACAACTTGTCACAGCTAAACATGACAAGGTACAGTTATTTTGAAATATTTTTGTAAGCAAGAAGAAAACCACTGAACTTTGATTTTTGTTTATTACTAAGTTTCGTAAAACGTTTCGTGCTTGTCGAATTATGCAATTATTTAAGCACAAATCACAATCAATCCATTTAAACAAAAGTTATTTTAAATAACTTTTTTTTATATTTCTGTTCATTAATATTTTTAGTTTATTATTATTAGTCAGTGGTAAATATGAAATGCCACAGGAGATAACATCTCACTCTTGTCTGAAGATATCATAGAACTGGTATAATTTCGCCGTAGATACTAGATTACAGAGCCAGCTCGTGCAAAATATTGTTATTACGGTCATATTGTGATCGCCATTCGTATTGGAATCAACTATCTAGACGTATTACTCTATCAACTTACAATATTTTTACTAACACAATTATAGAAGCTTAGTCTAAGTGACATAACTTAGAAATTAAGGTTTCTGTTCACTGCTTAATATTCTCTTTAGCCCATTATGCTAAAAGCTTTTGATAAATTTTAATCCTTTAATGTTCATTTGGTGATAATGTATTTTTACATTGCTGTTAGATTATTTTGCTATAATTATTTTTGTTATATCAAGAGTTATTGTTAATACACTGGTCATAAAATAAACTGCAACGACTTTAAGAAAATTACCACCACTAACCTATCCTGGCGTGATTATTTCTTAAATCATGTTTTTAACTTTAAAAATATCGAACTTCCCTACAGCTATTCGTGTCTTATTTTTCCCTCTTACAGATTTTTTTTCAACTTTTCTTTGTGGGTTATTGCATTATTAAGAATTTTTCTTTTCTTCCAAAATTTTAAGTTTAAAGACTCAATGAACAGAAATATTATTTGTTGTGTGACCATGTGTTGCTGAGGATCTTTCATTAAAGTAATTTTATATGCACCTATAACTTTTATAATGCCTTTAGTTAGATAACAGAAATTATTTTGCTTTGCTTATGTTAAATTTGCTCAACTAAAATCTGTATAACTTCTGTATATAGATAACAATTATTATACATGCACATACTGGTTGAACGCAGTAAGAAGCAATATTTATCTACTCTTAATATAACTATTAACATTTATGTATTTGTAATTTGATAAAAAAATGCCTGCAAATTATAAAACATTTAGACCAACGACCCGTTACATTTGTGACAGAGAACATTTTATACTTCAACAGTACATTAATAAGAAACAGAGGAAAGGAAATAAACCTTAATACACAATATATTCACGAATATCTTTGAGTGAAATAATATTTCAACAGTGTTGTGTTCCAGACGACACAAACTAAAGTAATAGTAAAATTTATCTCCCCATTTACGCCTCAATAAATCCTGTTCAGGAAACAAACAATTGAGTATCTATGAATACTAAAATGTGAGAATTATTACTATATATTATGTGTTTACAAAATAAACAAGGAGAGGAAGATACTCATGAATTTTCCTGAATACGAGTTGAAGTATTTATTATTTTTTGTATGGCCACAAAATTCTTTACATTTCTGCAAACCTTATTAATTTATCCAGACATTCCGACTTCTACCCATGACGAATAACTATATTTATTCATGATAAAAAATAATCGTAATGTGCACAGTAACGTCTTTGACATTTAGGAAGGGTTTTTAGGTTCACCTACATCCAATAATTAATCCGATAACTTTAAAGACTTTCATGCTAGTGCCTGACCCGGCACGCCCTCTCATGAAGAGCTTTAATTTTTTCATCCTTTGCAACGAGCTTGCGCTAGTTGCAAATAAAAAAAAAACGTGTGGCACTCGGGGACTGCCGCGGTAAAGCTATTGCATAACATTTTTTATCAACTTATGCAATTATAATTATTTATTTATTTTTTATTTTTGCAGTTTTTTTTTTTAATTAATTCAAGTTTACAACTGTACACTTTTTGAGCGTGGTGACCGATAAGAAAACATTTATTTTCTTTTATTGCATAAATGAGAAGTCAATATCGTTTAAAATATTTTTATTTTTATTATCTTACAATGTAGTTTATTCAGGATTTTTTTATCATCAAAACTATAACCTTGTCTCGATCCGTGCGAGCTTCGTACAGTCGTACCATATACATACACGTTAAGCGATCGCTCGGCCGAGCTACATGGTAGGTGGAGTGAGGGGGTGTTAGGTTTTATTTTCGTTAAGGAATTTCTTGATTCGGTCGCCGCGCTCAAAGTACGCGATAAAAGCTATGCAATAGCTTAAAAATAAGTATATAGATAGATATATCATAATTCTGCTTTTAATTTAATCTAAATTTAGATTTATCACGAAAATTCACGTACTCTTAGATAATGTATCGAAAATATCGGTACCGTAGTATCTAATAATGAGCAGTGTAAACCTGCTCTTTATTAGATTCTGTAGTGGATGAACGAGCTACGCTCGGTATTTTTTTGAATAATTATAATAATATGATTAATAAAAAAAATTGAAAATCGTTGGAGCCGTTGCCGAGATTCAGCTTATATTTATACAAGAATTGCTCATTTAAAGGTATTAGTTTCTGCATTCATAAATAAATGGTAGTATATATTAAGTGACATTTTATATTTCAAATATGCATACAAGCCTTGAAAGTTTTAAATCCATTTCCTACGCCATTCCACTACTTCGAAGAAAGTTGCAAGTTCTCAGAGATATAATCCCTATCTAACCTTGGTTATATAATCGGATCCATTCCGATACCGATTTCGATACTCATTTCGGAACCTACACTAGCACCAATATCAAAAATTTGTTCTCTTTTTATTCATATAAAAAGGGTTGCCTAAAAGAATAAAATGTTTATAGGCTCCGCTGGAATTACTCGATACGCCCTACCATTTGTGATAGCGCTCATTACCAATGTGCATGCATAACAACGTAAATCTACATAATAGCAAGTGAGACAAGAGATATGAAATATTATGGAAAAATAACTTGGAATACTGTTTTTAAGTTTAAATAACCTTTTTCACTTGCGTCATGTAACAGTTGGGTATTTAATATCCGTTTAAGAATGAGATTTGAACGAATGTAGAATTCTGTAATATAAAATACTTCGTAAAATTTTGTGACATATAATGACGTGTGTTAACGTGGATTCAGTGTAAGTACATGTATTTGAAGAAATACTTTCATGAATAGTGTTCTTGTTTACAACATAAGAATAGTTTTGTTTATGTGTTTATTGATCGTAAACAAGTTTTAAATCCGATGGTAAACTTGTATTAATAGCTAAAGTGAGCTTCTGTAAAGTGAAGTGTCTTACTTACACTGACGGAAAGATGAATAAACCCAAAATGATGATGTAAGGTATTGATATTGGTTGTGAGTTCAGATTCCCGCATTTAGACTCAAGACCGATTATATATGCATCAAATAACCTGTGCTAGCCAAACAGCATTTTTATTTTATGACATGTGTGTTGCCCGCTGTGTGACAAGTAAGACCGTTCATCCATTCTAAATATATATCATAACAAATTTCTCTTTAACTGAAACAATATCTCAAAATAGAGCCTGTAGCATAAGCAAGATTAATCACATAGCCTAGTTAACTATCACCCTGGTGTCCTCAAAAAGCCTATTAATTTCCAGGTGAACCTAGAAATTGCCTCCATTAGCATAGGAGTAATTAATTGCCATGTTGACATCCTGTCTAGAGGTCGAGTGTAGCAAACTAATGGAATTAGGTTGGATATATTGATTAACATGGACCCGTAAAATGTAAGCAAAGTATCGTATTACCCTGTTTTGGTCTACGTAAAAGTTATCTCTAATATGTTATTATTTAACTACTAGTTTGTTTAGTATTTAGGTCGAGTTTACCAATCATATGTAGGATATGCATACGACATGTTTTAAGACCGATACAATTTTTTTTATATAACATATACATATGTATGGTAAATGATATATGTATAAATAGAAGAGGTTTAAGTTTTTATTCATATTTTTTTAATCAAATATGTCTTTAAAGGACCAGGCCAAAGTCGCGTCACATATGCAAAATTAGTAACGTTGTAACTGTTTACGTTGCGTTTCCTTTAAGTCTAGCAAGGATTTAGGTAATATTCTCTAAATCATTAATTATGGTCCTGCGTTATCCTAACATTAATTAATTTTGTGAATCTATTATTTATCACTCTCGCGTCACTTTGTTGCTCACGTTAAACTCCGGAACTATCTAACCGATAATTATATATATTTTTTTTAAATGTGTCTCGCTGTGTATGTAAATGTGAAAGCCAAGCATGATTGAATAGAGGCGCATACGAAGTTGCGTAGGTCTGCTATTATGTGATATAAATAGCCAATACAATTTAAAGTTACATATATTATTAGGTTCATAAAGTTTCTAATGAAATGCTACTCGTAGTGATGAGTCGGTCATCGTAATCGTTATGAGAAATACGTTGAACTTACACTTAGTTTAACGAGAACCACCTGTTACCAAAATAAAATATGATTTTGGAATATTACACTTGCAAACTGTTTATTCTTGCAAACTGTTAATATGTTACGTTTTAACAATTATTTTAAAAATTTAGTTTAGCTAAAGTTTTATTTTATTGTTTCAGGCAGTCCGTCGCTGTAAATACAAACTCGAAATGAGATGAGTATGCGCGTAGCGTGGGCCAGGTGGTACTGGATCGTTATACTGACGACGTGCGCCGCGAGGACCGCCAGTGACTGGCTTGATTGTGCCCAAATCGCCACTTGTCGCTGCAAATGGTCCTCTGGGAAGAAAACTGCGTCGTGTGCCTCCAGTGACCTACGCCGCCCACCAGCTCTCTCGTCCGATATACAAGTTCTCGATCTACATGACAACCCGCTAAGGAACCTGCCTCAAGAAGTATTTGCTAGTATAGGCCTTCTCAATTTGCAGCGTCTAAACCTTCGGGCAACGAATTTGAGGTCAATACATGCCGATGCTTTTTTGGAGCTAAGAATATTAATAGAAGTGGATTTGGGAGATAACGACTTGTCCCATCTACCGAGGGATATATTTCGAGGCAACGAAAGATTACGCCTAGTCATTTTTAGCAACAATCCGTTGACGACATTAATTGCAGATCAGTTCCCGCCTCTACCACACCTTCGAATGCTCTTATTAGACGGATGTAGGTTAAGGTCGATACATACAAATGCTTTAAGAAATTTAAAGTCTCTAGAGACAATAGATTTACGTAGGAATCAGCTTACATTCCTCCGTTTGGTAACATTTTCTCTTCCTGCACTAAAAACAGTATCTTTATCCGGCAATCCATGGCGATGTGATTGTAGATTACGAGAATTCAAGGATTGGTTTTTGGACAGCAAATTAGGTACGGAAGAATTACTTTGTGTTGAACCTTCTACGCAAGCCGGAAACAAGTGGCGCCACGTACCTAGTGAGAATATGGCATGTCCTCCTGAAGTTAAATCAAGCACTCTTATTGTGAGAGCAGAAGTAGGCCTACCTACTTCATTTGGATGCTGGGTTCATGGAGTGCCAAAGCCACAAGTGACTTGGCTTTTCGATGGTGTTGATGTACATAATAGTACGGTTGATTGTGATATGGAAGAAGCCGACACAAGTGTCGAAGACGACTCAGAAGACAGAGTGCCGGGTAGTGTTAGATGGGTTAACGTGACTTTGCTAAATGTGACGTCTAGTGCAGCAGGTGAATGGACATGTGTAGCTAAAAGTACTGCGGGAGAAGCAAGGGCAATAATTAGTCTAGTTTTACCCAGATCGCAAACAGCAACAGCTCGAACGGCACCTGGAATTCCACATTTGCTAGGAGTGGTTTTTGGTGCGTTAGGTATATTAGCGACACTTGGTTTTATTGCTGCTGTAGCTTGTTGGCATTTGAGAAGAAGAAGTGTTCCACCCAGTAGGAGTTTTACAGATCAAGAAAAACGTTTAATTGATGCGTCAGTGGTCGTAAGTTGTGATCGATCAATTGGGAATATGGCCTCACCATGTGACTTTGAACTAACAGAACGAATCTCCGAAGATCCATCCAGTGGATGTGTATTTGAACCCGTACATATAACCATTGAAGGTACTCCAGGTGCTTATCCGCCTCCGCCTGCAGAATTTGCTGTTCCTGTACCTTATGGAAATATTTTCATATCTGTCCAAGTAGCCGGCAGAGGGGAACCTGGTAAATATCCTGATCTCCTCAGCGGTGGTGCAACCTTACCTAGACGTAACCGAACATGTTGTACTGCTACTCCGGCTTATGATAATATGGGTCCCAGAGTAACAGCGACAGGTAGTTCAACTTGGTCATTACCAGGAGCTAGTACGGAGAATCTTGAAGTATCCGAAACACCAGTTCTTACCCTCCCACCTCCGCCTCCTGAGTTTGTTTCCCTTTAGCCCAGGCCCTTGGTACTAGACGCCTCTACATTAAGGTGACCTGGTACCACCAATCTTACAGTCAATTAGACTATTCCCCAATTTTATGGTAATATATAATAATTTCAAAGTGATTATTAATTTTAATGTAAATAGTTAACGTTAAGATATGGACGATGTGAGACATCCGTGAGATAAATACGTAAGATTGTTATCAATATTAATATTGCATTTAAAGTGAAGATATTGATACATTGTGTATTAAAAAGAGAGCGTTAGTCTACTTGATTTATTCCCTAGATGTTTCGTTTGTGTATTTCGACTAAGCGTCTTCCTACATGTTGGAATAGATGGACAGATTATTTAGTCATATTTGGCTAGAAGTATTATATGTAACATAATATTCAAATCACGTCAGAAACTAAGAGTATCGTAAGTCATATTTGAATCAGACACAAAAAGTATCAAAATAAATAATTAATGAGCTATGATGAGTAAAGACATGAGCATTGCATATGATATTATTTTAAAATGTTTGTTTAATTTTTAAGATAAAACGAATGTTATTTTATGTTTTATAATAATTTATTATATAAAACGTGAAACCAAAATGAGAGAAGACATTTAGTAATTTAAGCAGTAAACTTGTTTCTGTCCATATATTCCAACTGAAAACTTTTGTAAATAAATATTGTTTATTATACAAACTTCCCAAACATAAGACTGACCCTTATTTCTTGTTTTTCACCTCTTTATAACTATATAATAATAATGCATACTACACCACTTAGTCAAGGCGAATAGCTTCTAAATATTTTTTCTTTGAAAGCGAAAATATCTTATGTAAAGGAAAATAAAACCGATCACGTAAAATGATGTCGTTTTATTGGTGTTGGCTTTATCGTTACAGCTCTTTTTATGATCTATTATGTGGGT
Source organism: Spilarctia lutea (assembly GCA_916048165.1). Classification (NCBI taxonomy): domain Eukaryota; kingdom Metazoa; phylum Arthropoda; class Insecta; order Lepidoptera; family Erebidae; genus Spilarctia; species Spilarctia lutea. The sequence continues at coordinate 2,897,191 of OU696490.1, forward strand.
AAATATATGTTTTAGTCAAGTGATATTATTTTCCAGTTATTCTCTTACATTCTATTATATTATAAAGATAGACACACAATGTCTTATGACAGGTTATGATGTAGTAGGATATAGTATGTATGTATGTTCATCTGTTCCCTCAAAGCTCCTCAACTACTTATGAGAATTAGACGAATGAGGTATCGTTAGAAGTGTCTTTATTGTCCGCTGGTTATACGCTATATGACGTGTTACTGAATATAATGTGGCGCTCCCAAGCGGTCATAAAGTACCGTGTTAAAGAATAAACTTGAGATAAATCCGTCATGTTTCAAATATATTAATACATATATACATCATACATATATATATTTGTAAAGTCTTTGGTTAGTTTAAATCTTTTAGAACTTCTCAGGTGGACCTTATTCTACCACAAACATTTAGAAATCACGTACATACAAATTAATTGTGGCTTCATTTAAATTTGAGAAAACTAGTTAAATATATATATTGTACACGTATGTGGTAAGTTTTTGTCATTCTTTCAGTTCTATTTAACCACAATCCTTTTTATCCATTAATGTATCCTACCCTGTTTATCTTAGGTAGGTATGGTTGGATATAATGAACTGAGAGTCAGAATATATTTAGGGTAGTTAGGGATACAAAATGCAGATGTATTGGAGAGAGTGGGTTTCTGTGTCCCGGATGGCTACGCGGGACGTCGGCGGCGGCCGCGCCTACTGGCCGTGCCGCGCGCTGCGCACTCTTAACCTCATAGCTGAAGAGGTGGATATATTTTATTGTACTCTGAATGAATTCAAATTGATAGCACTTTGCAAAATTTATTACTGTTATGATTAATTAGTTTTAAGAATGATGTAACTACAATAACGAATTAGATATAGTCTGTAAGGATATTGTAAGTAAGAAATGAATAAGTAAATAAACAAAAGGACCCAGGAAAAGAGCCAAGAGCCTCTATGTGATTGTAAGATAGGATAATTGGAGAAGGTAAGCTGAGGTAAGAAAAACAAGTGTGTCAAGGGAGGGAGGTACATTCAAATATTCTAAAGACTTGGATGGCACAAGTTTTGGATGGTAACGTAGTGAAAACTAAATTGTCATCAGCAAGTATTGAAAGCTATTAGTTATTAAGCTGTTTCTTCAAAGAAAAAGGTACCATTTAGGTTGTTCACTGTATTACTTATTTCAAGTCGATAATCTACATCACGCAACTAGAGACGGCCGCTAGATAAGATGTTTAGGTATTGCATTCATGAAAAGCTTTTAATTGTCGACTGCTGGACATAGGTATCTCCTTAGAAAAAAGGTTTTGATCTGCTATACCACACTAGTTATACAGATTGCTTACAGATTACCTCGGTGGCGCAGTGGTAGTGAATGCGACTGCTGTGCTTGAGGTCTCGGGTTCAAATCATGGGTCGGACCAAATGTTTGTGTAATCTACAAATATTTGTTTTGAAGTTTGGGTGTTTTCTATGTAAAATAAGTACGTATTTACAAAAAAAAAACATATTTATTAAACATATCAGTTGTCTAGTACCCATAACACAAGCTCTGCTTAGCTTGGGTCTAGATGGCGTTGTGTGTTAGATGTCCGAAATATTTTTTTATTTTTTATTGGAATAAAGTTTCAAATTTCCTTCTGTTAACAATGATGTTGTCGTACGAACTTTGAACCCTCAGTCGCCTCTAAGTATACTCATGTTAGGAGTAGAGTTGGTGACACTCCGTAGTCTTAATCCGGCACCCCATGAAAAGTATTACATTAAAGAGCATAAATAACATAATATATATATATATATATATATATATATTATTATGTAGGGGGCAAACGAGCAGACGTATCACCTGATGGTAAGCGATTACCGCCGCCCATGGACACCCACCCGCAACACCTTTATTATTGACTTAATCCCAGCATCGTGATATTTTAAAATATTTAGTCTTTAGTGCTGTTAATCACAGCAAAACAGGAAACTGTTTCATGGATTGAATCTCTAATATACTTTTGAGTGTAGTAGAGCCATGCTGATTTCTGCACGAATGGGCCGGCTCGACCGGGGCAGTACTACCCTCGCACAGAAGATAAACGTAAAATGATAGCGTTCGTGCAAATACAGTAGATTAACAAGAACCATTTGATATTATTTTTATTACGAAGAAATACCTACTAATCATTTCTGTACACAAATAAATGATATCCTATCAAAAATTTGAAAACCAGCCAAGTCAGACTATGGACTTTAATATATTATCCTAAGTTTGAAGAAGAAATAATATTTTAGGTTGTTATATTATTTATTTCTATAAGAATATTTTTCTGGACTGACCATTGAACTTGACACCCATTTAGATCTCACTTCTTTTTTCGTTTTTCTATATCATAATACTGAACTTAGCTGTCATTTCACATTTGTGTTGTTGATGGGAGACCATTCACAGGCTCTCTTTTATTAAGCATCACACCCATGGTGTACAGGTCGTGTTTTATGATTTTATTAATTAAAAATCCTTTCAGCATATTTGCATGGTCACTTGCGTATACAAATAATGTATATCACCAAAAATAAATTTATTAGCATACAATATACGCAAAACAAATGTTTAAGCGAAGCACTTTGCACAACTCGTAAATTGTTTAATCGTTCATTTGCTAAACAAACATTCATTACTTGGTGTAAACGGCAAAACAATTCGTTTTCTGTATTATCTCTTTGACCTATTTTCAATGTAAAACAATCAATTTCAGTAATAAATTATATCTCACGATTTACTTATCTCGGAATAAAAGTTGTTGTTATTTTTGAATATGAATGCGCAATTCGATATATATTTAAATATTTTCTTCTTAATTTTAATAATAAATCAATAATAAAAATTTTGGTCCTCAATCAAAACGCCATCTAGTCCCAAACTAAGCAGAGCTTGTGCTATGGGTACTAGACAACTAATATATTTACTATTAGAGACATCCCTACGTTATTAGACACATCCCTACGTCCCGACGAATGCACGAATGCACTGTGCAGTGCAAAACTTATAAATACATGATACTTTGCACGATGCGGTCTCTTTCCCGTTTTGGGCTGCGCTCGGTAAGGTCCTGGTCTTGATAGGTCGTGCACGTGTGTCCGCCATATTTAGTCGGGTCATTGTATTTCGTTATGCATCTTATTTCTTTTATCGCTTTACGGTCCATTGATGTGTGTTTGTGAATTGCCTGTATTCTTCTTTCGAATATAAAACCGTTTGTTATTAACTGTTAAGTTTTTGATTGTAATTAGAACATTATAGAATTGAGGTTAGCCCACCTTCCATGTGTTTCTCTTTTTATTTAATTTTAACTCTCCTGGTTACCTAATATCAGAAGTGGGATATCTTCTTTACCTAATATCAGAAGTGGGATATCTTCTTTACCTTAAAAATTAGTAGTATTATTATACATATTTAGTTTTTTTTTGTAAATACATACATAATATATATATAGAAAACACCCAAATTTCGAAGCAAATATTTGCAGATCATACAAACATTTGTTACGACCCGAGAATCGATCATTAGACCTCAAGCACAGCAGTCGCAGACGTTACCACTACGCCTCTGAGGCGTTTGTTTATTATTTATTTTATACCCATGTTAATTTTATCGCTTTGATTGATTCCAGTTGTTTTTTTTTTGCGTATGTCTTTGGATATTAAATGTTTTAGTTATTTTGAGGATCTGCTAGATGCAAAAATATATTGTCTTCTGTACTATACCATTTTTGTTGTATTTTTTTGAACTTTGAATCTATTGCACCGATTTTGGATTTTTTGAGTGGAATTAGTTATAACCTGAAAAATTATTACCGAAATATCTGGTATTTAGGCGCGCGGTGTGGTCAGCAAAAGCTATTAAGGTATAAAAAGAGCGAATGATCTCTGCCGCCAATGGATACCTAAAACTCAAGAAACACAAGTACGTTACCAACCTTTGAGTCTTTACTACTACTACCAACTTATCTCGGTAACTCTATAACCGACTTTGATAAGATAAGAGAATGGTCCTTTGAATTCCTATTAGTTTCCCTCTATTTTTCTTTTACAACACTATTTATACAATCGTTTGGGTTAGGGGTGTAGTGGAGCAGTTAGCGGTAGTACTTCTTCATTCTCTACGTTACTATCGGTCGATCTACTGGCGATGTAGATGATAGTCAGAATGCCGCTTTTGCTCCATAAACTCTTTGCTAGTGGCTCCAAGTAACTGTTAAGCACTCAGTGGCCACACCCCGGAAAACCGTGACGACCCACGGGCCAAACCTAGTAAAGGGGAACTACAACCACAATTCGTGGTGTAGTCTCTAGTGGTAGATCCTCCACATAGTGCTTAAAGCCTGCAGTGGTTCGAGAGGCGAGTCCTGTCAGTACGGCAACTGACTCGGCAATCGTCGCACTGTAGCAAGGCATCAGTGATATGTCTACAGGGCGCATGTTTGGATCCATTAGCAACATGCGGCCATTCACTGCACCTCCTCTTTCTGGCTGGTCGTATCGGTCACCCGATCCACTGGTCATAAGAATTGGGAGGCGAGAGAGTGGATCTGTATCTGCGCACGTACTTACCCACTATAATATATTCTCGCGCTGATGACCCCTGGCAATATATAAGACACCGACCTCGCAAGTCCTGCGGCGATGGAGACTGGTGGTGGGGATTGGACTGGTGAGTTTGATCTCTAGCTGGCTCTCTGCACGTAGGCGGTTGAACGGTGATGGTCGTTTTGGGACTCAACTGAGATGGGAGGACTGACTCGGCAGCTCGTTCAACGACAAAGCAGCCCTATTTAGGGATAGCACTGCTTTCTCCAATTCGGAGAGGGGCCTAGAAAAGGTGGCCTAAACAAAGCCTGTCTCACTTTCACCCAGATGGTTAACCGCGATCGTCTGGTCACCAACTTTTATGCGGTCGAAAAAGCATACAAAATATTAAAAAGTTTATCAGTGTGGCTACATGGAACGTGAGAACACTTCTGGACAACGACAGCAACCAATGTCCTGAGCGCAAGACGGCGCTTATAGCTCGTGAACTCTCCCGATATAATATTGACATAGCCGCAATTAGTGAAACTCATCTGGCTGGCAGCGGGATGCTTTGCGAGTCTCTTGGCGGGTACACATACTTCTGGTCGGGGAGGCCCTCATCGGAGCGTGCTGCTAGTGGTGTTGGGTTTGCGATTAGGAACAATATCGCGCGCACTCTAGTGGAGCCGCCCAAGGGCCTCACTGACAGGCTTATTACGCTACGACTTCACACGGCATCTAAGAAGTTCATCCATCTTGTGAGCGTATACGCACCCACTATGACCTGTTCAGATGAGGAAAAGTCGAAGTTCTATGACCAACTTTATGATGTGCTCTATAACATCCCAAAATGTGACAAGATCGTTCTGCTCGGTGACTTTAATGCGCGTGTAGGCACGGACCATATGGCTTGGAATAATGTGCTTGGGAGACATGGCATCGGGAACTGCAACTCCAATGGTGATGCTCTACTCACACTATGTGCAGAATTCGACCTAAGCATTACTAATACGTTTTTCCGGTTGCCTGATAAATACAAAACATCTTGGATGCATCCCCGATCAAAGCACTGGCATCTCCTTGACTACATTATGGTCCGAAGACAGGACCTGAGGGATGTACTGATAACTCGTACATTGCGCGGTGCTCAGGGCTGGACGGACCATCGTCTTGTGAGATGCAAAATGAGGCTTAACATCAAACCTCCGCGTAGAGCAGAACACAGGGTACCTGCAGGAATGGCGTTCTCAAGGCTCGTGAATAACGAGGACCTTAGACAACAACTTGATGCGGAATTCGAGACTGCCTTGTCTGATATTAAGGATAACCGAGCGGTTGACGCTGCTTGGCGTTCTTTTGCTGATAGCTTGCGTGCGGTCTCCCAACTAGTTGTGGGTAAACATGTTAAGAGAAACCAGGACTGGTTTGACGACTCTGATACGGAAATACGGAAACTTGTTGAGGAGAATAGACGTACGCTCGGATGCGTCCACAGTGATCAGCAACGCAGTGCTCTTCATCAGAGGCTTAAGAAGAGAGTACGAGAATTAAAGAATAACTGGTGGCTTCGTAAGGCTCAAGAATTACAAATACTGTCGGACACCAACCAAACCGCAAAATTTTTCGAAAGCCTTAAAACCATCTATGGCCCCAAAGGTATGAAAACAGCGCCCATTTACTCGCGCGATAATATCACCAAATTGACGGATCCCTCGGATGTTCTTCTTCGCTGGGCGGAGCATTTCAATGAAGTGCTCAACCCTGGCAATCAATGTGTGGACCTGTCTTACATTAATTCTCTTGAGAGACTGCCGGTCGCGTCCGATCTTGGGAGTCCGCCTTCCTTAGCAGAATTCATTCGAGCTATTGATCGGTCAAAAAATGGCAAGTCGCCAGGCTCTGATAGCCTACCCGCAGAGATATTTAAATATGGAGGACATAACATCAAGACCCGACTGTTTGAACTTGTGTTGCAGATATGGGAAGTAGAAATTATTCCACAGGACTGGAAGGATGCCTCTATAAGAAAGCTATACAAAGGAAAAGGTGACCTCTCTAGTTGTGGCTCGTACAGAGGTATTGCCTTGCTGTCTGCTGCTGGCAAGATAATGGCGCATATCATCAATAGTCGCCTAGTTAAGCTAGCCGAGGGCTTCCTTCCTGAAAGTCAATGTGGGTTTCGACCAAATAGAGGCATAGTGGACGCAATCTTTGTTCTAAAACAGCTTCAAGAAAAATGCCTTGCATTGTGATCTCTACATGTGTTTCGTCGATCTCGAAAAGGCTTTCGATCGCGTTCCAAGAAGTGCCCTCTGGGTTGTTCTGGAGAAATGTGGTTGTCCGTCAAAGCTTATCAATCTCATACGTCAGTTCCATGAGGGCATGTTTGCCCGCGTACGGCACGATGACTACTTTACGGAACCCTTTCCAGTAACAAGTGGCGTCAAACAGGGATGCGTCTTGGCACCGACACTTTTTGCCATTTACTTCTCTGCGGTAATGGCCGACGCCATTAAAATATGTAATAACCGACTCACCCTAAGTGTTCGCATGGACAAAGGCGTCTTCGACCTATCACGCTTCAGAGCAAAACGCAAAGTTACTACCGTCCCCGTTGTCGAGGTCCAGTACGCTGACGATGTCTGCCTTATGGCTGGTAGCCTTGCTGATCTCCAGGAATATCTGAATAATCTGGACAAATCGTGCCGCAAATTTGGCCTGGTGATCAGTGCATCGAAAACTCAGATTTTAAAACAACCTGCAAGGGGACAATCTGCACATAGCGCGTCCGTTTACCTAAACGGCAGAGCTTTAGAGGAGGTGAAAGCTTTCCGCTACCTTGGCAGTGTCGTTCGTGGTGACAATCGCCTTGAGTCTGAGATATCCGCAAGAATCGCTGGGGCTGCAGCAGCATTTGGTGGACTCGAGCGCCGTGTTTGGAAATCGCACGATCTACAGTTGCAAACCAAGTTGGCTGTGTACGAGGCTGTTATATTACCACTGATTCTATACGCCTCGGAAACCTGGTGCCTCTATAAGGGTGATATCAGACGCCTTGATGCCTTCCATCTTTTTTTTTTTTTTTTTTTATTGAATAGGAGGCAAACGAGCAGACGCATCACCTGATGGTAAGCGATTACCGCCGCCCATGGACACCTGCAACACCAAAAGCGTCACAAGTGCGTTGCCGACCTTTGGGGGATGGGGAGAGGGAATGGGGGAGGGGTTGGGGTATGGGCCTCCGGTATCCTCACTCACTCGGTGAAACACAGCGCAAGCACTATTTCACACCGGTTTTCTGTGAGGCCGTGGTATCACTCCGGTCGAGCCGGCCCATTCATGCCGAAGCGCGGCTCTCCCAGAACTATACTCCATATACGTTGGCAGGATCGGGTTCCCAACACTGAGATTTTTCGCCGAGCGGGTTTAGCGAGCATGGAGGGCCTCCTAGCGAAGGGACAGTTGCGCTGGTGCGGGCATCTTGTGCGTATGGAGTCTTCCAGATTGCCAAAAAGTATTTTTTACTCGGAGCTCAGCTCAGGTAAACGCAGTCATGGTGGACAATATCTGCGATACAAGGATGTACTGAAACGCAACTTAACGGCAATCGCCGTGTCTCCTAAGTTGTGGGAGGAACTAGCCTCTAACAGGACGGAATGGCGGAAGACTGTCCATCGGGGCATTGAGAGTTATGAACAGAGCCGTCTTAAAAGTCTTGACGCTAAACGCCAACTTAGAAAAACACGTCCCAAGCCCTCTTACAACTACACTTACAATGGGCAGGGTGACCTTCACTGTGCCTCCTGTGACCGCATATTTAAAACCAAATTTGGTTTTGCGAGCCACGTGCGGGCGCATGAGCGCAGAAATGTCTGCTGAAAATTCAAAATTGTCGGGGTGTCGCCGTCGACGGATACGTCTGGGAGGACATCATCATCATCATCATACAATCGTTATTGAAGCGTTTGGAATCAACAACATTCTCAAGTAAACAGTCAAAATATTAAACTCGACCATTCAGTAGCATTACTGGTAGTAGAAAAATTATCCCATTCCCTCCCTAAATGAGATCGTGAGCCGAAAGTTCTCTATAATTGAAATCATTACCAGAAAGCGGCTCTTGATTCCTCTAAATGGGGGATTTATAGGGAGGCTCTCTTTCCCTCATTTATACGTATAAGAGCGTATGATTGAGACTGGAAACACTTCAAAAATGTTTGTAAAGTTATGTAACAGAATGTTCAATAACGTCGTGGTTGGAATCCAAATTTAACTTTAGATCGACTTCTAAGTTGGAACCTAGACATAATTCGGATTAAGAATAAGACGAAACTTAGAGTTCCAAGTTCGCCAGTAAGTTAAGTGTTGTTTTTAAAGCTCTTCGAAAGTAAGATGGTTATCAATATCTATCTCTATCTATCAATAAAATAGATATAAACATTTTAATAATCTCAATATCAATTTTATTTTTATTGTTTCTTATTTTTTTTAACCCCAAATAAAGTTATATTTCATCTATTAATCCATGACACTATTTATTGTTTTATAAATTACTAGCGACCTCAACCTCACCTCACCTCAGCGAGCAAATTTTCTCTACTGTAATATGCATGAACTACAAATATAAATCTTCCTCTTCAATCACTGTGTAAGTCCTGAAAACTGCATTAACGTCTATTAAGTAGTTTAAAAGATCTAAGCGGACCGACAGCGGAAGCCACATTATTTCATACTATGATATTTAAATTATAATATATATAACATCGTCATCTTCAGTCTATCGCAGTTCACTGCTGGACATAGGCCTCTCTAATTGCTATATTTATATATGTTAAATTATATAGTATGTTAATTAAAAGTAAATAATTTTGCATGAACAAAAAAAAAAATATACAATATATGTTAAGCCGTAGTTATATTCATTAATTGCACAAGTTTAATAAGTTGGGCTAAGTTAAATTCTATTACTAGTTCAATCCTGACTGAGCTTTTCTAAGACTAATATAATGAGGGACATAATTAAGCTGTTTTAATTAATGAACTTTACTTACTTTTTCAAATAAATATATATGATTAAACAAAAAATTTTACTCACAATTAAAATGTAATCCAGTTACCAACCTCCATTAAAAATTGAAACTAGACGGTCTCAAAAAGTGCATTGCATTTAATTAAATGTAAAATGTGTTTGCAAACAGGATTTGTGGAATGCATTAAAAGATTTAAAATATTTTACCGATCTCTTGTAGTATAATAATCAAATTCAGATTAAATTTAATCTCCGGGGTCATTTTACTTTTATACATGATCGGATCGTTTGCAAAACTATTATCTATTGTTACTTAATTGAAAAACTGCATAGTTGTTCATTAAAAAAATAACTGACATTTTTAACACTATCGTTGTTATTTGCATTTGGATACATTTCCAATAAATTCCATTTTTTGAAGTCTATAGTGTAGAGCTATCTAACATGATTTTTAATTAAAAAAAGAATTTAATTAAATAGTTTACGTATTTGCAAACGTTCTTTTAAAGGCGCAAGACTTCAAAAGCTTTGTATCCAACGTAACCTCTGTACACAAGATTCGTTAATAAGCAAATTCAATTATAGGAAGTGTTTAAATACCTTGTTGTGAATACTCTGGGAGATGATTTTTGACATAATCAGTACTAGTGTATATTTTAAGGATCTAACACACCATGCCGGTGGCTTGGCTGGCGACCACGCCATCAGCAAACCCAGCGGCAAAGCTAGTAAGTTATTAAGTCACCAGGTTTGCCGTGTAATTTAGGCATGGTCACCGGGCCATTTGTCATAATAAAAATGATACTCTGTAAGTAAGTAAGTGTCGGTAAGTTTCGATAGCCTGATTATGCCAACTGTATACTCGTGCAACAAAATGTTGTCGCCCTAGTATTTAGGAACGTTACGCATTTTAAAAGGCACATTCCCAAATATATTACAAAAAATATGTAGATAGTCTCTAGGTCCTAGATCACGATCTAGCAAAGATTTTTATCCAGCCGACACATTCTGGTGACATACAACAAATGATGCAAAATGGTATGGCAAATGGTAACAGACCTTACGCGTATACGACATGCCTACGTTACTGGAATAACATTTAAAGAAAAATAGGAAGAGAATAGTTTGACCTAAAAAGTATTTTATTCTTCTATCTATGATGTAACACTGATAGGTAGATTCAGTTCTACTTAAATAAAAATATAGACTTGAAACTCACGACACGTAACAATATTTCGAACCTAAAATGAGGATCAGTCGATATTTTTATATCTCAGACTTTTATTTTGGCTCACGAAATGATATGTTATGTAGCTAGTTAGACATTTCGAAATATATATGAAATATGTGCTATCAATTTTTTTTTTTTATTATATAGCGGGCAAACGAGCATACGTATCGCCTGATGGTAAGCGATTACCGCCGCCCATGGAACCCGCAACACCAGATGCGTTACAAGTGCGTTGCCGGCCTTTTAGGATGGAATACGCTCTTTTCTTGAAGGTTTGTAGGTCGTATTGGTCCGGGAACACCGCAAGCGACAGCTCATTCCACAGTTTTGCTGTGCGCGGCAGAAAGTCTCGGTAACTCGGTTCATAGGTTTTATTTTTGGAAATATTAAGTTGGTTGTTGGAAACTTAAAAAACTGGCATAGGTATACTTTGGTTCTTCAGAAAGGCTATAGACTACTCTTTACTGCGATAACCAACATACATGAGGGTGGAGCTGCTGGCAAAAGCTAGTTATTTATAAATGTCTTTGTTTCTAGTAATCTTTTACTTTCATTCTTTCCAAAAAATATAGTATTATTTCAGTTACATCAACAACGCACAACGTCTCACTACTGGGCTCGGGTCGGGAGAGGGTTAAGGCATACGTCCCCACGCTGGCCAAGTGCGAGTTGGGGACTGGCAAGATAACGTTGTGATTACGTAATATTGCCGTTAGATGTTTTTAAGCCGCCCAAAGGCCTCCAACTAAGCTTCACTATTATCCTATAATAACAACTGGGAACGACTGCTTAGCGTGACCCCCGAATCGCGGAGACGCTCATAATAACATGCTACCAGCGGTCACCCACCCAGGTAGTGACCGCACCGTCGTTGCTTACCCTCGGTAATTGTTTCTAATCACCGAGTGCAAGTAGGCTATGAGGGCCTCACTCGCCCTATTTCAGTTACATTCATGTTTTATTAATACTATAAATTCGAAAGTAACAAGTCTGTCTGTCTCTCTATTATGCTTTCATTGCTAAACCGCTATGCCCATTGATGAACTTTAGCATAGAGATACTTTGATTTTTGAGTAAGGACGTAGGTTAGCTACTTTATGCTTTTTGATAACCGAAATACACGCGGGCAGAATCGCGGATAAGTTTTTAATCAAGAAAGTAGGTTTCCGCATGAGATACAGTAATACGACTTTGTAATTAGAAAAGCGCCTGACAAAACTTACGTTTCAACATGGCGTCTCCATTGAATCATACAATGAGATACATCAGAATTTATGAGGCGTTGTGGAAATCATAACAAATATTATTATTGAGAATACCTACTATCGTCCAGTTATACTAGAAATCTACAATTTTCCTTTAAATATAATAATTTGTTAAAGACACCAGTATATAGTACATATAAATGCTGCAAACAAGCGGCATGCACAGCTATGCGAAGACTCTGGACCGCATTCAACGGAGAGCGGCTCGAATTGTCGCCTGCCAGGTATTTTTAATTCGGCTGGACTCTTTGGCGCTGCGTAGAGATGTGGCTTTGTTATGCATCTTCTACCGCATCTACTATGAGGAGTGCTTCGAAGAATCGTTCGGACTGATTTCTGCCGCCTCTTTCCGCCATCGTCCTATGCGACATCAATTTTATCCCCATCACTTAGATGGCTGGCAGTACACAACTGTGCGCTTTCCGCGTAACTTACTGCCTCGCACTACAAAACTGTGAAATGAACTGTCTGCGGTATTGCCAGACTAATACGACCTTCAAACCTTCAAGAAACAATATTTACATACAAGCCTAAAAAAAATCCTACGCATCGTCCCTAGTGATAGCGTTCCCAAAAGGCTGGCAACATTGCCTCGTTGAATGGCAATATTTATATTTATAAAACATGTATTTATTAGTCGTTTTGCATTAAGAATGCTCATTACAATCAGTTGCAAGGTTATTTGTGACTATGTAGTTTGCATTACCTTAACTAGGTGGCGCTAATATATGTCGTTCTTTTTTCCCGCCACGGTGTAAATTATTTTTCTAAATTTTCGTCAAACGCTTTTCTTCCTTCATCAAAATTTTATGTAAGTACTCAACATGACCAGATCATTTTATTTACTGAAGTCATTAAATGTATTTAAAAATAATGTTAAATCTTATTTCAGAACAGTAGGTATATCATGATTAGTACGTGTAAACAGATATTATCTATACTAATATTATAAAGCTGAAGAAGTTGTTTGTTTGTTTATTTGAACGCGCTAATCTCAGGAACCGCTGGTCCGATTTGAAAAAATCTTTCAGTGTTGGATAGTCCATTTATCGAGGTTATATATCATCACGATAAGAGCAATAGGAGCGGAGCCCCTATGAAGAATGTTTAAAAACGGAGGAAAATTATTACCCTACGGGCAATAGTAGACATAAACGAGGTTGTGAGGGTGAGCTAGTATTAAATAAAATGCGTCGTGTGTGTGTGTCAACTTTAGTCCTGGGTAAGAATCGATTGCATGACATCTGGCTCTTCATGAATATTACATTAATGTGTGATTAAATATTACATACAGTTATTTTACTTAACACGTTGATAATGATGAAGACGAAGAGATGGTGTCATAATTCCTGTAGAAACCAAATGATAAGTACAGTTGTGCAAAACACAATGTTATCATCATAATCAGTCTATCGCAGTCTAGGTACTTAACTTATGGACGTAGGCCACGAATATATAGACTTCTCCAATTGCACTACTTGGTTCGTGGCGTGGAGTTAGATAGGCCTATATCCTCGTGTTGGACAAAGTATATTGCTATCAACAGTAATTTTGACTGATATTTCTGTTTAAAATACTTTTCAAGGATTAAGAGTTTTGCTTGAAACCACGCTAATCAGTGCCTGTAACACATACACATGTAAACTATTAGAACTCAGTGTAAATTTATCCTCCTTATAATTGTAGTGGAAATAATCGCTAGTGGTTTGCCATATAAAAAGTTTAGTAATTCACATAGATTGTTCTCCGAGCTCGTAACAGTATATACGAGTAAATGTACATATTTTACTTTCAATACAATATAAACTTCCTCAGAATTTATTTTTCTACAGTTCGCTATAATAGATCTATTTAGTTTTTTTAAATCACTTTAACCCGTCAATATTATTTTGTGATGTTATTTTTTTCCTTAAATATTAATGCTACACTGAAAACCCATAAATTATAAAACTGAGACTTTAAACGATTGTTAAAATTACGATTTTTTACTGTATGATATTTATGTATTACAAACTCCTTTTATTGTCTAACATTTATTCGAAAGAAAATACCGAGCTATTTTATTTTTTTAAAGTTATCCTCGGTTCCTAATGGTTGGTTATGGTGTTATATAATTATAATTTGAACCTGACATTATATTACATATTATCGTAGATATATCTCATATTTTTAGCTTATTTCATATTTTTCGTTAACCGAATATATAGGTCCTGCGATATACCTCAAAGGAAAAGCTGATTTATATACAAGTTATGTAATTTTTATAATCCATAAACAGAAGAGAGTTCCCAAAGTTCACACTTGGCATCGTTTATTTTTGCTGATATAAACAAAATTAGTATTCTATCCATCGTTACACTATCCACATCCTCTAGTAATATTCTATTTGATATTTCTGCCGAATATTATGGTATACGTCTAGACACAACTTTTTGCTACATTTTTGTGATAAAGCCGGTTACATAGTAATTTAGAAAATATATCTTGTAATTCTTAGGCCCATATTTTAAAAGGCGTCTCAGTTCAGTCGTGATCTAGTTAAAACTAGTTTTAGGAAGAAACTTTATTATTGAATGTCTCTTGAAACAAGATTCACTGATCAATTTAATCAAGTGAGTAAAGATCAATGAATCTCTGTGTATAACTTATTTTAGAACGACGTTTATGTCAAAATCTCCTCTCAGGAATAGATTGACAGATGTGATCTCTGTTCACCTGAGACAGGCTCAATCTAGTCTCAAGTGGCAATTTCTAAGTTCTTTTAGAGAAAATGAACGAATTTTATTATGATAATAAATAAATATTTTCGGACATTTAACACACAACGCCATCTAGTCCCAACCTAAGCAGAGCTTATACTATGGGTACTAGACAAATGATATTAATATATACATACGAGACCACAAGCACAGCAGTCGCATACACTACCACTGCGCCAACTACTAATGTTATTTTCATACTTGTTTTATAAACTTAGGTCAATTTGTTGTGATTCTACGTAAATTAAGCTTTGGAGCCCAATATGTATTAAATTATCATAATCATGTAATAATTTAGTAACATAAGTAAACCTTAAACTAACTTAACTAGTTACACAGAAGTTTGTAAAACCACAAAATTGACTTACTGAAATCTCTTACAGGGCCCAACTATTTGTCTTCTCCAACCAAGTATTACTTTGGGATTACGTATAGTTGAGAGGATGTTGCTTTGTTAATATTGTTGTAGATATGTTGTTATAAGTCAATCGATTATATTGTGGGGGAACGGGTATCATGTCCCTCCAACACAAAGGGAGGATCCTCCAACCAGGCGAGGTGATCATGCCTGGCGGGCCACTGCCCAACAGTTGATGTTGGGATGTTGTACATATGATAATCGGCGCGAGAACTTTTACTGCGCGATTCAGGATTGGTAGTTTATTCGTGTTGTACGTTACTGCGTAGTTCAGTGAGTCTGTGGTAGATGGCGCTATAGTGTGTCGTTGTTGCGCTGTATGTGGAAGACGCCACAGAACTTTTAATCGTTTATCGAATACACAACGTCATCTATCCTCAAACTAAGCAGAGATTGTACTATGAAAGCTAGAATGAGTGATAAATCCTTATTTACTTCTTTTTATCAATATTTACATAGAAAACACCCAATCTCCGAAACACGCACGCGGTACGCACTTCTATTCAGACTACTACTAGACCGAAGGCCCAACGATGCAAAAGCATCACAAGGTCGCCATGGTGTGGGAGACTTTGCTGCATTGTTGAATGCCTCGGTGGCGTAGTGGTAGCGTATGCGACTGCTGAGCTTGAGGTCTCGGGTTCGATTCCCAGGTCGGACCAAATGTTTGTATGATCTGCAAATATTTGTTTGGGAGTTTGGGTGTTTTCTATGTATAATATGTATATATTTACAAAAAAAAGCATGTAAATATTTATATCAGTTGTCTAGTACCCATAACACAAGCTCTGCTTAGCTTGGGACTAGATGGCGCAGTGTGTTAAATGTCCGGAATATTTATTTATTTATTATTTATTTATTTATTGTTGCATTGTCTGCATTCGCAATGAGTATGGTTACCACCACTCTTGGATTCTGATTTTGCTTTTCATCAGGCAGAGTAGAGTCATTTTGGCTGGCACATACATATAAATAAAATTCAATTTGGTGCAGTCAATCAGAAGTAATGCGCGTTATTATATAAGTATACACATTCCAGCGATTCATTTTTATTTACACTATTAAATAAATACAATTCGCAACTCGTTTTGTACTTGTGAAGCTTTTTAATAATACGAAACAAGTCTGTCATCTAAATGATGACTCTAGAATTCTGTTTAGGTTATCCAAAAGGCCAACGATTTTACATTTCGGTAGTAAAAGTCCTGCAATGCGTGTTTGTAATAATAAATGAAAAATGGCATTATAAAATACATCTTTATTGTTCAGTAACATGTTTTTATTACCTTTCGTTCGTTTGTTCCTTTAGAATTTACTCCACATAAATTTTATGGCATATATTTTGAGTCGTGGGTCTTTTATTTAAAAAAAAACCTATTCAATACGGTTTGTACTAGTAGGTACATAGGTTGAAAGGTTTAAGAAAAAAATAATTAAAATTTTTACCACTACAATACATTGCAGCATTTTTACATAATGTTTTAAGAACTTTTATTTGATTTGATGTTTCAAATGCTGAAAAGTATAAGAAAATAAAAGTTGCGTGTACTAGCGTACACTCGTAAGAAGTGAAACTTCTTTATAACGTTATTTTTCAAAAAAATAAATATCATATGTCGACGTAAGGTATAACGACAAAAGACTTATAAACCAGCAATATTCGTGACAATTCTTATTTCAAGTGCAATAAAAGTTAAGGAGCGAGACCTGAGTAAATATTTCGCGATCTGTGGTGTGAATGAAGTAAGTTTGTGGAATGTGATGTGTGTAGTTATTTACATTGTGGACTAAATAAAATAATATTGTTTGTAATGTGATATTTCATTGTAGTATTAATTTGGTCCTGTTTGTGTTTGAAAATGTTTTTTGTTTTATTTTATAAATTGTTTTTTGAAGGATTGTATATAACTACTCTCAATAATGATAAAACATTTTATCATGGCCGAAAAACGTCAACGTCCACCATCGATTTACAAGCAGAATTTAAACGATTGTCTCTGAATAAAGTAGAGACTATAAATGAACAATTGTTTCAGTTTATAAATAACAGGAAAAAAACAAACGTAACTACTCAAAACGGGCCGCAAAATACATTGGAGACATTTACCAATCCCTACTCCGCTGGAGAAAGTATACTTCGAAATACGCGTGGTAGGGATAAAAAAAAAGATGGCACGTAACGGATAAATGTGACGCGTAACGAAAAAATGTTACACTAAATTTTTTGACAACCCCGATAAAGAAGTTTCACTTCAAAAATATTCAGTCAAATATCTTCAATCTTCAAAACTTACGAGGTAACGAAAAGCACATTAAAACGACCATGGTTTACTAACATAGAGCAACACGGCACGGAGTAGCCCTGTCTCAAAATATAAGTTCAAATGGGCCTACTCGTTACACTGTATATCACATATGATGTTTTAAGTGTGTGCGTAAAATTCTGTTTTTTATCATTAAGTGTGAGGGCGTAGTGCCAGGCGATTGTTTTTGTATATGAGTCTAAAATGTGTATGTGTAAAGATTTCCCCTTCTCAAAAAATTACAGACTGTGTTGAATCAAAAAGAGACGCTAGGGCATCTTTCGTTTGAAGCCCCGTATTGCTCTTTGTTTACTGGCCATCATTTAGGGCAAACCCGTAACTGGGTACAACATATTTATTATGAATATACAGTGTGTATAGTATCTTTAATACAGAAAAATATTAAAACTAAACATAAATTTTTAGTCAAATTTGTCAACGTGAAAGAAAAGTACGTCACTGCTACGTAATAACAGAAATAGGTTAGGTTATTCAATTTGTCTGATCTCGGGTTCGGTCTTACGACTCTAGGCTAGCCCTTAAGAGACATGAAAACATAAAGGGATATCTCTGTGCTAGTTTTGTGAATAAAAAAGGGTTTATATAATCGATGTAAACGATAATTGAGTGTATTTTATTTTAATGATATTTTTTTCTTTTTGGTTCTTTTTTAGATTTTATGTCACCTACTAGTAAGTAAGTACCACCGCCATAAAATAACATGGTGGGGAGTAGTCATAAGTAGGAGTTTACCTCTGTCAAAGAATAAGCTCAAATGGGCCTACGCACACTGTTATGACAGAGAATGAGTTTATGAAACTTTCTGCTGCGCACAACAAAACTGGAATGAGCTGTCGCTTGCGGTGTTCCCGGACCAATACGACCTTCAAACCTTCAAGAAAAGAGCATACTCCTTCCTAAAATGCCGACAACGCACTTGTAACGCCTCTGGTGTTGCGGGGGTCCGTGGGCGGTGGTAATCGCTTACCATCAGGCGATACGTCTTCCGCCCACCCTCGTATGACCCCTATACAATAAAAAAAATGTGTCTGTGAAATTGCGAATGAATACCTACCTATAACTTATAAATGCACTGCCGCCTTTTCCTCATTAAATGTTTTATTTAATAAGGGATATTACCCGCGTTTTACGCGTGGATTTTTACAAAAACAATATTTTCACGTAACCTTATTTTGAATTTCTAAAATAAAAAGCCTAAGTTAATGCTCATAACACTAGGTATCTGTCAGTGAATGTCCTGTCAAGGTCGGTCTAGCTGTTTCAAAGATTAACTGGAATAAACAAACAGACAAAAACTTAAAAATATTTGTTACCAGCCAAACAAAAACAACAATGCGGTCTAGAGCCTATGTTGTGAAGTAAGACTTTGTTGTTGGTGCGTTCCAACCTCTATTTCTCAGAGACTGAGGTATCTTTCTAGTAATAATTAAAGAAAAGAAAAAAAACAGATTTCAATTAGTATCTACTCAACTCGAAAGTGAACTCTTTACTTTTATTAAAAAGTATTTGTAAAAGTTTTGTAAAATATGTTTGGTAATGAAGCAGTTATATCGATAAAACTGTCTCTTTATGCATTATAAAAAAATATACACGCACGCAATAGATTAGAAAATTGGTATCTATACAAATACATAAATAAAATTGGAGTGTCTGTTTGTAATATTAAAATAACAGCTTTCTACTACATGCATATGAATGTATATACGGTACACATAACAAAATATATCTTTTTAAAATGTTTGTCCGTCTGTCTGTCTGTTGGTTCCGGCTAATCTCAGGAACCACTGGTCCCATTTGAAAAATTATTTCGGTGTTAGATAGTCCATTTATCGAGGAAGGCTATAGGCTATATATCATCACGCTACTACTAATAGGAGCGGAGCACCAATTGAGGATGTTTCAAAAACGGTGGAAAATTTTCACGCCACGGGCAATATAAGACGCAAACGAGGTTGCGTGGTTCAGCTAGTAAAAAAAAAACTTGCTAAAAAAAGGTACCCAACGAAGCAAAACTTATTTATTATTACATTGTATTACAGGCAAAATATTAGGTCTTTACCTATGAAATTGCCGTTTTGTATGCAATAAGTGAAAGTACTTATTTTTTCAAACTTTTTTATTTCTGTTATTCGAAGTAATCACCCATGCAATCGACGCATCTTTGCCAACGCATTGGCAGTTTATTGATGCCCTTCTTGTAAAAATCAGCTGGACGGGAGGCTACAAACTCTTCAAAGCCATTTTGTACTGCCTCTCGGGAATTGAATGTTTTACCCACTAAAAAGTTGTCTAAATTTTGGAAAAAGTAATAGTCGGTAGGTGCAAGGTCTGGTGAGTATGGCGGATGAGGAAGAGCTTCCAACCCCAGCTCTTGCAGCTTGGAGACTGTCTGTTGCGCAGTATGGGGTCGCGCGTTGTCGTGAAGGAGCAGTGGGGACGACCGATTGACCAAAGCTGGATGCAGCTGTGCAAGCTTCTCCATCATTCTCTCCAGTTCTTCACAGTA
Organism: Spilarctia lutea; assembly: GCA_916048165.1. Lineage (NCBI taxonomy): Eukaryota > Metazoa > Arthropoda > Insecta > Lepidoptera > Erebidae > Spilarctia > Spilarctia lutea. Next base: position 2,917,291 of record OU696490.1, read on the forward strand.
CACATCTGCATTAATGCTCATGCCGTTTTATAAAAAGCTGTGGTGAATCACACCCGCACTAGACCACCAAACAGTGACCATCACCTTTTTAGGGGTCATTTTTGGTTTAGGGCATTGCTTTGGTGCTGAACCAGGGTCTAACCAACTTGCTGAGCGCTTTCGATTGTCGAACAGAATCCATTTTTCGTCGCAAGTAACTATTCGTTTCAAAATTCCTTCATTTCTTTGCCTGTTGAGCAGCGAAAGGCAGGTCTCGACGCGTACGTTGCGCTGGCGATCGTTAAGGTCGTGGGGCACCCATCTATCAAGCTTTTTTACCTTGCCAATTTGTCGCAAATGGATCAATATTGTTTTGATGCTTACATTAAAAGCTGCTGCTAGCTCAGCTGTAGATTGAGTTTCGTCAGCTTCCACAATCGCCTTTAATTCAATATTGTTAACCAAAGTCTCCGGACGACCACGAGCTTCATTTTTCAAGTCAAAATTTCCAGAACGGAACCGGGAAAACCAATAAAGGGTTGTGCGTTCGTTTGTACATTTCTCTCTGTAAACGTTTTTGATGTTACGTGCCGTTTGTGTTGCGTTGGTGCCACGACGGAACTCATATTCCATAATTACACGAATTTTTAAAGTATCCATTATGACGAAAAATGTTCAAATGTAATGAAAATACAACGCTAATCAAAAAACAAAAGACTGAGTTTGTAAATAGAATGTCATGGTTTTAAAACAAAATTAATTTGAATTTAGAATACAGAGCCATTACAAACTTTTTTTTATTTGAAATGACCAGTACTGAAGAAACGCAATTTCATAGGTAAAGACCTATTATATTAATTATTACACCAATCACTTCATTACGAAAGTTAACAAAACTCTTTTCAGACGCGATAAAAATAAAAAAAAACATCAAATGAGGCTCTTGTTTGAATTTCGAACATGACGCTAGATTGATTTTTTCTCTGTCAGTGAATAAGTTGTCTCATTGATTATTGCTTGTGTCCGTAATTTTGGATTTTATTAATATAATAAACGTATTTTTAAGGGATAATGTACATTTGAATAATAATGTTAGTGGTTATAAGGATAATATAAAGGTTGTAAGTTTTGTTTGTTATTTCTGTCTTTCTGTTGAAAAAGTGCTTTTGTGCATAATGGCGTCCCTTTTAATTGATTGTATTTTCAAATTTAAAATATGATATTTTTTGAAGATATCGTTGCTTTTGATTGTCGTTTTGTATGTTCATCGTTGTTTTAGAGGTTTTAAATGAATTTGTTTCTTCAAATTAGATATTTTTTCATTGAGTAATTTTTAGTGCCTTCCATGGCCTACTAGTCTCAAACCTAAACCAACTAGATTCGTTCTAGAACAAGTTTCATTTCAATTTATGATATCTAAAATTTGTAGTGTCTAATCTGTAGTCTTAAGAAAAAAATCTTGATAAATTTTTACTTTGAATACTATATATATTCTAACATAATTGTTTGTTTTAAACTAAAACGTTTTGTATTGTTATGTAAAACTAAATTTGTGAAGAACATAATAAACTTAAGAAAATAAAAAATAAATAAATCATAGATGCAATGCAAACGTCATTGTTTTAATATCAACTTACATTCTAATAAGCCCGCGCAAATTTTCGTTTTGTATTTTTAGAACGCGTTTGTTTTTATGTTAAAATCACGACTTGTGTTGACATGATGAAAATAACAATAAACAAAAATAAAATAAGTATTTTAAAGAAATGACAAAATAATCAACGTTTGATGAAAAATTACTTTTACAAAAATGCGTTTTCCTGTGATTTAACAAAGACGAATTTCAGTTAAAAAAATGCAGTAAATAAAATATTAAAATGAAAATAAAGAAAATGAAAATTATTTCTTATCGTATAAAATCTATGAAACTAATACATTGCTTATATTATTTGGTTTTCTTTACTCTGTACATACATGGGTATGTCATCTTCATTATAAATATCATAAATGATAAATTACCTTTTACCCAAAATTTAAGGTTGGTGCAATGACATCTCTTCCTGTTATATCATTTGAATGAAATGTACACAAATGTTCCAAAACTCGGTTTTATTGCATGACTTATCACAAGTCCTACATTTCTAATACAAAACAAAAACCCAGAGCCCAAAAACAATAGAAATGTAGCCATAGACAACTCTAGACAGTTCTTCTTCTTCCTAGCCATTATTAATCCCAAGATTAGGGGTCAGCTACTAAGTTCCAACCTGTTTTACCTGTCAGATTCGAAGGTTGAAGCTCTGTCGTCAGTATATTTGATGGTACTGACTCGATTACCAAGTTTCATGGCAACCGGGACCGACAGCTTAACGTGCTCTCCGAGGCACGGGCGGATCACCGCCTTAACATACTAGAGAGTAAAATATTTTAATGTCAGCAATACTTTCTCCGTTTTCTTCATCACTTGACATTCCCTTTCACATACTGCCTTCATTTTAGTAATGGTTTAGGCTTTTTTGGCCGATCGCTTAACTGAATTCGACCCTCCTTGAGATCATAATAAAAGTTATGTTAATTAATACATAATTAATAAAGCAAAAGATTAAATAAACGCTATTATTATTGTATTCAGTAATATAATGTTTTATAAATATTACCTCAAACGGCAAATTAATTAAAACAACGTTTGTATTTTTATTATGAATCAGTGATATTAAATACATGAAAAATATATTATGTTATCCACGTTGAAGAGGTTAAACTAACAAATTTTCTTTGAACAAATATTGAGCACATTATTTGAAAATTGAGCTTTCAAGGGGCTTTTCAACAACAAAATGGTTTTCACACCAGTTTCGCTTCATTGAGTAAGTCTTTACCGGGCATTAAAAAACGTGATGCATTAAAATGTTTCGTAGTTTCAGACCTCTTTCCAGACCTTATTCCCAGATCTTTTTTATTCTTACATAATTGTTAGAATAAATATATATCTAATGAGATTATGTTATCTAACAATTACGCACGTCCCCTGCATATTTGTTTAAAAATTTCGTAATTTTATATCTCTTATATCTTCCAAATTGCTAGAGATGGATCTTGACTGTTCAGATTTCAAAAGTTAAGGTATTGTTTTTATCCAACTCAAAAACTTAAGTATCTGTAGATGTTTTGAAGGCAAATAAGACTGATTTCTAGGGCAAAATATTAAGAGTATAATAAATATAATAACCAAACCTATTGTGATGAACTCTCACCAGGGGTTGAATAAAACTATTTCTTCTTTGTAATGGTTATATTAATTCAAACACTAACAATTTTTCAGCTATATCATTATTGATCGCGAGGAATACCGTCTGCTGACCTCCAAACTTCATTTTGAAAATGGCACCCCATGATGATGATCATTATTAGATATCTGCCTCAGTCGAGGCCTCCGATCAGAATGCTTCTAAAACTTCTAAAATTCCTCACGAACAAACATTTCGTTTTTTGAATGTACGAAATGTGTCTATGAATCTGTTCGATCTTCATAGACTAATAGAGTACTGGCATTTTGAATCGATTATCATACTTATTATTGATTAAAATGTAAATCAAATTCAATCATCTATATAGGGTATTATAAATTGAATACAAATATTTATTTTAATTTAATATAAATAATAAAGTTAATTAAAAAAAGAAAAACGTCATTAATTCATTTCATTATTGATTTATCATAATCAGGAAAACTAAAATTGGATTATAAAAATAAATATATGTAGGAAATGTATGTAATAAATATAATTTATAATTTAATAAATGATTAATTAAATAAAAAAAAAAATCTTCCATGATTATGCCTTATACTGTTGCGATCTTTTTACCCAACTACCAAGAAGGGTTACGTTTTTGGTGTATTACGTTTAATGGTCTAAAATGCTGTTTTGTTTTTAGTTTTTTAATTATGTACACTTGTCAATAGGTGTTAAATAAAAAATGAATTCAAATCTCTAATTTATTCAAAAAATAATACACAAAAATAAAGTGTTTCTAAATTTAAGCCTTGAAATGCAATTCTGGTGCATATTTAAAGATACACGTCGTTATTTCGTTGCCGAGTTGGCAAGGTGTTTCGTGTTTGTGATTTACCTGAAAGAATGAAAAAAATAATGGTGAGGCTTAATGAATCAGGGTCTTGAAATAATAAACACTGGAAGTTGATTTATGCCAATTTTATGTTACAGGTCACCTGACCTGTAATACCTGTATTCAAATACTGTTTCCTAAATACCTGTTGATACCTATCAATGGTCACCTTTAAAAACACCACTCAAGTACTCACTTTAAGGGACTTTCTTTCTCTTTCAATAAAAACTAAGTATGTAAAATAAAAATAATTGAATATCACCTGGTTGAATAAAAAAAGTAATTGACTTTAGAGTATTCAAGTCTAGAGACAGAACGCAAAGTTAAATAAACACTATATAAATTACTTTTTTTTCTACAAGTTACGACAGTGCTTCAAAATATGAAATTAGATAGGTCTTTACAAAACATATAGATCCAATAGAAGGTTGTTGTTTTACATAACACTGTCTTATGTAATACTAGTTTCCTAAATATTTACCTCTCTGTCGCAATTTTCCGACACTGCTTTCATGTGTTCCAATTTCTTTTTGTTTGTGAAGACTAGGGGCGTCACGGCGGTCATGAAACCAATCTTGGAGTATTTGTTGCTCTTCACTACGCCAATCTGTCGGCAGCGAGGGTAAAAAATTCTCATATTTATTTTCGACTTGTTTGTTACAATGATTGTCAACTTATAGCTGACCCAAAAATATGAAGACAGATATCTTTTACAGATATTAAATTCTTTGAAATGACTGTTTACAATCCATTTTCTTTAGATTTTTTAGAATAAATTATACAGTCGGTAGTAAATGCTATTTATGGTCTATCGAGTAATTCTTCAATGGAAATTGCGGATGGAATGTACCAATAAGTAAAACATAACTTTCTTAAAAAAAATTGTAAATTAAAACTCTTAAGATGAAATAGCTACATCTCTTAATTTATCATTATACATATTAGATAGTATTTTGTTATTGGTCTAGTCATATCATAGCTCTCCGAAGAATGTAAATAAGTTATTGGATGTGTTGGAAATTCATACAACTTAAAACAATTTTACCTTCTCTAAAAGGCATTTAATGATGCACGCCGATGTCTCTGGGTAAGGTGGATCATCGCGTAGCCTCTCCAAGTCGTGTACGGTAGCATTAACATGGTCCATACATGAATGTGCTGTTGCTACTAGAGATCTTTTTATTAAATCGCTAAAGCGATTTTCTGCAAATACATAACCAAGAAAGAAAAAAAAATGTTTAACACAAATTATTTTATTGAAACGTATAGGATTAGTAGTAGCGTGGAATGGGAGCTATATTTTAAAAATATCGGTTATCTAGTATGTGCATTAAACCTAAATAGCGGAGTCTCTGGTCATTTTAAAGGTAGTAGTAGGTAAATGATGCAGAAGCATATTACTAGGCCACATTGGTGTGGGCGGAATAAAAAAAAAAGCCTTATCTTAACGGCTGATGGCCATTAAATAATATTTTTTTCACAAGAGAGTTTGCGCGGTAGACTCTAGATTCAGAATGCTTAATTTTCAAATGATAATTTTTTTAAATCCGAAAGGTCTCAGTGTGCAAAATAATGATCATTTTATTAAAATCCCTCACCTGTGCCGTCATGTTCTCCGACCACATAAACAACATAGCTAATACAAAATGTAATTATGTATCTGTACGCGTACATTTTGGATGAAATACTCAAATGAAATAACTCCGTATAATGAGGGAATAATTTTGCAGTGGCTTGACCACAGATTTGTCTGATAACATCTTTCTGGTTGTGCGATTTTATCATTCGTTGAACAATTTTCTGTACTTTTCAATGTTCCTTTAACCTTGTTGAGTGTAGTTGTTGATGATGTTACTACAATGGTGATATTTTATCTTTTAGGGACCAATGGAGGTAAATCGTGTTAGCTGATAATATTAAATAGCCTTAATGCATCAGATGTTTGATATTATAAGACACTGAATACTATATAAACAAATTCTACTAAAAAATAATACATGTTTCATTGATAGAATCTCTATGCATGTGCAATGAAAAATGATGAGGTAATAAAACAAATTAATTTTCCAAACAAATATTATACTAGAGAGAAGAAAAGTTTAAGTTAAGTCTGTATCCTATGCGTATAATGAACTTGTAACATTGATCATGTTTGTAAATTAGAGATTGATTGAAGAAAACTAGTAAAGAGGGGTCTCTTTAAAGTAATAGAAGTTAAAACAACAGTTTTTAGATTTATTACCTGATTTACCAGTGTGTTTGTGTTAATCTAAGAAGTAAATCAATCGATTTGAATGCAATTTTCTCTTATTTATTGTGATGCTCTAACGTATATAGACAGATTGATTAAAATATCAATTTTTTTTTTTTTCATAAAAAATTATGTGCTTCATTGATAGTAGATGATACCATATTCTCTTCCATACTTTGCCGTGCCCAACAGGGTCCATAATTGTGTCCTCTAAAAAGTTACATTAGTGCAATAAACGATTGGAATTTAAATATGCTGCTGTTGATTGGTTGAAAAACATATAGTTAATGAAATTCAAACCATAAAAAAAAACCGAAGTTTAATGTCCTCTTGGCTTCCTTTGGAGCTTATGATTTTATAAGTCTGCATCATCATCACCAGCCTATCACCTCAGTTCACTGCTAGACGAAACTGCTTTAACTATCCCATCAGTAGTAGTAGTCTATGTCCATCCGCTGCCAGTCACAATCCGGTTTACCGTGCAACAAGACGCCTAACACATATCGGCACCATCGACCATCAGTCCGCTCTCTTTAAATCAGTCTACAAAGTATTTAATCTTCAAACTTTACAGTGGTATAGATACTTCAATTAAACAGTATATTCAATCATATTAAAATTCTATGTCATTTTGTCATTGAAAATAAAACTGGGGTTCGAAAATCATCAACACGCGTTAGTATTAAAATGATTTGTCGCCTCATGAACACTGCTTGCTATTGCCATTAAATCATTCCCACCGTCAGGCACAGGTTTTGCTTTGTTACCATTAATTTAGTAAACAATGTAATGTGGATCTGACCACTAACAAATAGGTAACAATTGGTCTATCCAATAGGGACATCCATCAAAGTCTGCTGCTAAATGTGCGTTTGTAGTGAATGGTGATGTAATGAGGTGATGTGTTGTATCATATTGTCGGGAATCGTTGCTTTGAATATTTGCAATTGTTGGACATGGTTGTAAATAGTTTCGAGTATATGTATCTGTGTATATCTATATTTATGGTGTTGGTGATAATTATAATTTAGGAAACCTATTCGAAGTTCTTTTTATTTTTCTTGTTTTTTAAGGGTTATGAGTAGTTCTTATAACTTCATCTTTTATTGTATTTTTTGGAATTGGCCCAATGTCTTTTATTACAACAGACCACTTGTATTTCTTGTATTTCATATCGTTATGTAATTAAACTAGTTTTTACTGTTTCATTAGCTTAGACTTTAGACAACTAATGTATTCATCTATCATGAGCTTCCAAATATAATTTTGTCCAAAAAAATCTGACAAAAAACAAAGATAATATATCATATTAGCGTCACGTAGCCTATTGCCCCTACTTTCTTGGAAAACACATTTTTTGTTTTAGAAGTCCAAAATTGAATATAATATTCATGTTAAGCATACCCAAGTAATAGAAAAAAGTTTTTCCCAAACTTTTTTGCTTCGGTGAACACCTTAACCAGACCATTCTCTGAAAGGTTTTTCCTTCAAAAGTTGGTGTGTAGTTAATTTTCTTGGCGGTATCGAAAATATTATATATCTTTTCCCTATTTTGACCATCGGATATTATTGATATGTTTTATTCTGTTATAAGTTGTTCGAAAGTAGCTATATAATAATAATAATCTATATAAATAAATAAAGTGCTAAATGTTGGTAAGCACAAAACTCGAAAAAGCTATAATTTTCTTTTTGAGTTCTTGTTAGAAGGAAAATCTTTATAGAGAGAAAAATATACTATAATAAATATACTACATAGTAATTGTTCAATATTTTTGAGACTAGAATGATTTTAAATTTCATAACATGATTAAAATTGAAAAAAACAACATTTTTCTTATACAAACCATAGAGTAAATTTAATAAAAAGAGTTGATTAAACTGTATAGATATTTTAAAACTTTGCCTGCCCTAAATATAGTATATTCTAAAAGTGAGACCACTCTTAGTAGAGTTTAATTTGTTTCTCTCTGTCGGACTCTAACAAGCCAATAAATAACTTTTGACAGAACTAAGTTTGTCACGCAGCTAATTGATAAATATGCGTACTTTACGGTTTTCAAATGCTGTCACATCTACATATCATTTACATTATGTACAAAGCTATTCAATGCGAAGCCTTCTTAAAAACTTGATGATGAGTCTTGCGTACAAACCAGAGTCACATTTTATACAGATTTTAAAACAGTTTAAAGCATACTACTGCCCTTTTAATACAATTCAAAAGCGTAAAAGATTAATAGGTATTCACTTTATTCCACAACAAAAAGTAACAGAGATCATAAATCTTAAATAAAAGGGTTCTTCTGTTTAACCTGTTGTTTTACATATTTCGGTTCAAGTTTTGACTGAAATAAAGGTAAGGGACACTTTAAGTTTAAACTCACAACCCATGTTGCTTCTAAACTTCGTCCATAAATGAAGTCTAAAATAATTATTATTGTGACCAAACTGAGTGTTCCATACGTATGAGGTATGTTACTACGATTTATTGGCTAGGTAAAACTTGGCTGAATTATTGTATTGTTTTATTTATTATAAATAATTAGAAAAAATGCAGTTATTGTTAACACAGTTGAAGCTACCATAATATCGAATAATAAATTCCCCAATTTGTAATTAATAAACAAGTAACAGTTACGATTATGAAATCGTATGCACAGAACCGATTTTTATAAAATTTTCATGAATACTAATTTAATTCTTGAGGAATTACTTTGGTTGTCACTCTTACGATTACATTTTCAGCACTTTTGGCAAACATGTACAAAAGTAATTACTACCGCTCCTCGACAAAATTGCTTAATTTTGCCAGTCCTTCTACATTATTGCCGTTTCGCTGGTCTAATATATACTTTACGCAGGTATATTATATATATAAAGTTCTTAAAGAATTTTCAAGGCAAAGCAAGGCATAGATTCATATAGCATCGTCCATTGTGTTTAAAATAGTTTTAATTTTAAATCAACTTTCAAAATAAACTAATTAAAATTAACACAATGAATAACTTCAAGTTTATTTTCTGTAAACCTTTCTGTTTTAAGCACTCTGTCTTTGCCTTTACTTTAATAGGTAGGTAAGTACTTACTATTTTTGAGGAAATTAAAATATTGTTGTACTAATTGGCTAAATTTAAAAATAATATTGAGAAGCCAAGTAAAACAATTGAAATTTTTGCAATGAGTAATCACCCGAAAAGTGTGAAAAGGTATTTAGAAATAATCATAAATATTCTCAATTATATCACAGGTTGATTATCATAAAATTTCTCTATATATATAACATTTTTCGTTAAATATTCATCACCTTTAGCCTTATTCAGTGCTATCGGTGATTTGGATTTTAACATCAACGAATCTTCGAACTCGAGAGAAGACAACATGTTTGGATCGATTTTCTGTAGCTGCTTTTAATTCATCTTCAGCTAAAATTGCAGCTGCCCGTATATATATTTTGGAAAAAAAATGGATACATTGAACATTACAACACCATTACATAAGGACCACATTATATTGCTTCTACAAATATTATTTTTAGATTTATGTAATCGTTCATTTAAGGCTGCTTCATCTTCAATTATATACAACTGGTTGTATTGTGTGATTTATGACCTTGCAACGGAAATTTGCCCCCCTATAAGTGAAAACTCTTGGACGGAGTGTGGTCAAGTTAAAATTTATGAATACAATGGCAAATGCTCAATTATATTGCCGTATACTTAGCGTTAAAATAATTAGCATTAGGAGTATTGCCTTTGTATAAATCTAATAATTATAACCTATTAGCGTGGTAGAGCCACGCTTCGATATGCATGTGTCGGCTCGATCGGAGTGAGCGAAACTTCACCTGCGCTGTGTTTCACCGAGTGAGTAAGGATACCGAAGGCCCATAAGATGTCTGGCAGCAGTTGGATGCGTAAAACCCAGAATGGGTGTATTGAAAAGGCCTATTTGGGGCAGTGGACTGCGGTAGGCTGATGAAGATACAATTTTCATAATTATTTAACTAGAGACTAATCTTACTAGAGATTATTTTTGAAATGTGACATCATTAACTACTATATTACAACATTATTATCAGTATTACGTATTTACATAATAAACATTGTTCTAGAACAAAATAATTTTGAATACAATCTATTGGCCTATTTCTCTTGAATAATATCGCATCGGTAATCGGAGGCCGCATCCGGAGTCACATCCGTTCTACTATAATCCATATATTACAGCGCGACCGGTAGAGGTTATAAATTAGACGATTAATAATAGAGGATAGGCTGTCATCAAAGTATCCACTGATAGGTGTGAAATTGAATATTTTTAACTTTATTATAAAATTTAATGTTGAAAACCGTTTCAAAATAATCTACAAAGATTAATAATACTACTAGTAATTTATCATTAATAATAATAATACCAATTATAGTCGTTCCAATACTTTATTTAACTTTTGACAGATCACGCACATAAAGTTTTGTAATAATTTTTGATACAATGTACTACAGATAATACTGTACTTTATGGGCGGGCTCCGCCTACTTAGGGATGTGTCATTCGTAATTAATGACCACAGACTATAAAAACGGTTTTGAAATAAATCGATTATCGATTATATTAATAAAACATACAATAAAATTATTGTGATTATATTTTATATCAAATCACGTAAAAAGCTTTATTATTTTGCATTAAAATGCCCTAAATGTCTCTGTTTCAATGCATAAATAATTTGCGTAATGAAAACAGTTCCATCGTACTCGTACCTAGTAATGGGATCGAATGTATTCGCCGCAAATTAATGAATCTAAAATAATTGTTTAGACTTACTATAGTTGGTTCAAATAAAAACTACCTGCGGTACCTACTTGTAATGAACAGGTACAAAATGTTGAAATTCGTAGTAATTTACGGATTAAAAATAAAACAACCAAAAGAGGTACTGTAATACTAATTTTAATTATAAAGAATCGTCTTCTTCGTATGACCAGGAATCATCCTCACTTGAGTTCTCAGTAATATTGATTATCATTTCTTGGATAGATAAATTGTCGAATGCAACATCCCGATCCCAATCCGACATTATCACCTTTGTTTTTTCTACAACATTCGCCCAGTTTTCTGGAGTTACTTTTTCACACGCATTTTTCAGTAAATTCAGCATTTTTCTTGCGGTGAAAGGAGGAGTTGTATTGTTCCTCGCAGCATATCCTTTAACTTGTGCCCAGATCATTTCAATTGCATTATATTGGCAGTGATATGGGGGAATTCTGAGGACGGTATGCCCATGCTCTGCTGCCATTTCATCTATGACGTATCGTTTTGGCAGCTTCTTTGTTTTTAATATCTTTACTAACTCTACTTTTAGTAGGGACTCATTCACCTCTTCGCCATTGTCACGGAGCCAGTTTATAATTTCATGTTTTTTGTTGGCCTGTGTTGGTATTTTATTAATTTGACGAGAGTGATAAGGTGCATTATCAATAAATATTATTGATGGCTCTTCGAGTGATGTAAGCATTTCTCTGAACCACTTTTCATACACGTTCGAATTCATCTCCTCATGATAATCTCCTGTTTTCTGGGATTTAAAAGCTAATAGAGCGCCTGGCACAAATCCTTTTACTGTTCCTGCATGACAAATAATCAGTCGTTCGCCTTTTCCCATTGGTACTGTAGAAGTGGAGCCAACGGTGTTGTCAGTCCAAGTTTTTGACAGCGTATGATTCGCATTGAGCCAAGTTTCATCTGTGAAAACAACATTCGACCAATCTTCTATTTTTTTTGCTTGTCTTAAAAAATCGCATCTATACAAAGCAATATCATTGCGTTCCATTAAAATTTGTCGTTTGTCACATTTTTGGAATAACATTCCAATGTCTTTCAATACCTTTGTCAGAGAAGATTTTTGACCACGGAACAAACCACTATTTCGAAGAGATTGTGTTAGTTTTTTTAATGTTGGAATCTCTTTTCTTTGGTAATAGTCGTATATATGACGACGAATAGCATCAGCGTCAAAATTGTCAACGGCTGTAACTTTACTAGGCGGACGTTTTTTCTTAGGTGTAGATAGCTTATTCTGTTCCATGCCACTGCTGCCGTAGCCTTCTTTTGTTATTTTTGCCACTGTTGGAGCACTAATACCTAATGCTGCTGCAACACGGTCTCTAACTTGAGTCACTGGTATAAGAGGCCCACCATTACGGCTTTCCTTTTCAAAGTATTCACGTAGTCGCAAGACAAACTCTCTTGTTTGTCCTTTGAGTACTTTCTTTTTTGGCATTTTGACAGTAACGAAGGCAGGAACGATACGCTCAACTCAACCAAACGTGAGAATTCACAAATAAATCAATACGGAGGAATATAAATACTCAACTATATTGAAGGTTACTCATTGAAATACTGTAGATTATTTTGAAATAGACATAGAGAGATTTAATAAAGATCATCAATAGTTTAACAAATACAATATTAACCACTGAATTACAACACAATACAATAATACATTTTGAAAATTCAGTTCCTTTTATATATTTTTTCATGACATAGAACCGTCATATTTGAACAACATTCTTTTAATCCATTTCTTCTTTATTTTGACAAAGGAGGTCGCACATTGAAACACATAGAAATATGAAGTACGAAATTATCTATAAAATAATGAGTTTGTTAAATCGATTAAAACTTCTTAATGCATAAAATCGATCGATGAAAGAAATCGAATAGGTAACGGGTCAGGGTATCACTATTTGATTAAGTATTAGAGCTGTCAAAAGTTAAATAAACTATTGGAACGACTATAGGAATGTCATCTTAAAAAATACTGTCGCTAACATAATTATTACATTCTGGAATATATCATTATTATTATGAAACTATTGTCATATATTGTTGATTGTCTATTTCTATGAGCTACGTACAAAAACTGATAGTAGTTCTACTGTACCGTGAAGTTTTGAGTGAAAAAACCTAATTTCAACGATCAGATTTAAATTATATTATTCTTAACAATCTCTCTTCATTCATCATTATTCGTTGAGAGCGTCACTAAGGAGGCCTTCTCAGAAGTGGATTACTCCTTACTATTTTGGGGTGTGTGGGGTGTACGTGTACGCTCAGGTGTAGCGCTGAGATACCGGCACGGACACTCAAGTGCTTCTCACACGTCCACGTCGACCCTGTATCTGCCGACACGGAGCAGGGAAGAACCTGCTTCCATATGGAGTGGGTCGTGCACCCTGGTAATACAGGAGATTTGAACGGGCGCCACATCACCATACCCCGCATCTCCTGTAGCCAAGTGAGAAGGGCTTGCCCGACTGGCCAATACCACCAGTCGAGTATAACCCACCTACTATCCCGTTTTCCAAACTACCCCCTTGCAACCTAATCCTTCCCCAACCCTCCTAGCATAATCCTGTCAAATTCCCAATTCCCAATCCTATTGCACCACTCACTCATCACTCACCGATTCACTCAACAAATCAATCATTCATTCACCCTCACATTCATCTCTCACCTCATCACACACGGTTCTCCGGGGCCAGCAGGCTGCCCCAGGAGACTATTACGCCTGCCTGCGTTAGTCCTGCGCAGTTGAGCGCCGTAAGCCGGGATGAAGGAATCCTGGAGGGTTGAGCTGAACGGGGTCGGGTTAGTTACCTCCGGGAAGCAACACGCCCTCTTTGGTCTGGAATTCTGGCGAAACGGTAGCCCTGTAGCTAGCCACTATAGGGTAATGGACACGCGTCCCGTACGGTCGAGGTGGTACGGTTCGCAGGCGAGGTTCGGGGGGTGTGTTCTCCGGGAGGGCACGGGGGCTTGGCCATGCTGACGGAACAAGGGCCGGTGGAACAACTGGGGATGAATGTGGATCGTTCTCCCCAGCCGCAAGTCTGCAGTTCCCGATGTCGCGCATGAGTCCCAACCCAACGAACCTATACCTCTCGGGTATTCCTGGTGTCTTTAACGACATCCCCAAAGGTGCGGGCTCCACGGAGGGTGGGAAGCTCGAGAGGTGAAAGATACAAAAAACACAGTTATGGATAAAAAAAGATCCCCTAACCCAATGGTGGACGGTACGGCATCTGCCGGACCTGAAACCCAAGGAAGGGGTCCGGCAGGACCTCCTTCCTCATCACGAGCCTTCAGGGTAGCTTCGGCAACCCTTGGGGCAAAGTGTAAGCAGTCTCGGGTTGGCACCACTACGGTACCGACACCGAAGACAAAAATGACCGCAGGAGGCAGAATGGACACTGGGAGACCAATGGCCAGGACGCCCACTGCGAAAACACCCACTGGCCAGGTACAGGCTTTTACGGGCTCTACGAGCTCGGGCCGTACCCAGACAGTACCCACAGTCGTTCCGGACGAGGCAACCGCCAACCAGGGGCAGACTGCGGGGACGGGTTCCCAATGCAGCGACCCAGCCACGGACCCTAGTCTGTCTGGCTGGCAAGTCGCAAAATCGAGGAAGAGTAAGGGGAGAAAGGCGAAGGGCCTAACACCGACGCCCCAACCCCCAACTTCCTCCTCTTGTGTGGCTCAAAGCAAGCCGCACAAGAGAAACAAAAAGCAGCGTCGCAGGGAGAGGGAGAAGCGACTTACTGCTTTGGCAGGCGCGTCTCCGGTGCCCACCGAAGGGCAGGGCACCCGTCCGCGGGAGGGGGATGGCGGGAGCGCTGAACCCCCAGCGCCGCGTCGTCCGCCCCCTCCCAAGGACAAAGGGACACATACACGACCTCAGGGTGGTAGTACCCAGGGGGGCCGGTACTCCGCCAAAAGGGCGCGTCTCGACGAGACTATATCTCCGAGAGGCGAACCAAAGAGGCGGAGGACCGGACCACCAGGAGAAGCCACTCACGCGGACTACGCAAGTGCACTGAAGGCAGACCTGATGGCGGCAATAACTACCGCCAATATGGAAAACCTCAGCCAGGGCCAGTCCGACGAGGTCATAAAGAGAATCGAGGAGCTGTTGTTCGAGGAGTCGAAGAAGCCGAGCAACAGTACCTCTGAAGGCCCAGCGTTTCGGGGAAGGCCGTTACTGACCGAGGGATCCCTGAGACTCTGGTGCGAAAACCAGCCAACGCTGGATTGGCTTAAACAAAGCGTGGCCACTATAACCCTCTCCACTGGAGACAAGTTAGTGGTAAAGCGCCTGGGCGAGGTGACAAAGCGGGTTCGCTGCGGCATCTTGCTCCCGGGTGCCCACGACGACCACAAAAAAGTGGCACATATGCTGCGATTCCAGAATAGGTGGGCAGACATTGAAAGATGGCTCCTGCTGAAAATGGACAGGCAAGCAACAGATACCTTCGCTATCGTAAGCATCCCGGAGACGGTGGTGAAACCCCTGATCGAACGCGGACGCCGACTCAGCTTCATGCTGGGTACGGTGTACGTGAAGTTCTTGGGTCCCAGCGGCAAGTTTGTGGAGCATCCACCAGCCGAAACCGACTCAAAGGATGCGAATGACACCACCCAACCCATGGACACGACGAAGGGGTCAAAGGATGCCACCGACTTAGTCGTGGCACCTGAACCCCAGGCTCCGGCGCAACCTGTCCCCGCCTCAGACGTGCGGGAGGAAGTTCACCTTCCTCATGACCGCACGGATGATGGGGATGACTGCGCGGAGGAGCAAAGGATGGGTGTGGAGGAGGGTGGGAGCGAAGTAGAGGAGGCAAGTGACTCCAATGGCGCTGTCTCCTTCCTCCAATAGCAACATCCTCCAGGCTAATCTCCACCACAGTCTAACCGCTACGGCTCAGATTCGGAAGTGGCTGGAGATTAACAAGACAGCCATCATATTGATCCAGGAGCCGTGGGTCAATAAAGGCAAGGTCTGCGGACTCCGAAATATGGGAGGTAAGTTGACAGTATACGCGGGACTAGAAAATCCCCGCACATGCATATACACAACAAATGATATAAATACACAGGCCCTAACGAGTTTCTGTTCCAGAGACCTATGTGCCATAAAGGTGCAGGGAGCCCAGGACACCAGCCTCGCGCAGGTTGTCATGGCATCGGTCTACATGCCAGAAGCCGACGACCCACCACCGCACGACTTTACACGGCTGGTCCACTACTGCGAGGAGTCAGGACTCGAGCTAATCGTGGGAACCGACTCCAACGCGCACCATGCCTTATGGGGCATGCCTACAGGAAACGGCAGAGGTAGGAAGCTAGTAGACTACTTGTTTACGACAAACTTAAACATAGTGAACACAGGCTCCGTACCAACATTTGTCAACAGACGAAGCAAGACAATTATTGACTTGACCTTGGCAACAGAAGAAGTAGCGAAACACATCTCGAACTGGCACGTATCTGACGACTTATCGTGCTCGGACCACAGATGGATACGTTTCGACCTTCAGGTAAGCAAATTCAAGGCACCACCCAGGCGGAATCCTAAAAAAACCGATCGCGATAGCTACTCTGTGCGGATCGGTCAGACCCTGCGTCAGGAGGATAATCCACCTAGGATCGTAGGTGCTGTTGAAATTGAAAAGCAAGTAAATTTCCTTACTAACACTATGATGGACTGCTTCCATCAGACATGCCCCCTAACCATCCCACCAGAAGGCCGAACAAACAAAAAGAGCTGGTGGGGGCCTGAGCTGGAGAGACTTAGGCATAGGATGAGGAGGCAACTCAACAGAGCGATGAACACTGGTACAGACCAGGACTGGGATAATTACAAGGCCGCCAAGTCCAGGTACAAAAAACGACTCAGATACAGGAGTAGCAACTCATGGCGGAACTTCTGCACAAACATTGAAACAACGACACAAGCCAACAGGGTAAGAAAAGTTCCCTCCAATAATTCAAACTTATCACTGGGGTCCTTACGAAAACCAGACAACTCCCTCACCAACTCGGCGGAAGAGGCAGAACGTGTACTGGTAGAGACACACTTCCCGGGTTGTGAAATAACCAGTCCAGGAAGATGGCCAGAAGAAGAAACCATTCCAATGGAGGAGGAATGGCAGCTGGCCAATAAGGTAATTGACCCATCCAAAACACAATGGGCAATCGACAGCTTTGACTCATTCAAATCTCCAGGCCCGGACGGGATCTTCCCGGCCCTGCTTAAATGGGGAGGGAGGGTACTCACCCAAAGGCTGTCCCTCATCATGGGAGCCTGTCTTGCACATAAATACGTGCCAAAACAATGGAGAAACGTCAAAGTAATCTTCATACCAAAACCAGGTAAATCTGACTACTCGGATCCCAAATCTTTCAGACCTATAAGCTTAACCTCTTTCCTCCTGAAAACACTAGAGAGGCTGTGCGATAGGTACCTGAGAGAAACGGTGCTACTACATGCACCATTGCATCCGAACCAACATGCCTACAGCCCAGGTAAGTCCACGGAATCGGCACTTCACGCGGTTACAACCAAGATTGAAGTGGCGATCAAGAACAAGACTATGTGCCTAGGCACCTTCATAGATATAGAGGGAGCCTTCGACAAGACTAAATTCGCCAGCATAACAGTAGCACTGGAGAGACATGGAGTGCACACAGTTATGATTGAATGGATAAACAAGATGCTAAGCCAGAGAGTCATCAGACTCGAAGCAGATGTAACTAAACAAGCACTAGTGGCGAAGGGCTGCCCCCAGGGAGGCGTCCTTTCACCACTACTATGGAACTTAGTGGTGAATGACCTCATCACCACTCTGAACAAAAATCACCATTACACCATCGGATACGCTGATGATATAGTGATATTAACAAGCGGTATGCACGCAGGTATAGTATGCGACGTCACCCGCTCAGCACTGGCGGTAGTGGAACGCTGGTGCGTCGACAACGAGCTTTCAGTCAACCCAAGAAAGACTGAAATGGTAATGTTCACTAACAAACGAAATCTGGGAAAATACCGACTTCCCAGGCTGTTCAATACAGAGCTCCAACTCTCGTCTGAGGTAAAGTATCTAGGAGTGATATTCGACCATAGACTGAATTGGAGCGCCCACCTTGACAATAAAATTGAAAAAGCAACAGTCGTATTCTGGCAGTGCCGCAGAATGGTAGGTAAAACTTGGGGATTAAGCCCCAAAATCACTCTGTGGCTCTACGAAACAGTAATCCGACCTATGGTAAGCTACGGCGCGATAATATGGTGGCCACGAACCAAGTTATCCACAGTCGAAGCTAAACTACAACGACTCCAGAGATTGGCCTGTCTGGCGACCACGGGCTGTATGAGGACCACACCGACTGCGGCTCTGGAAGCCATCATAGGTTTACCACCTCTCCACCTCTTCATAAGGCAAGAGGCTTTAGCAACGGCAGCGCGGCTAAAGAGGCAAAATCTCTGGAGACCGCCTAGGATACCGCACACCGAAATCCTCTATGAGGCTATTGGCAGAGAGCCGCTCATGGAGGCGGTGACCGATGCGGTACCCAGGCAATTCGTATTTGACAAAAAATACAAAATACAACTACATGAGGACCCCCCCGAAGTACTCCACCCGAAAGAGTTGAGTGTCTTCACGGATGGATCCAAAACAAGGTCAGGCACTGGCTCGGGAGTATTCTCCGAGGACCTAAACATACACATCTCAACGTCACTAGGAGCCCACAACACAGTCTTCCAGGCAGAGTGTATGGGCATAATAATGGCTGCATATGCGATCACTTCCAGGAGAGTAGCCGATTACCCCATCCGCATACTTTCCGACAGCCGATCAGTCTTACAAGCCCTACAAAATCACTCGACAACATCGGGGCTAGTTTACGAATGCCACAAAGCCCTGACAGAGGTATGTGCCAGTAATAGCATAACTCTGCAGTGGATAAAGGGGCATAGTAACTCACGCGGGAACGATGCAGCCGACGCACTGGCAAGAGGTGGATCGGAAAGAAGGGCAATAGGCCCTGAACCAATACTGCCTCTGCCATCCGCCTGGCTGCGAAGGTCACTGCAACAGAACACCAAGGTGGAACACCAAATGTATTGGTCCAACCTTGGTACCTGCAGGCAGACCAAGGAGGCCCTCCCGACGATCAACCCCAGATTGTCGCGGAAGCTGTTGCAACTTAAGAGGCCGCTGCTCCGACTTTTAATAGGAGCAATAACTGGTCATGCATTACTAAACAAACATCTTTTCACTTTAGGTGTAACGGACAGTCCTCTGTGCAGGGCTTGCATGGAGGAGGAGGAGACAGCCGCCCATGTCATTATGACATGTCCTGTGGTGGCAGAATACCGGGCGAGACACCTCGGATTACCGAGGTCACTTCCTGAAGTCGTCGGCAACGTGAAGGGTCTGCTAGGCTTCTTGGAAGAACTGGGGTGGCACGTGTGAAACCATCCCATCACGCAAAATAGGCGCAATGAAGACGTCGAGTTGTGGAGACCCAGCCCGCGAGTTTCAAGTTCAAGTTCAAGTACTCCTTACTATTAAACTTACTAAAGTGAACCTCTTTTGCGATGGAGCCGCGAAGTATCTGTTTGACGCTCTCGACCGGTTGCAGCGGCGAGCAATCCGCATTGTCGGCAGTCCTGAAGCCACCGAGTCCCTTGAGCCTTTACAGATGCTTAGCGATATCGCCTCTATGGCAGTCCTCTATCATCTTTATCATGGGGAGTGTTATGAAGAGCTCTTCCAACTGGACCTTCTCCCTCCCTCTACAGGACAACATGTGCTGGCCTTGGAAGTCACCGCTTCAAAGTGGTAGACATACGCTCTCGCCTTCATCGACACTCTGTATTCTTAATCCATCATCACACAAAATTAACCATATATAAATCAAGACTGATTGATTTATATATGGAATTGAAGATGCTAAGTGTGGCACTAAAAATTAAAATACATAATATTATTATTCTTGCTCTTCTAAGTTCAAAACAACCAGATCAATTTTGTCGCAGGTGTAGGGTAGGTAATCAGGATGGCGGTAAAGAAACCACGTTATAGTAGCACAAACTTATAATAATTGCCAATGTACATCAACCATTACGGTTAGAATATGAATGTGTCTGAATTATTCTAACCGACGGTATTTTATAGTGTTTGACAGGCCATCAATCAAAAAAATACTTGATTTTTAATATCACCAATTAAATAATGAGGTTGTAATATAATTTATTGTATGCGTGTATGTATAAGATCTAAAGTAACTAGTTATTTATATAAGGTTGGAAGTGTTACTTGACAACACAGGTGATAATTCGGTTTTCCAATACGACCCTGTATTGGGGTCACGCGTGTGGTAACTGTTGTCCCTTCCGCACAAGGAACGATTGTTTCAACAATAGAATCAACTTCGTGGTGGGGCAAATAAAATAAATGAGGTATCATGCTTGTTGGATTCCATAATGTAGTGAATTCATACTTTTCCTCTTTCCTCGAAACTATAATCTATTTAATATTATTTACCTAAAATCAAGCGTTAACTTTGTTGCAACAAACAATTTGAATACCTTCGGGTCATATTTAATGAACATTACAATTAACGACCTGTCTCTACTCATAATTACATCCTTTCACCGAAGGGCGTCATTAAAAAAGTCAACAATAAGGGGCGCCGCGCCGTAGCCAAAGAGCCGCAATAAGACACAATAATACATGGTGCGCAACACAGCCTTTACCCAGGAAATTGGAAAACGTGAGACGCTTACTTGTATACTCAACTCCTTACCTGCGAAGAATTGGGGCGTTGTTGTCTTGTGTTTCCTACATGCCGAATGGTACAATGTCACCGTGAATAAATTCGCATTTTGTCTATTCATTTGTAATAAAATAGTAAAATTACTGTTACCTAAATTCGAGGAATGATAGTTTTAAGTTATAAGTGTGATTTTTTTAAGGAAAACAAGCTGATACTATTCAGAAGTGATTTGTTGGATTCTGCTTATGCTTTCCATCAGGCAGAGAGTCATTTTGGCAGGGTCAAACATAAAATAAGCGTTCCTGCAATGTTTGTTTCATGACGGATTCTGGTATTCCCAAGGAATACCAAAAATCTAGATACTTGTAGCTTTCGGTAGCAGTACTTCATTCATCGCAGTCAGCTGACATCCAAGATAGCAAAGTACTGTTCTCCATTGCCCCATACATGACCTTGAGAAAGTGCACGGAGTTGTTTAAATTTTATACAACTTGGAACCTTCAAAAGTCATGTATGTGGCACTGAGTCATAAACCTTCTAATAACCTGTTCAAAACGTCGCCAGACTTTTACGATTACGACGTATCTGTTGGCTAATGGCCTTGCCTATGATAAGGAGCTCTTTAGTGTCTCGGGTCCCACTTCAACATCCATTCTGAAAAATGGAAATTAACGAATTGTTATTAATATGTAAGGTAATTTTGAATCTCAGGATAAATGTTAGAAGTTTATACGTAGTTAGTAAAGACGTGATAGGTCCCTAAATTTTGGGATCCATGACACTATCTGATTTATGGAGTAAATGAATAATTCCAGTGGTTAAAAACTGGGGTAACTAACTCGGATTCTCGCTTGGAATTGAGAAGCCAAATCCGCATGTGAACTTTGGAACCACTAAGACCAAAAGTAGTATCTGGCCCAGGTGATTACCAATTCGGCAATGAAGGGACTGTGCATAACTTACATCATTTTTATCAATGGTAATGGGTTTCATTGGTGTTTTAGACTCCCATGCTCCCGACACCAATCATCTATTGTATAAGTCACAGGCACTGACCAAATGTTTACGCCAAAATGCATTTGTGGCATTTTTGTTTGAAAATTGCTCATCACTCCACACACGGACTCTGTTTCTCATATTTTCGATACACCCACTTCTCATTTCCTTAGAATATGTGTCCATACATAAACTTCTTGGTTTAGAAAGTCTATGTGCTATGTGCCACATGACATTTACTGTTGAGGTAGTCGTCAATGGTAAATATAGGTATAGTCCCAAAGAATGCCTGCTTCACAAAATGCATTACTTTCGGTCGCATTTTACCCATTCGAAAGCTAATTAGCTTACCAATCAGTGTCCTGGTTTCGGCAATACTACGTTTGATTCGACACTGCCAAGCTGTCACAATATTTTTAGATCGAATAGTAGGTATATGTTCTACGAATTTAACACCAGCTACCCGAGAAACGGCAATAGCCGCACAGTATAGAATGGAATGTGTATCACTAAGACCTTTACTATTAGTAAATAATCCGGTAATAATGAATCCAAGGCACTCATCTGCGCTAACTTTCGTTTATGAACGAGCGAACGGGATAACCGGGGTCTGGTATTACAGTTTACACATCGGTATTCCTTAATCACTTATTTCAAGGCTATAATTTCACTGTTCACTCTATTGTGGTTACTCCGGTATGTTGTTTGCCATATTCACAACATATGATGAAGAAGGGAAAGTTAAGCTACTCCGTATGTCAGAGCGTATCCTCTCAAGTATGGTATCATCCAGCAGGTGACATTGCTGTATAGCTCTCACTTAAGTTCCTAAAACAGAGGGACTCGTCGAACACGGTACTCAGTAATATTTAATAATATTTATTTAATTGACTAATACATGTGTTACAGTGTAGGACATATGATTTAAAATTACCGTTACGCAATACTACGACTAAATTACACTAGTGTAAAACTAAGGTCAGGATATTTAATTATACATTTATTAAAATTTTGATCAAATACTTTAATCGATGCCTTATGGTAAATCTGTGTTTTTAGGAATCGTTTGACTTATAATTTGTAAACTAGTTACTAAAATTAGTTTTTTTTAAATTTGATAAAGATTTAAGAGAGAGATAAAGATTGAGTATAAAAGTTCCAGATTAATACAAAATATTAAATACTACAATATACAAAAAAAAAAACTACAAATTTGTGCCCGTGAGAAAGCAAAACTCAAATTGTTGTGAAAGACTACTTCAATGTTTCCAACATGTTTTCGGTGTTTGCATAATAAAATTTACCTAAATAGTCAAATAGTATGACCTTATATTTTTTATTATTCCTGGTGTATATGTTTAGTACCTTATTAATCCTATTGTAAAAGAAAGATCCTACAAAGAAATGGAATCAGAATCTACGAACAAATTTAAGGCTAGCATGAGTCTGGAGCTTAGTATGTCCTTCCTTCTCGTATCTAACGGTGTATGGGGTTATAGGGAAGTTCATTGTGCTGTTTTAAAATAGTGAGTAAGATAAATATCTGTCGGACTGTTAGTACGTTACAAGCCATGTAAAACTGGTGTGTGGGTAATATGAACGGGCGGGAAGTTGCTCCCTTAAGCAAGGCTCTTTAAGCGCGTTCTAAGGACAACAAAATTGCTGCACCATCCCAATATGTGATGCTATTAGATGTTTAGCAAACTAAAATGATCATCTTTATTTACTGCTGACGTCAGCCTATAGATCCTTGAAAGAAAAAATCACGGGGTGTGACACATTTTAGTAGCTTGCCGTGCTGTTGTGATTAATAGGATCTAAGCAAGCAATGTGGTCATGGCTGCTATTTGAGTTTTTGGTCGTCTTAGTTACCTCTATTATTTCACGTCAAACATTGCTTTTTTCATAGCTGCTACATATTTAGCTCGGAATATGCTTTCCGAATTTACCATACATGAAAAGACCGTCATTGGTTCTAACCATGACACGATTAAATATCTTTTCTGTGGTGGAAAAGTCTTTCCTTCCTAAAGAATGTGGCGAGCACCAATGACGCTTCATTTAGACACTGAGTAAGAGGCGTGGTTCCCGCCCCTCTAGGTTACTGGCATGTTGTTATGGCCTAGGCGTATTTAAATCCAATCGAAGTTTGAGCGCAGCAAACATGTCTTAATATGGTCCCATGGTCCCATATCAATTATCAGGGCTGTCAAGAGAGAAATACAGGTAGGAAATCTCATTTGATCTGGTGATCTCTAGGCAAGCTTCTTTAACGACTTTTGTTATAGAAATTTCATTCCCTTTTGTCCAGTTCATGTTTTCAAGAGCTTTAATTGGTATGCGCGACAAAATCACGAGCAGCGAACAAGTTGTAACCTACAATACGAATAATATCGATGTTTTATTATAATTATAGCCGGCGTAACCCTTGCACTATATTTGGTTTTAGGCAGCAAATTTGCGTAATTAAAAAACAAGAAATCGTTTTTTTGTTACTACGTTCCTTGGTCATAAACATGAAGAAAGAGAGCAAATTAAAAAAATCCTAAAATCGCTATTTATCATTGAGTTACGGGAGTAAGAGCATTCGGCACAGTAAACAAAAAATATTCAAACGCGTTTTGGTAAAATGTAGCAGTTACGACCTTTTCTGTTTTCTTCCATCGAAATAGTTGCTAAAGGCTTCTGTATTTTAGTTTCCCTTTGATTTACAGCCGCCTGGTAGGCACACCTGGCACTGTGCCATAGTATATTGATTGGCACTTTAAAATGTTACAATTTAAAATATGAATTTCTCGGACAAATTGGCAAATACTAAGTGTTTGTGGCGTTTATGTTATTGATAAAACAGAAGATCGATATTTTTCGAAATCATTGTTTTATGTTATGCCACAAAAATGTAATATCTTAGTATACTCCAATTAATGAGGAGACGAGTTTACAGAGCTAGCGAAGAGAGCTAGAAAAAATATGTTATTTATTTTGCATTTTGGACATCGGTCAATCCACGGGCCCATGCTTAAATTTAACTTTGTCCTTTTCCATTTTTATGCATTATAATAATAATAATAATTTATTTCAAGTTGAACCATAACACTATTTTATACAGACATAAAAATGTAGATTTAGGAAAAACAATGGCAGTTTCAACAGTGTTTTCGTTATATTTTTTATAGTTTGAGGATCTTTCACCGTTATCTATTCAGCTTCGTATAAGACACATTGATTGAGTGGAATAGAATGCTACTTGGATAATATTTTTAAATTGGCAATTTTTATTCTTTTTATAACATTTATACCCTCCAATAGTTCCAATATGTAGAATGCTACTTCAGGCAGGTGTTCAAACTGAGTATTGACTTCCGTTGTTTTTTACTCGTTTCTAGAACATTTCTGAGTTGTTTTATTATTTTATTATGTTCCAAGTAATTTCCTAAATAAAAATTTTGTTCATCGTTTTTCCTATTGTAATTGAAATGTCATGTCCCTCCATCGAAAAGGGAGAATATTCCAAGCAGGTGAGGTGATCACGCCTGGCGGGCTGCGACACCCACACTTGATGTTGGGATATTGCTTATAAGGTAATTGGCGTGAGAACTAATACATCGCGATACAAGATTAGTGGTTGCTTAATAGTTCGTTACTTCGTACTTCGGTGTGTCTGTGATAGATGACGCTATAATACGTTTTTTATTGCACTGTATATGGTATTCGCCATATCACTATCGTAGATATATGATAGTCAGCTGTCTTCATTACAATTTCATGGCACTAACTTTTTTTTTATATATATATACGAGTATGAACCTGAAAATAAGTGTAAATGTGACTTTAGAAAATTATAGAAATAAAATGTCAACACACTGAAAATAGGTCAATTATTTACGTGTTCGTGGATCAATCATTGATATATTGATATGGTAGCCATCGTCACCTTTCCAATGCAATATTGGGTATTGTAATGCATCGTAACTACGATGAAGTTCCAAAACACGTTGCAATTTCTCATTTCTGCGATGAAGTACAATATTACGGGATTGAAACTGATCACCAAGAATTACAATTGCAACCTCATCAATAGCCGGTGCATTGAATCGCCTTGCATGCTCTTCAAAAGGTGTTCTATCATTCTTCATTACGATTTTGTGATTATCAGATGGAATACGATCGAGAGCAATTTTGAACAATTGAACTAATGCGTTATGCTGATGGAAAAACCTTTGTAGCTCACGAATAATTTCTCGTCTTTCATTCAAAACAATTGCACAACGTTGATACAATTCTCGATTTTCATTACCAATAAAATAAATTTGCATAAATTGATGATCAGCGTCAAGGTATGGCAATAACAAACCAGCTTGATGATAAATCTGGTCCTGAATCTGTATTATGTATGGAATTTTAGGTAGATGTTGGATCAGAGTTTTTAAAACTATCGAATACTTTCTGATTTAGAATAATATAAACATGGGACAATCCTGTTAAAGTATATACCTTAACGTCGGCATAAAAATATCTCTAATAATTTTAGTAGCACCAAAAGAAGTCATTTGAAATGCCGAATTGTATTGTTGAATATGACTCAAAAAGTGCTTCGATGTTTGAGATGTCCCAAAAATAAATGAATACCATGGTTCGGATAGAGTTTCTAATGATGATGAATCTCACTTTGCCATTAGCACAACACATGCCGGGCGTTTCATCTGGAAAGTTAGCCGCATCACAATGTGGACATATTGCGTCCATCATTACAGTGTATTCGTACATACTATAATCGATATGACTGATATAGTTAAAAGCAGAACGCATCATTTCAGTTAAAACAGTGCGACGTATTCGTGATCGCCGTGCAAGATTCAGTACAGGTACAGGGTCAACAGATCTCATTTCGTGCATTAAGTTCACGCTGCGAGGCATTAGCTTGTGTGCTTTTATCTGCAGTCTGTGATCGTCTTAGTAATGCTACATCATTTGCATTCCGCGTTTGCCGACCTATATCTGCTAGTCTGGCTCATGGCATTTTTCCTTCATACAAAAAAGAATAAATAAAATTAAAAACAAATTGCTACATTAATAGTGGTGTATCAGTATTTATACATGTGTATGGAAATATATTTGACTGCATACGTCAATGTATATATAAAAATGTGATTAAATAATCTGACGACGGACGATCCGTGTCCGAGGCAACAGGATTTTTTGACGTTTTCTTAAACGGCTATTCTAGACATTTACACTGTCATTCGTTGCATTGAGACGCTCTCAGAAACTTAGAAAAACCGAGTGTTTTTCCTGGTGTTTTCTACGAGTTTCAAAACAGGACGTTGAGCGATACAGAATGTACTCCTTGAGCACACCTGGATTACCGCACAAACTCTGAATCGTAACATCCTCAGCATGGTCGTTAAAATCTAACTATTTGGGTAAGGGCACCCTCGCCTTGCGTCAGTGAATATCATCTGAGAAAACGGAACATGGTTGTTGATAATCATGCATGTTGGTGAAGAATTCAATTCTATCTCATCCCAAATGGGATGAGACCTTGAAAAAAAAAGCCTTATTTTTTTAAGTTAAAAGAAATAGCCTATTAACTTGAGAATTTCAGCAGAGTGCAGTTGTAATACCGACACACTACAAAGAACAAATTCGTCGTCTTGTCTTATGCAAATTAAAGGTGCGAAGTTATTACTTGTGTGAAGAAATTCTTTGAATCAGAATTATTAAATGAGAGGCTGTTAGTTCACTGATTTTCAAAGTTTTAACACGTCAAAATTATGATTATCTCACTGATGCATATTTTCAGTTCACTCAAAAAGCGTGAACAAACGGTAAATATTTCGATACTCGTTTGTTTGCAACAATGTAAATGGATTTTAATATATAGAATAGTTACAATGATACAATACTTATTCACTGAATCGATATAAATCTTAGTGTGCTAATAAGAATATTGCACTGTGAATCGAATTTCTAGACTTTAATAATAATAATTTGCAGATATTCAGAATTCATATGATTATATAGGTTTCTGAAGAGCCCATTATACGACTTTATTCCTAAAATAAAATATTGTGGTAATAAAACATCATTCTACTTAAAATTGTAATATATTTGTTTGTTACATTTTATTATGTTATACAGGTCTTGGGTATGTTCCTAAGAACAATAAAATTTAACATACCCGTTTTTTGGTAAACCAAGAGGAAAGAAATTACCGTGGTCAGCTGCACCTAAAGGCTAGAACTACTACTATTGAAGACTAGACAATGCTTTCAGCACGAACGAAAGAACCCTCTCATAGAAGTCTAAGCGGCCTAATGATGCAGAAGTATCTCAGTTGCAGGCTGCCATAGTGTGGATAACCATGTTGGATTGTCTGCATTCACATTGAGTATAGTGACCACTACTCTTGGATTCTATTCATACTTTCCATCAGGCAGAGTAGGCCCAGTATGGGTCCAGTATGGACCCAGCAACGATCTAACTACGAATAGACACTCATTATCATCGTCTCCTTATCTTTAACCTAAATTTAATTGAGATCGGAGATATCAAATTCCATCTCTTCTTACTTCTTTCCTAACCATACCCTATTGCAGTCTTTTCTTTTATAATATGCATAATAGATTATTTTTCAAAGCCACGTAGTTAAATACTTTACCATATGTGTTCTGACTTTTCAAATTCACTTTTATATGAATAAACGAACGAAACTTAAAATAGGTATTTGTCCTATAATTGAACGTATACTAGCCGTTTTAAATTTATTTTAGTCAACGTATTTTAGTCTTTCATAAAAATATCGAGTTTTTGCCTTTATTAACCGTAGAAGGTTTCTATTGAAAGGGAAAACGTTTTGTTTATTTTAACAGTATGTAATATCTATTTACTCTTGTATGTTTTACACATTTAGTATATAAGTTTGTAAAAAAGCTGCACTTTACTTTTAAAATATTATTTCGTAATATGGATTCCTATATAATAAATTCAATTTAAAATCTTCTATGTTATGTTGAGTAGTTTCACATTTTTGACTAACTGTAACTTGTACTGACCTTTAACCCTTTCTCTATGTATGACGATAAAATACATCCATGCCATCCAATAATATTGACACGAAGAAGTAGATTAACTCAGCTTCAAATTTATTAACTTATGTGCTCCCGGTGCACCATTAATTAGTCTTTGTAATATCAATTTACTAGGTCTACAAATGTATCGTATTGAAAAGTTAGCAGTTAGACAAACAAATATTACAACAGAGCGGAGCGGGCGTGTAGTTATATATAATTATAAGCGTGGCTAGTATTATTATAAACGAATAGGTAGTATGGAAAAGGAAGGTCCTTATTCGCTATTTTAAAGCATTTTGATTTACTCTTTTTTAATTACTATTTGTTAATATATTGCCCTCTTGTTAATATGTAATTAATTGAGATGTCAATAACATCGCCAATAATTAATCTCGTTAATGAGTTTCATGTAATTTCGTAATTACAATCAATTATCTTTTTTAATTTATTTAAAACATTAATAATACTATAATAACATCATGTTCTAATACATGTAAGTCATAGTCATAGTCATGTAATAGCCATCAATACAGAGTGCCTTATTTAAATAAGAAACTTATCAGTATCTTCAACGATTTGCCTGACAATAATATCTTAAGATGTTTATAATCCCATTTTAACTTTAATTTTATTTTACTTTTTGATTTTACTTTAACAAGTAATATATAATATATTATTTTATTTTTTTTAAACTCCTCTATAACACACCTAAGACACATTTTCCTTTGTATTGGTGTAACCAATATTCAACCAATTTTTGAAGAAAATAGATAAGTAAATAAATCTACCATGAATTGGTTCTAATGTCAATCTATTATCACACCACAACACGTAATCATTTCTCATTTCCGGTAGAGACAAGTCAATGTTTGTTTACGTATTTGCGGTCACGCGTCCATCTACTAGGCTAAATAAAACAAATACTGTGTTTACCGCAGGTCAAATCTATTGAACCTTCAGTGTAATCTGAGAGATGTTTTTCCTTTGGATTTTGCAATTCTGTATGTATCGTATTTTTTTTTCATACCCCTTCGTATACGTAATATGTATATATATCATATACAACGTGTCCCAAAACTCAACGATAAGCCGGTACCAGAAGGTCGGCCTGCTCGTGACTACTCGTGAAAAAATGATAAAAATAATTATCTTCTTTTTTTTTTAAATTACGAAAAAAAAACTAAAATTCTTAAAAATTTACACCTCTTAAGATATTTTTAACTACCATTACCACAATTTTCTAAATATTTCAGATTTTTTTTTTGTATCAGCATCCTAAGTAACACCGTTATCCATCACAATCCTTAGAAAACTCATAACACTTGTAGATTTTACACGAAAATTAATGAAAGTTTTTTCTTTTCTTCAAAACTCTAAAAGATTTTTCTTTAAGGGCAATTTAACTCATCGTGGTGTAAAAAAAATGTATGGTCACTACTATGGCAAATGTTTTAAAAAAATTACGCATCTAACCATGAATCTGGTACAATACTTCTTGAAAACCAACCACAAAATAAAAATGCAAATTATTTATCTAAACATAAACCAACATTCATGAATTGTTTATAGTACTAAATTTTTGACAATATTTAAGGTTTTTGTCGAATTTTTCGTCAACCCTTATTTTGGTAGTAACTTATTATACATAACTAGTTAGATCTCATCTAGATCTACCTAGTTTATAGCAAATTACATAAGTCCGGTAAATAGAAGTTTGAAATTTTTTACATACAATTATAGTACTCAATTTTACTACCTGCACACAGAATGCCTGCCGTACTGCTATTCAAGCGAGGTTTGTGAGATATTGTAGGGTAGGAGGATTATACTAATATATTTTTGTACGTAAGTGAGATTCAAAATTATTGGGAATGTTGAATAAAATAAAACAATTTAATAAAATGTTTATACATTTCTTGCGTTATCAACATTACAGTAAATGTTCAAACTGTTTGACGCCGGCATTAATACAAGCATTTTTTGCAGTTTCCCTCGTCCGATCTAGACAAATGGGGTGTCGTTCGACGGGTCTCGGTGAGACTTTTCCAAAAATGCAAAAATTAAAATTCTAAGACTAAGAGTCATCGAGCTATTCGACAAAAACCTCAAAAAATACCAAAATTTAAGTTAAAATGTAAAAAATTTCAAACTTCTATTTACCGGACTTATGTAATTTGCTATAAACTAGGTAGATCTAGATGAGATCTAACTAGTTATGTATAATAAGTTACTACCAAAATAAGGGTTGACGGAAAATTCAACAAAAACCTTAAATATTGTAAAAAATTTAGTACTATAAACAATTCATTAATGTTGGTTTATGTTTAGATAAATAATTTGCATTTTTTTTTTGTGGTTGGTTTTCAAGAAGTATTGTACCATTTTAGATTCATGTTTAGATGCGTAATTTTTTTAAAACATTTGCCATAGTAGTGACCATACATTTTTTTTACACCACGATGAGTTAAATTGCCCTTAAAGAAAAATCTTTTTGAGTTTTGAAGAAAAGAAAAAACTTTCATTAATTTTCGTGTAAAATCTACAGGTGTTATGGGTTTTCTAAGGATTGTGATGGATAACGGTGTTACTTAGGATGCTGATACAAAAAAAAAATCTGAAATATTTGGAAAATTGTGGAGATGGTAGTTAAAAATATCTTATGAGGTGTAAATTTTTAAGAATTTTAGTTTTTCTTTCGTAATTAAAAAAAAAAAAAAGATAATTATTTTTTAACATTTTTTCACGAGTAGTCACAAGCAGGCCGACCTTCTGGTACCGGCTTATCGTTGAATTTTGGGACACGTTGTATATAACAAATGTTTTCACTAGACGATGGTACTGATTACACCATATTAAATTAGTTACGTAAGGTGGTCCATCCATGTCTGTCTGTTCATACGATGTCGCACAGACTGAGACCAGTATTTTAAAAGACGTTTCAAGTATCCGTTAAACTCTGATCACCTGATATTAGTAATATTAGTTTTCAGTTTTCATCAAAACTGAAGCGTCGCTCTTATTATATATATAGAATGTGTTTTAAGTTATACTCAGCTGAAACTTCTCTCTATAATTTATTTTAAATCAGTCTATTTTGGTTTCGTTTCGTGGCACACAACAAATTAATAATAATAATCTTTATTAACATTTCAGTTTTTACACATTTGTGTGTCGGTGTTAGCCGCACTAGGCTTAGCCTGTATTTACGGCAAGCAAAATAAACAATAAATGTGATAAGCATAATTTATATGTTATATAGCTATTGGTTTATACATAATACAATATTGGCGAGTGACACTAATAAGAACCATCTTGCCAAAAATTAGATATTATAAATATGAAATAAAAATGAGCAGATATTAGCTATAATGGAACGTTCAAATTGTTATCAATACTTGTCATGATGAATTATAAAACTATGTTATTGTGGTGAAGATTTAAAAATAGAAATCGTTCTTTCTCTATAGCTATGTATAAGCTATCTCTCACTTGAGTATGGATGGGTGCATCTCGTTTTATGTGATGTTCAATAATAAAATCTCTACTTAAGACCCATTTTAAAACTGGATTTATGACCGAGATGCCTTTTAAAATACGGGCCTGAGACACATGTCATGTCATTCTAATCAAACCGGCGATGTAATAAAATAACTCACCCTTTCAAATAATATAGTCTATTATTATTTTAAATAAATTTTAATGTTATTTATTTTGTAAGTATTTACTTATATACTTTACAGATATTTTTACACGTTGGTATATAACTAGGTGTACTTATGATGGGTCTGCGTCAGTATTTTAGTATCATAGCTATGCATTAGTCGCTATAGTCCAAACAGGTGAAATTTTCTCTTTTACTTTTACTTATAACCGTTTGTCTGTAGTTTTACTATATGATATTTAATACC
Organism: Spilarctia lutea; assembly: GCA_916048165.1. Taxonomy (NCBI): domain Eukaryota; kingdom Metazoa; phylum Arthropoda; class Insecta; order Lepidoptera; family Erebidae; genus Spilarctia; species Spilarctia lutea. The sequence goes on from OU696490.1 coordinate 2,950,260, forward strand.
ATCAATAGGGATGAATAACATTCAGTATCAATATATTAACTGTAGAGGAAATCTATCAGAAAATAATTAGGGCCAATCAGGAAAAATACATCATTCATTTATTCGTGTCGCATAATTATTCTAGAGAGGTAATCCAATACAGAAGAAAGCTTAAAAGCTTTCGTCGTAGATTGGATCATTTAAAAAAGATAGACCTAGATAAGTGTGTGTGTGTGTGTGTGTGTGTGTGTGGGTTTGACATATTTACACGTTTTTGTAGATATCATGACGTGTCAGACAGGCTATCGCATATATTTTAATTGTATTTCAACTTCTTGACTTGACTAATGTAGTGTAACGTAATTGTGTGTAGTTACAAGGTAGCCTATACTATCATAAGTCTGAACGAAATAGCAAAATGAATTAGTAGGCGTACGGCTTCACTCACAATGCTGAGTAATTCTTTATTTTACTGTCCTATTAATTCTGTTATGCACCGAGTAAGTTGGCACTGGGCAACTTACTTGGCCAACCGACCGGCCCACTATGCAGTTAAGAGGACTTAACTTTCCTGTTGACATTAACGTTAAATATTGTATGGCAGTTATTGAATAAATATATGGTACTTATTTGTTAAAAAAAATAGTACTTTCCACATAATAATGTTATCATCATTATCGCACCCAATAAACGTCCATTGTTTTGCCACCAGCACGCACCAACCCATTCATGTTTTAAAATAACTCAAATTTATCACTATTTCGAAAATAAAAAAAATGAACAATATAAATCTCAAAATCAAATCATAATTATCTTTACTAAGACAACCCATCGCTATTTGACTGTAGAAGTGACATGGATAATTTCTGAGACAGGAATATTTGAGTAGAACCAAGTCATGTTTTAATTTTATTGTTTTCATCTAGTACCAACAAATTCACTAAATGTATTTGATTTTAGTAAAATGTTGAAGCTTTTAACAAAAAAAAAATCACACAAATGACGTAAAAACTCAGTTCGTAGTATATTAACCCACATTTTACGGTTCCATTGAAATATTCAAAAAGCGTCCGCGTATATGCGGTGTGGCCCTATCACGATATACGGTTTAATGGTCACATCGAAGCGTAAAAATGTATACAAGTACACTTCGGACCCTAATGTCCGCATAAAATTTGTAGGCTGCGACATTAAAGACTGCCTCTTTATGGGCTAACAACACCTATATATAAAGCATACTCCCATATAATAAATAAGGTCGGAAACGGTTTATAAGGTTATTAATCTTATATTATAATATATTACCATTACAATTCAAAATATATTTACAGAATTTAAACGCCTTCTAGATAGATATGAAGTACGATGCGTTCCTAGTTGTTCGCCCAGTAGATGTCCGAGAGCAACCATGAGGAACATTCTATTCCTGTTCGTTAACAAAACATTGTGATTGCATTAGTTATCGATATTGAAAAAAAAACATTCCGTAACATTGTTTTATTAATAATTATAAATTAGAACATCAAATTCATTTATTGAAACAAAAAAATATTTTATTAATTGCTAGCTATTTTGAAACTTAACCCAAAACATTTGGATAAACAATATAATAATTTAAAAATAATAGTTCTCTAGACTAGAAAGAGAATAGAAATGAAATCTGGTCACCGGAATTGTCTTTGTACCACAGATATCAAATAAATACATAAGAGTGTCCTTCTTTATATTTGGTTCATCTGAATTTCCGGTAATTTTAACAATTTCAATAACATTAATTTTTGAGACAAAATTGCTACAATTTTTTTTATGTGTACCGATGCGCGCTAAAAAAATAGGCCACCAAAATTTTGATCTTGTGTTCGCTGTTTTTCTTTGACCGGCACATTATTGCATTCTTGTATATTATTTGAAATAATGTTGTCTTCAACAGATACTTAACAACAGTCTGATTATAGCACAGGTAGTGAAAGCTCAGTAGACGGCCGTGATTAAATTTAACATATAAAATTCCCGAAAAGGCTGGACCAATTTCTAACACGTGTGCTCTTTTTTTTCTTTTTCTTGACACAACGCTATCTAGCCTCAAACTAAGCAAAGCTTGTACATGAAATCTAAATAGACTGATGTAATACTTATATTTTATATACTTTTTTTTTAAATACATGAATATTATTCATAGAAAAATATTTTCAAAGCGTATAAACGTTTAGTCCGACCCGGGTTAGCGCATTGAACCCGAGACCTCAGCACAACAGTCGCAAACGCTACCACTGCGTCACCGAGGCAGTCAAAAATATTAAAGTGAGATCTAAAACTAAAGCCCAACGAAAACTGATTAATAAAACGGAGTCAGCGCTATTATAAATTCCTTCTCGAATGTTGATTCTACCAATAGAGTAATTAATTTCTCTAGAACGGTTTTAACTAACATTTTCCAGATAGAATAATTTCTTTGGAACTCATCAATTTTCCAACTTCTGTTCAAGCCGTTAAGATGCTGATACTTTATTTATTAGTTAAATCATATAATTAATTAATTACAAAGTTGAGTGTATGCTTCGGAAAATGTGGTGCCGGTCGAACGGAATGATGTTATGTTAACATTTATCTATTGCATTATGATTTTGAAGAGATTAAAAATTAAGGTTGAGATATTCATAAGACTAATTAACCGGTAACCAAATTAAGAAACAGTTTCATGTAATACTTTAAATAGTTTTTCTTCAAAAGTATTATTTATTCAATTTTAATCTCATTAATTTCCAACTGCCAGTAACGCTCTACCTTGAAACTGTTTAGGCTTATAATCAACCCCAAGAAATCCTTATTTTTATTATTATATAGCGACCTTGATACTATTTAGCATAGAAGCAAGACACGACAGTAGTAGTAGTAGTAGTAGTCATATGATCTAATCTAGAAAAATAAAGATATTTATAACTTATCGACATTTAGGCGACATAAAATAGTAGTAAATTGCAACATGTAGAGATCATCTTGTGTTTAAAGCGAACTCGTCCGGAAATCGTAATGACTTCACATCTCTAAGAAGCCAAGTAGTTTGTCGACTCTCATGGTAAAATCAATATATTTTGGCTTCATGCCAGCCTGAACGTAGGGAAATATGTTTACGGCTCGCGACCTATGTCCTGATCATTGTTTTTGTGCTCAATTGAGACCCAGATGTGCAATCACAAGCAGTTCTTTCTTTTTGTAAAATAAAAAAAAAATTAAGACTTCTAGATTTTTAATCAAAACAACAAAGACATTGTTGAGTTGAGGCTGAAATAGCTTAAGTAAAATCTAAAGCGAGCCGCATTGCAGTATTATTATTTACAACAAGAAGATAAATGTCATACATGTTCCTTGTTTAAAATTGTATATTTTTTGTCAAATTTAAAATACGTGTCGTGTGCATCTGAATCGCCCAGGGCCCATTTTGATTTTTTTGTAAAACGTAATATGATTCTTATGGAAATTAGTTGAAAATAGTAAAAACCTAAAGCAAAGAGTCATAAAAGTACTGTCTCTAGGTGAATGCTTTTTATGTAAGAAAGTTAGTTAAAATTTTCAACAGCTTCAAGAAAATCTTAAATCTGTTGAATACGAAATTACGTATTTATGGCGACAATATATGAGGCCCCTCTATTCAATAACGACTGTAGCCTGCAAAATATGATTTTTTCTAAAGAAATACCTAGGTAACTAAGACTTAAAATTATTTTAGTTAAATATCTCAGTGAGTTGAGAACTAAATAAAAGTAAAATTTCACTAAAACGTCTGAACTGAGGGCTCAACGGTTTTTGGCTTTACTATGGGGTCAACCTCAAAGATTAAGGCAAACTAGACAATTTTTAAACTAAAATTTAACATTCATCCATTGTTTTCAATGCCCATACGTTAAGAGAAAATTTTCTATGTATTGTATGAGAGTATTTTGTGGGGTGGGGGTGGCTATGATTTCTTATTTTTCAGGACGGATAAGTTTGTGTTACATGCCATTGTTATCGCAGTTATTTTAGTAGCAAAGTCAATTGAACAGCATTTATTTGCAAGTTTTTTATTTATTCATTTTCATTATACACACATAAACTGGTAGAAAAAAGAGTTACAATATACAAACATGAAAATCGATGGTCTTATCGCTCAGGGCTACCTCTTCATAACTTTATACGGATCATCAACAACCCATAACATCTCACTGCTGAGTTCGAGTCTTCTCTCAGGAGAGGAATAAGGCCATAGGATATTACAGTAAATAGCAGATAGTAGTTGTAGGATGCACAATTTTAATAACAAAAACAATCACTGTCACAATCAAATGTATTATAATATTTAAATATAAATGTATATTTTTATGTTAAACATATTTACTCTCTAATGTCAATTGCGTTTTCTTGACAATTTAAATACAAGGTTTTTATCTTTAATCATTTTTCACTTACCTGTAAAAACAAAATTTAAAGTCTCCATTTCAGCTTAGATTTGATTTATATTGACGTTTTATTTATTTCTTGGAGTATTTTTCTTATCACATTCTTTTTCAGCTGTCCTAGACGTCACTTTCACTTTCAAAAGACATCAATAAATATCTATGGTCTAGCTATATGTATGATAATATGAAAAGTTTAAAAAAACGAACACTATTTTCTTTACAAACGTGTACATAAATACATATATAGACTAAAATATATCCTATATATGTATAATAAGTAATTATAATGACAGACAATAAGTTTTTACTAACTTTTTAAATACAGGTATGGTTTTTAGCATGACGGATTGTTTCAGGCAAATTGTTCCAGAGCCTTAGTGTTTATGCAGTGAAAGATATATCTGTAAACCGTAAATTCAAATGAATTTCAATTTTCGAATTCTCTGATGATCTAAGGTCCCTACAATGAGTGTCTTGTAAGAACTGAAAGCGTTCTTTAAGATAAGAGGAAATGTGTGGATAAAATAGTATACTGTATCAAAGAGAAGGAATATGAACATTCAGGCTAAAGCGTATTGGCAGCTACTTGAGTAAACTCACGCTGGTGGCATCATCGGACCTTATTTCTTCAAAAATGAGCTGATTTTCAAAGTAAATTTGGATAATTTCGTAGCGTTGTTCAAGCGTGAGTCTATTCATGATGATTTGTCAGAGTATACTGAAACAAATAAAAAAAAAAGTTTTATCAAAATTTAATTTTTTGTGTTACTTTTTACAATTTAAAGTTCTATCTAGCTTAAAAAAACACCCGTTATAACTAACTTACATTTAAATCATATTACGCTTTGTAAAAGATGTAAAGTGGGCCCTCTATTCAAATAAAATAAAATATTTTTTTAAGATAATGGATACAGCATTCTCGACGCTTTATGATGGCAGTGGAGACATGCTTGCGTGGTGAGATTTAGCTGGTTTTTCTGAGATTTAGACCATTTTATAGAGTTAATAATGCTAGGTAGTTTCCTCATAGTTTCGACATTCTATTTCTGAATATACAATATTCAACTTTGCTACTGAAAAATATAATTTTATGTTATACTAAAAACTTTACTTATTAATACTGCATGCAAAAAAGTATTCTAATTCAAAAGTAACTAAATTCATATAAAACACACTTACCGGATAATTTAGATTATATTACTCCCTAAATTCAATTTGTATAAGCAAAGCAGATTATTTACAATCATAAAATCTAATTAGTCACGATCCCACACTCACACCGTAATAAATTTATCACATCGTCACAATGTACGATGAATTAGTGCTACAAATCACAAGCGTCCGCCCATTATGTACGGTGTTAGTGGCAGCCGCGAAACACTGATAAGATTCATACAAAGCCGTCCGTCCGGCATCATGACGTCGTTTAGGTACAACCGCACATTATACCCCGGCCGCCGTAACACCGACTTATAACATGATAGCATAAAAATAGAATAAAATTAACATTACAATACAGATTGGAGGGCAGATAAATTGACTGCCTCGGTGAAGCAGTGGTAGCGGATGCGACTGCTGTGCTTAAGGTCTCGGGTTCGATTTTCGGGTCAGGGTTAAATGTTTGCATGACCTGCAATCATTTGTTTCGGAGCTTGGGTTTTATATATACTCGTAAAATATGTATGTATTTACAAAAAAACGTATTTAAGTACGAGTATTATATCAGTTATTTAGTACACAAACACAAGCTCTACTTAACTTAGGACTAGATGGCGTTGTGAGTTAGATGTCTGAAATAAATATTTAAATAAAGATCGCTCCCCCGCTGAGTATCAGTGACAGAGAATGTTTAATCTATATATATAAAAATTAAACCCGTTTTCCGTTGTCACGACATAGCATGAAAACGGCTTGACCGATTTGGCTGATTTTTTTTTGTAGTTTTCTAAGACTCTGTACAAGGTTCTTACGGAAAAAAATATTAAGAAAATCTCTCAGAAAGATTGAAAAATATACATTTAATTTTGCATATTTTAATAAAAACGCGTTACGAATGTCAACGTCATTCAATTTAAAACAACATAACCGCGCTAACAAATGTCAACGTCAATCAATTTAAAACAAAAAAATATGTGGTAATCTGTCACACATCCATAACCGCGCTAAAAATTACGCTAAGGCGGTACGAAGTTCGCCGGGTCAGCTAGTTTTAAATAAATTCAGATACGCAAAACGTCAAATACGTAAAATAGCAGATACCTATGCCAAAAGTCGAATACGTAAAACGTGTTAGATAAGAAAAACTGTTGCTTATGGTTTATCTAATTCTAATCTAATCTAATAAATATAAAATAAATAGTACAAAGAAAAACAATCATTACAGTAAAAAAATCGGTGAGCTTTTTAGATATTTTATGCTTTCATAGTGTTTGGTGTAATATGCGGTCATTGAATCCACTAAAAGTATCCACAGCCCTCGATTACGGGACGCGACGATGACATCATTACCGTTGAAAATGCCACCAAGCAATTTACCTTTTGTATACACGCAAAGATTACAAATTTTGGGATCGTATGAGTTTTCCGCAGTTAAATCGATTCCACTACGACCACGAAAACAGTGGCTTATTTTTGTAACACTTTCGATTTTAATGTAGCTTTTACAACATATATAAGTATTTTGCTTTAACTGTAATGAAGTATTATAGTTCAACTTTATTGTATCTAAGGTTTATTACATATTTTGAAGACCTAAATATATGTCAACAAAGTAATAGTAATTACAAAAAAGCATAGGCAAAAACTATCTAACACAACTCCATACCATATTTCATCTTATTGGTTCAGCAGCCCCTTGGAGGATTATTTGGGAGATAAAAGTGCAATGTTATATCCTTCTTCTTCTTCTTCTTTCTTTCCATGTCCCAAATTCATCAAATTTCATCTAACCGGATCACCATTGAGAAGAAATTTTAGGATTATTAACCACTAATTCTCCACTTTTGACCCCCATTTTTCCCACTTCAATAATGATTTCATGAATAAAAACTATTTTATATCTTTCCCCACTACTCAAACTATCTCCATATCAAGAATGCCAAGAATATAGGGATTTATTTTTATATATGGTTATTATGAAAGGCAATTTATTTATTTATTTATTAAAACTTCCTGCAAACATGTTGCACAAGGCGGACTTAATGCCACAGGCATTTTCTTCCAGACAAACCTTTGGGTGTTGCGAAGTTATTTGTGGCAGGTGTGTGTTTATACGACACGAGAGACTAAACAAAATTAATTTATGAAATACAATGATTCGTACAGATAAATAGGTGCTAGATATACATACATTGAATATAATTTATACATATACAATATAAATATAAAAAATAAATAAAAGTAAATATATATATAATATATATATGACTGCCTCGGTGGCGTAGTGGTAGCGTATGCGACTGCTAAGCAAGAGGTCTTGGGTTCGATTCCCGGGTCGGACCAAATGTTTGTATGACCTGCAAATATTTGTTTCGGAGTTTGGGTGTTTTCTATGTATAATATTTATGTATTTACAAAAAAAAAGTATATAAGTATTTATATCAGTTGTCTAGTACCCATAACACAAGCTCTGCTTAGCTTGGGACTAGATGGCGTTGTGTGTTAGATGTCCGGAATATTTATTTATATATAATAGACACTTTTAAGTGTTATTCTGATGCCTCCGTCAGCAGGTCCCTAAAGTGCTTACGTACTTTGAATTTAAAAGATAATCGGCTAGTAGCTAGTAGTAATTTACACGCTTCTTTAAGTATGGTAGATTCTAAGGATTGAAATTGATTATTTCACTTGAGTCATGTCTTAAAGTCGTACACCAGGATTTGTCTTCCATTATCAATGTGTCTATTACTTTATTATCTTAATTCAAATTCATTCAATTTTCTAATTCAAATAATAAGGTATATGTAATACCTAAGATATAATACTTATTATATAACATATTATTTCCTTGTAATGTTTCTCAGAATTTGATATTTTTTACCAAGAACTAATGAATGTTTATATAATAAAACAATCTACTTTTAAACTTTTCAATCAAGTTATGCTATACATCATGACGACTCGAAAATCTTAGAAATATAGATAGAATCATAATGACTCTATTTATTCCTTTTTTGTCTTCAGGAAAATTAACTGTCATTCGTTAGATTACACACACTATGCTTTCATTCCGGTCTTAGACGTAGTGGCTTCGACGTTAGGTATTACGTTGAGCAAGTTACACTTCCTTTTTATAAACAGTCAAGGGAAAGAATTCTATCAAAAACAAATGTTTTTTTAAAGTTATGTAAGTCCTCGATTTACTAGTTTAACTATCTTGTGAATCCATTGTTGTTACGAGGCTACAGCAATATTATTTACGTGGGAAATAACGTCTTATTTAGATATTAGGTTTACCATAGCCTAATGTAGGCCAAACATATTTACTTTCTGTAAATGAGTTATACGCTTTATATTAGCTTAACCTATTTCTATCTATAATAGATAATATTAGAACGCAGCTTTCATGAACTGAACAAATTAGATTACAAAACTTTGCAAGGATAATATTCAATAAAATTTAAGAAATATACGACTGAAAATGAAAATACCAGACATTTGTGACTTTGAATCATCAAGGCTTCTACGCAGTCGTGTCACGCAGATTTATGACCGGAAATTATCCTTCATAAATTATTCTATGCGGAAATTATTCTTCAGCATCACTGCTAATTGACAAGTGCAAAATAGGATTTGTGAACTATGACAATAGATAATTAACTTTCGATATTTTCCTTTTTTTTGCTGTCTCATGCCTTGATTCTCTCTTCTGTCAATATTTGTTAATTTCAACTGAATAACTAATTTATATTAAAATGTTATTATTAACAGTACATACCTATTTATTACCTATAAAAAGTAGCACCCATTGCTAAACAATTATGGTAGAGGGAATTCAGGGAAAACCGAGGTAATTTAATGGTGGCGGTACATGATTGAGAGAAGTGGAAATCGGGAGAGGAGGTCTATGTTTGAAAACGAGCAGGCCTGAGGCTGGTGTGATGGTTTTATGGAGGAACGGGTGCTATGTCCCTCAAACACACAAAGGGAGGATCCTCCGACCAGGCGAGGCGATCATGCCTGGCGGGCCACTTCCCAACAGTTGTTGTTGATATGATAATCAGCGCGACAACTTATAGGCGCGATTCAGGATTGGTAGTTTATTCGTGTTGTACGTTGCTGAGTAGTTCAGTGTGTCTGCGTTAGATGGCGCTATAGTATGTCGCTGTTGCGCTGTATGTGCAAGTCGCCATAGTTTGAATAATAGTAACGCAATCGTACAATTAAATAAATTAAATAAATAAATTTTCCGGACATCTAACACACAACGCCATCTAGTCCCAAGCTAAGCAGAGCTTGTGTTATGGGTACTAGACAACTGATATAAATACTTATATACTTTTTTTTGTAAATACATACATATTATACATAGAAAACACCCAAACTCCGAAACAAATATTTGCAGGTCATACAAACATTTGGTCCGACCCGGGAATCGAACCCAAGACCTCTTGCTTAGCAGTCGCATACGCTACCACTACGCCACCGAGGCAGTTCGATTGATTTGTGAGCGTAGCACACATCGTGCCACCACCATCTCGAATTATCTTAAATAATTCTTATTCCCTTAAAGGTATAAATCGCTCTATCTCGCTCTTCACCTTTACAAAGATTCCAGTTTCCAGATATAGTAATCTTCTTATATTAGGTCTTTACCTATGAAATTGCCGTTTTGTATGCAATAAGTGAAAGTACTTATTTTTTCAAACTTTTTTATTTCTGTTATTCGAAGTAATCACCCATGCAATCGACGCATCTTTGCCAACGCATTGGCAGTTTCTTGATGCCCTTCTTGTAAAAATCAGCTGGACGGGAGGCAACAAACTCTTCAAAGGCATTTTGTACTGCCTCTCGGGAATTGAATTTTTTACCCACTAAAAAGTTGTCTAAATTTTGAAAAAAGTAATAGTCGGTAGGTGCAAGGTCTGGTGAGTATGGCGGATGAGGGAGAACTTCCAACCCCAGCTCTTGCAGCTTGGAGACTGTCTGTTGCGCAGTATGGGGTCGCGCGTTGTCGTGAAGGAGCAGTGGGGACGACCGATTGACAAGCTTCTCCATCATTCTCTCCAGTTCTTCACAGTACACATCTGCATTAATGCTCATGCCGTTTTGTAAAAAGCTGTGGTGAATCACACCCGCACTAGACCATCAAACAGTGACCATCACCTTTTTAGGGGTCATTTTTGGTTTAGGGCATTGCTTTGGTGCTAAACCAGGGTCTAACCAACTTGATGAGCGCTTTCGTTTGTCGAACAGAATCCATTTTTCGTCGCACGTAACTATTCGTTTCAAAATTCCTTCATTTCTTTACCTGCTGAGCAGCGAAAGGCAGGTCTCGACGCGTACGTTGCGCTGGCGATCGTTAAGGTCGTGGGGCACCCATCTATCAAGTTTTTTTACCTTGCCAATTTGTCGCAAATGGATCAATATTGTTTTGATGCTTACATTAAAAGCTGCTGCTAGCTCAGCTGTAGATTGAGTTTCGTCAGCTTCCACAATCGCCTTTAATTCATTATTGTTAACCAAAGTCTTCGGACGACCACGAGCTTCATTTTTCAAGTCAAAATTTCCAGAACGGAACCGGGAAAACCAATAAAGGGTTGTGCGTTCGTTTGTACAGTTCTCTCCGTAAACGTTTTTGATGTTACGTGCCGTTTGTGTCGCGTTGGTGCCACGACGGAACTCATATTCCATAATTACACGAATTTTTAAAGTATCCATTATGAGGAAAAATGTTCAAATGTAATGAAAATACAACGCTAATCAAAAAACAAAAGACTGATTTTGTAAATAGAATGTCATGGTTTTAAAACAAAATTAATTTGAATTTAGAATACAGAGCCATTACAAACTTTTTTTTATTTGAAATGACCAGTACTGAAGAAACGCAATTTCATAGGTACGGACCTATTATATAAACATCAATTGCTGTTCGTTTGTCTCGCTGAAACTCGAGAACAGCTGGGCTGACTTAGTTTATTTTGGTTCTGAAATGTTTGTTGTAGTCCAGGGAAGGTTTAAGCCCTAAAAAATTAAAAATACCTTGAAAATCCAAATGGCACGTATAAAGAAGTAGCGGGAACAGCTAGTATTAAAGAAATCAGTGAGAAACGATTGCTTCTCCACTTGACAAACTAACACAAAGGGATCATTCAAGTATATGTTATGATTTATGTTCATATTCATTGCATTGAACTCATAAATAAAGTTCTGTTTCTGACTATTAAAGCCAAGTGTGAAAGCAACATAAAACTGATTTTTGCAATTTAGCTTGTCTAGGAAACAAAGATCACTTGGTGTGTGATGTTGATTGAACAGAAAATGTATCAGCTATTGGCTCAGTCTTCTAAGATGTATGAACGTTACTGAGCACAAATACCCACATAATGTTTTTAATTATAATAATAATAATAATAATAAAATCTTTATTGTAACAAAAAGAAAACGTTTACATAACTCTGTATAGCCCTATTTTTAAAGATAACTCCCTTAATAGGAATCAATCTTGTATCGCACAGGACACAATTATATAGGAAATGGACACAAAGAACATAACAATTTGTGAATCACACAAACTGCACTTCGTATAGTAAAAAATGCCATGACATAAAAGTTATCTTCATTTTCCATCAGTTATATAAATTTATTTAGATTCCTTGCAATGAGTTTTTTTGTTCCATCGTTGTTTTTCTTTTTAGTAACTGCCTGCATCAAAAATATTGTATGTTGTGGGCTCCTTACAAAAATCCATAAACGGACATAAAGAACACCCGGAATCAGACCACTAATTTGTAGAACACACGAAGTGTTGTCCCACAACACTTCGTGTGTTTGTACCCACAATGTCCACTATGTTATCCGTGCATTACTGGCCTGTCTGACGCCAAGACTCTTTGGCAATATAATCGTTCTTTGTACATTTACACAATCTATTGCTTATGTGCAAACTGTTAAATCAATGGTAGTTCGCGAATCGTCGAATCGAATAAAATTTGTAAGAACCGTTTCATGACTTATTTCTTTATTGTTTCAAATAAATCTCTTAGAAATAAGTCTGTCTCCAAATCTTTGTATCGTTAGTCGAGGAAAAATCTACTTTTACTTAATTGACTACGAAAATACAAAATTAATCCTCTGGAATATTAAGTTATTATTTTCATTTCAAGCATAATCTTGATTTAATGGTTCGATGAGAGAACCTCGTATAAAATCTTTCGCTGCATTGGAAATTTTCTGTTCATTAGAACAGAAAATGTAGAAAACATTGCAAAAAAAAAATGTAAATAGATTGCCTGGGAGTTTAACACGTTCGCTGCTTTACGGGAACTGTTTGACCGTATTTGACTTTCAGTACTGCGTGCTATATTTTACTAGGATCCCGTGAAGTTAGGAAAAAGACAACTGTATATCCGAAATTCTCGCTTCATTTTGAATCACTTACCATAGAAAAATAATACGGGAAACATTTTATCGTAATGAACAGTAGTTTTTTTTTTCATGTGGTGCGGTACGGAAACTATTTTATCGTAATTGCAACCCCATATAACACCGAGGTGTGCGAGCGGCGCTTCAGTTTGCCATATTATTGCAATCAATAAGTAATTTGATGTCACTGATTTGACCTATTATTGAATCCAGAAATTATGAATGAACTGCTGCTGTTGACACCTAGAATAAAAAAGCAAATAATTTTATTCCACACAATACTTGGATACACCAACTACTGATTGTGATGATATTTATCGGAAGCAAAAAGAGCACCAAAGATCATCTGAATCTGATGACATTGAGCAAAACAATAAATCACAAAGAAATAATACATAAAAGACTTGAGCCTCGGCAACTGACGTCGGTACTGAAGATAAAGAAATTTTTGATACTAGACTGAAAAAAACCTAGCTGTTACAAGTTGTAAGAAAGTCTGACTCCAATGATCAATGGTGACTTGAACCGGGGAAAATCAAAACGCCATGGCTGGATAAAACCTAAATCTGTCTGTCTGAAACAAGTCTGAATATGCTAAGGTTCCTTCGTGAATCTGACTCCCCCTTTCTATTTTGACTGATCTGACTGCTCAGCGGAAATATAATTTATAACGTTCTGATTTCAACGGCCTTGTTGAATTGCTTACTTCCTAGCTGTAAGAAAGCTCTAGCAGTAGCTATGCAGGCAGTTGCCATTATTGTCTATTTACCGTCAGCATCAAGGATCAGTGTTTTCTTCAGTTATAATCAATCAGTCATCCATTAGTGGCAGCATCTACAAATTTTTCTACCTGATTGACCAGTTTATCAACTTCCTTCGTGTACAGTTTGCGCTTCTCTTTAGGCACTGCTAGCAAGATGGAAGTCTCTATATTTAATACTAGCGACCCGCCCCGGCTTCGCACGGGTGCAATGCTGATACTAAATACACGTTGTATATAAAACATAGCTGACCCACGCAACCTCGTTTGTGTCTTATATAGCCCGTAGCATGAAAATTTTCTCAAAATAATTAACTTTTCTGGTTGATTTTTACACCTTGTGTTCGAAAAACCCAAATATCTTACGGAACCCTATTTTTTTCCAAAATAAAATATAGCCTATGTTACTCGTGGATAATGTAGCTTTCGAATGGTGAAAAAATGTTTAAAATCGGTTCAGTAGTTTTTGAGTCTATTCATTACAAACATACAAACATACAAAAATAGGTACAAATCTTTCCTCTTTATAATATTATATTATATAGTATAGATATAGATATAGATAAAGCTGAAGAGTTTGTTTGTTTGAACGCGCTAATCTCAGGAACCGCTGGTCCGATTTGAAGAATTCTTTCTGCGTTGGATAGTCCATTTATCGCGAAAGGCTATAGGCTATACTTCATCACGCTGCTACTAATAGGAGCGGAGCACCAATGAAGAAAGTTTCAAAAACGGGGAAAAACGCTACGGGCAGTATAAGACGCAAACGAGGTTGCGTGGGTCAGCTAGTGTGATTACGTTTTTTACTTTTATTATTGTCAGTTTTTATCTTAAAGCTTCACTGTAAACTACGTTGGCAGTGGTATTTGTAGATGGCAACAAAATATATTGATTTTCAGGAGATCCCACTCGAGAAAGGGCAACATATAGTTGTCCATGAGAAAAGCATTCTTTTCTTAGGTCGATGCCAACCATCGAAATTGTTTGACCCTGGGACTTATTTATTGTCAGGGCAAATGATGTTTTTAGAGGAAACTGTAACCTCTTAAAATATATAGGCAAGTCCGTAGGAATCATGGGGATCCGCGGTATGTGGGCGAGCTGTCCGGCCGCGGCCCCGGTGATTATAGTGGCTACTATGACGTTCTGCCGCAATTCCTTCACCAGAAGTCTCGTGCCATTCGTGGGCATATGTTCCTCAGCAGCATTACGGGAGTGCCTACCTTTAATTGTAGTTCGTGGGGCGGCAAGCCGGAAGGATTCAGGGAATTTAAAAATTCTTGTGGATAGTGCACTGTATCTTCGATGTTGCATACTGTGTAATAGATTTGTAAGATTTAAATTCACCGGGTACTTTTTCCATAACAATTTTGTTAATCTCATTAACCGATTCATTTCGCGGGGACACTATCGCTCTCGAACAGAGCCAATTGAAATTTCTCTCCGTAAGATTTTGTATGTCCGGATATATTGTGTCCACGAGAATTTCTAGACTCTGAACGATTTGACCCAATTCGTTATCCAACAATACCTGGGGACCGTTTGCAACCGGAGACGGTAATTTTCCGTCTCCAAGTTTTAGAAGTTTTTGTGAGAAATTATTATCGTCATTGTCACTTAAATGTGCTCTCATATTTGTGCGCAGATTAAGAGTTTCAATCGATTGCCATAAAGTTGATGATTTAAGGCAAGCTCGAATAACGTCAGCTCGAGTACCTTTTGTTAAAACTGGTAATGTTTGACGAAAGTCTCCAGCTAAAACAAACGTCACGCCCCCCATTATACGGTCTGAGCTTCGGATGTCTCTCAGCGTGCGCTCCACGGCTTCCACGTGCGCCCTGTGGCTCATGGTGCACTCGTCCCAGATGACCAGCGAAGTGTCTTGTAAGAGCTGCCCCAGCGGACCGTTTTTGCGGATCGAGCACACAGATTGTTGTTCCAAAGACACAGCCAATGGTAATTTAAATGTAGAGTGAGCAGTCTTTCCATCATTTAATAGGTTTGCAGCAATTCCGGACGATGCCACTGCGACAGCTTTTTTTCCAGATTGACGTACTTTTGCCAACACAAATTGGCAAGGAAGGTTTTGCCTGTTCCACCGGGCGCGTCCAAAAAAAACAGTTTACCGCTGTGATTTTCAACACTCTGTACTATAGCATCGAATGCTATTTTTTGATCTGCCACTAACTTGGGTACATGCGTGTTGACAAATACAGACAACTCGTTAGTATCATGCGGACGGCACGGTATCGCATGGACGATGTTTTGTTGCCGATTCGGGGAAGGCAATCCAAAATCTGCTAAATGCTTGTCGTTCAGTTCCAAAAGCTTGTTTTCTATTTGCATCAAGCCTTCGTTGTGTACGTCACAATCCTGATCTTGTTGTTGAGCTGCACGTCTGATGTCCTCACACAAATCGTCTTTGAAAGTGTCTCATAATTTGAGAGGTTCAGAGGGGAAACAAAATAATAAAATGACCACAAACAGCTCTCTCAACTTTAACGGGCAGTCAGAAACCGAAGCTTCTCTCAAAGTCATCTCCCATTGGTTGTCATTTTCTAGTAAACCTAAATCTCTGCAAGCAGCTTGGTATGTTTCTTTAACAATGCCATAAACGGTTTTTAAGTCTTGGAACGATGTCGGGCCACGCACATGATGAAGTAATATCCTGAGATAAAAGCACTCGGATTGAGAAGGATGGACGCTGTACACTCGGCCCAACGCCGCATCTTTTTTTACACCGGGATGACCGACTACGTCTTGGCCGCGTTTCCTTCTTGAGAATTTGTTATTGGCCCATGTGTAATAATGAGCAAACAACGGCCACGGCGCTATGGCGGTTTTGTTTACTGTTTGAATTTTTTTATTCGTAATATCTTTTGAATGGAAAGTCCAATTTAAATAATTTCAAAACTATTTTATAGGTAGTTAAATGGTCTTGACCATAAAATAATTTATTTGGATAAGGATTAATATAAACACATAAATAGCATGGTTTGAATTTGGTTAGCATTTTCATTAATTTTTAAAATGAAAAAAGTTGTTGTAGTGACATAACTACAATAGTTGGACATATGCTACTGCGGAGTTTTTTGTAGAAATTATGATGTTCTTCAATATTGTTGTACATTATTTTGTTCTATCGCTAATATTTTCTGCAGCGCATTCGACGAAAGACATTTTAAGACTCATTTTTCTACACCTTCGGTTACATTGTTCAAATTTTACCAAGGATCCCTAATTTTTTCAATATGAAATGTAGCCTATGTCAAATTGGAAGAATGTAGCATTCTATTGGTGAAAGAATTTTTTAAATCGGCCCAGTACTTTTTGAGCCTATTCATTACATACATACAAACATACAAAAAAAATTGGTACAAATCTTTCCTCTTTATAATATTAGTATAGGTAGACTAGAGCCCACTGCTCTTAAGTCTTCTTTAATGTCTGACTCGGGTCTCGCTCGGGATCAGACTTAGGAAAATGGTATGCTGCATTATTAAGAGATGCTGATCCACTCCAGCTAATGCTTTCGTCTTTAGCTTCCCATTGATGTTTTAGTGCAATTTTTATGCTTTAATTGCAGTAGTTGCCGCTGAAAATGCTTGTGAAAGCCTTAGCAAGTGTGAGAGACCTAGTTCCCAAAATAGTTGAAAACTGCATCTTTTCCATAACTATCCCATAATCAATACCAATGCAGTTTTTTGAATTTGGTCCAGGTGACCTGCCGGTCAACAGGATAGTTGTCTTACAATTACTAAACTTTAACAGATTTGCCGAAATTTGCCGATTGAAGATCATTTAATTATTTTATTCCAAGTTTTTGGCTAGACACAAATTTAATTCAAATAGAAATACATATTTCTCCTTTAATAAAGTTTATAAGTCATCAAGTTTGGCTAGAAAGTATCTGTCTAAAAATAAATCCTGCAGACTGAGGAATAGTTACTGAATCAAACACACACTGGCAAATTAAGTTATTGTGCACTTGATAACAATAATCGTTTTAAACTAGACTATTCATGTCGTATATAATATAATATTTTGTTGTATTGCCGAAAGTTCAATTATGTTTACTGCACACGAAAGGCATATTGGCAAACATGTTGACATTACAATTTGTATGTTATGCGACCCATTCTATTTGGTACTGAACATTTAATTCGGAAAATGAGCATTCATTCCGCAGGACGGCAGAATTGTTTAGATGCGGTAACATATGCGAGGGTATGTTTGTATTAGTGAGCCTTCATTTCAATAAATTACTAAAATTGAGAATCCTTACCGTGTACATGTGCGGCATGTTTATTTAAAAACAAGTGACATCTTTTGCCGCTTTAACATTCGTGAAGACACGATTTCTGGGTACGGTACACGGTTACGCATCGCTAGTACCTAATCCAACAAATCAACACGAAGGAAAGTGGTGTATCAGGATAGAAAGCTCATTTTTTTAATTTTTGCTAAACGATATGAGACTCAAATGAAAATTAGTTAAAATGGTAAAACCTTAAGAAACCTTACAGATTAACGCAAACTACACTAAGGTTTTTTTTACTATTTTTTAAATAAAACCCTGTTACCATAACCATACTTTAAGAGAAGTTATATTTTTTGTAGTGTGGGTATGATTTTTTATTTTTCAAAACAGATCAGTGTGTATAACGTGACAATTGGCGGTCTTATTGCTTATGGTGATCTCTTACAGGCAACATTTTGGCTAAACTATTTATAAACAATTAAATTAAAACTCATTTAAACTAAAAGAGCTTTTACAAATGGCCATCCTGGTCTTCATCTGTTTCAGACGAATCATCATCTTCGGGGGTTTATCAGATCCGCTGAGGCTGAGGTCCTGTATAGCTGTAAAACGGGCCTTCATAGTTACAAATCTTTTTCACGACGTAACGATCGTTCCGATTGACCTTCGTACATACATAACAAGTTTACTTCCTTGGGAGAACTAAGTCTTCTTTATCCCGAACAAATCTCTAACTCGTAAAGTCTTTAGCCTTACTTCACCTTTTGTAATAATTTATAATATTCCCGTCCTGTACTGTAATTTAAAGCTCATAATTTATTTTTTTCTGATATTTATAAGACACACACAGGTATTATTTTCATTACCAATGCTCACTCCATTCTTCTAAACTTGAAATCCTATTGTGAATATTAAGCGAGTAAAAATATTTTATTCCAAGTCATTTATTAAAACAAATCGTTATCTATGTCATGGGTCACGTTGACTCCTCACGGACTACTAATTTGTTTGACTTCTTTATTTTTTCTATTCTTTCACATTCTCCTTTTGCGGATTTTTATATTTCCTTTTTGTCGGTACCTTTTAGGTTACTTCGTTTCTTCTAAGTGGACTATAGTAGCTTTAAAAATATTGTATAATTGTAAAATTTGTATAGGGTACATGCAAAGAGAACTGTCCTAAAGAAATAAAAAATCCTGATCTAACCTACAAAATCTTCTCCTACGAAATATTCAAAAACCCATTTTCTCTTAAGTATGACATTAAAAACAACGGATAAAATGTAAGGTTTTATTAGTACTTTTAAGTAGTAAAAAAATTGTATACCCTAGTCAGTGAAGCCGAAAAACATTGGGCTGTCAGATCAAAACGTTTAAGTAAAATTTAAAGATTATATACTTCTTAATAATTAGCTTTTGTGTCATTATTTATTTTAACTAATCCACGGAAATATTTACCTAAAATATTTTAAAGTCTTAATTATGTATTTCTTCAGATAAATGCATATTTTGCGAATTCCTATATTTCCTTATTCGATAGTTCTTATAAGAAATTCTTAACTAAATTCTGAAATAAAAAGCAGACAGAGTGATAAAGACCTAGAGACAACAGTACATTCAGCAGTACATTCTGAGATTTTGGCTTTATCGGTTTTTGCTTTATATTTGATCATAACAGCTTTAATTTAAGTCCAAGAAATTTATATACCTTTGCTTTAGGTGTTTGCTATTTGAAATTAACTTGAGTTAAATTAAGTTAAATCTTACATTGTCCGGATATAAATTTTAAAAATGAGCCCTTGGTCCACGTGCACTTGAAGTATGCATCGAAGTACAACATTCACACGGTGCAAAACTTACTTTAGCGTCATCTAGTAAGCATTAAGAGAACTACATCGATACTGATTCTGTATTGGGCGAGGAACATTCGTTTTTACAAAATATATTTACATTATTATTTAATTATTATATTTTTAATTTTTCCGTCTATATGTCTGTTTATCTGTGTTAATTTTTGGCACGGCTGGAGTAATAATTGATGGGACTTTCACTTGCAGATAGAAGAAGTAATTTGCCTACTTTTATTTTAGACTAGCTTTCGTCCCACAGTTTTGCCTAAAGTTGATATTGTAAATGTACAACAACCGCGGGTAATAACATAAGGCGCATTTAGTACCAAATTTTCTTCTTTACCTACCTATGAAATTGCCGTTTTGTATGTAATAAGTGAAAGTACTTATTTTTTCAAACTTTTTTATTTCTGATATTCGAAGTAATCACCCATGCAATCGACGCATCTTTGCCAACGCATTTATTGATGCCCTTCTTGTAAAAATCAGCTGGACTGGAGTTTGAATAATAGTAACGCAATCGTATAATTAAATAAATTAAATAAATAAATTTTCCGGACATCTAACACACAACGCCATCTAGTCCCAAGCTAAGCAGAGCTTGTGTTATGGGTACTAGACAACTGATATAAATACTTATATACTTTTTTTTGTAAATACATACATATTATACATAGAAAACACCCAAACTCCGAAACAAATATTTGCAGGTCATACAAACATTTGGTCCGACCCGGGAATCGAACCCAAGACCTCTTGCTTAGCAGTCGCATACGCTACCACTACGCCACCGAGGCAGTTCGATTGATTTGTGAGCGTAGCACACATCGTGCCACCACCATCTCGAATTATCTTAAATAATTCTTATTCCCTTAAAGGTATAAATCGCTCTATCTCGCTCTTCACCTTTACAAAGATTCCAGTTTCCAGATATAGTAATCTTCTTATATTAGGTCTTTACCTATGAAATTGCCGTTTTGTATGCAATAAGTGAAAGTACTTATTTTTTCAAACTTTTTTATTTCTGTTATTCGAAGTAATCACCCATGCAATCGACGCATCTTTGCCAACGCATTGGCAGTTTCTTGATGCCCTTCTTGTAAAAATCAGCTGGACGGGAGGCAACAAACTCTTCAAAGGCATTTTGTACTGCCTCTCGGGAATTGAATTTTTTACCCACTAAAAAGTTGTCTAAATTTTGGAAAAAGTAATAGTCGGTAGGTGCAAGGTCTG
Organism: Spilarctia lutea; assembly: GCA_916048165.1. NCBI lineage: Eukaryota > Metazoa > Arthropoda > Insecta > Lepidoptera > Erebidae > Spilarctia > Spilarctia lutea. The sequence continues at coordinate 2,971,361 of OU696490.1, forward strand.
GTGAGTATGGCGGATGAGGGAGAGCTTCCAACCCCAGCTCTTGCAGCTTGGAGACTGTCTGTTGCGCAGTATGGGGTCGCGCGTTGTCGTGAAGGAGCAGTGGGGACGACCGATTAACCAAAGCTGGTTGCAGATGTGCAAGCTTCTTCATCATTCTCTCCAGTTCTTCACAGAACACATCTGTATTAATGCTCATGCCGTTTTGTAAAAAGCTGTGGTGAATCACACCCGCACTAGACCATCAAACAGTGACCATCACCTTTTTAGGGGTCATTTTTGGTTTAGGGCATTGCTTTGGTGCTGAACCAGGGTCTAACCAACTTGCTGAGCGCTTTCGATTGTCGAACAGAATCCATTTTTCGTCGCACGTAACTATTCGTTTCAAAATTCCTTCATTTCTTTGCCTGTTGAGCAGCGAAAGGCGGGTCTCGACGCGTACGTTGCGCTGGCGATCGTTAAGGTCGTGGGGCACCCATCTATCGAGCGTTTTTACCTTGCCAATTTGTCGCGAATGGATCAATATTGTTTTGATGCTTACATTAAAAGCTGCTGCTAGCTCAGCTGTAGATTGAGTTTCGTCAGCTTCCACAATCACCTTTAATTCATTATTTTTAACCAAAGTCTCCGGACGACCACGAGCTTCATTTTTCAAGTCAAAATTTCCAGAACGGAACCGGGAAAACCAATAAAGGGTTGTGCGTTCGTTTGTACAGTTCTCTCCGTAAACGTTTTTGATGTTATGTGCCGTTTGTGTCGCGTTGGTGCCACGACGGAACTCATATTCCATAATTACACGAATTTTTAAAGTATCCATTATGACGAAAAATGTTCAAATGTAATGAAAATACAACGCTAATCAAAAAACAAAAGACTGAGTTTGTAAATAGAATGTCATGGTTTTAAAACAAAATTAATTTGAATTTAGAATACAGAGCCATTACAAACTTTTTTTTATTTGAAATGACCAGTACTGAAGAAACGCAATTTCATAGGTTTACCTCCTATCTCTATTCACTCACACCTATTATCTCATACAGTATGTTCCATACCCTATTGGAAATCGTGACGAACATAGTCTGTACTCAACTTCTCCTTAGTATCAATGTTCTTTATGAAAATTCTTATAATCCCTTTCTAAGTTTAAACATCTTTGCTGAACGATATTAGACTTTAATATTTTCTCTTTTCTAGAAATTTTAAAATTATTTGTGGTTTTGTTTCCGACTTTGGTTCTTTGCTGCCATGTCTCGCTCCAAGCGATTTTTATTACAACACAAGTTCCTTGTTATCTTTTTGATTTTTTCTTATAAAATGACTGATACGTCAATCAATATATTTTCGGTCTTTTTAACCCTTTGCTTCCCAAATACCGATAAATTGATTATTGAGGTCTTAACTAATCCATAAAGAGCATGAATATAAATTAATGTTAAAATATAAGATAATTTGTAAGTGTGTCCCAGAAATAAGTCATCGGAAATATAGGATAAGGTACTGACAATTTTTTTTTCCTTATTCTGTTCACACAAAGATCACAAATATAATTAAAAGGCACGACTGGTTGCTCCGAACACAGTCAAGAGTAGCCAAAACTATCATACAAACAAATTACAATAAAAACATTCGGTAAAAGAAGTGCTTCTTCTTGGTAGTTTAGTGGGTAGTGGTTTTCCCAGTTGTGCAACTACGTAGCATCAGTTGGTGGAAAAATAGCATTTTAAACCTACTTTAATATGAAATTAAGGGAATCATTGAGTTTTTGTCCCGTTATGGCTCCTCGTATGAAGTTTGAATATTTTCGAATTTATTATTGACTAATAGATGATACGAAATGGAATGAATATTCGAATTAAGGTCTTGTAAGGTTTTATTTCATTTCTATTATTTAACTCCGATACGCAAAGTCTATCGCGAAACAAAAATACTTACATTTTTCAAACTTTCCAATTTCATACACATGTATGAAATAAAGGTACATACCTTAATTCACAAAAAGATATCTGGTGATGTGCATATGCAACTATCATTTACAAAAAAATCACAAATATAACTGCGTAGTTCTAGACGAGCATCTTGTTTTACCAAAGCCAAAAACAAATTACGGCAAAAATCAATGTAGTCAAAAGGGTAGTCCACCTATTTGCATGAGAGGATGGACTGGAGGTATAACCTCTTCTCTTATTCCATCAGACCATCAGCTAGAACACTCAGTATCCCGGGACTTATAACTGTGCATTCAGTGGTAGTTTTTAATATGCGGCCATACGATGCTGGAACTACATACCGCCGCCAATCTTAACGCCTTTTCATATTATTTTTTTTTAAGAAAAGTAGTTGAGATTCATAAAATTGAGAGATATTACATAAAAAAAATAAAAAACGTGGGATGGGCTACTTACACTCACCGCAGTGAATGCTGAGAGTCCGCCATTATGTTAAACACGGTTTACAGCCCTCGTTAACACATACTGAGAATTGCAATTCGTTCCTACCTTTCCTCCACATTTAGAGAGGCTATTATTTTCTTAATTGAAACATAACCTTCACAAATATAATTACAACGGACGAACGTTAACTCCTAATTGAATTTGCGAAACTTTGAATTTGTCGTAGAACCGAGAAGTTCATCGCGATGGATATTCATGATTCGAATAATTGGAAAGACGAGATAGTTGTCTTAGTACCTTACGATAATGATGCAAAAGTAGTGTGGTTAACGAAGTAATTCACTGTAGGCGATAAAATTCTTAGAAAGTTAAAATGACTAAGTTAGCTAAGTTAGCTAAGTTTTAAAATGACAACTTTTACAAAGTAAATTTACCATGTTAAACAACTCTATAAAAAACTCTTGAAAAGTACACAAATTATTTTTAAAAACATACTACAAGAACCTTAAGGCAATCACTTGTTGAAGATTAGATCACATTTTTTAAACATTGTTTCTTGTTGTTGACAACCTTTTCTTACTTTTTGAAAGGTGCGCTACAATAACATGGGTCAACAGATTTGATGAATTATTTTAAGTAAATAAGTAAGTACAATATTAATTTTATAATTATTATAATGTAACTAAACTAGATCATTCAGATTCTATGCGTTACCGAGTCCATGTCAGATCATATTTTGTTTTGTTCACCAATTTCTTTTTAGTACTAATTTTAGTTTCCGAAATTGGCTATGATGTAGTTAGCGATGGTAAGAATATAGAAGTTAAAACTTAGATTCGGTGGAATCGACTATTTGTATTAGAGATCAACATATCTTCCAATATTCTCTAAATTGTTGGTATTAAGTTATAGTTTTAAAGGCAAACTATTGAAGTCTACGGCTCTGACAATGTATTAACTCAACCTAAACTCGGCGACAAGTGTTGTACGTTTTACATTTTAGGATGGAGAAATAAATTATGAGAAAATAATAAAATAAATGCCTTAGTGCGTTGGCAAATTTTTTTATGTCAATAAGCATAAAACTGTTTAAAAACAAATTACATCAATTCACACGTTTAGAGTAAGTAGTTCTTATACTACATAACGTCAGCTTGCATAACATAAACATACTTCAGTCATACAGCCTAGGAATTTTTACTGATCGCCTTATCCGTGAACTGTCAAATAGCTTCTCATTGGTTGATGGTTAAGATATGTCTTCCTTTATTATTCATTTGCACTCTCTATAGTTAATTGTTTGTGTTAATATTTTTTATTCAAGATCAGTACTATGAATGGAGAAATATGAATTCCATGTGTTGTCCACATAATAGGTACTATCTAAATTGGTTGACCTTACTACATTATAGAGAGCCAAGAAATTACGACCATATACCAAGAATCTGGTACATGTCTCTCATATCTAAATAGCTCAGAACCGGAAAAACAAATTGTATTCATCATTTAATTATTTAATGTTAAGCCGTGGTAAGGCTCCGATCCGGTTCCATAACCAAAAATGCCCCTACATTTTCTTGTATAATCGTATTACATTTAACGTTTTCTTGTAAATTGACGAACGCGGACATGAATTACTCTCTTAATAAATTTAAATCTATAATTCTCTGAAATGGGAAGAATATCTCACTTAGTTTCATAATTCAAAGGCTTGGAAACGGATGCAAATTGGATTTACTTAAAACAGTGGGGATCAGTTATTAGGTACATATTAAAATACTATATTGTAAGGTAGGTAATCAGGATTGCGGTAAAGAAACCACGTTATAGTAGCATAAACTTATAATAATTTCCAATGTACATCAACCAGTACGGTTAGAATATTAATGTGTCTGAATTATTCTAACCGATTTTATAGTGTTTGACAGTCCATCAATCAAAAAAATACTTGATTTTTAACATCACTAATTAAATAATGAGGTTGTAATATATTTTATTGTATGCCTGTGTAGAGGTTGAAAACACCATCTTCGTCACACATTTTGTCATTCAGCATAACTATTTGAACTGATCAGATTTTTCATGCTGATTTATTTTCTTTCAAATATACAAAATCAGTAAATACCTTATTTATCTCGATAAGAAAAAAATATTTAACAAACGATGTTGCAATATTTTTGGCATTTTACGATGTTAAGATTCTTATTTTTAACATAAATCTCGTTATTTTATATATTTTGTATTGCTATTTATTCAGATTTTCACAGAAAGTATTTTTTTCACAAACTGTATTCTTTTTATCGTCGCTATGTAACCTATACAGTCGTATTTCTTCTAAATTTATACTTTGTACAAGTACTACAAATTATTAATTACCAATGAACAGAACAATGCCAGTGTGGGGGAACGGGTATAATGTTCCACCCAACACAAAGGGAGGATCCTCCGACCAGGTGAGGTGAACATGCCTGGCGGGCTACTGCCCAACAGTTGATGTTGGGATGTTGTATATATGATAATCGGCGCGGGAACTTTATTTGCGCGATTCAGGATTGGTAGTTTCTTCATATTGTAGGTTACTCCGTAGTTCAGTGTAACTTCGGTAGATGGCGCTCTAGTATGTTATGTTGTATGTGGAGGTCGCCACATCACTCCCCTCCAAGACTGGAGGTCGACATATATTGCGTCAGCTGTCTGTGCTCTGTTGTGGAGCTTGCCAGTGCCAGGAGTGAGTAGTTCCAGTGAGTCGGAACTGAGTTTTTTTTTTTTTTTTATTGTATAGGGGGCAAACGAGCAGACGTATCACCTGATGGTAAGCGATTACCGCCGCCCATAGACACCCGCAACACCAGAGGCGTCACAAGTGCGTTGCCGGCCTTTTAGGAAGGAGTACGCTCTTTTCTTGAAGGTTTGAAGGTCGTATTGGTCCGGGAACACCGCAGGCGACAGCTCATTCCACAGTTTTGCTGTGCGTGGCAGAAAATTTCGGGAAAATCGCACAGTTGTGGACTGCCAACCATCTAGATGATGGGAATGATATTTCTGTCGCGTAGGACGATGGCGGAAAGATGCGGCAGGGATCAATCCGAACAATTCCTCGGAGCACTCCCCATGGTAAATGCGGTAGAAGATGCACAGTGAAGCCACATCTCTACGCAGTGCCAGAGAGTCTAGCCGAATTGAAAGATCCCGGCAATCGACGATACGAGTCGCCCTCCGCTGAATGCGGTCCAGAGGGAGGAGCTGGTATTGGGGTGCCCCTGCCCAAAGATGAGGACAGTATTCCATGTGAGGCCGAACCTGCGCTTTGTAAAGACGAAGGCGGTGGGCCGGAGTGAAATACCGCCTCGATCTGTTGAGCACACCTAGCTTTTTTGAGGCCAATTTGGCCTTACCCTCCAAATGGCCACGAAACTGGACTTCACTCGATACGTCGAGACCGAGTATCCCAATATTGGCTGAGGCAGATAGGGGAGTGTCTTCAAAACGAGGACATACGACCCACGGGAGTTTTTTAGCGGTGAACGCGCAAATTTGTGTCTTTGTCGGGTTGAATTGGACCAAATTAAGTCTACCCCAATTTGAGACCCTTTCCAAAGCGGTCTCAACTTCAGACACAAGTTTGTTTCGACTCTCAATGACGTTTTCCCGAGAAATATTGGCGCGGCCGGTGTAGAGAGCATCGCCCGTACTGTCATCCGCATAACAATGAATGCCGCTAATTGGCAGCATGTCATTGATATGAAGGAGGAACAGAGTAGGCGATAGCACACAGCCTTGCGGGACACCAGCATTCACAGACATGGAGTCAGAGCATTCACCGTCGACTACGACCTTTATGCTTCTACATGCCAGAAAGCTAGTGACCCAATCGCATAATTTCTCGGGAAGCCCATAGGAAGGGAGCTTCGAAAGAAGCGCTTTGTGCCAGACCCGATCGAACGCTTTCGCGATGTCCAAACTAACTGCCAAGGCTTCCCCCTTAGTCTCAATCGCCTGAGCCCAGCGATGTGTCAGGTATGCCAGAAGATCACCAGCTGATCGACCTTTACGGAAACCGTACTGCCGGTCACTAAGCAGATGATGATCCTCTAGGTACCGCAGGAGTTGATGGTTAATTATGGACTCCATTATTTTCGAGAAGAGGGAAGTTATGGATATCGGCCTGTAGTTAGTCGGATTTGAACGATCGCCCTTTTTAGGGATCGGGTGGACCAATGCTGCCCTCCATGATGACGGGACTATGCCAGTGGAGTAGGAGAGTCGAAAAAGACGCGTTAAGACCGGTGCCAACTCTGGAGCGCACATCTTCAACACAATAGGAGGGATTCCATCCGGGCCACTCGACTTATGGACATCAAGGGACAAAAGGGCTAAGCGCACTGAGCGTTGGTGGAACTGGATATCCAGCATACAGCTCTCGCATCGCGGTCTGGTAGGCGGCTCCTGCCCCCCGTCATCCAAAGTCGAGTTGGACGCAAAGTGTTTTGCCAGAAGATCGGCTTTCTCCTTTGCGTCATAGGCCAACGGATTATTTCCCATGTGAAGAGGTGGAAAGGACGGCTTACAAAAATTCCCTTCGACAGCCTTGGCAAGAGACCAAAATGCCCGAGTTCCCGAAGGAAGACGCTCAAGCCTCTCGCCAACCCTGGCGATGTGCTCCGATTTCGCCCTTGCAATGTCTCTTTTGAGGGACCTGGAGGCAAAGTTGTACTTCTTTTTCAGAGCGCTGGTATTTTGATCCCGCACCGCCACCGCGCCAGCCCAGGCTTGGTAAGCCTCCTGCTTCATGCGAGAAGCTTTTCTGGAAGATGAACCAAACCAGGGCCGACACTTGCCACCAATGGGGACCACAGAGGATGGGATGAAAAGCTCCATACCCTGCAGCACCACATCAGCAACAGAATCAGCAGCAGTACTGGGATTATCCGGCGAGAAGCACAACCGTCTCCAAGGGTAGGACGCAAAGAACGTCCGCATCCTATCCCAATCTGCTGACCTGTAGTGCCACACACGACGGCCGCGCACAACTTGCGATCGCGGCGAGAGTGTGATAAACACTGAACTCCGGACAAGGCAATGGTCTGAAGTGCCAAGTGGAGCGTTAACGGTTACGCGGTAACCGTCCGGATGAGAGGTCAGCAGAAGGTCCAGCAGTGAAGGATTCTGGCCCTCCACATCTGGGACTCGCGTGGGCGTGGTAACCAGTTGTGTCAGGCCGTATGCTAGGGCGAAATCGTGAACAGATCTCCCCGCATGATCCGTTTTACTGGAACTGAGCCAGTCGGCGTGGTGGGCGTTAAAATCGCCAAGTACGACGATCTCTGCGGAGGGGATCTGCTGCTGCACGAGGTCTGTAGCCATCTGGATGTGCTCGATGAGTCGGTCAGTTTCGGCATCACCGCTATGGGACCTATAGAGGCACGCATAGACGCGAGGATGGTCGTCGCTGTCTACACGGAGCCATATGATGGAGAGGTCCCTACCTTCAAGATTGCTAAGGCGACGAGAGCTGATATCGTCTCTGACGTACACGCACACTCCGGCCTTGGAGATGAAGGAGTGTTCCAAACCGTACCCAGGATAAGTGAGGTAGGAAGTGTCCGCTGGAGACGATATCTGCGTCTCTGTCAAAAAGAGCAAGGCTGGCTTTGCTGTCTCGAGGTGGTGATGGACAGCATCTAGATTACTATGTAATCCCCTGATGTTGCACAAGTCCACGACTAGCGTGGCAGGGGGTGCCATGGTGGTACTGCTCTTACCCCGAGCATGATAGAGCGTAGTTTTGCCCCCCCCAGAATACGAGGGGCAGCCTGGGCATCCACGCTCAGGCGCGTTGTGTTCTAAGTGCGGACGCCCAGAGAGGGATTCTCCAACGCTAGCGCAGTTGGTACCCTCCTGGGGTAACATAAGTTTCAACTGCGCCATCATAGGGGGGATAGGGGGGTTGGGCCTCCGGTATCCTCACTCACGCGGTGAAACACAGCTAAAGCGCTGTTTCACACCGGTTTTCTGTGAGGCCGTGGTATCACTCCGGTCGAGCCGACCCATTCATGCCGAAGCGCAGCTCTCCCACGGACAACTTGAGTGCCGCAAGTTCCAGTGAGTCGGAACTGAATGCCGCTAGTCCCAGTGAGTCGGGGCTGAAGTCCGCTGATCCCAGTGAGTCGGGATCGCATGCGGTGCGCGGTGCTGCGGTGAGGTCCCCAGTGAGTCGGGGCGATTGCTGCGTAGTGGCTGGCTGCTGCGTAGACGGGAGAGATGTGCTCTGCTTACATGGACCGTAGGTGCAGTGTGCTGTGCCTAGACGCTGTAGAGGCCGTAGGGGTTACCAGGCTGGAGCGGTCGCGTCCTGCGTGTGGTATATCCCAGTTGAGGCCGAAGTTGCTGGCTGGCTTGAGACTTGCTGTGGGAGTGAACATGATAGTGGCGCGGCTTGAAGACTGCTTCCAATCACGTCGGGGTCACCACTGTGGGGGAACGAGTATAATGTTCCACCCAACACAAAGGGAGGATCCTCCGACCAGGCGAGGTGATCATGCCTGGCGGGCTACTGCCCAACAGTTGATGTTGGGATGTTGTATATATGATAATCGGCGCGGGAACTTTATTTGCGCGATTCAGGATTGGTAGTTTCTTCATATTGTAGGTTACTCCGTAGTTCAGTGTAACTTCGGTAGATGGCGCTCTAGTATGTTATGTTGTATGTGGAGGTCGCCACACCAGCATTGTTGATCTCACTAGACCTCCCTTCACAATCAATTGGAAAATATTTTTACACCGTTGAACTTGAACCAAGTTACTCCAGTTCTCGCTTCATCAAGAGACACCCTTCTCAAATAAGACGTTCTCCTTCTTTAAAAAATGTCTTTAAAAAGGTCATTAATGGGTATGGGTTTAGAGACCTTGACTTTTTTCACTGTTGTGTCATATGCGATTTCATCAGAAATATTAATCGACAACACCACTTGTAATGTTTTTCTGAATTATTTTCCCTAACTCTGTTCCTTGTTTTATAAATATTTCTGTTACTTATGTATGTTATCTTGTTTTTTTTTTCATCTTTGTCTTTATTAATTTCCACTTCCACTATGTAGCTGTTTAAGATGACATTCATTTTTTAATCCCTATCCTTCTCTGCTTTTATACCAATTATTTTATCTTTTATTGCTTTTGTATTTTTTTTCATCGCTTCAAGAGATTACAGAAACAGAATCGAAGCAGTGCGTACTACAATGGCCAATTGGAGTTAAAGAAAATGACTAAAGTTTCTATTCAACGTCACACTTTTTTCCTAGACATTGTTGCTGCGGGAGAGGCCTGGTGACTGGTGTGAATACACTTGTAGAACAGTTACACTACAAAAATTTTAAACGTATTTCAGGCACTAGTTTACTCGAAGTTACCTGATTATTGTGGCATTTTTATATAGCCTTAAAATGTGTTGTGAGGGTGGATAAATGGAATAATTATTCCTCTTTATTATATTAAATACACATATCAATTACATTTTTAAATATACGTATAAAAACAAATACATTTATATTTAATATATTTTTAATTTATAAAAATAGTAGACCACTGACTTCGGGTACAGGGACCAAGAAACCGGTGGTTAGGACTCTAAAGACAGGAAAGGAGCCTCCTCACTATACGTGCCGTGTCAAGAAGGACTGCCTTCTGTATCACCGTTGATCCGTTGACCGTTGATCCAGCCTTCTAACGTGAGCCTCTTAAGGTATTGGTCAAGGCTTTTGGCTATCAATCCATGAGCAGAAACGACTATCGGAACAATGATCACCGAATCCACTTTCCACATATCGACAATCTCGTGAGTTAAATCCAAATAATTTATAATAATTATTATTATTAAAACATTTTAGAAGGAAATTCAATACAGTAAACGATAGATTCACTCATAAATAGCTTTTTCACCTGCAAGCCTATTTATTTTTCTACAAGATCGCATTGTTTTAGAATTTTGACCCATTGACCGATTTAAGAATGTAAAACATAAACACAATATTTTAAACAATGCACGGTTTTTACGCCAACCCAAATCTGTCATAATTTGACGATGACCAGGCGTTCCGAAACAATCTATGCATTCATTATTGTATAGATTCTATAGTTTGTTATGAGTCAAAGCGAACTTAATATAAATTTGGTATTTTTAGTTGTTCTTGTTGTGTGTTTATTAATAATCATCTTGTAACGGATACCTCCGACTAAATAAGTTTGAGGTTGGAGAATGTATTTAAAGAAACTACTACCCCGTCATAGACTTTAAATGTCTTATAGGCAAGATATTCGTCTGTTTCTGGTATTCTTTGGTTGCATGAAAGCCACACTTGGTCAGGAGGACGAGGTCGATGGCTATATTTATTCTTGTGTGCTAAAAACCCCGGGCAATTTGTGTTTACACTACGTATATTCTAAGAAAATGCTTTAACATGAGGACTCTACGTACGCAGGTAATCATTACATTCCCCCGGGCAACATATTATGTGAGATGCAAAAAGAAATGTTATCTATGTTATCTAATAAGTCATTAGTCGCTGGGAATTGATAAACAATAAACAACATTATGCAAAACTCGGGTATCCGATATATTTGATGTTTAGGTGAATCACATGGACTTTAAACTTGTTTATGAAAGCCCGGTTGAGAAAGGAGGAGGGTAGGCTGAGGAATGACCACACCAGCCATAAATGGTCAACGTCGAATATCGGGCGACGGTCAATTAACCTGATCCGAAGACCATGCGAAAGTAGGAAATTACTCTCGCAACTCGCAATTCTGTCACACAGAACCGGGGGCCGTGGCTTAACCGCCTGGGCCAAGAGGTAGAAACCCTCTATATAAAAGTCTCCAATCTTAAAGTGGGAACGTGCTGAGAGGATGCATGGCTTGCGGAAGAAAAGTCACTAGCGCCAACTTCGACGGACCTGGCTAACGTCGTCGTATGGAGCCTTCCTGGGGGAATGGGCGTCACCCTCCAGTGCTGACGTTTTAGATCGACCCTACTCGTGGGAACAATATGATGAATAATCCAGAACAAAATAAAAACACCAAACCAAACTCAAGAATGGTACAACAACATCTAAATAAAAGCCTGTTTACCAGGCAAAGTTGTAACTCAACACCATCTTTATCTGAGACATTACAAGATGTAGAAAGTGAAAGTAGCTTGCAAAGTAATGAACAAGTTGTACAAAATACAGAGGAACGAACAAAACAGGACAGTGAAACTTGGCAAAACGACTGCGTTAAAAGAACTAAAAGAAAAGAGACTAGCCCAATTTGTAATGACACTAACAAAAAAATAAAAAACAATATAACGTTCACCTTACCAACACAGAATAGATTTGAAATTCTAGAAGATGAACAACCACAAAAATCAAAAAAACAAGAAAAGGAGTACGTACCTAAACCTGAACCAATATTCGTCACAGGAGTATTAAATGTAACATCCCTCAAGGACACGATGAATAAGTTTTTAGAAACCAACACATATACTATGACTACACTTAAATCAGGTCATGTAGTCAAAATCATGCCAAAAGACATTCAAACTTACAAATGCATTAGAGAAAACTTTATAAACAGAAACATATCACATTATACATATCAGCTAAAAAATGAAAGGGCATACAGAGTTATACTACGCGGAGTGCACTCTACAGACGACACTACCCATATAGTAACAGGATTAAAGGAAAGGGGACATGAAGTCAGGCAGATAATAAACATGTTACATAGAGCTACAAAGGAACCTCTTCCCATGTTTTATGTAGATTTAGAACCTAAATATAATAACAAAGACGTCTTCGATATTAAGCATATCGATAATATGAGGATATACTTTGAAGCTCCATATAAAAAAACCCAACAAGATGTTCTACAGTGCAAAAGATGCCAGAGATTTGGTCACACAAAAAAATTGTGTTTTAGACCGTTCCGATGTGTTAAATGCGGCAACGACCATCCCACGGCCACATGCCTAAAGTCTCCAGATACCGTAGCCACTTGTGCGAACTGCTCTGGAAATCACCCAGCCAGTTACAAGGGATGTGAGATCTACAAACAATACAAAGAGAGAATTCTAAGACCTCTGTCAGGACCAAAAGAGAGAAAACAAGTGGACCAAACAAATAAAAGTGACATGATTAATCAGAACTCTGACATAATAAATAGAAATGCAATTAACAACAAACATAATGCTAAACCACTATATGGAGAATACTCATCAAAAAAATCCTACTCCGAAGTTACTAGAACGCAACTAAAGCCTGCCACACAGATTGAATGCACAACAGACATCATGAACATTACACGACTAATGGAATCTATGCTTGACAAAATGCAACAAACTATGATTGCCGTTATGGAAAATATGATGGAAAGAATGCTGAATAGTATTGTTCAGCTGGTCAGTAGCCTTTCTAGGAAATGACTGGACGCATACTCCGAGTAATTACTTGGAATGCCAACGGCTTGACGCAACGACGTCAAGAACTTGAAACCTTCCTCGAATCAGAAAAAATTGACATTGCCCTCATATCAGAGACTAGGTTTACTGCCAAATCCTATGTCCATTTTAAGAACTATAAAATATACTACACTAACCATCCTACTGGTAATAGTCATGGTGGCTCTGCAGTAATTATCAGGAGTAACATCGATCACTACCTGCTGGATCAATATTGCACTGAAAAGGTACAGGCCACTTCTATAAAGGTTATAGATAACAAAGGCGAAACAACATTCACAGCTGTATACTGTCCTCCCAAACATAGCATATCTGATATGGAGTTCGAAGAGTTCTTTCTGACATTGGGAACAAGATTTATTAGTGGCGGCGATTGGAACTCTAAACATTTACAATGGGGATCCCGTCTGATTAACCCAAGAGGCAGGCAATTACATCGCACAACCGGAAAAATGCAATTAAAAATTCTAACTGGTAACAAGCCAACTTACTGGCCAACAGACATAAATAAGATACCGGATCTGCTCGACTTCTTCATTGCCAAAAACATTGACATAAATTGTACGGACACTGAATCTCTAGACGACTTGAGCTCGGACCATACACCTGTTATCCTTACAATTAGCACGTCCGTGGTACTGATTCACGCGCCTACACGAATATATAGCCTGAAACACACAAACTGGGAAATCTATAAAAGTATCATCACGACGGAAATAAACCTGAAACATAAGATTAAGACAGTGGAACACCTTGAAAATGAAATAGAGGATTTAAACATGATTATACATAGAGCCGCTTATGAATCCACTCCTGTGACCAAAGGAAAACCATTTAAACAGAATGTATATCCTAAAAGTATTAAGGAAAAGATACTAGAAAGACGAAGACTGCGCAGGAATTGGCAGTGCACTCGATATCCAAGGGATAAGACACTCTTCAACAGATGTTCTGAAGAATTGAAGATGTTAATAAAAGAATTTGACAATAATAATCTTCAGGACTACTTAGCATCTTTATCTCCTACATCGGACACAAATTACTCGTTGTGGAGGGCAACTAGGAAAATGAAGAGACCATTAATACAAAAGCCACCTATAAAAAATAGAAACGGAAAATGGGCCCGAACTGATCAAGAAAAAGCAACTACCTTCGCCGAGTACCTGAGTACAGTCTTCCAACCTCTTCCAGACTCCTGTAGGCACCACACAAATGCAGTGAAAGCGTACCTGAAAACACCTACACAAATGTGTCTGCCTCTAAAAGCCACTTCCCCTCAAGAAATACTGCAAGAAATAAAAAATCTGAAAGAGGGTAAAGCACCAGGTTATGACCTTATCGATGCCACACTCCTGAAACATCTACCACATAGAGGAATTATGGGTCTAGTCAAAATTTTTAACGCTTGCCTTCGACTTCAGTACTTTCCTGGTCAGTGGAAAATAGCGCAAGTGATTATGGTACCTAAGCCAGGGAAACCACCGCAGGAAACTACTTCATACAGACCAATAAGTCTACTACCAGTGGTTGGCAAACTCTTGGAAAAGGTACTGCTAACCAGAATGAAGGAGCATCTTAATGGAATTATCCCAAACCATCAATTTGGATTTCGAGAAAATCATGGGACAATCGAACAGGTACACCGCACTGCTGACACTATTAGTAGGTGCTTAGAAAACCACAAGTACTGTTCTGCTGTGTTCTTGGATGTAAGCCAGGCTTTCGACAGGGTATGGCACGACGGCTTGGCCTGCAAGGTTAAAAAGTGGCTGCCCCACTCATTTTTTAAAATTATCGTAACATATCTCAACAACAGAAGCTTCCAAGTAAGATATAACAATGAGTGCTCACAACTCTATGATGTTAAGTCAGGGGTCCCTCAGGGTAGCATACTAGGACCTGTGCTATACCTAATCTACACCGCAGACCTACCAACTAGTAATAACACAATTACTGCAACGTACGTATCAAGTATAAATCCTGAAATAGCTTCAACACAGCTGCAGGCTCATCTAAACGAAGTGGGCGAGTGGTTCAGGCTATGGAGAATAAAAATTAACCAGACTAAGTCAGTCCATGTAACATTCACTCTTAAGAAAAAAACATGCCCACCTGTAACTCTGGATAACCAAGAGATCCCTCAACAAGATCATGCTAAATACTTGGGAATGCATCTGGACAGAAGACTGACTTGGCAGAAGCACATCTGGACTAAGCGAAAACAACTGGATAGTAAGCTTCGAAGCCTCTACTGGTTAACTGGACGCCATTCGCAGCTTAGTAATACCAGCAAGATGATGATATATAAGACGATCATAAAGCCTATTTGGACATATGGGATCCAACTATGGGGAACTGCAAGTAACAGCAACATAGAAATACTGGAGAGATTTCAAAGCAAGGCATTGAGAACTATGTTTAACATCCCGAATTGCATAAGCAATAAATACATGTATCTGGATCTCAACATCAAAACGGTTAAACAGGAAATAAGTCAATACAGCATCCTATATCAGAATAGACTATCCAAACATCGGAACGAACTGGTAACGGCATTGAGTGGAAGAGGTTGCCAACAACACACGCGGCTTAAGCGACACGATATTCCAAGTCTGAGCAGCCGCTTTACATAGAAAATAATAATAAGAATAAGTAAAACAAAGGGTTGGCTTATTGTGACAAAAACAGATTGCCAAGTAGCAGAATAAAACAAAAAAAAAAAAAAAAAAAAAATAACTAGTGTGATCGAGCGAGGATTGATTGTGTTTGATGTGTAAAATGTTGTGTAGTGTGTGTAAAATAATAATTCCAATAAAAATTATGTATAAAATTTAAAAATAAATTGGGTAACTTGGTAAAAAGATGCATGCCAGACCAAACATACATTAACTATAACTATAATTCTAAGAATCGTATGCTACAGGAGGTACATTGAGGTCACTGATTATTCAAAAATATTGCCCATTATGATTAGAGTAAGTAACACAAAAAATAATAATATTTTACCTAGTAATTTTGTTATAAAGGTGGGTAAATCGTTTTAATACCTAATTGTGAGCCGTATACAGCCTTTTCCTTCCTTATGTGAATATTTCCTCTTACTATACTGCGCGACCCGGAAAACCGATTGTCAACAAGCAAAGTTTATTTTTGGGATAAAATTTTTTTTTTTTTTTATAAAACTGAGATCAGGTCAGTTACTGTTGGAAACTGTAGAATATTCGTAAATTGAATCCCAAATAAAAATCCCATAAAAATAAAAAAGTACATACTACGGAATAGGTTCTGCAATAGTTACGACTGGAGTTCCTGATTTTGCTGTGATTTATAATCATGTACGTACGTCTTTTACGACTGAGGACTGTACTTTTGTGTTAAATAATGTAATTTGCAAGTTCCTATAAATTATTAACAAAAGCCTTGTTGTGTCGCTTGCTTTAGTGGTTGGGGTAAATTGCGGAACTCGATGACAGTGGACTTCAGATTTTATGCATGTCATGTTATCTATTCTCTAATGAGATTATGTACCTTAGATTGTTCTGACGTTCCTGTTTCATTTCAAGAAGTTCATGTCTAGTCCTTGATATATTTCTATTGTGACGACATAAATTTGAATTTTTTTTAAGTTTGTTTATGGTAGCTTTAATACTAACTAGAATTTTGTTTCTTGAGTTCGGCCGTATCGGAGTAAAGCTTGTTCAAAGATTCATCTTGAACTGTCTTTTAATCTAATAGCCTACATTATAATTTTAAAAATAAGAAAGAAACAGTTGAGAATGATATTTAAACGTAGTGCTCAAGACTAGTCGCTTCCACGGTTTATAACTTTACTATGCCTCCGCGGAATATGATGTTTGTAAAAGCCTAGTGTACAAATAAAATATTGTAAGTTTGTTTTTAGTTTAACAATTTCAAATTTATCAATCGTTTCAAAACAAATAGTATTCAAGTAAACGCGATACATGTACTTATAAATATCTCAAGAGTTCGACAAGCTGAGAGCATTGACGTCAGCAGTACGTGAGAGCTAGACGAAACGTGCCGTCCACACTCCAGCGAAGCAAACCACTATGACACTTGTTGGCTCTGCACTATGCAGCTTTGTGAACGGAAAATTGGATCTTGTTTCTGATAAGTCTAAATTATTGGAGTATGAAAACGACCAGTTGAACCAAAACAGATTTTTTTTTGCAAGTTTTAGCCAAAGTTAACAAAATTGGATCAAATTACAATTTTAATTCAACCGTACCAATACCAGTGTTACCATTTTATTGATGACAAAATATGGATCTATATTCATACGCTCGAAAAAAGCTAAGTTTAATTTAATTTAAAGGCCAAAATCGACTATCAATTTAAGTAGTCGCGAGTAAACTATGTTTAATTAATAATGTTGTCCCTTTATTCATTTAATTATTGTCTTACTGCTGGCTACGTAAACTCTTCAGTACTCATTAAGTTAGATGTAACTTGAAAAATATATACGAATGGAGACACCATTAGAGTTATGTCGCAGTCTTACATAAAACAGATGTCAAGAATTCCTTTCGTTGCTTTTCACCGAGTATGAGGTAATCGGAGTCTAAAGCTATTCTTCACCTAACTCTAGGGGAGAGACTCATTTATGATTCTTGAGTTATGGTGCCCATCTTCCCATCATACTGTGACCTAATGCACATTTAGTCAAAAAAAACTGGGATGCTATTAGTCATTAATAACTCCAGAAATGTTTGCGATCCCAAAAGTACTAGTCCTCAATGCAATCACTTTGTTAAAATACGAGTACAATAGTAAAATTTACTACAATTTTACGTGCCATAACAGAATTATGAACAAAAAAAGTTATACAACCAAACTAAAAAGTGGAGCGCAGCTTCAAACGCCATCGGAATTTTTTTCGAATCGACCACTATCGTATACAAATAGAAGGATACCCACTGTGAACAGTATTCACGTATCAGTTAAAAACAAATAAAACATCGATGAAAACTGATAATCCTTAACTTTCCCACCAACACTGTATAGTGCCTTTGTGCACTTACTACTACTTTTTAAAAACTTATCTTTAGTAAAAACCGGAGATAGTCCATATATTGATTTCTACATGAGATTGGTTCAATACTTTAATTTGATTGTGAATAAAAAATCAATTATTATTTTTAAGGCAAATTCAAAACGTTTCCAAAAAGAAAAGTAGGTTAGGTGTTTTTGGTTGTAGCGTGATTATATATAACTTATTGTGTAGCATTTCTCGATAATTCGTAGCTCTATTTTTTTCAATGGGATCAGTAATTTCTGCGATTAGGGCGTTCAACTAAACAATGAACACAAACTAACTCGTCAGCTTTTATGATATTACTATAGATTTCATTTTTTACTATAGATTTAGAAGGTTAGGGTCTCCGTTGATAAATCAATTAATTTCAAAGGTGATATTATTCGTCCACGAATAGCACTAAACTAAAAATAACACTGTATAAAGCTAAGTATTTCTTTGTAATATACATGTGTGTGTATCATTATTTGAACGCGTTGTTAAAATAATGAGACGTCAATCAATTCACTTGTGATATTTTTACAAGCGCAGTTTAGAAAAGTTTTTAATAACAAAAGTTTGTTTGTTTATTCTGTTTGTTGTTTGTTCATGCTCAAATGACGAGGTCAAGTTTGATAAATTGTGAAATGAAAGTAACCGACACCCTGAATTAATACAGAGGCATCATTTACCGAAAAAATGTAGCGTTCCCATGGGATCAGCAAGGAATTTAAATATATTTGGTACTCTGCTAGTCAAGAAGTCTGCTTATCAAGACTCTAAATTGGTTTGTATTTTCAATATTTCCGTCATTTGAATATAAATTGGGTCAATTTTTATTTTGCTTGGGACATATGCTGTCTTATTCTAATTTGAAGATCAAAATTCTAGATCTACTTACTACATAATATACACCTTTATTTAATGTGCGGAAATCCCCCGGATACCACCTGCTGGTGGCATGTCGAACTTGAACCGACTTAAATCGCATGACGTTTCGGGTACTAGAAGCACGAGGTGCACTCTAGAGATGAAAACCCTGGATCCCAGTCGTACTTCAGGCCACCTACGATTTATAGATGACCTCCTCGTGGCATGTCCGACACGTACCAACTAAAACCACACGCCGTCTCGGGTACTAGACGCCGGGGAACCAGGTGCACCCTAGAAAGGAAAACCCTGGAACCCCGACGTACAGCGTCCGCGCCTCCACCCGAGCCCGCTTCTGCCAGGGTGACATGCTTATGGAGGACGGAGATTGTTCTACGAAATACGATGTTACACCTCACAATTCAGAACAACTACAAAACTCGACTCGGTAACGAACTTTCAAAATATTTTTATCTAGCAAAATAGGTTTGTGACGCAAATTGCGACCCGATATAACCTTGAAATTGAGTAGCCGTATCGTAAAAATATACGACTCATATCTAGTTATACAGTCATTTATCGTGACTAACGAGAAAGTACAAAATATTAATAACAAATCCTCAGAAAATGAAAACGCAGCAAAAATTTATTGAGTGTACCAAAGGATAGAAAAGGGTAAGTGCTGGTGATCAATTTTCAGAATAGAGAAATTTTAGTGAAATGGAATTAAATCTGAGGTTTTAATTAAATCTGATGTCGACGGAATTCGGACTTTGGATTTGATAGGATAATTTTATGTCGTTTATATTTATTTAGCTATCGGTTTCTAGCTACAGGTTTGAATCGAGTTTATCTGATAATATCGCTTCATCTTTTAGGTGTATAATTGTTTAAATTATGTTACAAAAATTTCATGTAAAAAAAAATATAAATATTAGCAGGAAAAGCAAAGCTCAACCTTTAATATATTATGAATTTTTCGTCTTGAAGTTATTATTTCATTCAACAATTCAATGCCAAGGACAGTCCTCTAGACCGTCTAAACTTTGTATTTCTAGCGACACAATTTAAGATAATAATTTGACAATAAACTTGACAATAATATTTAATCGTGAACTCCTCGATAACTTTGCTCTAACTTTACAATAAGTCTTAAGAAATTTTATTGAAGGACACAAGAGCCATCCGACACAGACGATCAAATTCTTTTGATAAAAATAAATTGCTCGAACAAAAGGGTTGAGATATAAAATAATTTCATTAAAAAGGGCGACCTAAATTAGTTTTTAAGCTTTTTAGAATAAAGGTTAAACTGCTTTCTAATGATAACATAACTTAATGAAGATTATAATTTATTGTCAATGAAACTAAATTATGAATTAAGATAAGTATATTTCTAAGAAAGTTTGGTTTACATAAAATATTTTGTTTACGAGTAAGTGTTCCTTTAACATGGATACGAAATATATATAATCCACATTATTCGAAAACTTACCAGAAACTATGTAACTGATCTTACCTCTGGGATTTTTAATACTATTTTCAATTTGATGCAAGAAAAATCATTATCATAATATTTCAAAAAAAATAAAAGTCAAAAAGTTTCATATCCATTTCGGTTTACATCTTTAAAATTATCGAAATTAATCAATAATGTTACTCATACGTCAGTGCTCACCACCCATCAAAACACGCTCGCTCGATCGAAGGACGGATTGAT
Organism: Spilarctia lutea; assembly: GCA_916048165.1. Lineage (NCBI taxonomy): Eukaryota > Metazoa > Arthropoda > Insecta > Lepidoptera > Erebidae > Spilarctia > Spilarctia lutea. The sequence goes on from OU696490.1 coordinate 2,991,865, forward strand.
TAAACTTTTTCAATCATAACTGTCTGATATATACCATACATTGAAACAACTGGTACACGCCATTTCCTTGATTCAATATTATCTACTAGCGTTTGTTCGATCTCTTCTTGTTTGATGTTCGTTTGTTTCTTGCTGTCTAGTTATAATAGAATTTTTGTATACCCGATACTTTTGTATCAGTTTTTTGGTTGTAGCCGTTTATATGAAGTGATTTAAATTTAAATTACTCTAAAATTATTGAACTTGGTACCTTTATTACTGGTAAATGATGGCTGGAGGCATTGTGATATAATCATAAATTTTCGATAACTCTACTGATACTATGAGGCAAGGACCGTCCGGGCAGAAGAGTGCCTTGATAGATATAGAGACCTCCTTATACTTGTATTTGGGAAATAAATAAAGGACAGGTGCCTTCTTATTTCTTAAATGTAAGGGCAGGTGCCGCCACCTTGCATTTGGAAAATGAAGTTGAGGGGCCTTCTCATTAATTAAATGTGTGATATGACTTGTTTGTGTTTTATCCTTACGTGTTTTGTGTTGTATGTAGTAATGACGTATTGCGGGATTGCAAGATCCTATTCAAAACTATTGTTTTGTTTCCCACAATATTTTGGTTCATGTTATCGTCAGACTCATTTCAGTTTAATTGAACTCAAAAAGAAATAACAAGGTAATTGAGGAGCACAAGTTAAACACGTCCGTCCGATATCACTACTTAATCCAAAAGAACAAACTAGACACTTTTTGACATTAAGAAAATAATATACTCAAATCGCCTTTAAACATTACAGTAATACTGTGTTTTTTTGTTTAATTGAAATTGTAAGTAATGCTTTAATTTAGTAACTTGAAATTTTTCACTAAATGGATCCTTAAAATTAAAGGTGTTTAAAATTTTGCTGTGCTCGGTTACTGGCTAATGGGTGGCGTTTAAAGTGAAAAGTTTATCATAATAAATGTTAGAAGTACAGCACAGGTGCTGAGCTCTCGTGGATATTTTGCAGCACACTAATTTAATTTAGACTTGGCCACTGTGAGAGTCGTGTAGTGGCCGGCAATTGAAATTTCTACACTAAATTTGCTCTAATTTATTAGTTTATAGTTAGAATATCTATTTATTGTGTTAAACATATATAATTATTATAGTTGTACGTCTACAAATGTAACCTCTGCACACAAATCTTTCTAGATTTCTATACCCAATAGTTGACTGATAGGCGAACCCTACACGACAATAAATATTGTGATAATTATCACGATATTTACTTTCGTATCTCGGGCCGGATCACAGCACACCCTACACCTACAATACGGATCGCGTCAGTACTGAAGCGTTCTTTGTACGAGGCAGACGTGATGGACCCTAGACGGAGGAAAATTAGAGCTTGTGTGGCAATAATTTTAGCCCTTTCTTTAAACAAACGAGTAAAAAGAAAGCGATGGATGAAGAATTGGCTACAACGGAGAGAAAAGTATACACATCTGAATTTATTGGACGAAGTTCACCTTCACGATGAAATGGACGACTACGAAAATTACTTACTTAACCGTGGGAGAGCTATGCTTCGGCATGAATGGGTCGGCTCGACCGGAGTGATACCACGGCCTCACAGAAGACCGGTGTGAAATAGCGTTTGCGCTGTGTTTCACCGAGTGAGTGAGGATACCGGAGGCCCATACCCCAACCCCTCCCCCCATCCCCTTTCCCATCCCCCAAAGGTCGGCAACGCACTTGTGACGCCTTTGGTGTCGCGGGTGTCCATGGGCGGCGGTAATCGCTTACCATCAGGTGATACGTCTGCTCGTTCGCCCACTATTCAATAAAAAAAAAAAAAAAAAAAAGATGCCTGATGTCTTTATTTTTATTTATTATTTATTATTTTTTTATAATTTACATGCCCGCTATTCCAAAGTTTTGGCATGGATTCTAAATTGAGAATAAACTCTTTCAAAACAATCTTGTCGCCTGTCGTGGATTCTTGCTCGTGGCACGGGTTCACCGCGGCAGACGCGGTGTCACCGACGTCTCTCATCGCTGCCATCTCGCTGCGTACTGACACGATCAATATTGATGCGACACACTACACGCAAGATAAATATCACGATCCAAGATCTGGGATCAGATCACAAGGATTTCTAGAAATCCAGCGATAAATATTGTGATCCGTCAATACACTACCCTACACTTCAATAAATATCGTAATCCGATATTTTATATTGACGGATCACAATATGGATCTTCCGTGTAGCGTTCGCCATAGAGAAATCACCAGTATCAGATTAAATTCACCGATGTACATAAGTACATACAGTTGTACAAATAAATGAATGCCTATATTTTACCAACTATAATTATAATGCCACTTACAAAATGGGAATAAAGCCTATTGACGACATCGGATTAGAGCAATAGGCTGGAAAGTAAGTGAGTCAGTTCTTCCATTAAAACTGGCGTGCTGTTCTCTAAGATTGATGTATTATCCGGTTAGAATTCTTATCTTTACTTTTTTTTGCTACATATTACCTGACAAATAGATTAAATTTCGCTACCACTGTCGCCATGAAATGATGCTCAACGTGACGGCGAGACGGTTGAATATCTCTAATTTACAGTATATCAAAAATAATGTTAAATTAGTGATATTGCTTTAGGGAATGATACTGTGATTGAACCCTCAATAGGTATTCTTGTTTGCTAATACGTTTTCTAAGTGGGAATAAAAGTCACAACCATGATTCATGAATCATTAATACGACTCCGCCTTGGGATGATTGATCTCCTTTTCAAAACAAGAGAACGTGGCTGAAGTCGTAAGTGTATCGTTACCTCGCCCTGTCTTTCGGATTTCTGAATATAACTCCTCCAGTTTTTCTGCTGCTTAATTTCATTGCAGGTTCCAAAACAGTTTATTTTTTCCTCGGACTTCCTGAGTGTCATAACTTGGTGTATTCGTGGGTTACTGCTGTTGATCCTGGTATACAGGAGTTACAGTAGTGGGCGTAAGGGCGGGATTTGTCCCATTTAAAAAAACAAACAAAAGCTGCAGAATATACCAAGTTTTTATAGCTCACATTGCCTTCCAATTCTGTGATCTTCCAACCGCAGAGTGCGTCTATTGTACGTGACCTACGGTAGCCTGGGCCTGGTTATCGTGGCAGGTACCGTGGCCAGTAACAGTGCAACTGACGGCAACTCTAGGAGCTTGGGTATGTTGTGGTTGTGCTTAATCCATTTGGGGTTGGGAACCGCTATGGCGAGGATTATTAACTGGTGATGCTGCTGCCCATCATCAGTACCAAATTTCAGTGGTTACCGCAGTAATTTGGTTACATACTGCCACGAGTTGGACGTCAGAGCCACGTCTGTTAGTTGGAAGAGTACACCACGTGCAAGAAAGGTTTACATTTCGGTTAAAATAGTACATAACACATTTTTTTATAGTTAGCTAATGAAATTTTTTTAACACAGTTCTTTTAAAATAACTAGGTACACTGGGTCACTATCAGAGAAGTACTACGTAGTGGTCCGATAACCAACGTTCCGCAGACTTAGGCCCGTATTATAGAAGGCGTCTCAAGTATCGTTTGAACTCTGATCAGCTGAAACTAGTTTCAAGTTCTCATCGAATTTCAAGCGTCGCTCTTATTATAGAATGCGTTTTAAGTTCTACTCAGTTGAAACTAGTTTCAGTAACTAATCGACTCAACTCACAAGTCTGTTCTCAGTTACGTTTCTGCATGGTAGAAATTATTGTTCCGTATTATACAGCAAATTATATTAAACAAATCATATCTAACAAATATAATTTATATATTATTGGTTATTAGTTTATATATAATACACTATTGGCTAGTGAATCAATTTAAATAAATATAAATAGTAAGAAGCAGTTCGCCCTAAATTAACTACTTTAAATATTACAATAAAAATTACCTATAACGGAACGTTCTAATTGTTATCAATATTTGTAATTGCGAATTGTCAAACTCTATTTTTGTTTTTATTTAAACATTATTGTTATTTTTTTGTCAGAAACCGGTTATTACTGTTGCTTGAAACAAATAATTGAATGTGTATTTTAAGTGAATTGAATATCAATTTTGTTAATTAAAGTTTATTGAAATTATTTCGTAAATAAAGTAAGTTAAAATAAATCTTTCGTTGTTATTCGGAAAAATCATCATAAAATACGTTAATTGCCCTTATAAGGTATTAGCAATTACCACTTGAGACACGCTCAATCTAGAGCTTGTTTCAGTTGAACAGGGATCACATCTGTCAAAATGTATTCCTGACAAGAGATTTTGACATAAGCATCGTTCTAAAATAAGCTATTCATTGATCTTTACTCACGTGATTAACGATCAGTGAATTTTGTCTCAAGAAGCGATCAATAATAAAATCTCTTCTTGAAACTAGTTTTAAAACCAGATTCACGACTGAGACGCCTTTTAAAATACGGGCCTTACAGTGTAGTAGCAAAGTCCATATTAATGCTAGTTATACTATTTCACCTGCCATAGGTGAGTTGGGGTGATATTGAAATATATATATTTTTTTAGGTAAAGATTTAATGGCAGACACTTGTTCCGGTTCCTACTATACTTAATAGAACTTCAAATCTGCGAAAATTTCATAAAATTTAAGTTATTTCCGCAAAGCTGAAAATTATATATGTTATTTTGTATATTATTACATAACCATATTTAAAAATGCAGACAGGTGGGTTGGTTCTGACATCCAGGCATACCATAATACTTTCTCAATCGAGCTAATGAATTAATGAATAATCTCAAACGATTTGGACTCTCTAACTGGAAATTAGTGTTTCAGCAAAGCTGCAATTTGAAATACATATTAAAAGACCAAACAGATAGATCGATTCTAACATGCAGGCAGATCTCATAATACTTTCTCAGTCGTGCTTATGAAGGCGTACGATTTGACTCTCTCGCTCTCCACACATCGTTCGTTTTCAAGCTTCTTTGAATATTAAAAATAAAAAGTATTTTGTTTTTTCAGCAAAGCTGAAGTTTATATTTGTTATTTATTTATGCTATTATATATCGTTATCCTTTGCTACTATACCATACATTTGCGGAACGCTGGCTCAGTTCATAGGTACCGTCTGAAGTAGGTAAGTCAATATTATGAGTTCTCTCTACTGAAGGCTTTAAAAGCTTGTCTAAGTATACTCGTATTCATACTCAACCTATTATCACAACATTAATTACCTCTCGAGGAAATGGGTTGTGAGCCGGATATTAAACTTTTAGGTTCTTCTACCGAAAAATTGATTAAATGCTGCATGGCCTACTTTAACTACACAATAACATTTATGATTATAATTATTATTTAACTTTATTTGAATTATTTTATAGTTTACGACATATCATGCAAAGTAAGTAAAATCAGTTCATCATAAACAAATAAATAAAATTGGAGTGACTATTGGTAATTTTAAAAGGGTAGTATTTAATCCTACAACTGTACACCCAATTTTTTCTATTCAAATATTCGCAATTACCACCAAAAATACTTATTTGCACACTAAATTTGCTCATCAAATAAATCAAATCTAATATACTGTTTGATCTATAAAGCTAAACTGTTTTACTGAATGACTATCTGTTAACTAAAAGTAAAACTGATACTTCTGTGTGTGCAACAAAATATTTAAATCAATTTTTATTAAATCCATCAACTATTAAACTATTAAGAACAAGAGTTATTCTAAATAAAACACCAGTTAATCAGTCATATCTATCTAATTAAAGTGCACAAAAATCAGCTAAGTGTAATCGTAATATACACTTATAATTGCAAAACAGTAAGGTAACTCAGTTTTTTTAACAAATCAATCTTTGTTATTACAACATAAAAGAAATCTTATTGGATTATTGGGCAGGTCTTGCTTTTGTTGGACGTCCGCGTTTTTGCTTCATGCCGATGGGTATGTTTTTAGCTTCTACAGGTGGTGTGACATATTTCAACCTGATAGCAAGTCCGATGACATGTTGGCAAATGGCAATACACCTGCCTGCCTTTAAGATCACTACTTTTCGGTCTGACTTCGCCCACGGTCCAATCTTTGAGCTCGATCGAAGGAGAATTTGAAAATGATTCCAACTGATAGGTTTCTGACCATTCTTTCACCATATCTGAGACAACAACCAAAAATCTGGATAATGGAAAACGTTCTCGAACAGTATGGGAACTTTTGATAGATCTGTTAAATGATTCAAGAGCATTATTTGTAATTGTAAGATGGTGTGCAAAATGTATTTGTATTTGTAAGATGGTGTGCAAATCAGTATTTTTGTTATGCGGTGAGTAATTTTGTCTTAAAATCTGTATATCTGTGTTTTCAGCTAGATTTTCGTTGTGAATTAGATAAAAAAGACCATCTGATTTTGATTAATTTTATACGTGTTTTAATAAAATATGTTCAGGTAATCAAGTAGTTAATTTGTAACGCAGTCATTTATCTGATATGCAGTGGGTTGTTAGTCGGGCGATTTAGTTTGCTTGAATTTTAAATAGAGGTGCAATTAAAAATTTCCCATTTGAAAATGTTTGCTTATGTACTCGTATATACACTATACTCGTATATGTGTACACATACGAGTATATACCTACATGGTACATTATATCAATATTTGTTTATCCATTATTGTCTCTATCTGTTCCTGTTAATCTCTGGAATGGCAAGACCGATTTGACGTAACTTTCACTGGCAGATAGATAGATGATATAAGGAGTAACTTAGGCCACCTTTTTAACCGATTTCAAAAAAGGAGGAGGTTCTTAATTCGACTGTTTTTTTTTATGTTTGTTACCTAAGAACTTTCGACTGAGTGAACCGAACCGTTTTTGATGTTTTTTTTCATTTGAAAGCTAGAGCTTCCCGTGTGGTACCATTTCAGTTTGGTCCAGTTCTAAAAGGCGGTTTTGTATTCTGTTATTTTTTTGTTATTTATACTAGCTTCGACCCTTATTCGACCTGCATTTGATATTATACCCCGGGTAGCACTGCCCCGTGGTACTAATCTTTTGGAAGAGATTGATCAATAGTTCCAACTTGAATTTCACTTAAAAGTTACTCAAAAAATACACTTAAATTTAAAAATAAATTCAAATTATTTTTAAATATAACTGTATTTTGAAAGGGAATGGTATGTTGTTCCAGATGTTTATTGCAGCGTATTTGAAACTGCCCTTATAATCCTTTTTCTACGTTTCGGTATAGTAAGTTTCAAAATAACCTCCTTCGACCTAGTATTCAAGTTATGAGCAATCGCAAACCAAGAAAGTTTATCGTATAGATACAGTGAACATTTGTTTTTGATGATCTTATGTGTGAAACATAACACATGCTGGAGACGTCGGGGTTCGATATTAAGATATCTTTTTTTAATTTATTATTGGCGAGATATACGATCATTATAGAACTTTACAGCAAAAACGCAAACAGGCGTTTTAGACACGTTGAATTCATTTTTTTATAGTTTCTCTCCCAGAACGTAAGGAAATTACATTCGGATCTGTTGCTTCTGTCATTTTTTAACTATTGCAATGCGATGCGACTCCTTTCATTTTAAAGGAGTCAGGGCCCATAAACTCTAATACCATATAAAACCTTCAGTCTATTGAAAGCATTCCTCATCATTCCATTGATATGTTCGGAAACCACAGCTCGTCATCCATTAGAAGATTGATAGATAATGTAGAATAGACCACGAATATAATAAAAAATTAAAATACTGTAATTTATTTTCAAAAATTGCAGTTTTAAACTGACAATTTGAAGTTCGCGCCAAAATGACGCACAATTTCGATGACGTCATCCTTGTCTGTCACTGGCCGTGTTTGTTCGTGGCCTGTTCGTGCTGGCTTTCATAGTTGCGTAAAGTTATAAATCTCGTGATATTTTTAAAATAAATAGATGTATCAAGCTACTATAAATGTGAACTATACATCAACATCAGTTAAAGATGCTACTTGTATTCCGAAAAAAGCCGCGACCATAGCAATAGGACAGCAGCATTTTTACAACCACCTAGGTACAGATTTTAGTTTAGGCTCTAAGCCGCGGCTCCGCCCGCGTCTATTTCGGTTATCGGTAGACAGATAGACATAGTTACTTTCGAATTTATAATATTAGTATGGATGAACGGCTAGATGAATGCTATGGTTATGATGCTTAGACTAGATTTTTTAAAATTTATTATGTACTAGCAGAACCCTCGGTTATTATGGAAACGCTAGTCTGAAAAATGTAGCCTACGTTCCTTGGTATGTGTACAGCTATCTGCCAGTGAAAGTCCCGTTAAAATTGGTACAGCCGTTCCAGAGATTAATCGGACCAAACAGACTGATAGACAGAAAAAAGTGCAAAAAAAATATTTTTGTGTATGTACCGTGTATGCAGACTTATGAAATTAGTAAAATGCGGCTATTTCAATATTACAAACAGAAACTCCAATTTTATTTATTTGTATAGATTTATGTAGAAATATTACTTTTTAAAATAACCTTAATTCTGTAGCTTTAAAAACTATACAACCTTCGCATTATTATGATGGTTGTCACACGATACGACCTACCTTCTTTACGTTTTTTATGCGTAACTCAACTTTTGATGGTACAGAATTTTCCCTTGCTTTTGATCTGGACAAAACCGATAGCATTATAGCTATAAAATTTCATTATTGATCTGATAAACTGCTGTGTGTAGAATCAGCTGAATAAAATACTAAATCTCAGTGTAATTTATACATACCGTAATAGCTTAGTCCCTTTCATTTCTACACGTGAAAACTTTGCGCTTTAAACAAAGAAGCTTATTACCATGTCAACACTAACTTTTGGTAGATTTCTGGAGTCTGATTTAATAACCCAACTTCCATTTTATTTTAATTAGAAAAACATAATTTGTTTATTCATTCTTACGATTATAACCTTAAATTATTGTGTTATGGCTGAATTGTTATCATCAAAGTGACGTCACTAGACACTGATTGGTGTATTAAAACACGTTCTGTCTTAAGTACTTTTAATTAATAATAATAAATTAAAACGTTACACTAGGCCAGTTTTGTTCTTTAATATTTTCTTTACATTAATTATAGTCACAAACTCAAACTCAAACTCAAATCATTTATTTCCATAGGCCCCAAAAGGCACTTGAACACGTCAAAAATACAAACATAAAAATATAAAACAAAACTCCTAATACTAAATGCACTGAGATGATTTGAATTACCGGGGCTTAGATTGATTTCGATTCAACTCAAAGGTTTAAATTGAAATCAATCCAACCAGCTCCGATGGGTATTGCATTCATGAGAAGAGCTGGTGAGAAACTCATGTGCACCATCTTTTCAAATAATTCATACAAAGCTTGTTTGTTTTTGACAACAGTATTTCTATGTGCAAGTTAAGGCAACCAAAACACAAAGGCTAGAAAGCGGTCTAATAAGATATTAAAGCTAGGAAAATCAATTTTTTGTCTAATAAAATAATAAAAATTAGTCCATAGCATATAAGGTTGCAATCACTTACACATCAAGGAGTAAAAGCAATGTGTGCATACATACTGGTCCCAGAGAAAAAGAAAAAACGTTCAAAATGTAATAAAATAATAAGTACAAATTATTTACGCTCCAACAATGTAAACACAGATCGCCTTAACTTAACAAAGTTCAAATGTCAGGTAATAAATGTCAAGAATTAATTACAATCAAATAAATTATATTAAGGATTGTAAGTAAATAAATACATTGCGTATAAAAATAAATCACCCCAACCAGTACATGAGCCAATGCCAGACTCTCACTCACATCCAAGGCACTGTATCAGTTAAGAAATCGTTTATCGTATAATAGCCCCTTTCCATAAGACGATTCTTAACGGTACTCTTGAACTTATGTAGGGGTAAGTTCAAGATTTCGACAGGAATTTTGTTATAAAAACGCACACCAAGTCCTTCAAATGAATTGTGGACTTTGTTAAGGCGATAATATTGGCCTACTAATTTGTGCTTATTCCTTGTGTTTAGTGAATGATGATCACTTTTGCTACTATATTTATCTATGTTTTTTCGTACAAACATAATATTAGCAAATATATATTGAGATGCTACTGTTAAAATACCTATTTCCTTAAATCGTTCTTTCCGAGAATCTCGGACTTTAAGTTTGTAAATCGCACGAATTGCCCGTTTTTGAATTACAAAAATGGTTTGAATATCAGCTGCCTTGCCCCATAGTAAAATATCATATGACATGACACTGTGAAAATAACTAAAATAAACTATTCGCGCAGTTTCAATATTAGTTAACTGGCGAACTTTCCAAACAGCGAATGCCGCGGAGCTCAGTTTCCCTGCTAGATACGATATATGGGCGCCCCACTGAAGCTTATGATCCAAGGTTATTCCTAAAAACATAGTTGACTCTACGAGATCAATCATTTCATTATTTATTATGATGTTCGTGTTGAGTTTCTTAACATTAGGCAAAGTGAAATTTATACATTTAGTTTTATTCGAGTTCAATAGTAAGTTATTGCTTGTAAACCAATCTTGGACTAGTGTAAGTGACCTGTTAATATCATCAAAACTATTCTGATTACGATTAACTTTAAAAATAAGCGAAGTGTCATCTGCAAAAAGTACTACATCACAGAAATTTTGCACAAAGAAAGGTAAATCATTAATATACACTAGAAAGAGAAAAGGATCCAGAATTGAGCCCTGTGGCACGCCCATTGAGACAGGTAATCCGGAGGACCTACTTCCATTTATATCCACTCGTTGAACTCTGTCCCCAAGGTACGAGGCAACCAGATCAAGTGCAGTATCCCTAATGCCATAGTGCCTGAGTTTTCGCAAAAGCGTTTGATGTTCAACGCAGTCAAATGCTTTGGATAAGTCACAGAAAACGCCAATAGCATCTTGCGCGTTTTCCCAGGCATTAAATATATGTTTTATAAGTGTTGAACCAGCATCAATGGTTGAGCGATCCTTTGTGAAACCATACTGCTCTTTATGAAATAAATTATTAATATTAAAATGAGTTTCTAATTGCTGAAGAATAAGTTTTTCAAAGACTTTACTGACTGCTGGCAAGATTGAGATGGGTCTAAAATTACCTGGATCGCTCTTAGACCCACTCTTGAATAATGGTATTAACTTACTATGTTTCATTAAATCCGGAAATACACCATTTTCTACACACTTATTAAATATTACAGCTAAATGTAGTGCTATATCAATAATTATATTTTGCAATAATTTGACAGAAATACCCCACAAGTTGGTTGTTTTCTTTGAATTGAGCGACTTAAAAGTTTTCACCACATCATTAGAGCTTATAAACTGAAACTTAAACATGACATCACACTCTTTCACGCTGCCCCTGGCCAAGGATTCAGCTGTGACTGAGCAGGAATCCAAGGAACTGGTAGTATCAACTGGTATCTTTGCAAAATAATTGTTGAAAGTTTTAGCCAAACCCTGATTATCTTTAATAATATTGTTGTTAACCATTAATTCTAACCTATCATCCTGCGGTTTGGACCGCCCTGATTCAGTATTTATTACAGTCCAAGTTGTTTTTATTTTATTATCAGACTGTTTAATTTTGTTACTTAGAAAAATTTATTTAGCTACCAAACAAACCTTTTTAAATATTTTGGAATAATTTCTAACATATTGTACAAAAACAGGATCAAAATTATACTGTTTCATGCCATATAGTTCATACATCTTATCTCTACTTTTGTAAATTCCAGGAGTTGCCCAGTCACAGAATCTAGTATTCACATTCTTAGTAAAAGTTTTCTCTTTAAAAACGAAATCATACTCTAGTTTAATTAAATTAAATAAATTCCCGTATAAGAGATCCGGATTATCCTCACTGAAATCTATGTTGGTAACCTTATCTGCAATATTTTTATTAAAGCATTTCAGGCGGTTAGAAGTCATTGGCCTGCATGTGATTTTCGTTGCTTCAACAACTTCATCTGTGGGATAAATGACCATTTGCCCACAGTGGTCAGATCTCAAGTGACTAAATATTGCTTTATCAAGATATTCACAGTTGCTAAATACATTATCTAGACATGTTGCAGAATGTGATGTAATTCTGGTTGGTTCAAAGAATACATGCTCTAAATTAAATGATTTGAATAAGCTTATTAACCTAGTGCAGCCTACTGACTGCTGAAGTAGGTCCACATTAAAATCGCCACATACAACTAAATTCCTATTACCAGTACTCAAACGTCTTAAAACATCTTTCATAACTGTCTCAAATATAGTAATATCACTGTGTGGAGGTCTATACACACATACTATAATATAATGCTTTAACTCAATGCAAGACAGTTCAGCAGTGCGTTCAATAGATAACTTCACAATGTCTCTTCGTTCCTTACATTTTAGTGTCTTATTAACAATTATCATCGATCCACCATGTATGGCTTTCTTCCTATTAAATGCACTCATAACTAAATAATTGTCATTAATATACAATGACTCATGATTCCTTAACCAATGTTCAGTGATACACATAATCTGTACCTTATGTTCTATTAAAAACAAATCTAACTCAAGTTCTTTGCCGGATAAGCCCTGGAAATTTTGAAGAAATAACCTAATACTACTGGCCTGCCTATCCTTTGTCCTAAGTCCTAGTTTAAATTATTTGATGTATCAACACTACATCTAATCGCCTCATGACCTAGACTATGGTATGATACCATATCAGTGCATGGGTTGATGTGTCCCAAATTGTTCTGCTCAATAGAAGCAGATCTGTTAGTAGCCAAGTTCCTGGCTGTGATATTAATAAAATAGGATAGCGATAATGCTATCTGTCTCTTAAAACTATTAGAAAGGTAATAGCTACCTTTTGTCAAATATAATTGCCTGCTAACAAAACTGTTAGTGTCTATTACATGCACACAATCATGATATGTACTAATAGTGTGTAGTACATTGTTCAACTTATATCTAAGATTATTTTCCTCATCTGAGAAGCTCCTAGAGTAGGGGAATGTAAACAAAATTATACTACTCAAGTTTAAGGACAATAGATAATCAAAGTAATCAATTAAAACTTTTTTGCTAACATCACCCCTATTCTCCACTAAAATAATGAGATTCTCACAATAACTAAAGTTATAATTTTGGATTCTTTTCATAATAACATCATAAGTTGCAAATGGTAAGCAATGGTTAACAACTGACTGTCCCTCAACAAGAGAATTCAATTTTGAGCCCATATGTTTTCCAATACTATCACTAAACATTATAGTACTTTGTGCACCACCTGATGCACACAATGTTACATCAATTGATGCCCCTAATGACTGCTCTTGCCTGACACTGGTAGATGAGCTATCACACAAGGTCTCAGCATTGTCATAGCAAACCGCGGAAGCACACACAGGCTGTGGAGGACTAAAGCGAGCGCACTGGCATGAATGATTGTTAACTAGTGAATCAAAGCGCTCTGTGTTATCATTACTTAATTTTAAGAGGTCATCCATGGCCTCCGTATACTCTTTAATCTCATTAAGTGATAAATTATATTTAATTTGCGTTGACTTTAACGATTCAGTTAAATGATTAATTCTTAATTCTAAGGCCTGTGTGTCAGCTTCATACTTTTTCCTGCTATTATCTAACTTCAATGTAAGTGATTCTAAATCATCAAGTAACTCTAACTTTTCTTTACTAGATTTCACACACTTAGATACAATTTTTTGATTTTTTATTAACTTTTGTGTTCTTTGAATATACCTATTAATTTTGACATACTTTTTCAGTTTATTCCTACCACAAATTGACATACTCACTGACTGTTGTTGTCTTAAAGTTACATCCCTTAAATCAACAATTGGATAACTGCTAGTATCAGTGTGTGTTATTGCAGGAGAAACCAACTGGGGGGCACTTTCTACCAAGTGATGTTGTGGGCATCCTCTTGCAGTTGTGAGATGTGTAGGTGGGCCTCCCGGAGCTCTTGTTCCAAGGTAGAAATCCTAGCAAGGGCTTGTTCGTACTCATCACTGCAGCGATCAAACTTACTAACTAAGTTTTTGAGAGTGTCCCGTTCCTCAACAATTAAACTATATTCCAAATGTAAGGCAGTCATATCACTTTTTAATTTTCCTTCTCATTGTTATCCCTTTCACCGCTTAACTGTGCGCACAAATCCTTGGCAATTTTTAATTCTTGTAAAGTCAATTTGAGTTTAGACTCCTCCTGACGAGATAAAGCTCTGCGAGTCATCATAATTAAATAAAAGAGATAAAACAGTTAAATAAATTACCGTTATGACCAAAGAGTTGCGCACAATAATTATTTTTTCAAAGTACCTAATGGGTAGGCCGTATAACGATATTAAAATTAATTTTAAGCGGTGAAAATCTAGAAATTACTACTTTCTATGATTAAATAATGTCAAATAACCATCAAAAGCACTGTCCTCAAGTAGAATTTCCCAGTTTTAGAGTGATTTAAATCCAAAATTTTAAAAATTAACTTACGATACCGGTAAGAAAACCCACCTACCTGTCACTTTGTTATAAACACACACAAATTCACATTAAAAACAATAAAATAAGTACAAAATATTATTGATACTTATTATTGACTCTATCATAGGTAATTTTATTGGAAATGGGCTATACAAACTTTAAAATATTAATTAATTTCAATAAAATTATCGGGACAAACGAAAAATCAAATCTGCCAATCTGACAGCTGACAGCTAAAAAAAAAAAAAAAATTATAATAAAAAATATAATATATAACTATTGTAAAATGTAAGGTAGATCTGACTTTCGACGACTCTCCACAATCTTTGATATGACCGGAAGCATACTTATAGGTCTTAAATCTTTTAACTGTGTTATATGTCTTGTCTTTGTAATATGTTTTACTATAGCTATTTTCCATTAGTCGGGAAATACCTTCGTTTCTATGGATCTATTGATTATACTGGTAACGGTTTGCAACGTTTTAGGGAGTGTTAACCGTATCATAACAATGCTAACGAGGTCGTGTCCATAATAAGCTTTAGTTCTTATCGTGTTAATTATTTCTTAATTTCTTTATCATGTATATTTGTGTTTTGAAGTTAAGTGATCATAGCCTTTTGATTAAATATTACTGTCTATCTTGGAAAAGGAAGTTTTGGCCTACTTTTACATAATCATCATCATCAGTTTTAGTTTCGTTCTCACCATTATCTTCTTTAAATGCTTATAGAATAGAATTTATTTCTTACGAATTTCAGTCTAGTCGAAAACTGTTGATATATAAACCGATAGTTGATTAATAAAATCTTGGCTATAATAACTTAACTTTTTTTATATAAGGACCTGCCAAAATGACTCTACTCTGCCTGATGGAAAGCAGAAGTAGAATCCGAGAGTGCTAATCACTCTATTGCGAATGCAGACAATGCAACAGTGCAGCATGGTGAACCACACCATGGCGGCCTAGTGATGCTCTTGCATCGTTGGGCCTCTGGTCTCGCACCCACTAACGAAACACAACAGCACTTGATCTTCTGTGCGAGGGTAGTACCGCCCCGGTCGAGCCGACCCGTTCATGCTGAAATCAACGTGGAGTGGCTCTACTACCTTTAGCGTATACTATACTATATACATATAATATAATAATAGCTTTCATTGTTAAAAATTAAGTCAAGAAATTTCACTTTGATAAAAGCAACAGTTTAATTTGTTTAGTCATATTTTAAAAAAACCTTAAACATTTTTAAACTATTTAACATTCTCTAAATGACAAGTACTCAACAGTCCATATTTTACTTCACACCCTTATTAGCATGGGAATCGGCGCCAAGTTAAAACGAAGTTAATTAACAGAATTTGGTTTTACTTGATGGAGAGCAGAAAGTTAAATAAACTCTGTGGGTAAAAAGTTTATTTAACGTAGTATTGAGCTTGTAATTGGTGTAAAAAAGAAGAACGTCAACATCACTCTGTTGTGTGAGTATAAAATTCTTAATTTTGTTTTTAATTTCTTTTACCGTGACAAATTGGGTTTGTATTACAGGGCGTCTCGCCCGCAGTAACCACGACCTCAAACATAAGCGGTTCAAAACAATTCTATTGGATACCTGAGTTCAACCCGCTAAGTTATGAGGGACTCAAACGGCAACAACGAAAAATAACGTAAATGAAAACGTCATCTATACTTCTATACTAATATTATAAAGAAGTAAAGTTTGTGTGTTTGTTAAATTGTAGGGGGTAATCTCGGGATCTACTAAACCGATTTTAAAAATTCTTTCAGTGTTGGATAGTCCATTTATCGAGGAAGGCTATAGGCTATATATCATCACGGTAATACTAATAGGAGCGGAGCACCAATGAAGAATGTTTCAAAAACGGGGAAAATTTTCACGCTACGGGCAATTGGAAGACGCAAACGAGGTTGCGTGGGTCAGCTAGTTTAGTATACGGTTAAAATTTAAATGAAATAATTTGTATCTGAATCATCAACAGTAACAGTAAACCGCCTGCTAATAATATAATAATATTAATCATAACTTTCTATGTAAGTGGTACCTATACCATTAAATATAATTAGAACAAAAAATTAACATATTTAATATATTTCATCTCATGATGCAAAAACTAACATACGTAACAAACAAAGTAACATATTATAGTTATGATGTATTTAAATATTTCTTATTAAAATGATAATTACATGAAAATCGAAACATCGAACACAATAGCCTGAAATAAACAAATTTAAAAAGTAAAAAAGGCAACATTAAATGGAACAGTATCCCCCGAGGCCAACCGGCATTCTTCACGGACGCGAATAAATTAAATAAGAAATCCCTAGCGTGCCCTAATTTTGAGCAGGCAACGCAAATATGTCCCGACTTAATCCCATGACTGTAATTAAGCTTAGCCTGGGTCGGTGTGGCCTGTTCCCTGTTCGGGCTTTCAGCGGCCTATTGCGACGCCGTGTGAGTGACTTGTGGGATCAACACAACCGTGTTATCATTTACAGATTTTTTAAATGTAATTCTCCTTTGAAGTATTTTTGTGGTTTGATGTATCAAAAATTTTACTTGAAGTTCTTTATATCCAAATTTGATAAAACAACAAATCGTAGAAAGTGAAATTTCGCCCAAAGTAGATGAGAAGTACATAATTGGTATATTAGTTTTCACTAAGGTATGGGCTATTGACTAAACTATAAATGATGCCGCAGCTAATAATTATAATCAAAGAACAACTAATGTTGTTTTTAATGTGCCGACTGGCTCATGTGTGTTCATCTCAATTGAATGCTAGGTTTAGTTCAATCTTTGTCCGCTCTTTACATTGAACGTATGAAAATAAATTCTTTCAGAACGAAATACACCGATTTTCACAATGCTAGTTAAACACACACCTTTAAAATTAAGGAAAATATAAATTAAATACATCTTTACATAATTATTACAAAATGAAGCCGCTAGTGCTGTCTGTGGATTTTAAATCAGTTTTTAGCATTAGAGAAAGTGATTCAAGTTGAAGGTTTATATATGGAATAAAATTCTCGGATTTCCGCTACTGTTATATGCATGTACTAGCTGACTCACGGAACCTCGTATGCGCCTTCAATTGCCCGTAGCGTAAAAAAAATCCCCCGTTTTCGAAACATTCTTCATTGGTGCTCCGCACCTAGTAGTATTAGCGTGATGATATTTGGCCTATAGCCTTCCTCAATAAATGGACTATCCAACACTGAAAGAACTTTTCAAACTGGCTCAGCGGTTCTTGAGATTAGCGCGTTCAAATAAACAAACAAACAAATTCTTCAGTTTTATAATATTAGTATAAATTACACTATAATATATTATGCATATTATGGTATAGGAAATCCGAGAATTACAAAAACTTCCATGCGAAGCCGATTCGGGTCGCGCTAGCTTAATCTAGTTTAAAGTTACAGCTGATGGTGTAAAATATCTCATGTTTTCTTGTTTATGTTTACATATCTCCTATCATATCTCCTTTGGCAATTAATTGGTTTTGTATCTACCGCTAGCACCGAGCTTGTATTGAAAATGTTTCCTCCTCTTGGCGCACAACATGTGCGGGGGGGCGTACCTCAGGGCGTGCTGGCACACCGTCATTTTAGTAATTTTTATTTACTTAATCACAAAAATATTACTTTCTTCCTATCACCTTTATGCACATGATCTCAAATTACATACAAGCCACCTTACAAAAGCAACGAAATAAACTTTAAGCAGATATTTGTTGTTATCCGACTTCAAAATAAGAGGAGGTCCAACCTTACTTACTCTTAGCTTAGAACTATCTACTGGGTAAACCGATTTTGATAATTCTTTTTTTATTTAAAAACTGGTGCTTTACGTGTGGTCCCATTCCAATTTTGTCCAGTTCTTGAAGTGGGTTTTTTAATTTTTTTTACATTTTTATTAAAGACCCTCTTGAAATATTTTAACTAATGCTGCAAAAAACAATAGCTACCAAATAGTTGTTACATGATCATATGTTGCTAATATTTTTACTATTTAACAGAAGTGGACAAATCTTAATTTCCTTTATTTCTGTCAAAAAAGTGCTATCATTCATTTAAATACACTTCACAGTTAAATTGAGGTCTTCAAAAGTTTTTCATTTATTAAGATCCTTTTCAAAAAGTTCTTTAATGACGTAAGTTTTGGAGGCTTCTGTTTTCGACTTAGTCATGACTTTTATATTTCATGTTAAGCTATTTTTCTTTTATCGAATTTTCTCTATTGACTGTAATTTTATTTAATATAATACGCCTTAAAATTTCTCATCCACACCCTTTAATAGTCCACTGCTGAACTTAAGCTTCTACTTCGAAAGGAGGTTTTGGCTTACTATAACACGGTGGTCAGACGGGTTGATATAGGGTTTATTTCAAGTTTTACTTCTTTTTGCAGTGGTGTTGTCAAGTTATGTTTGTTCCCTTAGTCACTTCTTACAACACCCATGAGATGAATGAATGAATAGTGTCATTTTGTATACTTAATCCCTCATCGCACGGACATTAAAAAAATTTACTATAAAAACCTTGGATGAAGCTTTATTATCAAGTGCATGTATGTCAATATGTGAATAGTTAGTTATATAGACAATACACAATAGAATACTTTTTTAATTCATGCAGGTTATAATTTAATTCTTACTGAAAAGGATGTTCTTTCTGAATTCTAATAGTACTTTGGGTGCAATTTTTTTAAATGTTTTAGTACAATACATATTTTTTGCAAAGTTATTACTTTCGTTTTTTAGAAATGTACTTTACATTGTAACCCGTGAAGCATCTCTGAAAGTGATCGGCGACGGCAAACCGCGAGTACGGTAACATTGCAATGTTAAAGCATAAAAATCTATCTAGAGGGATGTAGCCCAAAATCCAAGTGTTTTGAGTAAAATCTCTTTCTACAATCCCTAAGGCCTCCTCTTTCTACAATTCTCTTCTATTACTTTGTTTCGACCACAGGACTTTGAGATGGTGTCATACCCAAATATTATGTTACATTTGCGTTTATAGAATTCCATTGAATTTATCTCGAATTGAATTGAGCAGCTAACTTGTTGTAGGTTACTTTATGCTTACAAGTGTCAACAACAGCTGCTGTCACGTCTTCAGTTGGCAGCCATAGTCTTTATTCCCATTTCCTGGGTAATCCCCCACTTGCCCATGGTTAGTCTAGTCCTCTTTGCTTCATTGTACTTGCCCTGTAGCCCTATGCCCCTCTTCAAGTGATTGTACACTGTTTCCAACCTTACTTTAGATGGTGGGGATGATGAAGTGAATTCTCTCTCCACATTGTGTGATTCGCTGGATATGGAACTTAGATCTTCTACAGTGAAGCTTCTTGCATTATACCCAGATGCAAATTTTGGAGTAACTGGCATTTCTGTCATTGGATCAGTTCGGAAAATTACTCGAGGTATCATGTCATATCTGAGATCTGATATGTCCCAAAATATATTTATTAAAAATATTTATTTTATCCGAAAAAAATATTTATTTATTAATCTTATTCATCGCCATGTCATATTCTGACTGCATTACATTAACTAAATCAGTGCGTACACGGAATTAGAACATCCAACTTGCTCGGGAACTGCTCAAAGCTGTTACAAGATTTGGACTTTATGTTGTTCTCTGATGAACTTGAACTCGGTATTGATGAGCCTGTACATATGGCTATCTCTTCCTCCAGCTGACGACAAACTTTATTGATCCCCTCATCTTCATCAGATTCTTCAATATCATCCTTGGAGTCATGATAATCAGACTTATCCAAAGTAGAACGTCTCATACAGTAATCGGGGACATTCCTTGACCCGGATGGTTGTGGTTCGACATCAAGATCAAGGAATTCCATATCATTATCATCGACCTCCATTAATCTGTCAAGTGCTCCTGAATCCTCGAGCTCTTTCAAGCGAGACTTGAGCTCTGCCCGATTAGTATTCTTCCGGAGACTCATGTTGCTCGGATTTTGTTATTTGTAGAATACAGTGTAAGAGCATTCTTAACATATTGAAACCCCGCCTAGGTTCGATGGGTTTGGGATATAAACTTTTTGATGTGTAAAAGAGACTTAATTAACGATGCTATGTCTATGGATATAAGGTTCGTTATTCCGTTCCTCAAAAATCAACTTCCTCTATCGTTGTTCGCGAATAATCTAGAACATTCTCGATCGTTGTTCGTGAATAATCTTTCTTCGTAACAATATACATATACAAGTATGAAGAAGTATTCATGTTTTAAACAGCTCATTTTCATTACGACAGGATACCGTATAAATCACCGTGAACATTCAGCAGCCGTGTGAACTGCTGACCGATTTCGCGTGTTTAAACCCTCCCTGGCTATAGTATGGCTTCCTAGCTCACGCAATACAGTTTTATTTTAATCTTAGAGATAAGAATAAATCTAATATAAACACTTATGGATATAGTGCTGTATTTAAAACGTTATACTTATTCTACGCCCAAAATATTGTCCAGATTTCATAAATTCTAAAATTTGTTATAAATTCCATAATTCGTTATGAATAAAAATACCTACATGTACACAAATAAAGTTTAAAAAACATACTATTCATGAAAAAATAAACATACATACTCGTACCTAAATATAATAATAATTCGACTAAATCAGACAACAGATTTGGTTTTTGTAAGAGAGATGTTGAAGTGTCAACTGGTGAGAAAGTAATTTTTATGTCAAGGGCTGGGAACAGATTTGCATCCGCAGTTATGGCAGATTGCTTGGAGGAGAGGAGAGTATCAAGGACTGATTTTAATATAGTCTTCAGTTCATCAATTTCAACAATAGTTTAAGTCCTTTTTTTGTCCTTGATTTGGTCCTCATTTGCAATACCAACAAGTCGACTTATAGTAACAGATTTGAGTTCGGTTTGTGAATACTTCTTTTCTGGTAATCATTTTTTGTGATGTTTAAAATTTGATTTCTTTCGAGAGCTTTGAACGGGTGCTATGTTGTTGGACAGTTAAAGAATTAATTTCTTAGGATATTTTTAGCTGATTCTTGATATTAGTTGTCCCACGGAATTGCATTTTTCGAATGAAAGTAACACAAGTTAACGTATTTTTTTTTGCTGCACTTGCAGTTTATCAAATACTATCATTTTTTCGTTATATATAACAATGCGGTTTAAACTGTAGCGGTTTGGTAGTGATTGTGGCTTATCAAAAAACTACTTGGATCATCCTGGGTAATGGTGAATTAATCAAGGGAACTTTCTCTCTCTCTCTTTGCCGATGGTGTCAACAGCCCTAGAGTATTTGCTGCGCTCATTTTTGCTCTCGTAAATTATCTCTTCTTGGGAGTGATTGGAAACAAAATACTTCTTGTATGTCCTAATAATACAATGAAATACAAGTTGAGATAGCGTTTCCTATATTATGTAGTTTTTCATAGTCAGTTTTTCAACTATTACGCCACTGTGTATGTATAAGTTTATGCAAACAGTATTTTCCAAACCCTGTCAAAGAAATCAGAAAATTGTCTTGTTTTTCAACAGTTATGCAATTGAAAACTAAGCAAAAAGAAATGGTAAATAATACTTTTATTGTTTGGCGAGTAGAGGACATTAAGTATATTTTAGTAATGAGATTTCAATTTAATGGTGTTATACTGAATTTTTAAAATTTGTAATTCTAACTAGTTAAAAAAGAAATAGTAACTCAACCGATTATTCTAGTCGTAAGTAAGTCGACGTTTGTAAAGTGTTGGTCCTAACCTATGTGAGTAAATGTTTGACGGAAAGTACACAAGTGGTATAAATATACATACATAAATATTATACTTATCAAGTAGTCAGTTATTCTGCAGGTGGCTTTATTTACTGAGATTGAAGTGAACTCTCTGTTGTATGTGGAAGTCATCAAATTACATAGCAAAATGGCCTTGCATTCCTTTTTGCCACTTTAAGTTTTGTATTACATAAGACTCTTCTAGCATTGTTTGTCATGAATTTGATTTGTTACGAAGTCAAATGCATACTGCACCTTGAAGACTGTCGTGTTTCCATAAACATACGCAATCGTACCCATCTCTTTGTTTGAATTGAGATCAAACCTAACAATGTACTGGTCAAAATATACTTACTCGTTGAACAACTGACATCAAAGAATGAATAGGCTCATAAAGAGTATAAAAATAGCTTTACTTAGGGTGTTTACAAATAGCGATCTCTTCGTTAAAGTGTAAAGTGAACAGGGGTTAATGTTACACGGCACCTGACGCCTGCACGCTTCGCGGAACGCATGCGCGGCGTTTGGTACACTAACTAACAGACATGACGGAATGAGAAAATAAAGACGATACACACTTTACTTACTTTATAGTTATGTAAATATAGATTTTTATACTATTTCATGGTAGCTTTTTCTTGTAACTGCACCAGCTTTGAAGATGGTTATCGCAGTAAAAAGTAGCTTATAGTAATTTAAAAAGTCATGATTCACATTGAGCGGAAATCTTTTTAATTATGTAGCGATTGAAAATCGCCTGGATTCAAATGAAACCATTATACGAGTAGATTGATATATACCTATATAATACTTAATGTTTATTATACATCAGAAACACATAAATACCTAAGGAAAAATATAAACCACTAAATATTTTCTCCAAATTATTTTTTTTTATGACTAAAGGACTATCCGTTTCTAAGGCAACAGGATTTTCTTGACATTTTCATATACTCTTGCGCGACCGTCTGTTGACACATTTATAACTGGCCTGTCATTGCAGGTGCGAGTGGAGACGTTACAATTGTACTGTTGGGTTATTTAGAAAGGCAGGATTGCAAAATTTCAGAACTTAAAACTAACTAATATTTAGCAATTCATTTTAAATCAAAAAGTGTTATAAATAGCATCTTTGCATTTCAATTTCTAATTTATTCTAGTGCTTAATAACTGTCTTCATTTTTTTTCTGTTCATTTCTTCGCTTTTATTCATTATTTGTTCGTTTAATTTTGTTATTAAGATGTAATGAATGATAAATAGAATATTAATAAATGAGTAACTTTTAACATAACTTTAACTGTTATTCAGGTAAAACTGGTTGAACTAGTAGTCAACCCCAAATAATCTTGGGAATAATAAAGGCTGGGAAGATGATGATATTTATTACACTTGGGGTCTGCCCGTCTGTGCGAAAAGGAAGGCTTCGCCATTTGATCTGGATTTGTGAGTTTTAAGTGTTTATTTTCACGTAGTCGGGTTGTTCTTCCTTTTTTAATAATTACCATATTAGATTTATTTAAAAAAAACTATACTATTAAAAATTGTTTTACAGTACTTAAAAAGTGCACTGTCCCTAATACAGTTTTACCACAAGAAGCACCCTCTTTAGTCATCGCACACTGAGCACCATTTAATTTTAGAAACTCCAACATATTCCCGTTGCGATGAAAGCTTCACGACTGCTTATTTTCATTCTAATATGAAAGGGGAGTAGGTAAGCCTTCTTTATGATCTACGTCGAAGTTAGGCTCTGTTGTTCATATTTTGGTTTGCGTTCATCGAGCAGAAAATTTTCACGAGTCTATGTTTAACTAGTACCTGTTTTATTTTTGTTAGTATTTTTTTAGTTAGTATATTAAATTAAAAATTAAACAATGCACTAACCTCCTAATTAAATATGTTCATGATTTGTGATACGGCGGTTATTAAAATTTACATATCGGTATTCTCGAATCGCATCTTCCAAAGTGCTCCTTATCCTATCATTATATTGGGTACTTAAGGATATAATTTCACTCTCCACTTGTTCATCAACATCTTCACTTTATTGTAGTTGTGGTGTGTTTTCTACCACATTTACAGCATGTGACGAAGAAAGGATAGTCAAAGTATCCCGTACGTCCGAGCGTATCCTCTCAAGTACAGCATCATCCAGCAGGTGACATCGCTGTATAGCTCGCACTTGATCCGACAATCGTTGTGCCGATACGTTGACAGCGGGCGTAAGTTCCTGAAACAGAGAGACTAGTCGAACACGGTACGTAGTAAGGTTTGTCCCTAACTCTGTAGCTCGAAAATATGCCCGCATGACATTTTCATTCATCGAATGTGTCCACTTCATTTGCGGTGCACATTACCACCGGTAGCGGGGGCCCTATCTACTATTTATTGTATTTCTTTTTAATACTTTCATTTGGGCGTGTTAATCTTATTTTTGAAGCTGTAGATGGTTTCTATTGGGTCAAATTTATAATATTAATTTGATTTTGAGAAAAAATGTATGAGAAAATCTGACTGTTTGTGATGTTCCTAGTTTTATTATGATTTTCTTTATTACATTTAAATATAGATAAAAATTAAATTTTTAAATATACATATGAAAAATAAATACATTTGTAAAAACTAGTAGACCACCGACTTCGGGTACAGGGACCAAGAAACCGGTGGTTAGGGCGCCAAAGACAGGAACCTCCTCACTATACGTGCCGTGTCAAGAAGGACTGCCTTCTGTATCAGACTCTTGATCCAGCCTTCTAACATGAGCCTCTTAAGGTGTTGATCGAGGCTTTAGGCTATCAATCCGTGAGCAGATACGACTATCGAAACAATGAGTTTCTCCAAAGAGATCACCATACCGTAGCCAGGACTTAGATGCTTTAAAATCTATATCGGGTCCTTGAAGGGCCCGATAAAACCGACCATGGAGTTCTTTGCCCTTCCATACCTGCGATCATTAGTATCATTATCATCATTAGTATCATTAGTTTTTGCCAATTCTCTTTAGTCAGAGCGAGCGGAGTGAGCCCGGTATCCACTGTGACTACACTGCGATGGACTCCCACATCAGTTTGTAGAAAATATTCTCTAAGATTGTATACCTCGCGATTGTGATGGGTCTTGATATTTAGTAGTCCACGACGCCCAAACCTTCGCGGGATACACAATCTCATAATCGATAAACGTGAGTGGTACATTCGGAATCCCTCTAAGTACACCAAAGGAATACATCAGAACCGGTACGACCCAACCATTGCAGGCTCGCACCTTGTTACCACCTGATAAAAGACTACTTTTTTCAGGCGGCCAAAAAAGCGTTTCTGCTACGTTTGTTTCATGTCAGATTCCGGTATTCCCAAGGGCTGTAAGAAACCTAGATATTTGTAGATTTGGGTGGCAGAAAGAGGTCTAAGTTTTATAAAACCTAAAAAACTCTATTACTACATACATGACTGCACACTTGTCTACACCAAATTCCATCTCAGAAGTTTATATATGGTTGGTAAACATGTATGTAAAAAAATAGGTCTATTTTTTTTAGTATCCATGGCACTACCAGATTTATAGAGTAAGTGAGTTATACCAGTGGTTAAAAACTGGGATAATGAACTGGAATCCACTGAGACTTGGAGTTGAGATGGCAAACACGCATGTGAGCCACTTGAGCCAAAAGTTGTGCAGTCCGTCTGGACCAGGTGATTTCCAATTTGGCAATGAACGGACTGCATAACTTGCATCATTTTTACCAATAATAATAGGTTCCATAGATGTTTTGGACTCACATGACCGCTCGACATCCCGATACCAATCACCTTCTGTATGAGTGTAACAGGCACTGACCAGATGTTACGCCAACAAGTATTTGTGGCATTGTCATCTGGAAATTGCCCATCACTCACACTCGTACATGGACTGGGTTCCTCCCATTTTCGGTACACCCACTTCTCATTTCTTTGGAACATGCTATTCTGATTATAGCGATCTACTTGTTTTCTATACCAACTTAGCCTATTTGCCCATGCATAAACTTTTTGCTTCAGAAAGTCTATGCACAAGGTGCGCCGTGACGTTTAAAACGTCATGTCTTATAGCTTTTTTCACATAATTTTGTTCTGTTTCGATGCCAATAATCCATTTTAAATATTATGCAAATTTATATTGAACGATTTCCTTTATTCTAAAATGTTTCGAAACTTAGATAAAAATTAATGAAAAATATGATTCAGAAATTCCATCTGCTTTCAGTGTTACTATATTATAGTGTGACGAACTCTCACCAGGGGTTGAATAAAACTATTTCTTCTTTGTAATGGTAATATTAATTCAAACACTAACAATTTTCCAGCTATATCATTATTAGATATCTGCCTCAGTCAAGGTCTCCGATCAGAATGCCACCACCTTTTTAAATTCCTCACGAACACACATTTCGTTTTTTGAATGTACGAAATGTGTCTATGAATCTGTTCGCTCTTCATAGACTAACAAAGCACTGGCATTTTGAATCAACTATCATACTTATTATTGATATTAATTTAATACAAATATACTTAATTTAACTAACAAAGTCAATACTAAATCGTTAATTCATTACATTAGTTTAATATTATTCTCTTTTTTTCATTTAAATATACATACAAATTAAATTTTTATATATAGGTACATATAAAAAAAATACATTTAAAATATAAAAAAATGGTAGACCACCGAGTTCGGGTTCAGGGACCAAGAAACCGGTGGTTAGGGCTCCAATGACAGGAACCTCCTCACTATACGTGCCGTGTCAAGAAGGACTGCTTTATGTATCAGACCCTTATTCCTTGAGCCTTCTAACGTGAGCCTCTTAAGGTGTTTGTTGAGGCTCTTGGCTATTAAACAATTGCTATCTACTGTCAGGATTTAGTACCAAAATTGCCATGTTTACAACAAACTAAGATGAATTTACATATTGAATATTTTTTAAAAATTAAAAAAATATCATCTGCATCGTAGCGCCAAGCTGAGTCATGGGAGGTGTAATGTCCTAAACTCGGTAATTAATGCACAGGTAGGTCCTATTAAAAGTCAACTTAGTCAACGCACCCTACAGATCCAGTATAATCATGTTTAAGATTGTTTTGCAAAGGAGATGAGGGTCTTACTCATATTGATACCTTCAGAGTTTTAAGAAAGTTGATGTTGCTGAAATAGATATATTTTGAATACTATCGAGTGAGATCAGAGTTAACACGGTTTGTGGTTATTGTTGAAACTTTGTAGACTTCATGACGCGTTTCTTTTTCAGAAATTCACCAATTGATTAAAAAACTGCTTTTCATTTGTGCGATTATTCTAAAAATAGTATTATGATTTGATGTTTTGTTTGTTTATCTGTGTTTTCTTTGTTTTTAGGTTTCGATTATCTTGCCATGTATCACACTTTTTAGAAAGTAAGTCAAAACTACTTTAAATTTCCTTTCAATAAGCGTTGTTTGTTCCTTAAAACTATACTATACAAACAATAGACAGTGATATTGAACATAAGTTGCTTCATAAAACTAAAACTTATTTTACTTAACCAATAATCTTTTTTAACACCAAACAGTTCGATTTCTTGTAAACTACGCCCTTCCTTCACTATTACTTTCCAAGTAGCAAAAATATTATGAGTTGTTTATGAACCGACTCTTCTTGAATGCTAGCCTTCTAGTTATGTTACCGTTTTTAGCTAGAACAAGAAATTTTTCGTTTTTCCTTGATGTTGCTTACATATGCATGAGGTTTTGTGAATATGATGTATTTGTCCAGAGGCGTTGTACAAAATGAATACACATTTATTATTCCATATTCACATACTTATTTAATGTAATTGTAAAGCTCTAACAAATTACAAATTGAAATTGGTCATAAGTCATTTTTTTGTGATTTAATAGTAGGTATTTGATAGTAGTTGGATATGCAGACATAATATGCATATCCAACAATATTTACAAAAACTCCGCCGACCACTTAAAAAACTTATGATCAAAACTAGATTCCGGACTTGATATTTTAATAAATGTATTTATTTATTTTTGATGAAAACACCATCCTTCAATATGATCCTTGATATCATCATGGTTGGATAACGTCGAACTTTAGATCGAATGTTAAATAGATGAAAACGTCAAAATCCATTAAAATTATTTTCATTTATAAATAAAAGTTAAGTGTATAGCAACTTGATATACGCACAAAGCTATTCTTCTCACATGACATACCTGTGGCGATCTCCACATACCTATACATACTTTATACCACTTACCTATAACAGTTTTTTGCGCTTGTTACCGCTGAAAATAGCGCTCAGGTGCCCTTTTCAAATACAACATGTTTTCATAATACGCCGGAATCTTAAAAGATATTATGAAGCGTAAATTCAAAGCTCATTCCTTAATATATTTACTTATATGTAGAATATTGGTAAGGGCAAGCGGCAGATGGACGCGGGCGCGTGCCTGGCACAGACGTGTCGCGTCAACGCCTACTTAAATTGTAATAGTGAATTACGTTGTGTGGTGACATGTGCGGTTTGCTCTTGTGATTTTGTCAGACGCTTCTTATTGTAAGTATATAAATTCTATTGTCAATATAAAAAAAAAAACTTGTGATTACTTAGTAGCTGTTATTGGGTTTACTTTTTTTTATAAGCTAAAGCGATTTATTTTGAGGTGAATTGTCCATTCTATATTATATTATTTTAACAAGTGGATACTATTTAATTAGAGTTCTTAATATGTGATCATGATTCGGCAATTATAAAACTACAATTTGAATTCTGACAAGTATCTCAATTCAAAAATTTGCATCTAATGCACTAGTCTTTATCTTCAAATCGAAGAAATTTGTTTTTAGTTAATTTAAATTTTTACTGTATTTATTATTTTAGTTTTTATTCTTTATGATACAATAAAAAAAAGTTATTATTAACAGCGCAACTTCTCTTGATGGGAATGAAGCAAAAAACAATTTTTATACCCATCAACAGAAAAAATCAAGTTTTAACTATCACTTTAGTAGTCTGCTGTTGGACATTGGCCTCTCTTTAAAAGAAAGCTTTGACCTACCTTAGCTGTGGATTTTAAATGAAATGAATATATTCAAACTATTTAGTATGTAAATAAATAAATAATAAATATTATTTTCTGCATTTTAGTATCATTAGGTACACTAAAATTACTAAAGGGGTGTAATTATGGTTTTTGGAAAAAAATGCTTTTAATACCGGGTTGGTACGGAAAACGAAAACTTTCGCGTATAAATAATACCCATAGATTATTCATACCATATTGTTCAATTAGAGTTATTGTTAGGGCTATAGTCGATACCGTAGTTGCCAAATCTAATTGATGTCAATTATAACTATTCCACATTTTTGTTTATTATTCAGTCAATAGTAATCTTTCCACTCGACAACTGCATTTGTACGTGTAGGATAAAATCGAAGTTTTATTCATAAGTTTGTTTAACATTTCTAAAAGGTCCTAATCAAATATTATTTTTATTTAGATAATTGAATAAACGCATCGCCTTTACCGAATTCTTATTACTTAATTTAAATTTAATTGTTACCTACCAGACGCGTTTAGTGTTATCATTATTAAGAGCTATAACATGAGTCATACAATTACCATAATTATAGATGACCAATGAAATGTTTTAGACCTGTAATGTATGTTAAAAATACGTAATACATCACCACAAGTTTTGCATACGCATGGTATTATAGGTTCAGAACCCATAGGCGTGGGATCGATGTTGAGAAATAATGTATTTATTCATTTTAGGCTGGTTCTTCTAGAAAACGGCTTCAGAAAACTATTTTTCTGCTCGATCTCGAGTTACATAAATCAAGGACTAGAGACCACAAAAATACGGTCAAGGACGCTAGATGTCAGCTACCAAACCCTGCAGAATAAGTGCAAACTCATACTTCCAATTACTGGCTACTTTTAATCAATTAGAAGTCTTTCGCATCATCTGATAATTGGTTACATGGTCAGCTGATAGTAATCAGGTAACATAACAAGCTAGGAGGGGATCTGGCTCCCCTAGCTCAAAAGGCCAGTTCAAGTTACAGGTGCGACCCTGACCTTCTAAAACAATTGTTAATCCTCTCCAATCGAACAGATTAAACTAATAAGTTAAATAAACCTTTCTCTACAAGTATTATACTTCCAATTTTCCCATTTTGATTAAAATTATGTTGGACAAAAACGTTTTTCGAAAGACTTTAATCGTAATAATAACATCTTAGAAAAGTATTGATTGAGTAACGTACTTATTATAAGCTAAACACATTATTTCGTCATGGAATAAGATCATTTATATATATACTTATCGCTTAGTAAATAAACGCATATTTTCATGTTGTTTAAATGTTACATAGAAGTTAGAGTTTACGGAATGAAGTTTACTACTTATGATTCAATAAATACAAATATAACGACACTTACATAACGACAATTTACTATTATCTTTTTTTTTATCTAAATTTTAAAATTCAATTTCATTTTACTTAATTTATTTCAAAGTGTCACCTTTTAATTTTGAATTTTATTTCAAAACTAAACATTTAGCAATGGCATCGTTTTATACGGGAAGTTGGCAGTGAGCCAGGTAGCTTGGTCATCGGCTTTTGTCGCACATAGGCTGCATATACATGTATATCTCATGCAATTGGGTAGGATTTTCAGGTTTATATGAAAAAGATAGTTTTTTTCAATAAAATGTAGAAGAATGTTCTGATGATTAATGTCCTTTTTTTACACGGGGAATGCTTTTTGCAATCATAAACCCCCGTGGGAAGGGGAACACGAAGGGCGTGTGTGGTACTAATAGTCTCGCGACTACTCACTAAACCCCGTGGCGGCCTACCTCAGCAGTCGGGAGGAGCTCCAGGAACGCATCAGCGGCTTCTGGAGTCCCCTCTTCCGTACCTCACGACCGAGGCACATGCCGGGGTAACCAGAGTATCCCCCGGGGAAGGTCGCTGTTGCCTGTTCTAAGGAGAATAAAGTTTATTTGTCGTGTACATTATTTATTAGACGTAAATTGTAACTGAAGTAAAAAAATTAAATTAGAGACAAGTGTACAAACTTCCTTTGTTAATATAAAATTAACGAAAACGCTTAAAGATTACACAAATGCATATGCCGATATATGATATGATGATGGTATAGCCTTTTTATTCCGAGCTGATTCCTCTTTGCTTGGTCTGTCAGTCTATAAGATGTCTCTCAGCTCGGTATGTCGCTTGACATAGGCCTCCTCCAACCACCTCCACTGCTCTGTCTGCCGGGACTCTTATCTAGTACGGTCCCGGGGCTAGGTGAATATCATCCTCCCATCTTCTTAGTGGACATTTCCGTTCTCTTGTTCCGTCCCTTGGATACTACAGAGTGACCTGTTTGCTCCACTTGTTCGCTTTGCACCGTAACTTGTGTCCCGTCCAGCCCCATTTTAGTCGGTCAATTCGACTTTGGTTTCCCTTCGTATCTCTGTTCAGGTGATTGTGTCGATATATAATTGCATGTTTACAACTAACTGCATTTTGTGGAAAACGTTTAAACAACGAATTAAATTTAGAAATTACGTCGGAAATGAAAAGATCTAACATACGAATAATTATAAGTGGACTGTGAATTGAAAATTATTATTTTCGAATAGGTGTATATTCCAGTACCAAATAATATCCTTTGTGACATTGATGCCTCCTTTATGACGGTTTTATTCCGTTTTGGAAATATTTATGTAGTATGTTGTCAAATATGTTGTAAGCTTAAATATTTACAGTATCAGATTGTTGATCCTGCAATCCGTCTTCCCCTATCAATATAATCATTGTGGGTTTTAATAACATATTGTAGGGGAGCCCAGGATGCCAAATAGGGATTTACTCGAGCGACATAGAAACCTATTGGGTTTCATAGCATAGATGATAAAAAGAAAAAAATGTTATTAATGTATACCTTTTCATAGGGGCTATGGATGTTCAAAAATGTAAAAAAAGCTGTTGCATGGACATACTCGAGCGCGTCAGATATTTATAGCATCTATCCATGTCCTACGTATTATCAAGAATGTACGGTATGCTAATCTGATCGTTTGCATGATGAGGGATTACGTACGTAAGGGTTTATAA
The DNA here is from genome assembly GCA_916048165.1 of Spilarctia lutea. Lineage (NCBI taxonomy): Eukaryota > Metazoa > Arthropoda > Insecta > Lepidoptera > Erebidae > Spilarctia > Spilarctia lutea. The sequence goes on from OU696490.1 coordinate 3,024,376, forward strand.
TGAAAAAAAAAAAATCATCAAGCGCATCAGATTTTCTAATGGGATGTTAAGTAAACCTAAAAGAAGCTCACATTCAATAATCTCACGATTGTGGATGTGAAGCAAAAACGCGGCCACTATTAGAATGTGCAGAAAAAATCGCCATTTTGAAATACTCAAGCGCGTCAGATTAAGATATATATATAGTTCACCTTTATGTCCAAAATGTGATATCTTATAATCTGACGATTATCTGAAGGAATGCTCCTAAACTGATAATTAAAAAAATATTTGATTCCAAATCTATAAATTTTGAAAAAATACCAATATACTTATTAGTAACAGAAGTTCCAATAGTAATAGTAGAATCTTCATTTTGTTGGTAAGAATGAATTGCTATGTTCGTATACGTTTCTTCGTGATCAAATTTATGTTTACCATTCAGGTATTTCTATTTATGTATTCTTAATTTCAATTCATCATGGTATCACCCCAGGGCATATTCTTTCAACAAACGTTTCTATATTTATTTATCGTTTAGTTAGGCTAAGGCCATCTGTGTAAATGCCTTTTCTAAAGATGCAGCGTTTCATCCAACATCTATCTACACGTGTTCGTACCTTAAATAAGTCATTAAAATAGTAGTAAAGGTATTTACGGTTTCCAAATGATTTTATGTTGCACTCATGTTATTGAAAATCTATGTAGGCCGGATGTTTTAATCTTTTTACTATACAGATGTCTGAGGAATTTTAATAGTGTCTCAACTGTATTATGTTTAAAATGGTGCGGAAATGTTCACTCAAAATGTTCACTCTTAATTCGTTTATGATGATACTAAAATTTATGTGACTAATTGTTATTACGATGATTTTAGAGCACAAATGAGCCCAATATCTCACACATGATATTACTGGGTATCGAAATAGTCTGAAATTATATCTGCTATTTAATAATATTAATTTGAAAATAACTAAGTGACTAAAATGTAACTGATCAAACAATCCTTTAAGTCTTGTGAAATTCACTGAAAAATACATTTAAATTACGAGAGTTTGCCTTGAAATGTGTTGATAGCAATTTCAAACGAAATCGCTTTAGTAAGCACTGTTTGAAATTAAGTTATAAAGTCACAACTTACTCTCGAATACTACTTCTACTTACCCGGACTATTAAAACAACGTTTAAGTTACACAAATACTAGTGTTTTTATGGACAATTTAAAACTTTAAACATAAGTCTTGGGGTTTTAGTCTTAGTCATTTGCCTTATAAAATTTAAATTTAGGCCTTTGTCTTAATCACTATTTTATCGGCTCTTGGTAACTCAACTCTCACCGCAAAATTTTCTATTAATTAATTTACAATTAACTTGTTGTACCCTATCGATTATGAGTATAAAATATTATTTCATAGTATTTATATCATGTTATTGAAGTTCGGACTTGTCCCTTACATTACATTTTAAGAGACTTAACAATATTAAACAAGCCACTTATATTTTAGTAACAGAAGCCAAAAAATGAAAACAGAATCATCTGTATCTGGAAAGAATATCATTTATTTAGGCATGCACAGGATTTAAGGTCGGTAAACCAAACCACTAACAAATGTAGTGTTCGTGAGATAGTATAGCTCAAGAGAAGGTGGTAGTATGTAAGGCAGCGGAGTAACTAAATTTTTTTTTTTTTTTTTAAAGACAACTCCCGCATTAGGAATATACATCCTGTGTCGCGGGGGACTTTACAAACATACATGTAACGGACACAAAGAACACCCAGACTCAGGACAACATTTTGTGGATCACACAAAGTGATGTCCCACGTGGGATTTGAACCCACGGCACTTGGCGCAGTAGTGAACATTTAAACCACTAGGCCAACCGTGCAGTCGTCTTTTTGTTTGTATAATATTTGTATAATATTTGTATTAACAACAAGGAAGACAAGACGAATGAATATAAACTGTTTTGTTTTTTTGAGGATTTTAAGGAAATCTGAATTTCAATTCATGAAACTGAACAGTTTCTTTTTTTGAACGCTCTAAACTACTTGCTCGAATTAAAAAAAGTGTTAAATTCTATATTGCTCTTTTATTGAGGAAACCTATAAAACACCATGTAACTGCTGTGACTCGTTTACCCCTTTTATAGTGAAAAATTACTTTATAAATATTATCAGATGATTTTTATTCGATTTCAACTGGTCTTTTTGTAAATCATGTAGGCCCCTGGCCTACTTCTAACAGAAGACGTGATAGCGCAAAAATATTAATCTATTTAATTTTATTGAATTCTGCTCATCAGGTGGAGTCACTTTGAGAGGTTCATAAATAATAATAAAAAAATAATATAATATTTTTAAAGAAACTTACTTATTAATCTTGAAAATTTATTGGTAATGATGTGTTTAAATAAATTATGAATGTTGATGGAATTTGTTTCATTTTTCTGGAAATGTCTGTATGAACAAGTAAATTGAGATCATTAAAATTACACAAACCATTTATGTGTTGTTTAAAGATATGCCATTATCCGTACAATCCTAGTAATTGCCTAAATAATTAATTTAATGTCCATATTATCTATGCGTAAAAATTACAAATTATTCGTAGGCTTAAAACTTCAATATACCTTTTTGTAGCCTGTTCATAATAACCACGATTCCTAATGGTTCTTTTCTGGTCCGAAATATTTATTTTATATTATTCAGTAATTCGCTTGGTTTGAAGTTAATCGGAACAAATGTGTGGTTTGACATTTTCTATTATTCTTTTCGTACATCGTGACCGGTTTTTGAATGTACGAGTATGTAGAGCTACGAAAATCAAATAAAAGTTGTGAGCTACTCTCTGACTAAGATTACGTGCCTAGACTTGGGTATAATTTTCAGTGATGTTAATATTAAGACAAATAATTCTAAAACAAATTTATTCTTTTATTTTACCAATGAAATTATGAGCGGTGTATGCCAATTGGGAATTTGAAAAAAAAAACTATTGATTTTTTATGTATTTTAAAACTTTATTATTAATAATATTGATAAATGATGCAAGAAACTTAAAAAAATTTTTTTTCAATAAATTATAAACAATTAAAAATTGATAAAATTTCAATAAAAATCACGTGACTATAAACGCGTCAGAATTGGTCACCGTCGTTGTGACGTCATAATGTTATAGCTGTTACCGGAAAATAACAAGATCCGTAAGTTTATCATAGTCCGGTCATTTTAGACATAAAAATAGTATCAAATAAAGAAAAATCCGACAGAGCCAAATCTTCGTAGAGACCTTAGGTTTACCACAAGGAATAAAGTGTCAAAAGTCCTCATCAGTCCCATGTGAGCTTAGGGACTTATTCGGGGCCCAAGGTCAAAATTTTAGGTTTTTTGGATTTTTCTCGAAAACGGTAAGTTTTATCGAAAAAGTACCTCAGCAAAGTTGTAGATCTTGAAATTCTCTATAAAAATGGTCCCTATGATTTTTTATCTAAGACCCACTATTTTCCAGATATTGCGCTTGTAAGAATCACGTTCTACATAATATGCACACATTTCCACACCACCCGTGAGGTAGTGTACTCGGCGCGTTTTTTTTGACGTGGTATCCCCGGTAGGCCTATTCCACGAGATTAAAATGATAGAAAATTATAATAAAGCTAAAGTTTTGGGAAATCGGCCCACAGACAAAGAATACTATCACGCCAAAAGGTATGACATAATTAGACTTTTAGTGACGAAAAAGTTTGTCAAGTCTGATTGTACCAAAGTCTATGGACACAAGCATTGCCACTATGACCTGTCAGAGAGCATTGTGTTATTTTACGTATTTCAAAGATGCGTATATTTAAAAGTGTTTCTGTGATTGGTCGAACCATATAAAATCTTACGAATAGATATCCGTTAGTTTATAAATTTAACGTGTGACGTCGGAAATTGATAAATTTACGAAAATGTGGATGTAAAATATTACAATTTATCTCCCGTTTAGAATCCTACGAAAGTTCATAAACTTCCTAGTAGATTGATAAACTTACGGATCTTGTTATTTTCCGGTGACATAGCTATTTAATAACAGTACGGCGTTTACGGCTATGACACGTGACTAGACAATAATATTGAAAATTTATTGCTAAAAAACGAGTTGTTTGTTGGTTCCGATTATATTAAAAAAAAATAGAAATAAATAAATAAATAAATATTAGCTATGTGTGATAAAGGATTTATTAAGGCAAAGTCTGATAATATTCTTGACGTTGATATATTTATGATAACCAAATTTTTGTCATCTTGGGGAACATTTAAAAACATTTTGTCAGGAGTTGTTTTTGTAGTATTCGTACATAATGGTACAAAACAAGAAGGATAACTCTTGAGATTCGACATTTTTAATATAAATTTGAATATTTAACAATGACAACAAAATTAAATAGATCAAAACACTGTACTTATTATTTCTATATCAACTGCAATGAGTGAAAACTAACATTATGACGTCACACGCGCTCGGGTTTATTCGGGAGCTGTCGGCGCGTCTTCGGTACTGGATTCAAAACTTAATTTTTATTTTGAAATAACTTTTGAATTATTGCGAAAAAAAAATAAAAATTATAGTTTTGTTATAAAACTTATATATGATCTTTCCATTTATCACAAAAATTATTTTTTTTCAAATACCCAATTATGTAAATTGGATTCAAACTGCAATGTCTGACAATGTTATTAGTTTCGCGACATGTAAATACACTAAAAGATAATATTTTTTTTAAATATACATTGTGCTACCTATACTAAAGTTTGAAGACACTTGTAGTTAATTTAAACCTATTCCAAATTTCTATATATTCATTTAAACAAGTTACCAAAGAGGTATTTAATATAAAGAGTTGGTAATTAGATTTCAATAGAATTTTATTAAAATGAAAATTGGGAGTTATTCTCAAAATACTGTATTTAAGCGCCTTTTTTAAATATGGAGAAGCAAACGGTAAAGATACGAGGTTGAAATCTATAAGATTATATCACCAATTTTCAAAACTCCCGGTAAACTTGCCAGATAAAACTACCAAATGACTGGACTATGTTTCAAAACAAATCCCAATTTTCGTGCCTCACACGACTATCGAGCACATTGGAAATTAATCTACGGAATTCGAAAAAATATTATCGCTAAGTGACGAGAAAGTCTGAATAAAGGAAAGGTTAAAAAATAAAAGTACAACGTTGAATGAGAATTATTTTATAAGAATCCTTGACATAACTCCTGAACGAACGAATTGCAAAATTGCCACACGCGTATAGTAGTTTCAATAATTTTCGCCTTGGTGCTTATGTATACATATTTAATTTTTCGAATAACAAGCAGGACATAATTTTGTTCAAAGTACAAGAAAATTACTACACAACAAATCCGTAGACAACTCCGTAGATAAGTGGCCACATCGCCGTCATCTTCACTGGAGTCTTGATCGGCAGCCCATTTGCTGCAAGATATGAATTTATTCTTGACAGCTGTTTGATGCAATGAGCCTTCGTCAGTTAACTCTTGGGGCACGTTCGAATAGCTCAAGAAATCCAGGTCCGTGTCCAACATAATCGCGGCATGCGTGAAGTTGAAGTTCGAGATAGCAATCACAGCCAAGCCATGAATGTATTTCGACTCGAGAACCAGATTCTTCTACATTCCCTAAGAGAACTTCAACGCACCTTTCTTGAACTTCACAATTTGAATGGGAATTGTACTAGGTATTGTTTGAGTATTCAGCACCTTGGTGTTTCACACACCCGAATAAATCGACGAAAAGAACAATTCTTCGTCTCCGACACGGCGGTGGTGAACCGACCTCTATCGGATACACGAAACCCTTTACGGTCGACAAAAAAAGCGTTTGTCTGCGCCGTAGATAATTAATACAACTTCTGCGTACTTTAAAATGTTTGTTGTTTCACCAAATTCTATCGCTCACGTAATAATTTCTTTAATTTTTTTGAAAAGTAACTTCCACATTCAACGTAAACGCTGTTCGACTGACGGTATGTTACTCATGTCTCGCGCCGTCCCGTCTCTACTTCCAACCCGTTAACACGTTATTTATTTTTTATTGAGATTTTTTTATGAGATGACGTGAGATAAGAGGAACTGTGAGGATGAAACAGAATACTGTATAGAAGAGATAGAACATGAACGTTAAGATATAGAATATGAACCGGCGAAAGTGTATTGGTACTAATAAAAACTGATAAAAATAAAGACGATAACACGCCGCCCTGAGGTACGCCCGCAGATATAGTGCACCAGGAGAAGTAAATGTCCGTATCAAACATTATACTGCCGTAATTCACAACAAACACCGATGACTAACTTCTGATACATGATGACGAACTTTGCGAAACATGAAGTCATAAATGTCATGTGAAAAATGTCGTTGGGACTTTTTGACTTTTGTTAAAAAGGTTAGACTGCAGGGTAAATTCCTTAACCGATCGTCTTTCTTTTAAGCTCAAATTATAGCTAACTAAATTTGCAAGAGGAGTTTTTCTCAAATTTTTGCTATCATTCTTCGTTACAAAAATATTTTTTTCATTTTTATTTTATTTATACTTTATGCACAAATGTACAGAGGCGGACTTAATGTCGTAGGCATTTTCTAACAGTCGACCTTAGGGCGAACTGTCGGGGCAAAATATCGAACGCCAAAATCCAAAATTCGGAAAATATTGTTTTTTTTTTCACTATTTCAGCCATAACTTTTTTCTCTTTTAATTTTATCTTTTTCTTTTCTTCTTTTTGCACCTTAAAGCTTTCGTAAATATGCATCTTTTGTGTCTCGAGTCTTTTTTGAATATAATATCTTAACAACACTCCGATATATAAGGGGATCGCACTTTTTCGTGAAATTGGGACCTACACTGGAACGAACGAAAAGCCATTTCTAATGTCAAAACATTTATACTTTTACTCAACGCTTGATATTTACCAATGAATGCCTCAATCAATTTAGGTGCTTTAAATTTCTTGTATGTGACCTCACAAAGCAGGTTATTTCATAGCTTCATGTCATTTTATGAATTTCACAACTGCTCCATCACTCAACAGTGTAGGATTGTTTAAAATAGTAATATGTTTTTTTTTTTAAATCTGTAAATATATACTGTAGAGGTATCATGCAACTAGAGATGGGTAACGGGTAAAAATCCATCCATTCAAGAATCCATTCTTCCCCATTGGGTGATTTGGGTTTTAACCCATAACTATTTTAATTCGGCATTAAGTCCGCCTCATGCAAATGTAATGCAGGAAGTATTAATAAATAAAAATAAATAAATAAAATAAATTTTACTAGGTGAACATGAAAATTATAATTTTGCTACTAAAACCGAAATTCTGAATCTAAAATCAGACAGACGTTCAGGGTTGGTGATTCATGGTGATGTGGTTTCCATATTTGTTGTTTTTTTTTGTATTAGCTGCCCAAATGATTCTATTCTGCCTGATAGAAAGCATGTGAATAGAATCCAAGAGTGGTCGTTACCATTCTCAATACAAACACGGACAGTGTTACATGGTGACCCACACTATTGCGGCCTAGTGAGATGCTTTTACACGTTCCGGTTAAATGACCCGTAATTATAATGGGAGGGGAAACACGTGCGCTGGTAGTGAGTGCTAAGTTTTGACCGCTCGGCACAAGAAAGAAGAACCGCAATATCTACAAAGCATAAATCATCTTTGCAGAAGAAATTATTGTGATTTGATTTTATATTATTGTTTTATAAATTTGCGTCCGTTTAATCTGTTATTGTGTTCGCTGTAAATTAGACTTTATCTTTACTTTCTTGGTCGAAAAACCGTTCTTTGTCGTACATGTCAGCCAAATAAAGGCGGAACTCGTAAAACTAAGCATTCTCATCACGAAGTACCTAGGTAAGTGCAATTGGTCGCGCAGCTAAAACAATATTAATGGACGACGTCTGGCAACCTGCCATTGCCGCATCGCCATGATTTAATTTCTGCTCACTGATGGAAGGATAGACAGATAATATTTAATTAAGCGTCAGTTTTGCTTGCTACTTGTATAAACTGTAGAAAGGATTCCCTTTCAGTTTTTCACCATTTACCACTAAACGTTAAGGGGTTTTTCTAAGATTTCACTTTGATTCGGAACCACGTACACATAAAGAGTGTGTTTCTTAACTATTTTCATAAGTTGTACTTTTTACAACTAACATATTTTTAGAAGCAGTTTTTATAGTTCTACCAATGGAAATTCAGTATTCTCACTGACGGATGATTATTTATCAATTTTCGAAATAGATATTAAATGTATTTAGTACTTGATAAGACTTTATAAAGCCTAAATAGAAAAAGGCATTAACCCAAATTGAAGTTAGAAGTTTGTCAATATTTATATGCTCCTAGTACATCAAGTTTGAATGTTTGTTCTAAATCTATATTAGTTGTAAAAGAAAAGTATTTTGTTATCGGGCATATTATTCCGAACTAGCACATTTGTTCATAAAATGTTTGCTATTTTAGAATATATTCTTTCCAATTGATTTCTTCTACTAAAAGGCTTAACTTAAGTCAAGTTCTAACAGCTTTTAATAGTGAAGTGTATTTGATATTATTAATGTATACATAGAAATAAGTTACGACTGAGAAATGTACAGACACCCCTCTCCTCATTCCGGAATAAACTGTGTCCTCGTACATACGTCTATTAATTTCTACCTGCTACCGATACTATAAATAGTCTATTACTGGACATATGCCTCTCTTTTGAAAAGGACTTTTTAACTTACTTTACAATGGCTGGGTATCTGTTCTACTAAAATGAACCAATATTTTGTTTCATTTATTATTTGTGGCAAAATATCTACACTTGTTTTTGTTGTACCTTATAGTTATGACCGTCATATTAAGTTCCGACTTATGCACCTGGTTCAGGCACGTCACAGTCAAGTGCCTCGTAATGTTGTTGCTCAAAATGTTGCTTAATTAAGTGTAACATTTTTATACGTCTTATTTTAAATTGTTTACTTGTAGATTGGCTGTGTAATTTTTAGTGTCAGCATCGTCATAGCAGGTCAATTATTTTATATTGGTTCGTTTCTTTTATGATTCGCTCACTGCCTCATGACAATTATTTTAAGCCTATACTTGTTTTAGAAAGAGACAAAGTCAAGTCTAGCCTTTGAATTGTGGTTTCTGTCCTTTTCAGTGCTGAGTAATATTTCTGAGTACATTAATTTTCTTAATATAGTTTTTATATGCACTATCAAAAAACTTGAATCAATAGCAATTTTGCCCATAAAGTGTTTCAAACCGTCAAAGCAATAAGATTTTACCTACTGTGAGATTTTGCACTGTAAAGGAGAAATTTAGAGTTTTAAATATTAAGCAAGCTACGTCGATTTTGGTCGGAGATCTACACAATTTTTGCCTTTATTATCACTGCAGTAGATAATATATTTGATAAAACAGTAGTAATCATATTTTTAATCCATGCTTTTTAGAATTAACTAAAACTCAGAGCAAATGTTTTATGATACTGCTACAGATAAAATTTTCTGTGTAATTAAATACCGATACCAAGGTCATTACCATAGTAATGCATATTTACGCATTTTTTGCCTGTGTGGCGCAGTTGTAGCGCATGTGACAGTTGTGCTTTAGGTCTCAGGTTCGATTCGCGGGTCGGACCAAATGTTTTTGTGATCTGCACATTTTTGTTTCGGAGTTTGGGTGTTTCCTATGTAAAAATATATGTATTTGTGTCAGTTGTCTTGTACCAATAACACAAGCTCTGCTTAGCTTGAGGCTAGATGGCGTTGTGTGTCAGTGCGTTTTTTTTTCTCAGGATCAAGAGCCACAATTCCCTCATAGTCCAAGGCTCTTTAGCAGATCATCACCCTGTGATGGCCCTGATGGCCCTGTCATTGCTGCGGGTCCCCGCACTGGCGTTGATGGGGCTACGTAGTGAGGTGTACTCTCCATAGGCCTTACATTGGATGTGTCTAGGCTGAGTGTATTTAGGAAGCCATCTCTCCTCGCAGTTTCTAGGGATTCTATTCTTTCTTGCTGCACATTTATTTTAGTGTCCATAGCTGCCATCTTCCCTATTACAGTTGTTTTAAGATCATCTATAGAAGATGCAAGCCTCCTTATTTCCTTGAGGATTTCTCGTTGATTCCCTTCTAGCCTGTCTAATCTGCTTACATTAACCTGGGATCCACATGTTCTGCGACATTTCTTGTCTTTGGACGTGGAGGGCTCATCAGAAGGATTCTTTCGTTTACTTAATCTTGTTGTGGGTCTAGTCAGTGTTACTGACTTTGTTCCTGTGTGAGGAACGGCTGTTAACTCTGATGTAGTGGCTATATCATCTTCTAGTGGATCTTCCATGTTCGTGTCTATGTCGGACATCTCCGACCTCTTTCCAAAGGGTGTTTCGGTTGACATATTGATGGTTCAAGAGAAGAAAGAAATATTAATTAAAATTGTGGTAAATTCTAGCCACAGGCAGTTATTAAACATATAATTAACAATTATATTTTAGATGTATAATAAAACAATAGTTCCATCTTTTTTCCGTAGCTATCTCTACGCCAAATTGTGCTGTTGAAAATATTATACTATCGAACATTCCATATATATGAACTCCATTACGAAAAGAAAATTTCTTCAGTATTAAGTCCGAACTATATGTTCGCTTCCTCACGTAGTCGACGTGGGAATTATTCCAAATGAAACGTGCCAGTTACAGCTATTGAATGTCAAGGATAATATTAAAATGCATTCGGATATAAAATACTCGTAACTTAATCAACTGTATACCGTGTTAATCCAGCTCATTTTTGTCACGCAACAGCAGATGAATATTTTTTGTACAAAATTTTGTTATTTTCTCTTTAAAATCATGCATGCAGTTAATGGTTGCTGGGACTGGGGTTTAAAGTAAATAAAAAACAAGAAAAATAATTATAATTAGTGATTCAATAATTAAACTTGTAAAGACTTCACATTCCAATTCAAATATCTCGACTTCTGAAATCGAATCGTTTTAACATTCGCCAAGCTAAATGAGCTTTAGTTCAATTCTATGTGTAGAATAAGAAACTTGCACAGGGAAAAAATATTGCAGTAGTTTTACGTACATACTTTATTATGAAGTTTGAAATTAGCCTTACTTTAAAGTGGCTCGAAGTCAGTTACATGTTAGTAAAGTTTTTACAGTAATATTGCAAGTGTTTCTTTTAAAACTTCTTCACTTTTATTTAATATTAGCTGACCAACGCAACCTCGTTTGCGTCTTCTATTGCCCGTAGCGTGAAAATTTTCCCCCGTTTTTGAAACATTCTTCATATGTGATCCGCTCCTATTAGTACTAGCGTGATGACATATACCCTATAGCCTTTCTCGATAAATGGACTATCCAACGATTATCTTCTTCAACGCACATACGCACACTGTTTTGATAGATATGATTGAATTTGAACTTTGTATAGCGGTAATAAAGTGCAAATTGACTCATTGACGTTAGGAACACAAATACATTGCTTAGACAACAGTGAGTGCTTATAATATATGAATTTTATACAATAGTAATAAAGCTCAAATTGATTTTACGTTTTAGTTAAAAAACGTTTGTATGGGAAAAAGAAAAGGGCTGTTTTAAGGGCTTTTCCGGCCATTAATCGATTTTTTCTCGCCGTAAAAACCATCCTTGAACTTCAACGTACATTATAAAAAAATAATTGGCCAAATTGGTCCCGGCGTTGTTTACTTACTTACTTACCAACACATAGAGCGATTTATTTTTATATTATAAGATAGATTAGTAAATAGATTGCGGACATTACTTTTCGCATATTTTCATTAATGCATCTTAGCTTTCAATATTTTACTGAAACAAACAACATTCATTATAAAGAAAGGCTTTCACCATCATTGTCATAATTATGAAATAAACATATAAAATAATTCTTGCCAATTTTGGCATAATTTGTTCGATGTTGAATAATTAAAAAATCATTGCCTCCATCAAGAGAATTAGGGAGCATCCGGATTATATATATAAATAAGGATCTAAAGAAAATCAGACACAATTCATACCACCAAAATAAAGTAAAGAGTATTGAGAAGACAGCAAAAAATCTTTACTTAAATCTCTCACAAAAATGTCGTCCACTCTCTCTAATCATCTCATTGGATACAGGGCCATGTTGACTAATCCAACCCTGATATTACTCTCCATACAACTGTTCCCTGTGCTGCATGCTCATCTTCATAATCAAAAGTTTTATTTTCAATCTTCTGAAAAAGATCATCCCAGTCGGCTTGGGAAAGTCAAAAGCCATGTGTTTTTAGGATGTGTCTATGTAATTGATAGTTCTCTTACCAGCTAATATTTGTTTGAGCTAATTTTCCTGCTGGTTTTACAAACACTCCTAAACTTATCTGCCAAATTAGATGTCAGGTTTCAGGGGGCTTTGAAAATAGCATGAACCACTACTTGTCCAATTGAAATGTCATTATAGCTGTCTCCGTGTTCCATCGCACTTCCATGCTACTTTTGTGGATGGGCCATTTCTTGAGAAATACTAAAAAATATAGGGATTTCCAACGTTCTAAATCAAATGTTCCTATCTTAGGTTCGTCTAAAACATAGGTGGGTAGTTGAAAGGTCAACACAGAACTTAAAAGCTCTTATTGATTCATCATCAGCCCATCGCAGTCCACTGCTGGTCATAGGCCTTTCCAATAGCATGCCACTTAGTTCGATCCTCGGCTTCTCGCATCCGGCTCCTGCCAGCCGTCTTGCGCAAATCATCACTCCACCTGGCCTGTGGACGTCCTACACTACGTTTGCCGAGACGCGGTCTCCACTCAAGAACCCGTTTACCCCAACGGTTATCGGTTCTGCGGCAAATATGGCCAGCCCACTGCTACTTCAGCTTGCTAATCCTGTGGGCTATGTAGATCACCTTGGTTCTCTGTCGGATCACCTCGTTTCTAATACGGTCCCTTAGAGAAACGCCGAGCATAGCCCTTTCCATAGCACGCTGAGCGACTTTGAACTTGTGACCAGCCGTACCGTAAGTGTCCACGTTTTGGCTCCGTATGTCATTATGGGTAGGACGCATTCATTGAAGACTTTTGTCTTTCGACACTGGGATCGATGATGAGAAGACTCGACGAAGCTTCCCAAATGCTGCTCAACCCAGCCGGATTCTCCTGTTCACCACGTCCTCAAAGTTGTTTCTCCCTAACTGCAAAGTCTGCCCGAGGTACACGTATTTTTGAACAACTTCGAGAACGGCACCGTGTACCGCAACCGGTTCCGGTAGTACATGTTCATTGAACATGACCTTGGTCTTGTCCAAGTTCATCCGTAGGCCGATGCGTACAGAAGAGTCAGCAAGGTCTTTCAGCGTCTGTTCTAGGTCGTGCAGCGTCTTTGCCATGATGACAATGTCGTCTGCAAATCGCAAGTGAGAGATGTATTCGCCATTGATGTTGATTCCGCGTCCTTTCCAGTGCAGCGTCTTGAAGAAGTCCTCCATTGCATTAGTGAACAATTTCGGGGATATAACGTCCCCTTGTCTCACTCCTCGATGCAATGGTACGGGTCTTGTATGCTGATTCTGTACTTGGACGGACATTGTGGCGGCTTTGTAGAGACATCTCAACACTTGTATGTATCGCCAATCTACTTGGCAACGCTGCAGGGACTCCAGAACAGACCAGATTTCTATCGAGTCAAAGGCCTTCTCATAGTCCACAAATGCTAGACACAGGGGCTGATTATACTCTTCGGTCTTCTGTATAATCTGCCGTACTGTGTGAATGTGGTCTATGGTGCCATATCCGCTCCGAAACCCAGCTTGCTCCGGTGGTTGGAATTCGTCGAGTGTTCGCGCAAGACGGTTCGAAATGACTTTCGAAAACAGCTTGTAGACGTGGCTTAGAAGAGAAATGGGCCGATAGTTCTTCAACATGGTCTTGTCACCCTTCTTGAAGAACAGGATGACCACACTTCTACTCCACGCCTCTGGAGTTCTCCCTTCGAACAGGACAGCGTTAAAAAGCTTTTTGATCTCCCTCAATACGGGCGTACCTCTAGCCTTTAACAGCTCTGTTGTAACGCCATCTTCTCCAGGGGCTTTTCCATTTTTCAGCTGTCCAAGAGCCTTTTCGATTTCATCAGTGCTGACTTCTGGCAGATCTTCGGTGTTGTGGCGTGTTAATGTAGCTCTAGGGTCCTCATTTTCGGGATCAGGTCGAGATGTATGCGAAGCGTATAAGCTGCCGTAGAAGCTTTCAACTTCCGAAAGGACGGCCGGCTTGGAAGCAATGACTTCTCCTCTTGATGTGGTCAACTTTGTCAGGTGGCTTCTTCCAAGAGATTGTACGAACACTTTTGACCCCCGATTTTGCTCGATCGCTCTTTCAATCGAAAGTGTATTGGAGCATCGGAGGTCGTGTCGCACAAGTTTGGTGATCTCTCGGTTTAGAGCCCGCTTTGCCGACGAAGTGGCAGGTGGGTTCTCACGTCGTTCCCTCATTAGCCATAATGTCCTCTCTGAAAGCTTCGACTCCCCGCTTTTACGCTGCATTTTACAAAATCTCGTACCTTCGTCCCTGAGAATCCGAACCACATTTTCAAGGTTCTGGTTTACGTCTCTTGTGGTTTCCATGGCAGCAAATCGGTTTTCCAGATTTGACTGGAATTTTTCAGATCCCATCGCGGTTTGGAGCAGAGTTGGTCGGAGCCTGGATTTCATCAAACGGACACGTTCAGCCTTAAAGTCGATATTCAGAGAGCCTCGGACAAGACGGTGATCACTACCGGTGTTAAACCTATTGATCACTGAGACGTCTCTGAATATGTGCTTTCTGTCCGTCAATATGAAATCAATCTCATTTTTAGTCATAGCGTCGGGGCTTTGCCACGTCCACTTCCTTTGGGGCCGTTTTTTGAAGAAAGAGTTCATCAAGAACAGCCCCTCCCGCTCGAGAAAATTGACGAGCATTTGCCCCCTATGATTCCTGCTTCCAAATCCATGGGTTCCTATTACCGATTCGCTGCAAGTTTGTACTCCCACTTTGGCGTTAAAGTCACCCATAACAACGGTATAGTGTGTTTTAGTAGGGAAGTGGAGGGCCCTCGATATGTCATCGAACATATCCTCCACCTCATTATCCGAGTTAGCCGACGTCGGTGCGTACACTTGTACTACCTTGAGGCTATACCTCTCGATAAGTTTGATAATGAGGTACGCTACCCTGTTCGACACACTGGACATTTCTACCACGTTGTCAGAGAGGGACTTGTTTACCAGAAACCCCACGCCACCTTGGGATTGTTGGTCTCCCTCGCGGAAGTACATCAGGTGGCCTGAGTCGAGAGTTACGGTGTCCTCCCCCTCTCTTCGGACTTCACATAACCCTAAGATATGCCACCTAATCTTCCCAAGTTCCACCTCAAGCTGCGCCAGATGCGAGCCCAGCCGTAACGTGCGGCCGTAATCGTTGCCAGGGTCAGTCGTTTACGGTGGCTTTCCGTAACATGGTGATTCTTAGCACCCCCTGTCACGCCGTTACTGTGGTCGCCACCATGACCAGGAATAGTGAGACTGCCAGGAACTAGGGGCCGTGGCTTCTGTTGCTTACGCATGGAGGATTTTTGCCCGTAATCAGTTGCACCGAAGACGCTGCTGCCCGTCTCCGACCTATTGTATTTAGTTACGCCAAGAGGCGTGGATATACCGCCATCGATCGGTCGCCAGAGCCTCGTTTGTCATTCAGCAGGATGCACCGCGTGCAGGTGAGGTTGGCTGGAAGCGAAAGATTGTGGTTCGTCCCCTTACACCCCTGATTAATTTAAAAAGAATACAATTTAACGTATTATAAGTGAATAAAATGAATATAGTAGGATCAGAACAGTGAATACCTGCTGGTCTAGTGTTATCCATCCATAATTTAACTTAAATTTCAAAAAAAAAGTAATCACGGAGTCACCATGAAAAGCATACAAGATCTTCAAGACTGCTTTGAGAGAAGAATGGCGAATTTTGAAGCAGAACTCATGAAGAAGACCTCCAACACTGCCAGTCTGACTGGTCTTGCCGAGGAGTTCACTGTCTTTGAAACTCTCATCCTTGAGATGCTGAAGTCCTTCCAATGTCAGATGGAGTCAATTGTAAGCGAGGTGGACAATATGGAGACACGAAGCCGCCGTAAAATACTCCTTCTTCATGGTGTTTCGGAAGGAAAGGATGAGAGTACATCCTGTGTGGTTGCGGAGGTAGCAAAAAGTAAGTTGGGTCTTGATTGCTTTACATCTGAGGACATAAGTCGTTGTCATAGGATGGGTCGTCTGTCCTCGGGTGACAGACTAAGATCCATTCTTGTGGAATTTGGGACGGTAGCTTTGCGGGACGGGGTCTGGGCATCTAAGACCAAGCTAAAAGGCTCCGGTGTGACCCTCTCAGAGTTCCTGACGCGGTCGCGACACTCAGCCTTTATGGCAGCACGTCAGGCATTCGACATCACTAAATGCTGGACTAGAGAGAGTTATGTATTTGTTTTGGGCCCTGATGGTTCCCGCCACCGTATTACAAGTGTAGCAGATCTCGACCAAATAAAGCCAATGGTTGCTGAGAAACCCCCTACTACCAGGAACCCAGCTTCGAAATCTAGAAGAGCACCTGTTTCCAAAAAATAAATGGATGTATAATCTTGTTTACATGCAGTGTTTCATGGTGGCGTTGCACCGTTTTCGTTGCATCACAATTTTCTTTACTTAATCATACTTGATTTTTTTAAATGATTTTTGTTTAGTTGTACTTCTTATGATAAAATGAAAATAATTAAAATAATTCTTCATAAAACAAAATTGCGCCGAAGAAATTTAGTTTCCCGAATTTATGCAATAAATTAATTTTCTTGAATATTAATTAATGATTACTTTAATCTTGAAGTTCGTCATATTTAAATGTTAATTTAAAATGGCAAATGACGAAAATGTCATTCTTAGGGGTGTTTAGTTTCAGTTTGGCTCGGACAGGTTTATGGTTGCTGATAAAATTTAAATTATTTAGATTTTAGAATCTTGAAATTCTGTACTTCGGTTTGATTGAATGTAATCAATCTCATCTTTGTAACGACCATCTGCAGACATCCACGTCTACCTGTTGCTTGGTCAATTTTTATAATAACTGTTCAATATATTCAGATTATTCTCGAATACTAAGTTAATCAGTATATCACTGCTTTGTGTCCTCTTTCATGTACTGTATGGCCCCAGCATTATATCTTCATCACTTCACTAAGAAGCCTACACCGTATTGGTCCGGTGTGTAACCGTTAACGTTTGTGTTGAGATGACCTTCCTCGTGCTATATATCTTAAAATTTTAGCTTTATTTATTTTTTAGCAAGTCCTGCAATGTTGTCTGTATTCAACTCCTTTTGTGGTGACCAATTTGGTGATCCAGACTAATCTCTTTTTCTTAATACTCGGCTGGTTTTGTTAGGTTTCTCATTACAAATTTATCGTGCTTCAAGTATGCAATGTTTCCCTTCTTTCGTTATTCTTCTACTTTCGGATGTAGTTGTTGCCTCGTTTTCAGCGTTTCATACGCTTTTTGAATAATCTTTTTTCCCCTAAATGCCATGTAGAAAATTAGATTTGCTTTTGAGTATAAATATACTTATAATCGGGCGGATAATTACTACGATAATTTTCTTTATGTATTCTACAAGATCTATTTCTCTTTCCATTTTCCATATTGAAATCGTTACCTTAATAAAGTATTTAAAAACAGGATATAGACGTAAGAATTTGTAAAGGTATTTTTGGTAGAGCTTTAAAGCGGTAATGGTATTCAAAGAACATGAGACGCAACTGAGAACCTAAGGTTTCATCTTTGTGAAAATAAGTTATGTCTGATCGCTTGGACTAATTAGAATCTCGTTAATCGGTCTTCATTGGTCGATTTATAATAAAAAAATAATTCTATTAGAGCGAATATACTGGTCAACAGGATGATAAAAAGTAAAAGTTTAGAGTTTATAGAGTAGTTTTAGTTACATTCGGAATAAGTAAACTTTACTTGAATTTAATATTCGCAGGCTAGTCGGGACTTTAACCATGATTAGTTTTCAGATGATTTGACCCCAATATAAACGCAGTTTTAGCAAAATTTCATCTTTAGTTACATCTTACTTAGGGATACACGTATACTTATAATTTAGGTATCGTGTTTACCACAAGTTAGCAGCTATTTTCGATGACAATTGGCTCATGCTAAACATGCGTCGAGCTTCGGTGATGCAATCTAATTTAGATGAATAGAGCAAAATTACACTGTGGTTTATTAAACATGTGTGCTATAACTTAAAAAGAATTAATCTTATCAGATATCAAACATTTTCTACAAAATCCTCTATAAACAACTAATACATACAGTATTAGGTGGTTATATAGATTATAAAATTACTAATAATATTTTTCACACAATCGTTAACTTTTACCAACAATAGAATAAGCTTTACTGTATGTAAAGTTGTCTGAATATAATCTTAGTATTGCAAAAGAAGAGTGTTTAATACACATCTGCCTAGTCTTTCGAATACAATCAATGAGTACATCTTTATCTATTTTTACTAGTTCACAGTCACACTGTAATTATGTAAATCAAAAAGGCAAGAAATTCTAACAAAATCGCAGGTCGATGAAAGTTAATAACTCAGAATATATTATGAGAACGGGTCAAAGCCCATTTACCTGCTATCTCTGACGTCGTCACGTTGGACCGCAAAACTCCGAACTATGGTTGAACTCAGACCACATGGTTGCGACTTGTTGGGACCTTTTAATTGAATGTTTTATTTTGCTTAAAAAGAATTATACCTTAGAAAAAAAAGTTTTTATGAGTATAATTCTCAGAATTATTATAGTTTGAGTGTTAATTTCATTTTTAGTTTGAGTACAAATAGCGTTTTCAATGAAAACGACATTTCCATAAATTGAACAAGCGTCAGAAATTTGCGATTCTGTTGGTCTAGAGAGGGTGCTGCCATTTTTGTGACTTACGTCGTGGTTTGAAACACATATAGATCTGTTCTAGTATGCCACTTCTAATAACAAAGCTACAAGGGGTTTGCTCCTTGTTGGCCATTGTGAAAACACAAAATAAATCTGTTCTTACAATATATCACTTTATTTAAGTCAAAAAACATATCTAATTCATTTATAAACTCATTGAGTTGGATACAAAGCTGGTTTCTGATGTTGGTGGTCTTCAAGCTCGTAATGCACTGAAAGTATACTACTATTTTTGATGTAATAAATCGTTTCCTGTGCCGTCGATCGGTCTATAATTATTACCGATGCCATTAAATATAATCTTGATTCAGGCTGTAAAAGCTCAACTGTTTGTTTCAGAATATTGTTGATGAGAATCTAAAGTAAATTGATTACTAATGTTTAATGAAGAATCTATGCATAAAGTTATATTATAACAAAGTTAACCAAATAAAACTAGGATTGATAAAAATAAAATTAAAACTTTAGCACCATCCCTAAAAGTTAGTATTACCTTGAATAGGATAAAACACAATTTACTTTTAAATGAGGATAAAACTAAATGTATTAGAATTTTTACACCCAAGCTTAAGCAAGTAAAAACCAGTATTTAGATAAATGGAAAGGAGTTGGGAAGTTTTTGGATATAACTCTGGACTCTAAATTGCAGTAAAATCCACACGTTGATGAATTGTCGAATAGGCTCAGCTCTGCAGCATACGCGTATATATACGCATATGCATAATTTATAAAATTCATTAATTAACCGATGTATAAACAGCTAGATTAGTATATTTTAGTTATTTTCATAGTGTTATTTCATTTTGTATTTTGTTGTGGGGAATACTACTGACGTTCAAAGTATCTTTTTGTTGCAGAAGAAGGCTATTCATGCAATTTATAACCTTGGTTATAGGTAGTCACTGAGGGATAAATTTAAAGAAATCGGTATCATGACAGTTGCATCCCAATTCATGAAAATTTTGTTTGTGTCAAGAAAAATATGCATTTTTACACGAAGTATAGCTATAGCGACGTTCATGATATAAAATGCCGGTCTCTTCTTGCTGTAAAGTCCAATATATATTTTGTAAGCCCCAAAACAAAAATCAGATTGTTATTAATACATTTTTTCAAGTCACCATTCTGACATGTTAGAGCTGGGGGTCACTCGTAAGGTACCATTCACTTTGTATGTCACAAGTTTTTCTCAGTTTTCCATCGTATTTTCTCGAAGTATTGATTTTTAGAAGCTGTTATTATTTAATTTGGGACACTCATCAGATCGACGTGTTTCGCTGCCTATCGCGCTTTTTCCAGCCACTTTTTTAGAATTTGGTCCAATGATAAAAGTTGGGTGTCTCGTCAAAAAGAAGCTGTGTTTAAACTTTCAGCCTGTTATTAATCACTGAAATCCCTTATACAGGGTCTGTCGTAAATAATGGATAAGTCGTAAACTGGAGTTGGTCCGGCTATGAGACTATTAGAAAATCGTATCTTTTTGCCAGGGTTTCTAACCGTATGGAAATGGCGTAGACTTTTATGTTTTTTTAAAATTTCGCTACTCTTTGCATTCATTCCGTTGCCATTTCGTTAAATTTAGGTATTTCTGTGTCATTTTTTTTGTATTATAGTCTTGAAGATGTGTATTATTTAGTTTTAGTACTGTTTTAGGCGTTTTTAACGTTGGTCATTTTCAAAATTGTCATTTTAAGATTTTTTATGTTTTTGTTTTACTTAGGGTCAACTTTTGATCATTTACTGTGTAAAAAAAAAGTACGGCGCTATAGCTGCCCATGATCTTAATAAATTATCTAGTATGTGTAGATTCTAAAAAGGTATAACAATGCATACTTCACAAGTAATATTAAGCTACATGAGCGAGATCAATATCAAGGTGAGAAAATATTTTTTTCATGTAATGTTGTAAATGGTTATAAAACTTCGTCATAATGATTTATTTCTGCCAAGATTCTTTACACAAACACTATGGGGTCACTATTAAGGATATTCAAAAGAAAACTAGGTTGTTTTAGTACGTAAAAATATTTATTCAACAACTTAAACTAAATGTTCGAAGTGTCCTCCGCCGGCAGCTATGCACGCTCTACATCGCCTAATAAACGATCGCTTAATCCGGCGCACATAACCGGCTTACACATAAAGACACGATAGTCAGGATGCCGGGCATTTGGATATTTTTCCTGATAAACTCTAGCAGCTCTATTGGCGTTGCCATCACATAAACCATAAATGTAATGCATGTTTACGTATTCGGCCGGCGTGTATTGTTGAGGCATGATATACAAAATTTTCCAAAATAACACGTGCAATCGATAGCACAACACGATGCCCATAAATGAGAGCTGAGTTGTCAATATCACCAGGTTAACAAGTCCAAATCACAAAGAAAATCTAAGTCCGATATTAGAAAGCAGTAACAAATTGACGACAGTAATGAAAACGAGAGCACATGCGATGGTCAAAATCACACTGAGAGATGTATCAGGAGTGCGCCCTAGCTAAACGCATGCTAACCTTTTCACACATCGTGAGTGTGAAAGGGACGGTGCATCATGCAGTGTGCCTAGTAACAATGTCCTTTTCACGCGGGGAGACCCTTTGTATTGCTGTCTTTGTTCATTTTTTTACCTGATGATCCTTTTTACGAATAAACTTGTAACATGTTTGTCGCATGTAACTATTAGAGCACATCAATTTTAAAATTAAACACCTTTATGAAATGAGGAGGCATGAAATTTTTTTGACAAAAAACTACCTAGTTTTCTTTGAATATCCTTAATAGTGGCCCCATAGTGTTTGTGTAAAGAATCTTGGCAGAAATAAATCATTATGACGAAGTTTTATAACCATTTACAACATTACATGAAAAAAATATTTTCTCACCTTGATATTGATCTCGCTCATGTAGCTTAATATTACTTGTGAAGTATGCATTGTTATACCTTTTTAGAATCTACACATACTAGATAATTTATTAAGATCATGGGCAGCTATAGCGCCGTACTTTTTTTTTACACAGTAAATGATCAAAAGTTGACCCTAAGTAAAACAAAAACATAAAAAATCTTAAAATGACAATTTTGAAAATGACCAACGTTAAAAACGCCTAAAACAGTACTAAAACTAAATAATACACATCTTCAAGACTATAATACAAAAAAAATGACACAGAAATACCTAAATTTAACGAAATGGCAACGGAATGAATGCAAAGAGTAGCGAAATTTTAAAAAAACATAAAAGTCTACGCCATTTCCATACGGTTAGAAACCCTGGCAAAAAGATACGATTTTCTAATAGTCTCATAGCCGGACCAACTCCAGTTTACGACTTATCCATTATTTACGACAGACCCTGTATGTGGGCACGTGGACTATAATCTTGTGTTTCAACAGAAAATGATCATTAGAAGGCGAAAAAATTGTTTTCGCCAACTAAATCGAATTAAAAATGCCTGCCTAAAAGTTGAATTATCTCTTGTACCATAGGTAACATTTGTAAGCTATACAATAATCCCCCAAAACCTTAGTTGTGTGGCGACCTCCACATACAGCGCCATCTACCGAAGATACACTGAACTACGAAGTAACGCACTGTACCTACAAACTACACTACACTGAGTAACTACCAATCCTGAATCGCGCAAATAAAGTTCCCGCGCCGATTATCATATATACAACATCCCAACATCAACTGTTGGGCAGTAGCCCGCCAGGCATGATCACCTCGCCTGGTCGGAGGATCCTCCCTTTGTGTTGGGTGGAACATGATACCCGTTCCCCCACAGTGGTGACCCCGACGTGATTGGAAGCAGCCTTCAAGGAAGCAGATCAGCAGCACCATTGTATTCACTCCCACAGCAAGTCTCAAGCCAGCCAGCAACCTCGGCCTCAACAGGGACACACACACGCAGGAAGCGACCGCTCCAGCCTGGTTACCCCTACGGCCTCTACAGCGATTAGGCACAGCACACTGCTCCTACGGTCCATGTAAGCAGAGCACATCTCTCCCGTCTACGCAGCAGCCAGCCACTACGCAGCAATCGCCCCGACTCACTGGGGACCTCACCGCAGCACCGCGCACCGCATGCGATCCCGACTCACTGGGATCAGCGGACTTCAGCCCCGACTCACTGGGACTAGCGGCATTCAGTTCCGACTCACTGGAACTTGCGGCATTCAGTTCCGACTCACTGGAACTACTCACTCCTGGCACTGGCAAGCTCCGCATCAGAGCACAGACAGCTGACTCAACATATATCGACCTCCAGTCTTGGAGGGGAGTGATGTGGCGACCTCCACATACAGCGCCATCTACCGAAGATACACTGAACTACGAAGTAACGCACTGTACCTACAAACTACACTACACGGAGTAACTACCAATCCTGAATCGCGCAAATAAAGTTCCCGCGCCGATTATCATATATACAACATCCCAACATCAACTGTTGGGCAGTAGCCCGCCAGGCATGATCACCTCGCCTGGTCGGAGGATCCTCCCTTTGTGTTGGGTGGAACATGATACCCGTTCCCCCACAGTTATATATTTATCATCCATTACCAATATTATTGCATGTGATAAATGAATCATACTCCTTAAAACACGTGACATCTTGTATCAATGATATGTGGCCATACTGAAAAATATTTGGATTCAATTCTTTTGATGATTGGTTTCCTTTACCTATCTCTCTTAACACATTTTAGCCACAGACACACGCTTTCATAACCTGGTAACTCCAGCTCTGATTTGATCAAAAATGCTCTAAAGAGACTTGATCAAAAATATTTTAAAGAGAGTTCTACAAAAGAGGTTGCTACCAAAAAAAGATTTTCTTGAGATTTGATATCAATAACTAAAAGCTGTAGTGTGACTTCAATTATCAATATAGTAATCAAAGTTCCAATGGACTCAATTTATTAATAACTAGCGGTCGCCCGCGGCTCCCGCCCGCGTGGATGTCGGTGACCGCTGCAAAAAGCCTACCCAGGAAAGGCACGGTCAGCAAAATGACCCAGGTCAAATCACAGACACCGACACTAACATCGACGACGCAGTCATTATCCGCAGGCTGCACAGATTGTCTTTCTCTGGATGTTAAAGTTGTTAATGAGGAAAATATTTAAATGTAATTAATACTAAGTTTCTGCCGGCAGTCCCCGTTCAACCCCGTGCAACCCGTTGTTTTAGGATAGATAACTAAAGCGATTATTGTAGAACTTCTCTATAAACAACATTTGACGTTAAATTATTTTTAGGTAACAAAATATACTGATGGTCGGAAGCCCCGACCCGTGATAGGGCAACGTAAAGTTGCCCATGCGTAAAACATATTTTAATTTTGCCATAACTTCAAAACCAAACTTTCAATTTTTATCATTTAAAGACCAAATATTATCTACATAAACTGTAGTTAGTGATGAAATAATTTATTTTGATGAGGATTGATAGCATAAGTGAATTAAAGGCGTTTAAATGTAGTCCAAAAAAAATTCAAAAATTTTAAATAAAAAAATGCTTGTTGTGCCTCACTCGACATAGATAGGTATAGTGTGTCGCGGACTTTTTTGTAGAAATTTATAAGATCTACTATTAAATAGAACATTTTATGGTTCTATCTTTTCTAGTTAAGGCAGCGTACGCAAAATAAGTAACTTTTCTGGTTGATTTTTTACACCTTGTGTCCGAAAAACCCAAATATCTTAAAGAACCCTGTTTTTTCCAAAATAAAATATATCCTATGTTACTCAGTGATAATGTAGCTTTCTAATGAAAAAAGAGTTATTAAAATCGGTCCAGTACTTTTTGAGTTTATTCGTTACATACAAAAATACAAATCTTTCCTCTTTATAATATTAGTGTAGATAATTTCCACAATTTTAATAAGTTTGACACTCTTTCCACTTTTATGAAAGTGTTTTTGGAAACTGCAGAATTTTGGTATATTGGATCCTAAATATTATGGAAATAGCGATAAAGAAGGAAACTTAGTAAAACGTAATTTAACGGTTGCTATAATTAGAAAACTCACAAGTACTTATATATAAACACTTTTAAAACTAGAACACGTCTTTTTGTTGACATTACTGAACCTAATTAAAAAGTACATACTACAAAATAGGTTCTAAAACATCCGCCCTTATTGGAAATAAAAAGGTAAAGAAATAATGCTAAATACACTCTTCCATACATACAATCTACCCTCGAAACAAAAATTCTAAATGTGATAATAGTTGCTTCGGTGAGTATAAGATCAGACGCGAAGTCCTAGTCGGCCTGAAAAGAAAATAAAGTATTACTATTTCGCATACCTATATTTTCTATTTACATTACCTATTATTTTCTAATGTAATTTACAATGTGCGTATCTGATGCAAACTTACTTAGTAAACGTTTTTAAATACTCCCATTGGACAATTTTATTCAATATTCTGTAAATATGACACTGACGCGACCACCACTGTGTAAACTATCTTAAGAATATAACATTTATTTTTCTTTTGCAGATAATCACAATCCAGACTGATATGATTCGTGTCTGGTCGAGCTACTTAACATTTCTCCTCGTCTTCACTGAAACTGGCAGCGACTGGTTAAGCTGTGCTCATATTACAGAATGCCACTGCAAATGGTCATCTGGAAAGAAGACGGCATCTTGCGTCACAGCTGGATTAAATACATTACCGGAGTTATCAGCTGATATTCAAGTACTTGATTTACATGGAAATCCATTAAAGAAACTTGGAGAAGATGCTTTTGCAAAAATTGATCTTTTAAATCTTCAGAGATTAAACCTCAGTTCTACAAGTTTACGTTTTTTACATCAAAACACCTTCAGAGAACTACGAATATTAATAGAACTAGATTTGTCGCAAAATGAGTTACTCAAACTATCACCTGATACATTCAAAGGTGCCGATCGTTTAAGGCTTTTGATTCTCAACGATAACCCTTTAAATGTTCTTGTTAAAGAACAATTTCCACCGCTAAAACATTTAAAGAAATTAGAATTATCAAGATGTAAACTACAAAAAATACATCCGTTTGCATTTGTAAATCTCCAAGGTCTTGAAACTGTAAACATACATCAAAACTCACTTACTTTTCTCCACGAAAACACATTTAATTTACCCGTATTAAAAACTTTGACCCTATCAGATAATCCTTGGTACTGTGATTGTAGATTACGGGATTTCCATGATTGGTTTTTAAACAGCAATCTCGGTAATGAAGACGTATTCTGCAGTGGCCCAGAAAGAAAAGCGCATTTCTCGTGGCGCACATTAAAAAGGGATGATTTTCTATGTTTACCATCAGCTTTATCCTCACCTACAATCATAAGAACCGAAGCCGGTGCTGACATATCTTTTGGTTGCTTTGTAAGAGGAGATCCTACACCAATAGTAATATGGTCGTTTCGCCACAGAGAAGTATATAACAGTACCAACAAAAACAGTGATATTTTAATAGTTAAGTACCATATAGAAAATTTCGATGAATATAATAATGATTTTCTGGATAAAAGTGCACAGTGGGTGAATGTAACTATTAACAATGTAACTAGTGACTTTTCCGGAGAGTGGAAATGTAGTGCTAAAAGTGTAGTGGGAGAAGCTAGTGCATATCTCACTTTATTTTTACCTAAGGCCAGGACAGCAACTGCTCGAACTGCGCCAGATTATTCTACATTTTTCTTAATCGGTGGGTCTTTGCTAGCGATGATGGTGGCAGGTTTTATCGCGGCTTGTGTTTTTTGGAAAACAAAACGCCGAAGAGTACCACCGAGCAGAAGCTTTACAGATCAAGAAAAAAAGTTATTAGATACATCACTAGTCGTCAGTTGCGATAGAACAAGTGGAGATTTGGGGTCATCTTATGGTTTCGAAATGTTAGACAGATCCATATCCATGGAGTCTGATGATGCGAGATGTTTAGAACCTGTTCAAATAACAATAGAAGGCCCACCTGGTAGTTTTCCTCCTCCACCTGCAGAATTTGCTTTGCCAGCTCCTTATGGTAACATTTTTATATCTGTACAAGTTGCTGGTCATAGTGATTCTGAATACCCAGATCTTTTAGGAGGTGGGGCAACACTGCCACGGCGAAGTAGAACCTGTTTCCTAAAATCTGCTTATGATAATATGGGTCCAAGGATCACGGCGGCTGGCAGTTCCACTTGGTCACTGCCGGGTGCTAATGATGACAAAAGTAAAGATAGTAAAGACCCTTTGACTGTCCCTTTGTCTACATTTTCTACTGAATTCACTGCTTTGTAAATAAGTAACAGATAATGAGTGTCAAGTTTTTCAAAGACTCAGTACAATGTTTCTAACTGTTCGTTTGTCAATTTAATCAATTAAATTTGTTTTGTTTTTTATTAAAATAAAATATTTTCATAGACTGAATACATTGTACAAAGTAAATTCATGTTAAATATATAATTATAATTAGTTTAGTTTATATGTTTTATTATACAGAATGTCCTAAAACTAACGCAAGTTTTTAATTAATTAGAAATAAGTTATTAGTCTTAATTGTATCGTTTTTTTTTAATCATAACTATATAGAATACGGTTATCTATGGAATAACACATCGGGCAAATGGCCAAGGCTTTGCTGGTACATAAGCTCTCTTATTATTATTTGCCATAAACATCTTGCATAAATGTGGCCAAATTTCATTGATGCATCATTTAATTTCTTCTGAAATGCACAGGTGGTTTAGAGCTTGTTGACAAAAACTTTTGACTTAAAATAGCCCGAATTAAAAAAATCTAAGGGTGTGACCACAAGATCTAGGGGGCTAATTCTGATAACTGATACAAGCGAGAACACGACTAGGAAATGTCTGGTGCAGTACTAGAATAGTTCAAAGAGCTGTATGGCATGCGGCACAATCTTATTAAAATCATATGTCGTCTATATCAATATCATGCAACTGCGGCAAAAAGAACTGTGTTTTCATGTCACAATATCGATCACCAGTAACAGTTACTGCTTGACCAGCACCATTTTCAAAAAAGTGTGATCCAATGATGCCTCCAACCTAAAATCTGCATCAAAAAGTGACACGTTGTGGATACATTTGTTTTTCGACAGTCACATGTGGGTTCCCTGGACCTTAAATGCGGCTTTTGTTCGGTGATTGTCAAAGCCATCAGTGAAAATGTTGCTTCATAGTTTAGGATGTCCTATTGTGTAACGCTCCTTTTTCATTCCTGACTTGTCAGCGATCAAATTGTTTATTTTTTGAGGTTGCCAACACTTTACTGCACTAATGCAAATCACGTTATTTTTGGGACAGCCCATATATATAATTTAGTAATGTGCTTTTATTAAGCAGTTAACATGTAAAGTTCATATTTATGCCATAAAATTATGTTAAAATACAATTATTGTTTAAAAATGAGCAGCTGTTCCCACAAGCCCAAAAATTTGATTAAACTGTTTTGTAACATAATTAATTAATTTCATTGTGTTAAACAAAGATTAACTAGTCGTGAATATATCTTACTGTTATACTAAAAAATTGCAAATATTTGTACATGTATGCATTATAAATGTGTAAGATACACAAGAAAATCAAGTCGTCACATATCAATTTTTACATGTAAATATTACGTTTGTCGTGTTATCAATATAAATTGGGATCATATTCATATGTGGTATACGAAACAAAGTTTTACGAATATAGTTGGTCATAATTATGATGGATAAATCGACCAATATTTTGGTCTTAAAATCATGCAAGTGGAACCCACCTGATGTGGCCTACAGTTTTGACCAAAGCATAGGTTACTATCTAGCATAGTATTTCTTTAAGAATTATGAGTTTTAATTTTACCGTAATAGAGGAAGGAAAGCCACTCTCCTCCTTATTCACCAAACGAACTCGCCACTCAAATTTAATACGCATGTACAAAATTTTAATATAGAAAATGAACAATGCACTTGTTCATAAAACTGTACAGTATCAAATAAATTTACATACAGCCGTATTATAAACGTATATTATAAATTTGTAAAAAAATATTGCAGGTCTTTGCTTTAAATTCGAGTGATGAAATAATAAAAGAAGTGCAACTAATATGTCTCTTTATTTTCCTCTAAAATCTTAAAATAACGAGTTGCTGATAAAGTATTCTTTGTGAATGAAGGAGGCTTAGGACCTATACTTCTAAGCATCCTGTCTTTTGTTACACATGAACATCGGTAGTTTTGAAGTCCTGAGCACTCTCTGCTAGCCAACCTTCGAGTGGTGTAGAAATCTCATGAGGTATGTGCACCGAGATAGTGGTTGTTGTCCAAAATTGTAATAGCGTGACAATAATGTTATTTAAAATGTATCTTGCAGGAGCTGAAAAATAACCGCTGAAATTTTAACTTTTAATACAGGAACGTACTTTAGAAATACATCTAGTAAATTTTTGTGAGATTCCTTACAGGCCATGCTATGATTTGACCTGTAAGCCCAGTAAGGCCAATTCATAGCAGATAAAGCCTCTGGCGAGTCATTAATTGTTTTATGGAAAAGAATGCCATATTTACTAGTAAATATGTAAATACATTTTTAACAATGTCAAAAAAACTTGAAAACATAGAAGTGGCCACTGGCTAAAAAATTTGTATTGATATTAGCCGTATTTTGAAAATGGTATCAACAATAACGAGTTTGTACACAATAGTTAATCACGCCCGGTAGATATGCGGATGATGACCGTTAAAAAATTTGATGTCGTATGAATACCATAATTTATTCCCTCAAACACCAATTTCGGAAATACCATAACTTTTAACGTCCAAATTTCTAAACCATATACATTGGTGGTGATTCTATTGTCATCACTAAACTAAAATTCACGAAAACTTGTTGTTGGATTACACACTCTAATTTCATTCGCTTACAGTCTATTTTTCGATATTTCACATCTTAGCTTTCACTATATTTAGTTCAGTACCAACTAAAAGGTAATAAGAGGTAAACGCTTGTTAATTGGTAAAAAACTAAATTAAACACTAAGTGTAAAAATTATGAGTAACAATTACGTAAGTTTGGATGTATTTCGACGACGTCTAAATTTAGTGCGACATGTGAAGTTTTACGTTTTAAACGTTGAACACAAAAATAGCAAAAGAAAAATTGTGGCCTAAGTTGAGTAATTTCACTAATTTTGCTTATACCAAAGCAAATTTTACTTTCTCAATTTATAAGCAAGCGTGTGTTGTATCTGATTAATATTTATTTTGTACTGAACTAAACACGGTGGCAGTTGAGATATGACATATCGAAAATAGACTGTAAACAGATGAGATTAAAGTATATAATCCAACAACAAGTTTTAGTAATTTTTTAGTTCAGTTATGACAATAGAATCATCACCATTGTACAGAAGACATGGCACTCGGACATGATGCTAACGAATGATGTTTAATTACCACATGCGTTAGGTTATTTCATTACATTTTGCAGTTGTAAGCAACCTCACAAATGCAGCCCATATCCAAGTATCCCGTTTCGCTTTGTTTTTTTTATGGAATATGGCGGCATACGAGCAGACGTATCGCTTGATGGTAAGCGATTACCGCCACCCATGGACACCCGCAACACCAGAGGCGTCATAAGTACGTTGCCGGCCTTTGGGGGATGCGGAGAGGAAGGGTGGATGGGTTGGGGTATGGGCCTCCGGTATCCTCACTCACACATAAACACACAGCAGGTAAAACATAGCGCAAGCGCTATTTCACACCGGTTTTCTGTGAGGCTGTGGTGTCATTCCGGCATATACGAGTATTTTGTGTGAAAAGTGAACAAATTTGGAAAGGGAACCATTTTTGAAGCACCCGTATATCCTGTATTACGGCAGAGTAAAGACCTCTTCAAATAGATTAAATTAACAGACGTGTTGAGAAATACCTAGATAGTTAAGTACTACATAAAAACAATCTTTTGTATGTTTCAGATAAAGTTATTAACATAATGTTCCCAAGTTCCTTTGGTGCACTTATTTTATTTTTTCGGAAAAGCCCTCGGATAACACCTTCTGGTGACATGTCGGACTCGAACCGACAAAAACCGCACGCCCTCTCGGGTACTAGATGCCGGGGAACTAGGTGCATCCTAGGAAGGAAAACCCTGGAACCCCGACGTACCTCGGGCCACCTATGCTTTGTAAATGGCCATCTCCTGTGTGGAAACCCCCCTGCGCACGCTACTATCCCCGAAACTGTATTTGAATCTTTAAAATTTTATGGTTTCGATAGAGTAACTGTTTTAATATTTTCATTGTTCATTAGAACACTTATGAGTTTAGTAAAATATTCCATTACCATTAAAATAGCAAGCTTGGATTACAACTCAAGTGCTAGGTTGTGTTTCTGATTCTTATAAAAATTATGCCTAGGAATAGATATTATGATGGCCTTACCAATTTAATAAACTTTAGGCTTCTCGCATTCATAATTATTTTTTCATACCAGTATTTAATTTTAAACGAAAGATAAAGTTCAAGACTTTTGATAATATTCAAACACTGTGCGTTACATATAGAAAGAAAATGTAATCTAAATTTAAATTCAATATTAATGAATAGGGTTCACAGGGTCGTAAATTTCGCCTACTACAATCGATTATTTATGACCCCCAGAGTCCATGAAACATTTATAGGGAAAGTTATTATCATAGTGCTGAAGCGGTACCACCCTAAGTTATTATTAGATTATAGATTTTCTAAGTGAACCTAATGTTATTTGCCTTTATACTAAATAAAATTTAAAAGAAATAATGAAAACGTCTGAACACGGGCTGGGACATTAATCTATACTAACATAATTAGTATGTTATTAGTTGTTAGTTAGTGATCTTCAATAAGAAAGTTTTATCTTACGAAGGGTTCATTTGTTTTTGATCAAATCATTTTATGATGACTTGTTCTGAGTTTATAATGACTCATTTAGAATATAAATGTATTCTTTAAACTCAGCTAATTAATTTCTACAATTTTAAATTTATGTTAATTATTAACAAGACTCACAAAACAACTACGACTCAAAAATAAAATAACAAACTGAATCATATTTCCATTAAGTATTTTTAACGTTGCCCGATATAATATTTTATCGAGTTGTCGTCGGAACTCTGTACAATCAATCGGTTATCTAGAGTTTTCAATCTGTAGAATGGGCGAGAAATCCTATAAAGGGGAAATAAGTTGGCGATAATTCATTTTGGAATAGCTGCAGGAGGTTTTTGATTGTTGGCGCCGTAATTTTAAAGTTATGTTGGTTTGAATTTCATCAAGGTACTAAGACAGAGATTTTGCCTGTGAATCGAGGATAAAGGTATTGTGGAATAAATTTTTGAAATATCCAAGTATTTTTAGCTGAGAATCAAGAAAGCTTGAATGCTTTTCTGAATGCAAAACTGAATAAATATTGACGTTAGAAAACATTCAAATTCATATCTTGGATATCGATAAGGAAATTGTACATTTAATTTTATATTAACTTTAAGATGAGGTGCAGAGAACGTTTACCCATAGACAAGAATGAAAGACTTTTATGAAGTACAACCAGAAAATTTAAAATTGTAAGGTATTGGTACAATAAAATGGCTGGAGCGATTAAAGCTGACAATCGAAATACAGGCTTTGCCTAGTTTGATTGCAGACGCTAAAAGCAAATTTAACTGTAAAACATTACCAAATTTCTTTTTTTGTAACTTTGTACTAACTTATTTGTTTGGAAATCAATTAGTATTATTATTATTATTATTGTAACAAGGATTCCAAACCTGACAACAGAACTCAAGGCACAGTAAAGTAATTAAAAAAATAAATAAATTGGCTAGTTAGTAATCTTTGTTATAATTTAATATTAAAAACAATATTCCTAAGACGTGCCTCAGGATTAAATTTGAATATACATAACCAGCTGAGGCCTGCGATGTTACCCGCGGTACAATAACAACTGCGGATAATGCCGCGGGGCATTGCTTGTCTAAAAAAGTAGCCTTAATCATTCTTTACATCATCAGCTATCTGCGCTTGAAAATTTCGACAAAATCGGTCTAACCGTTCTAGAGATTAGCCGGAATAAAAAGACAGACAAAAACTTAAAAAAAAAAGTAAATATTCCGTGTTTACATACATAGGAATTTAGTACACATTACAAACAGTTACTCTAATTTTAATTATAGATAAAAAACCATTCAGTCGCCAAATGAAATATAAGTAACATCACTGATGAAAAGGGGGGATGGATATGGAGGTCACCAAATGCTCAACAGTGTTTCACTTTTCAATAAACGCTAGTAATGTGCCTGGCAGCAGATGGATGCGGACTGTCCAAGACCGGAATGGTTGGCGCTCTTTGGGGGAGGCCTTTGTTCAGCAATGGACGACAACGATAAGCTTAACAAATAATTATTCATCTTATTTTTATTATTCAGCTTTTTATTCATCATATTTGTGTCTCAAAACCTGCTGTAAAGATCACTAAAATGACAATGGTAAAATATTAATCACAAATTCTATAAATTTCCACAAGTAAGGTGGAAACAAAACAAATATTTCTTCAAAATATTTTTCTTTTCAGTAATTTTCTTTTTTGAACTATCTGGCACTAGGTCTGCCCCATTGCTGCTCTTCATTAGTTTTTGAGAAGCTTTCTTCTTAGTGGTAGAAGAGTGGATGAAGAGTCGCAATATGTTAAAATCTGCCACTCCGATTGTACACAAAATTACATTTTCCACTCGTAACATAACGACTAGAATCAATCTGTAGAAATAAATTATTTCTTTACTTTCTATTACCTACATTGAAATATGTTACATTCAATCAGCT
The DNA here is from genome assembly GCA_916048165.1 of Spilarctia lutea. Classification (NCBI taxonomy): domain Eukaryota; kingdom Metazoa; phylum Arthropoda; class Insecta; order Lepidoptera; family Erebidae; genus Spilarctia; species Spilarctia lutea. Next base: position 3,058,313 of record OU696490.1, read on the forward strand.
TACATCAAGGATATTTCGTATGGCGTCGAGGCCTCTGAAGTTTAAGGAATTTATTTTAAATAAGGTATTCATGGACAAAGCATTACTATACACATATAATAATATAATCTTTATATTTTATTTCTTTTACATCTTGCACAAGTTGTGACAAAACTAATTGTTTCCCTTTATTTTTATCTGTTGTTGGTAAGCGATATCGTGTGTGACTGCTCGGAATCCAGTTTTTCAATCAATTTAGTCATGTTAATTGAAAATGTTTTCAAATAATTTCAATTGCTTCTGAAATTAAATTAAAACTAAAATTTTACAGTGTCCGCTTGGAGAAAATATTTAACGCCAAGGTCTGGAAAAGATGATAGTCAAATCAGCCTGCTGACGTTTCAATTTGTATAAAATAATGGATACGAAGTTGTAAGTCGCGAGACGTCCGAGATCACTCGCCTTGCATACCAAACGAATGCTCAGATTATCAAGACATAGAAGAACTAAATCGGGCTTTATTTGATTCTGTTCATTGATTCTTAAACACGAAATGTCGAATTTCAGACGTCTCGTTTGTATTGTTCATCATTGTGAACCAAGTAAGTTACAGAGAAGAGAAGAAATAGGTTTGATTCAATGTTATTTATAGCATGATTTTTATTTCATTTTGACAATACTTGTATATGTATAGCGAGAGGTTTAGCGATGCGTAAGCGGTGTAATAAATAACAGTCTATATTAAATGTTTCAAGCAAGCAATTTAATGTCTTTAAGGCCACAAAGAAGTTTATACAATAGTACGACACATAGAAAGCACAAGACAATAGTAACACAGTACAAGAAAGACGATTTATATGAATAATAGATAAAACACATAAAGTTTGCGCGGTACGCGAATAAAATGTATAGCGGCGCGAGTCAACGTGCGCGCAGCCTCCCGGCGTCAGTATCGGTACTCGACTGGCGAGGCGGGGAAAACCGAGCGCGCACGACGGTGCCTTCGGACGTTCACAGCGCAGGGGCGCGGGCGGCGGTCGGCGCCATTCGTCCATCTACGCTATCGCTACACCAGCCCCCCCGGAGACCGTTAGGTCGAAACAAATTTTGAAAATCGAACTAAACGTCCGCTTCGCGTTCGGTACGTTTGCGGGTCAGCACATGCCGTCCTCACAGTTTCCTCCGGTACAGTGTCGCTTAACTGGTATGCTGGCTTCAGTCGGTCTATGGAAACGTTGGTAGGCTTGCCTCTAACGTCGATCTTAAAAAACTTGTCTCCTCGTTCCAAGACTTTGAATGGTCCAGTATACGGCGCTTGTAACGGTTTCCGTAAAGCATCGTGACGAAGAAAAACTTGCGGTGAAGTCGACAGGTCCTTGCTAACAAACACTGGAGCAGACCCATGATGGCAAACAGGCGTAGGCTTGAGTTTACGTATATAACTACGTAATCGTGATAAGAACTCTGTATGATCTACGACTTCGTTAGGAGTGTTTTGAAAGAATGCACCTGGCAAGCGTAACGTCTCTCCGTATACCAACTCGGCTGATGATGAGTCGATATCTTCCTTCCATGCAGTGCGTATTCCTAGTAGAACAAGCGGTAGGACTTCATACCAGTCATCATTGGCGTGGCAAGTTATAGCTGCCTTTAGTTGCCTATGAAATCTTTCTACCATTCCATTTGCAGCTGGGTGGTGCGGGCGGCGGTCGGCGCCATTCGTCCATCTACGCTATCGCTACATATGTGTCAAACTTATAAATAAATTACATTTAATAAATGCCTCTTAAATTTTGCATAAAGTCACTGATTACATCTGTTTTATTTTTCAATGACTTTAGAATGAAGAGAAGTCAATAAATCATATGCAATACAAATTATGCATAGTTACTATTCGATTTAAGTCAAGGCATCTAATTAACCACATAGTTTCAATATCTGTATACAAAAATATTAAATGTCACTTCTAGGAGTACTTTAGTCCATTATGTCAAAGTTACCGAATATTCGTTTTCGTCGAGCTATACGACAGGTGGGTACTGTGGTATTGAATAAATTATATATTTTATGTGGTAATATTTTTACACATTTTTCATTCTACTCATGTACAGGTTAACTTATTTTTGGTTGATTGTGGATATCATTCGCAACATTCCCCAATCTCTAAAAAAATGAACTAAGATTTTTTAAGTGAAAACTTCTTTAGCGGCGTTGTGTACTTTTTTGGAATAGGTAAAAATGTATAAACTCGCGTCAGGTCACGTGACAGGACAGGCGGCGCAGGGCGCTTGCGCGAATGTTCGTGTGTGTATGTAATATAAATTGTCATGTTTGTGTAGGATAGCGCAATAAATGAATATTTATTTATTTATTTACATGTTTATGCACAAACACATGCATCGGCGGACTTAATGCCTAAGGCATTTTCTGCCAGTCGGCCGGCTGGGCAATGCAGAGAAAACATGAAGTAGGTGCACATCATGGGCGAATAATAAATAGCAGAGGTCTCAATATAATTAAACTAATAATGCAAATACATACAGTAATACACATACATATATATAATACATATATATAATACATATAACACAGGAGAGATATGAATGCAAGTTTATGACCTATGAGCTCGCCAGTGTCGCCACTTCACCCAGTTCTTCACTTTCATCTTGAAGGAGTTACGGTTTCTGGCCGTCCTGACTTCCAGAGGAAGCGCATTCCACAACAGTACGGACTGTACAACAAACGATGAGCCGACAAACCCAGTGGTGTGAGAAGGACAAAGTAGAAGTAGATTGTTAGAGGAACGAAGGTTTCTGGTGTGGTTATTACATAGGAATTGAATTTGTGATGTTAAATAAGTAGGAGGGGATGGGGAATTGAGGGTAGTATACAGGAATGTGAGTGCGTGCAATTTTCTGCGTTGACGAATGGGCAACCATTTGAGCTGGGAACGAAAACTGGAGATATGATCATACTTACGAAGGTTAAAAATAAATCGAATGCAGTTGTTGAGAAGACGATCTAGTTTATTGAGGAGATCTGCACTCAGGTCATAGTAACACACATCACCATAGTCGATTAACGGGAAGATTAGAGATTGCACGAGTGCTTCCTTAGTTTTAATGGGAAGGAAATTTTTCAGGCGGTATAATGTTCTCAGGATGCCAGTAACCCTCTGGCATACGTATGTGACTTTATCACACCAGGTCAGACTGCAGTCGAGTAGTATCCCTAAGTCTTTTACCGTTGTGCTGATGGGTATAGCCGTACAATTGAATATTATTTTTGGCAGCATTTCAGTACTTACTTGGGCCATCGAATGGCGACTACCGATTATTGTAGCTTGGCACTTTGTCGGATTAACCAATAGACCAAACCTTTCCGACCAGTCCTGGACCGCACTAAGGTCTGTGTTTACCTTTTCAATTGCTATTGCTAAATTTTTCACATTGACTTGTGCGTACAGTTGCAAGTCGTCAGCATACAGATGATACGCACTACGAAGTTCAGGAGTTAAGAGATTAATAAACAGAGCGAAAAGCAGTGGGGAGAGTATACCGCCCTAAGGAACACCAGAGTCGACATCTCGTCAACTCGAGGAGAGATCATCAACTCGCACGGACTGCTGGCGTCCTCGAAGATAAGATGAGAACCACTCCAGTGCCCCAGACGAGACCATAAGATAGGAGAGGATGGATAAAAGGATGTCATGGCTAACGCTATTAAAGGCGTTTGAAAAGTCTACCAGAACTAAGACTGTCACTTTGGTATCCTCCAAAGCCTCCCAAACATCACCAGTTACTTTGAGGAGAGCAGTAGTGGTGCTATGGCCTGGCCTAAAACCAGATTGAAATGGGCTTAATAAGTTATTTTTGTATACAAAACCAGAAAGCTGCTTATGCACACAGGCTTCAAGTATTTTCGAGAGGAATGGAAGGATAGATATAGGTCTGAAGTGATTTGGAAGATTAGGGTTTGTGGTTTTAGGTAAAGGAATGATGTAAGCTTTACGCCAAAGTGAGGGGAAAGTTCTAGAAAATAAGGAATAGTTCATGATATGGGTGATGGCAGGTAGGAGTTGATCAAGTATAGTTACAATCATGCGTCTGCTGATTTGATCGAAGCCTACAGCGTTAGATTTGATAGAAAGGATTATCTTTTTGATCTCGTCCTGCGCAACTGGCATAAATTGGAAGGAGGATATATTAGGAGAATTTAAATTTGCTAAGTGGTTGATAGTGAGTTGCTTGATTTGGGTATCGAGATAGGTGCAGGTGGAGAAATGGCGGTTAATGTCATCCAGCCCAACCATATTCGGTTGATGAGTAGGTAACTGTTTACCAATACCCAGACTTCCGAGAAATTTCTAAGTATCAGCAGTTGAGGAATTGGAAAGGTTAACAAGAATATAACGACATTTAGCACTGCGTATCATCTGATTACATCGGTTTCTTGCACTTTTATACAGGTTCCATTTTTCAACTGTACGATCACTTTTATGCCTGCAGAAAGCTCTGTCCCTTCGCCCCATGGCTGTGAGGATCTCCTTAGTCATCCAGGGTGCAGGTGGTCTCTTGAGTTTGATCTTTTTTATGGGGGCATGTGCATCGTATAAGCTGATAACAGCATTATTAAAAGCTTCAACTTTATCGTCCAGGGTGGACTCTGCGGTTACTACATCCCAGTTAAGTTTGGAAGCATCACCACGCAGCCTATCCACATCCAAGCGTCCAAAACATCGCCTGTGCAATACTCTAGGAGGATTTTTAGAAGGTTTTAGGACATACGAAAGGAAAACAAGGTCATGGTTGGAAAACCCGGGGGCATGAGTCTGGCCGTGATTACGGGCGCGTGTAGGATCAGATGTAATAATCAAATCGAGCCACGTGTCTTTTCCCGGGTTATTGTCGGTATTAAAATCTCCCATGATGACATGATGCACATATTCTGACCCCAAAGATTCCAGTACTGTTTCCAGACTGGAGAAATAGTCAATAGAAGGAGGACAATAGACCACACCCAGAACCATCTTGTTTCCCTTGACATGTACCTCAAGGAAAAGGTATTCGGCATCAGCAGAGTACGGGGCTGGAGAAGAAGCTAAAACTTTATACGATAGAGAGCAATGGATATAGATGGCTACCCCGCCACCTCTTCTGTTAATGCGGTCGTTACGAACAAGAACGTAGCCAGGGAGACGGAAAGATGTGGAGGCAAGATTAGGCTTGAGCCAACTCTCAGAGATCAGGACGGCGTGGACATTTGTGTTGGTGAAAGCTTCACTCAAGTCTCCAAAGTGGCTAGCTATGCTCTGTGAATTTAAATGACACACATTAAACAGATGGAATATTGGTGTGGTGTGGTGGAATATTGTATTCCACCACAAAAATAATAGTACTTTTATACTGATAATGAAAGCAATTCGTACAAAATTATTCTCTAACCATTTCAAAATATCAAAAATGCTCAAAGTTAATATTCAAGTTTTCACTTCTGCCGGCACTCCCGGAGTGCAACCCGTCGATTTCTTTTTCAATATTAGCCTGTTAATGAGCCATTTTATTTTTAACTTGATAGTATTGACTACTTGGTTGAACTGGTAGCCGACCCCAAATATTGAGAATAATAAAGGCTAGGAAGAAGAAGAAGAAGTATTGACTACTTAACGTAATATTCAGGTACATAAATATTTTTAGTCACTAGCTTAAATGACTGGGTGCCACTCAAAAATGATAATTGTATTCTAATTAAAGAGTTTTAATCACGAAAAAACTTGAATGCTTCAAAATAATACAATGACTGCAATAATACTTAATGAACTGAACCTTAAAGTTAACCTTTTCTTCCTTCTCTACGTTAAACAAAACTGGTGTAATATATGCTCACAGAAACCCGCTGTTTTATAATAACAAATTAAATTTTACTCTACCCTAAAATGTGCCTACGTAGCAGCCCAAGGTCATCCAGCGTTTATATTATCATATATTAAAAGCTCACCATCATCTGGCGTACCTGAACTATGAAATTGTGTGAGATTGGATGTTTAAACGCCTTGGTTATCAAGGTGAGAAATTTTCAAGCTAATCCTAAGTCTACCTGAGACCTAACGGTGGGCGGTCTGGAGCCTTTACAGTTAGAACATGAAATTTTAAGTTTCTTTAATAAAGAGTGGGTTTTTAAAACCTAGGATATATACAAGGTGTCTCAAAAGAAATTTCATATTTAGTGGATTGATTAAAAAAAAAGGAAGCGGTATATAGAAAAAATTTTTATTTATTGTTAAAATACACTTTCTGGGAATTCATTTCTTAAAAATAATATCGTCTAAATGTAAACCCTCACGTTGTTGGCACTCATTTAATCGAACAGTAAAATTACTTATGACTGCTCGACAGGTGGAGTGAGGGATGGCTGCCATTTCGTGACGGATATTTTCTTTCAAATGCGCCAGTGAAGTTGGTTTATTGGCGCAAACTTTAGATTTAAGATAACCCCATAGGAAAAAGTCCATAGGGGTTAAATCTGGGCTACGTGGAGGCCAATTTATGTCACCTCTCCGGGAGATCAATTTTCCTGAGAAAATTTCACGAACACGTGGCAGAGATATATTGGACGTGTGTGAAGTTGCTCCGTCCTGTTGAAACCATGTTCTTTGGTTATAGCCAGGAAAGTTTTGCAGTTCAGGTACCAAGAAGTTGTCTAACATCTCCACATAACGCTCTGAATTCACTGTAACTGTACGCCCCATTTCGTCTTCAAAAAAGTAAGGGCCGATAATTCCTCGCGCCGACATGGCAGCCCATACGGTCACTTTAGGCGAGTGTAGGGGTTTCTGATGTTTGCGTTTCGGATTGGCTGAACTCCAGTAGCGGCAGTTTTGCTTATTTACGTGGCCATTAAGATGAAAATGAGCTTCATCCGAAAACAAAATGTTGGTAAACGTTGAAAATCGCTCAATCATCTGATTTACGAAATTAAGCCTCTGACCGGCATCTTGGGGCTTTAATTCTTGCACCAATTGAATTTTGTAGGGGTGCAGCTTTAGATCTTTGTGCATAATGCGATGTAATGATGATCTATGCACATTTAAAGCACTCGCGCGCTTCCGAATTGAAAGGCTCGGGTCGTCACGTACAGATTGATTAACACTCTCCACGTTTTCTACCGTTCTTGATGACCTAGGTCGCCCGGATTTTGATTTATCCAGCGTTGATCCAGTCTCTTCAAACTTTTTAACCCAATGTCGAATGAGAGGAAGGCTTGGCGCATCATTTAAGTGGCGAAAACCTCGAATACTGCAGAATTTTCTACGCGCGACAGTTGTCGAATCACCGTTCTTGTAAAACTCTCGCACGCACAACGCGCGGTCTGCTCCCGAGAAACGCTCCATAGCGACTGAATCCCCAAGAGCCAAGCTACCAATTGACATAACCCCCGCTCCCCTCAAGTACGCAGCGTTCACGCAGTAAGCTAAACAAATATAAAATTTCTTTTGAGACACCCTGTATATTTCAGAATAATCTAAAAAAATATATATTTAAATTATTTTTAAAAATGTTTTCTTGAAAAGTCCAAAGTGCGTTTGTACCATAAATAATATCAAAAATATATTTGCTCTAGGAGGTCATTAACTCCGTGGCGTCTAGACTAGCACCAATATCACTATACCATTAAAATTAATATTAGGTCTTTACCTATGAAATTGCCGTTTTGGATGCAATAAGTGAAAGTACTATCGACCCAGTTGACAGGTGACCCACTTTGACAATTATGCCTTTGTAATCATACATTTAGTTAGGTTTTCTTCGCTATTTGCACATAGTACGTTTTAGATATAAACAGAAATGCGTCATTACGGGTTAGATGTCAATGCAATTTAAACCTTTGTCACCACTGAACAAGATATATTTTTGATACAGCAGTCTTATTTGAATTTCAAATAATATAATCGTTTATAATCCAAACTCTTTTCATTGCGAAGAAAAAGTATTATAATTTGTAAAATGAAATGACATTATGTGTAAGATGTCAAGTAGTAGTCAATCTGAAAATATTAAAATAAAAATCTAAGAATATATTTATATCTATAAACGAATCGTATAATGGCCAATTTGGTAGAACAAAGAGCTCGGATTGTAGTGCTCAGTGAGCAAAGTTGCGGCGTTAGAGAAATATCACGTGAGTTAAATATAAGTCGTAACACGGTCAGAACCTGGATCAGACGGCATGCTAAAGAGGGTATCCTTGAAGACCGACGACGACATAATCATGGGGTTCGTCGAATCACAAACCAACAGAGAACGGAAATGCAACACCATTACGAAGAACATCCTTTTACTCGTACCCGCTATTTTGCAGCACGTTACGACGTTTGTCTAGAAACAATTAGAAATAATTTGCACCGCACTGGGCTGCATTACAGACATCATGCTAAGAAAGTTCATTTAACGGATGCACACAAAACTGCGAGATTGAATTTTGCACGTAATTATTTAGATTTCGACTGGACAAACACCATCTTTACAGACGAAAAATCATTGCGCTCTTCTCAACATGGTCGCTTAACTTTGTGGCGTTACGATAACACGCGATACACAGAAGACCACGTAGTGCCTAACCAATCATCTGGCCGTATTTCAGCTAACATGTGGGCATGGATGGATGCTGGAAACATAGGCGAACTTGTTCCTAGTTCTCCTCGTGATAACGCTATCAACTATGTCGATTTATTGGAAGAATCAGTGTTACCGACTTTGCGAACAGTTTACCCCCGTGAAGATGTGCCAGTATTCTCCTATGTTCATGATAACTGTCGAGTGCATACTGCCAGAATTGTCTCAAATTGGTTTACGGAGCATGAAGATGAATTTACTCTCATTCCATGGCCGTCTAGGTCACCAGATCTTAACCCAATAGAAAATTTATGGGGTATGATGGTTCAAATGTGGGATAACAGGAACGAGAGGACTAAAGAAGCAATCGAGCTGCATTGTAACGAAATCTGGGATTTCATGAGGGGAAGTGACATTTGCAGTCGTCTAATCGGGTCTATGCGTAATCGATTATTAGACGTTATTGAAAACCATGGCGCTTACACTCGGTTTTAGGTTTAACCAGTAATCCTACAGACCCAAACAATTGGAACCATTATAACCCAAAAATTAACTATTGAGAACTTTTCTTTTTTATTCGCTTTACGAAGTGAATGCCATTATTTTTAATTTAATAATATGAAATAAACAAAGGTCTCTAATTTTACTGTTTTATTTTACTAATATGTATGACTAGCTGTCTCGACAGACTTCGTTCTGTTAAATAAATGCTTATCTATTTTTGTTCTACAGTACCCTATGCTACCTTTACGGTACCTCTACCCTCCTACCTCAAGTCTACCCATTATCTACACTATCTACACTAATATTATAAAGAGGAAAGATTTGTATTTTTGTATGTAACGAATAAACTCAAAAAGTACTGGACCGATTTTATTTTTACCGACCGATTAAATAGGGTTCCGTAAGATATTTGCGTTTTTCGTTTATATAATAGGAGCGGGGCACCAATGAAGAATGTTTAAAAAACGGGGGAATTTTTTTACGCTACGGGCAATATAAGACGCAAACGAGGTTGCGGGGGTCAGCTAGTTCGAAATAAAGTCAATCCTATGTCTCAAACAAATATACAATTAAATCTTTCCTAATATAACTATAGATAAGGACGTTCACTGGCTAACAAACTTTTTCGTGCAATACTTATCATAGTATACGTCTATGTCTATGTCATGGCTTTGTCAGTGTCTAGTAGAATGATAATGGTTCGTCACTTATGAAATGTATGTTCAAACTAATTTCAACCTAATGGTATAGAATAATTGTAGGAAAATGACTCTAAGGGGGTCATGAATCACTTTGGTCCACTGTACGTATTTTTTCAAACTTTTTTATTTCTGTTATACGAAGTAATCACCCATGCAATCGACGCATCTTTGCGAACGCATTGGCAGTTTATTGATGCCCTTCTTGTAAAAATCAGATGGCCGGCAACAAACTCTTCAAAGGCATTTTGTACTGCCTCTCGGGAATTTAATTTTTTACCCACTAAAAAGTTGTCTAAATTTTGGAAAAAGTAATAGTCGGTAGGTACAAGGTCTGGTGAGTATGGCGGATGAGGGAGAGCTTCCAACCCCAGCTCTTGCAGCTTGGAGACTGTCTGTTGCGCAGTATGGGGTCGCGCGTTGTCGTGAAGGAGCAGTGGGGACGACCGATTGACCAAAGCTGGTTGCAGATGTGCAAGCTTCTCCATCATTCTCTCCAGTTCCTCACAGTACACATCTGCATTTATGCTCATGCCGTTTTGTAAAAAGCTGTGGTGAATCACACCCGCACTAGACCACCAAGCAGTGACCATCACTTTTTTAGGGGTCATTTTTGGTTTAGGGCATTGCTTTGGTGCTGAACCAGGGTCTAACCAACTTGCTGAGCGCTTTCGATTGTCGAACAGAATCCATTTTTCGTCGCACGTAACTATTCGTTTCAAAATTCCTTCATTTATTTGCCTGTTGAGCAGCGAAAGGCAAGTCTCGACGCGTACGTTGCGCTGGCGATCGTTAAGGTCGTGGGGCACCCATCTATCAAGCTTTTTTACCTTGCCAATTTGTCGCAAATGGATCAATATTGTTTTGATGCTTACATTAAAAGCTGCTGCTAGCTCAGCTGTAGATTGAGTTTCGTCAGCTTCCACAATCGCCTTTAATTCATTATTGTTAACCAAAGTCTCCGGACGACCACGAGCTTAATTTTTCAAGTCAAAATTTCCAGAACGGAACCGGGAAAACCAATAAAGGGTTGTGCGTTCGTTTGTACAGTTCTCTCCGTAAACGTTTTTGATGTTACGTGCCGTTTGTGTCGCGTTGGTGCCACGACGGAACTCATATTCCATAATTACACGAATTTTTAAAGTATCCATTATGACGAAAAATGTTCAAATGTAATGAAAATACAACGCTAATCAAAAAACCAAAGACTGAGTTTGTAAATAGAATGTCATGGTTTTAAAACAAAATTAATTTGAATATAGAATACAGAGCCATTACAAACTTTTTTTTATTTGAAATGACCAGTACTGAAGAAACGCAATTTCATAGGTAAAGACCTATTATTATAAGTCATTGAACAATCAGGTACTAGACGAAAGATTAAATATGTTTTGTCGTTTTTGTTAATGAGGTTGTTATATTTTTAGTTGTTTGTTATACTATAATCTCATATCATATTGAGGAAAATAAACAAGCAAAAAGTAACCGCAAAATTGATTATCACTTAATTCCCCTACGATATACGCTTAATAGACACCAATGACCACGATTTATACAGCGAGCTAATAAAAACCTCCTGATTTCCCCGGACAGTTTGGTTCGTTAGCGACGTTGTGTGCAACCGAGTCTCGTTTACGACCTATTGTCCTCATAAATATAGTTGGATTTGCTCTTAAGTAGGCCGAAGATGAAACCAAGATTATGATAGTACAGGATGTATTACGGAACAAGGTTGGACGCTTTTATTAGGTCAAAGAGTGACACTAAAGTAGACGTTATTTACCGCATATATTTATGTTATTTTAATATTGTTGTGATAAGAAAATACAATAATAAAACAATTTAGAATAGAGCTAATTAAACTCTCATATTTTTTTTTTCTTTTTTTCTTTATTTGTTTAATGAGGGCTTAGTCACGAAGTGATTATGTCGCCCTCATAAAAATACAACTTATGAACTATTTAAAATACACATTTTAGCTATATCATACAGTGTTCTCGCTTTCTCCGTGCAGGGAAGAGCGAGAATGCTATTACATTCACCCACATTAAAATTAGGTTTACGAAATAATTGTTTTCTTTCAGCTTCGTTTCGGATGCATTCCATCAAAATATAAAGTTCTCATAATAATATGATCACAACTTATTCAACGCCTGATTCCCTATTTCTATTTGATTTTTTCCAAGGATAGATCGTGATTAATATTCTCAATTTTGTCCCTCTAAGTTTAGGGAGAAAAATCCGTTTTGTATGAAAAACAGCGTTAATATTTAGGAGGCATCCTTATCGAAAATGATTTATTTTTTTACTGATTTATTTGAATTTAATGCGCAATTTGGTACGCTCAAAAGTTGCAGGTCGGCACTCTCTTTAATTTTAGGTCATCAAATCAGCGACCTGCTAAACGATTGGTTGATTATTTACGTGTAACTGAATCGTTACGTAAAAATCAAACCTTTTTATTAGTTCCAAAAAACCACATAATAAAGTTTGTGCTCAGACACTTAGTAGGTGGATAAAGAGTACCTTAGAGGTGAGTGAAAATGATGTTACTGAATTTTCTGCTCACAGTACTAGACATGCCAGTTATTCTTGAGCTCATAGAATAGGTGTCAATTTAGATCTAATAAGGAAAACTGGCGAATGGTCTGGCACATCCATATTTGCCAAGTTTTATAACAAGGCAATATTAAGTGATTCTAGAAACCTATTTGCTAGAAGTATTTTGATTGATTATAATTCATAAATCACTAACGTGTTTGTTTGTAATGTAATAACCTATCCTAGGTAAAATTATTAAAATTGTGAGAAATATTATTTACATGTTACAAAGGTCTCTCAACATCTACAAGTGTATATATCTATCTAATCTCAAGAACGAAACACCGAAGCATAATTAATGGTTAAAAGAACTTACCTGTAAGTGAAGTACTATCATAATTATGTGAGGTGTTTCGTTCGAAAAGATTAGTATCCCGCCCTCCCTAAAACCCCCTAAATTATGAAATGAATATATCTGATATCTGAACTAAATGAGGTATCAAACGCAGTAAATCTAAAGAGAAGTGTATTCACATTTTTTTCTTTCTAAACTTAGTGCATTAGTGGCAACATTGTATTTGTGGCTACAAGGGTACGTGGGACAGTCAGAAAGTTTACGAAAATAAAAAGTTTTCGGCGCTAATTAATTTTTTAATGAGACACGAAAATCCAACCAATCGCGACAATTAGCTCGCGAGAAATGTGGAGGGAGAGGTTTTGAAATTGGAACGTAGCTATTTTACTTTTAAATAATCACTATTTTTATTTTAGTTTGTAACTGGCCAGTCTCTCATACAAACAAACTTTTTTTCGCAATAGTTTCTGAGTGGCCTGGTATATATATCTAATATCTTCGAACGAAACACTTCACATAATTATGATAGAACTTCACTTACAGATAAGTTCGTTACACTAAATAATCGAAATAAGTTTGTATCAGTTCTAAAGTTAGAAAGAGAAGAGTTTAGGTTCTCATTCTCATCTCAGTTGACAAAATACCTCTAGATGTATTTATTTCTGCCTATAAGGACTCCTCTTAAAGATTTACTTTTAAAATAAATGTCCATTATCAGAGACAAACTTCTTAGCACTCCATGGATTCACCGTGCGGGTGCCGGGTCCATCGTGTGGCAGAGGGAGAAACTCAAAGCAGTTCCCAGGACTTACGACCTGGATGTAGGTTTAAGGAGGCCCCCTTTAAGATGCGCATCAACGCTCACCTTCACTGCTCGAGTTTCCCGCCCTACCTAGCCAAATTTGGTAGGAACCTGTTAGTGCAGCCTTGGATACTCGTTCTAAAATAGAACTTACTGCAGATCTCGACAGGCCAAGGTCTTTCAGAAGGTTATAGAGAGATTTAGCTGGTATACCTCTCGCTCCTACTTCTACCGCGTATAAATTAACCACATAGCCATTTTTGTTAAGTTCAGTTGTTAGATCGTAATATTTATTTAATTTTATTCTATGGTCTTTAGGAATATTAGTTTCCCACGGAACAGTAAGCTCTACTAATATTATGTGTTTAATTTGTCTAGAGAAAAGGAATATGTCCGGTCTGGATGACGAAACACCAACATCCTCTGGGATTTTATAGTGCTTATCATACGTATCCATCAAAATAGTCCAGTCAGGTGCAGTACCTAGGATTGAGAAAGGCTTGCTTTTAGATTTGGTAGTTGAGCCATCCTTTATAAAGTTAATTTCTCGTTTATTTGTAGTCAATCCTTTTTGGGCTCTAGCTACTGAAAGACTTGCTGCTTCACGTATGATTTCTAGTACTCTATCATGTCGGCGTGAGTAATAACCCCTATCAAGCAGCACCCTGCAACCTACCAGTAAGTGCCTAGCAGTACCTACTGCCTCACCACACGTATAGCAAGATTTTTCAGATGATTTCCCCCATCTCACTAGGTTACTTTGGTCTGGGAGGGTCATTTGGAAGGCATTCAGATAGAATTTTAACAGGGCAGGAGACCAATCATATAGCAAGGTGCGCCATTTCAGGGCTAACGGGATGCAGAACTCACCTATAGTTAACCACTCACTTTGCATTTCTAGATTCATTGCATGCACTTTATAGATATCATTTTCATCTTGTTGTATAAAGGATTTTATTATTTCTCGGTCTCCCTTCTTCTTTGCGAAACCCAGCCCGACTCTATTAAACTGTGCACCAGCCATAAATTGTTTATGGAACTGAAGTCTTGACTCAAGCTCTGTAACATATTTATCTTTTGGGAGTGATGAGACTATTTCATCCTGGGATTGTCCCAAGACATGCATTTTGGTAACTCTGAGGTGTTTATAGAGTTCCGATGGCTTCTTTAACTTCATCCCAAAATTGTTTTGATCCCTAAATAGAGTTGAGGGGTCAGCTAAGTGTGCAATTCCAAGCCATAACTTCAATATCTTTTTGACATTTGCATCTAGTTTTGCCAGGAGGCTTTTACCGATGTCATATACAAGGAAAGACCAAGTCAGACGCGACGTAAGATAATTGTCGTATATCCAAACTTTTTTAATATTGTTTAATGGTTGTTGGTCTACCTTATTTAAGTCATTAAGAAAATTTTCGACAGTTATCTCTAAGGATGGTGTACGTCCTTTGTAATCAATCTTTCTACCAAGAAATTTGAAAGGCACTGCTTCAGCAATCGTGGTTACACATTGTCCTCCTATTGAGAGTCCCGGATCATATGAGGTATATTTGGTATTCCGTCTACCCAGACATAAACAGTGGCATTTACTTGGCTTTGCCCTCAGTCCGTCAGTCCATGTACAAAACTCATCCACTTCAATTAATAACTTCTGACATTGTTTTGGATTACGTGTCAGTATTGCAAGGTCGTCTGCAAAGGCTAAGATGGACTCTGTGTATTTGTTGTTTATTTTAAACCGATAGCCCCATTTTTTCTCATGACTTATTAACTTATCTATAAGAATATTTATAATTATATTAAAAGCTATTGGTGACAAGCAGCAGCCTTGGAACAACCCTACATTATAATGCAATGGTTCTGTGTGTTCCTTGTTTGCTGCTATGGTAAATTGTAATTTAGAATAATAAGATGTGATTATGTCGATAACCACAGTAGGAAAGTTATACCACTTCAGGGCGAAAATCATCAGTTCATGCTGTACCGAACCAAATGCGTTTTCAAGGTCTATCCAACAGACCGTTATTTGCCTCTCATGCATTCTGGCATCTTTCAAACTTTCCGCTAATAATGTGTTATGTTCCAGGCAGCCAGAAATACCGGGCAAGAACCCTTTCTGGTGGTTTGGCCTGAAATACCTATTGCTGATCATGAACTTTGTCATTTTTGTTTGTAGTACGCTAAAGAAAATTTTGGAAATTGTATTGGTTAGTGCTATCGGTCTAGTATCTTTTGGGTGAATTACTTCGTCTTTTTTTGGAATGAGGACAAAAATTGCTTTGCCAAATGATGTTGGTATTTGCTTCTTTGACCAGATTTTACAAAATACGTTTAAGAGTTTATATCAAATCATATCTATAGAAAATTTATTCATATTCATATATTTTAATGTGCTATTCATTATACAAATATTATTGCATCTTGCATAGTGAAATAATTTACTAAATATAGCGAGCTGTGAAGTATTAAAACTCATTAGCGTATAATCAAGTTCACACCGTCTGGTCTACAGTTTTCTAGCGCTAACCGTTAAACTAGTGACCTGTGTTTAGTATTAATTATACATGGTGCTGTAAAAAAATTAAAATTATTTAATTTGCAAAACTGATGCAATACTTATTTTCAATTTGTTATTAAACTTCACTTCTAATCTAACTTTTAGCACTATCGGAACTGGTAGACTGATGAGAAAAGAATCCACATTAACTTGTATCACTATCAACAAATGTCATAATTTGGATGAAATGCCTGTATAAGACTGGTCAGACCTACATAAACATACAAATGTAAAACCAAAACCTAATCATTAAACGATTTCGAGATACACGGAACACAATATTCAAAAATTTAATTACGAGTATTTACGTAACTAAATACATTAATTACTTTCAGCCAAATCTTTACATTATTTTAAAAGCAAAAGTCATTATTTGGTACTTGTTGGGTGTATATTACACAAACGGGGAGGACATGCCACCAGTTGGTGGTATCCGAGGTGATTTCCGCACGAAGGAAAAAAACAAAAAGGGGGGGGGGGGGGGCAGGTTCATTATAATTATTTTTCAGTCGTCTCATTAGTGTTATATGAACAATATTTATTTTGGTGATTTGGTTAGGATATCAGATAATTTGTTCCAAGATAGGTACCTATACTTATAAATGATTATTAAACAAAATAAAAAGTAAACGGTTTATACTATAGTGAAAAGATTTTTGAGAGAAAGATCGTTCGGTAATTGTTAAAAGCTATGCAACATCAATAAGGTATTCAGTACACTGCAATAGATAATGATACGAAAAATTGCAGGCAAGGAATACTAAACTGTACTAGAAACTAACTGCAAGTAGCTTCAGTTGATAAGAAAACTTTTCAAATAGATGAAAGACCAGCAGACACAGACAAATTAAAAAGCAATCTTAAGTGAAGAAAAACTTTGTTAAAAACTTTGTGGAGCAATAGTAAAACTGTCCAGTTGTCCCAGGAACGTTGGAAGACTTCAATCCATTAATGCAATTTGCGGAGCCAACCAATCGCGCCAACTCCTATCCTTTATTGGATTCCATGTGACAAATCTCGTCAGCCCTACACTATTTTCTCGACAAACGTCGATTGATGGCAGTTTAAAAATGTTAAGACGTTTTCTTTATTTTTCTGAAACAGAAGATCTGTTCTTGAATTCAAATGTTAGGTAATAAAATGCCATACAACGGTTAGAAACAAGAATATAGACTTTTCTCTAATTTCAATTTTCAATTTGATTAATGAAAAATGTGAATAGGATTTCATTTTAATACAGTAATATGTAAACATTGCTAAATAGCAGCACAACGATTTGATTCTAAAGAGTGATAAATATAGTTTAAAAAACTAAAAAGCTTACACTTACTTACTGACTCTTACATACAATGTTTACAAAAGTCGGTTCATTATAAACAAACGTACAGGTAAGTTAATAAAAGCATGCTGAAAAAATATATCTGATTGACTGATTTATCAACACAGACCCTAAACTTTGTCATCGGGGATAATAACAAGAAATAAATAATTGTATGAGAATTTGTAATTTTCATAGTTAGAAATACGAGATAAGGAATAATCGCAAAACTGAAGGAAAGATCTAATTAGGCATAGTTATAAAAATACACTATGCAAAAAGTAAAGGAACAGATCCATCGTAAATACTCGTATTATATAATAACGAGGAAATAATTATTCTTACAGTAATCACATTTTATCCCAAATGCCCGCTGGTAAAGCTTTATGAATATATTATTTACGATGTAGGTATGCATAATTAAAACATATCATATTATATCCCTTAATCTGTCCCTGTCGAGATTGATAAAACGGCTTACGTCATAATTTAATCATGCGGTAAGTAAAATGTAAATCAAACTGTAATTCGATTTTTAACCGAATATGTAAAAGGCAGAGATTCTTTTTGTGGGTGTATCCAGCAATATGCTTGCCTTAGTAAAGCTGAAGTTATAGACGGCAAAATGTTATTTTATACCTTACCTATTTCTATCCCATTGTGGATAAGAGATAAAAGAGATTTAATGTATGTGTAATTTTTACACACGGAGCAAATAAACGGCGACGGCGGTGCGGGACCGGGAGAGCTTTAGAACCCTCCCGGTCCGCCAGGCATGGGAACGGGCCAGGTATCGGAGACGCCGCAGTCATGAGGGTGACAGATGAGGCCATCTGTCTGAAAAAAAAAGAGGAATCATGTTGTACAAGAATTTCATTATCATTGCTTGTTCGGTTGGGTTTGGTACCAATATGCGCTCTGGCAATTTTCTTTCAAGCTGTAATATAAACAATAATAAAACAACTTAAAATTAAATCACTCTACCAAAATAATAAGATACAAAGCGACAAACCGATATATTCAAATTAAAAGCAGGTAAAGTTCCTTTCCTCAATAGTTTACGGCCTATCTTTGAAACTGTGAAATCCTAATCATAAAAATTTAAAGAACAAATCTTCTTGGAATGGAAATCTTGTTGGAATCTAATATTGTCTATTAATTTTTTGGTTCATTGCTGTTTAATACTATCATGGGATGGAAATCTATTATGTAAATGAAACCATTTTAGTGAATTTGAAAATCCTTTTAATATCAACACTAGTATAATTTATTTCATTGAATCATGATTAACATAGTTATAACTAGATAAAAACATTGAACTCTAATTACGACCCTGTCTCTTTGTTATGTTTATATATTTTCTCGTTATTAAATTATTAAATAATAAGTTTGAACACATAGGTAGGTAAAGTGTAGGCAGTACACGCATGATAAGCAGATTGAATACTGCTTCAATCACGGCAATCGATACCTTTTAGCCCCGGAGTCAAAGACCTGGATCTACACATAGACTCATCTCTCGATTGGCGAACTCAGGTTACTCACGTGAGTCAGAAGGTAACTGGAAACCTGCGGCTACTATACCACCTTAAGAACTTCCTGCTTTCTGAAACCAAAACTACGCTTATGCAGTCCTTGAACATTCCGTTAATCGACTATAGTGATGTATATTATTTCAACCTGAATGCAAACCAGACAGACCTCCTTAAAAATCTAGACCTTAATAACTGCATTCGATTCATTTTTAATCTTCGCGAGTATGACCACATGTCTGCTTTACGTTCCCAACTGAAATTGTCACCCATTTGCCAACGCCACAATCAGCCAGCTATGACTTCTTTATTGTGATTTATAACCTCCCCATCCTCACCTACTTATCTAGATCCCTGTATCCGTTTCCTGTTCTTCAATCACAAAAGAAATCTTCGCTCAGAAAACAATCTGCTTCTTTTATATTCCTCTCACAGTTCTGACTTTGTAAACCATTTCGTTCTTCGTTCAAGCAGTTCTACTCTGGAATGCGCTACCAATTGAAATCAGGATGTCCACTAACCGTCTCATATTTCCTTCCTTCTTCTCATTGGCATGGCAGCATCATAGTAACGATAGCACTCCAACACATTTCTTATTACCTATTCATAGTGTACGTTTTACGTTTAACTGCCTCATTTACTATGTCCCACATTTTGTAGTTAATCAATGTTCACAGACTTTAAATAATCTCTGTGAATTCTCTCGGAATTTCTTCCCAGTGTGAGTCTTAGGAAATGCCAGCCTCTTCTAGCTATAAAGTCCGACGTGTAAAAATATCTGTAAAGATTTATTTACAAAATAAATATTATTTATCAATTCGTCAACTAGAACCGATCCGCTTATGCTTCTCCTCTTTATATTTAATTCGTGTTGTTACCTCACTTTACATAAACATAAACAGAATATAAAGAAATAACCACTTTTAAAAAGGGAACGAGATATTGCGTTCTAAAAACTCTAATATACTTTGTGTAGATGTATAATCCCAAATAAGTTGTCTTTTGGTACTGTTGCGCCATAACCAGATGGATCTCATCTTTACGAGAACAATCGAGAACTGTTGAGGACAACGCCATCTAGTGTCGGAAAGCGCGCAACTGTGTGCATTATGACGATTACTCGACGCTAGATGGCGCTACAAGCAGCTCTAGAGTAATCTATTTAGCCTAGAGACATCGATCGAATATTTTCGTAGTTTCGAGTAATTTCCACGGCCATATAAAAGCGGAACGTGTTGGCCGTAGGGACAGTATTGTTTCACCATACAGCGGATAAACATCGAAGAGATCTTCTAATGCGACTAACCAGTGATTTAGTGATTTCTTATTGTAAAAAGTGTTCTTAATAAATATTGTGTTATTTTTGGTAATTAATCGACTACTTTAATTTGGTCAATACCCAGCTCGTAACAATTTGGTGTCAGAAGCGGGATTAAAGTATGCCGGTTTTACCAAAGGAAGACACGGAAGGTATCCGAACTAGGAGTCAGCGCCAGCAAGAGGCTGATCAGAGGCGATTTGGAAGTGCACAACTGCCTACATCGGAAGATCAGCAGCCAGCTATGGAAACCACGCCGTCCACATCGGCAGCATCTCCAGATATCACGGCCCTAATGACAATGCTCCAAGAGCAGGCCCGCCGCCAGGAGGAGCAGGCCCGCCGCTTGGAAGAGCAGCTGCAGCGGGACAAGGAGGAGCAGGCCCGCCGCCAGGAGGAGCAGGCCCACCGCTTGGAAGAGCAACTGCAGCGGGACAAGGAGGAGCAGGCCCGCCGCCAGGAGGAGCAGGCCCGCCGCTTGGAAGAGCAACTGCAGCGGGACAAGGAGGAGCAGGCCCGCCGCCAGGAGGAACAGATGCTCTTGTTAAAAGGCATACATGAGACTTTCGGCAAAGAAATCAAGGTAGTGAAGGATCAGGTTCTTCAACACGAGAATCGTATCACTGAGGCCGAAACTCAAATTGCTGACCTGAAGAAGGCCTTAGGAAACCTTAAAGTTGGAGACGGAGCGGCGACTATAGTAACTGCTGCTCCTTCGGTACGGGGGTTCAAAGTACCGCCGTTTGATGGAACATCTTCGTGGTCAGCCTACAAGATTCAGTTTGAGGCTGTTATGACGGCAAACGGCTGGACAAAGGAACAAGCTATGACCGCGCTCACCTTGGGTCTTCGAGACCAGGCTCTAACCGTCCTCGAAGCCCTCGGTAAGAAGGTAACCTATGAGCAACTGCTGGAGGCATTGGAGGCAAGATATGGTGACGCTCATCTGGAGCACGTGTTTCGTGCACAGCTGAAGGATCGTGCCCAACGCATCGGTGATAACTTGCAACAGTGGGCTCTGGAAGTTGAGAAACTGGTCCGTAAGGCATACCAGTCTGCACCTGCGCTCGTTGACGGGAATCTGGTGCAAGCTTTTATCGATGGCATCCGTGACCTCGAAGTTAGAGCTGCTGTGAGACTTGGGCACCATGAAACTCTCAAGGACGCTCTGGCCCATGCTTTGGAGGTGGAAGCTGTGAGACAAGACCATCGGTCTCATCGGGTCCGGGAGGTTGTGGCATCACCTCCGCGGGACCGATTTAAGGGGTACAGCCCTAGATGCTACGCCTGTGGTGAAAAAGGTCACCTTCGGTCCAGCTGCCCTAAGCGAAGCATAGGAAGTGAATACGAGCGGTTTCAGGAGAATAAGGTGGTTGATAGTACTGCCCGACATCACAGTGGAAAGTCTCACGGTAACGCAGACGCAGTATCAAGAAGACCTTGCCTTGAAGACTGCAAGCACTACGCCAATCAAGAAGTAAAGGAAGCTGTTCCTATAAGGACGATAAAGACGGACCTTAGCAACGAATGGAAGGAAAGCCTACAGCAAGCACAGCAAGAGGATGCAGATATCAAACCAATTCTCGAGTGGATTAAAGCTGAGACTCCTAAGCCACACTGGAGCGAAGTTGCATCGCTGAGTTCGAACGCGAAGAGTTATTGGGCTCAATGGGATAGTTTAGTCATCCAGGATGGAGTCTTGTGCCGTAAATGGGAAAACGCTCGAGGAGACAGCTGTCATCTGCAAATGGTTGTTCCTAAAGCTAAGATACCAGTGGTCCTGCAGCTCTACCATAACGGATGTTCAGGAGGTCATATGGGAGTAAAGAAGACATTGTTAAAGATAAGGGAAAGATTCTACTGGATTCATTGTCGTGATGATGTTGAGGATTGGTGTCGCAAGTGTACCAGTTGTGCGGCCGTGAAGGGACCTCATACACGTAGCAGAGGCGCATTGAAATTGTATAATGTTGGTGCACCCTGGGAAAGAATTGCTATAGACGTGGCAGGACCGTTTCCTGAAAGTGAAAGCGGAAACAAGTACTTCATGGTCGTAATGGATTACTTCACTAAGTGGCCAGAAGTCTTTGCCATTCCCAACCAAGAGGCATCAACAGTTGCAGATAAATTAGTGCACGAAGTCTTCTGTCGTTTTGGAGTGCCTTTAGAAATCCACAGTGACCAAGGAAGAAATTTTGAGTCTCAAATATTTCAAGAAATGTGTCGAGTGATGGGTGCTCACAAAACCAGAACCACCTCTTACCACCCACAATCGGACGGAATGGTGGAACGATTTAACCAAACACTAAGAGAGGTATCTGGCAAAAGTAGTTGAAAGTAAGCAAAAAGATTGGGACAAACACATCCAACCGTTTCTTCTGTCATACCGAAGTGCAGTCCACGAATGTACTTCCGTAACACCAGCTTTTGCAAACTTCGGAAGAGAACTACGGTTGCCTGCAGACTTGATCACTGGAATACCCCCTGATATCCCGCGAAGTATAACGGAGTACGCGAATGACTTGCGGAACAAGATGAATGACATTTATGAGCATGTCAGACAATCGGGCCAACAAATGTCTGAAAAGATGAAAACCCGTTATGACCGGCAAGCGAATAATAAGGGCTTCGAAGAGTGTTCGCTAGTATGGCTACATAATCCAGTTCGCAGTAAAGGGAGATCTCCGAAGCTACAAGCAAAATGGGATGGGCCATACCGGGTAGTCACTAAAATCAATGATGTTACCTACCGGATACAGAAGTGTCCAAGAGGCGCCCCAAAGATAGTTCACGTGGATCGATTGGCGCGATATTATGGAATTGATAATGCTCGGGACGAGCATGTCTTAGGAGGGGGCAGTGTTGCGCCATAACCAGATGGATCTCATCTTTACGAGAACAATCGAGAACTGTTGAGGACAACGCCATCTAGTGTCGGAAAGCGCGCAACTGTGTGCATTATGACGATTACTCGACGCTAGATGGCGCTACAAGCAGCTCTAGAGTAATCTATTTAGCCAAGAGACATCGATCGAATATTTTCGTAGTTTCGAGTAATTTCCACGGCCATATAAAAGCGGAACGTGTTGGCCGTAGGGACAGTATTGTTTCACGATACAGCGGATAAACATCGAAGAGATCTTCTAATGCGACTAACCAGTGATTTAGTGATTTCTTATTGTAAAAAGTGTTCTTAATAAATATTGTGTTATTTTTGGTAATTAATCGACTACTTTAATTTGGTCAATACCCAGCTCGTAACAGTACCAAAACATACACTGTGAAGTCACCACAAAAAAAATTTACGTATATTGTCTGACAGATTTATAGAGTACAACAACAGAACATTAAATAACTTTTTACTATTTTATTTTATCGTTATAAAGTTTCAATTCTAATACATGAAA
Source organism: Spilarctia lutea (assembly GCA_916048165.1). NCBI lineage: Eukaryota > Metazoa > Arthropoda > Insecta > Lepidoptera > Erebidae > Spilarctia > Spilarctia lutea. Next base: position 3,081,936 of record OU696490.1, read on the forward strand.
GTACTAAAATATCCCGCAAATCGGTTTCAGATTTAAATTTCTCGAAAATTCCCCCGTTTAGGGGAAAGTTTCTGGAAAAGCTAAAGTGGCGTTTTATCATACAACTTATGAATGGTACCGCGAGGGGCGTTTAGTTCTGATCTATGGCTACATTACGGCATGGTCCGATGGTCTGCGAATCGATTGCTAACGGCCAGAACTCGGTAACTAGGCTATTATATCTCAAATTTGTTTTATGCAATATATAATTTCGTTGTACATTTTTTGTGGTTATAAAGATTTCTCTTGGGAGCAGTTTGTTAGGTTCTATTTTAAGTGAGTCACTATTGAAATTGTTAAAATCAAAGAAGGAAAAATAAGCACGTTTAGAGTACTTTGCCTTGAATTGTATTCAGATAGTATTTTTTATATGATATCATTATTAGAGTAGAGGCAAAGAATCAAACGGGTCTCCGGATGGTAAATAATTACCGCTCATGTGCACCTGCAAAACAAAAGTTCAGGTTTTAAAGTGGTTTTTGCATGCAAGTTTGGAAGGCGGTTCGAAAATATTGCATTCGACAATTTTGTTCAAAAGAATATGCGTGAAGATAGTCTTTGAAGTTTCTTGAACTTTAATTTACAATAACAAGGTCTAAGACTCAAGGTCTGGCAGTTGGAGATTACAGATTCTAAAAAATAAAATTAATAGAACAAATAATAATGCCTCTTGATACAATAACATAAAAGAAAATACTATAGGTATGATCCAGGTGAAGCGAGATTCTCGATTTGGTACTATTGACATTGCTGGTAAAAAATTACTTGGGCAACTACTTTGAACAACCTCGAACTGCTTTTGTAATGTAAATTTACCCTTCTCTTTTTTTTCTCATGCGGAAATCCCCTCGGATACCACCTTCTGGTAGCATGTCGGACTCAAACCGACTAAAACCGCATGCCGTCTCGGGTACTTGATGCCGGGGAACCAGGTGTACCCTAGAAAGGAAAAAGCCTGGAACCCCGACGTAACCTGGGCCACCTACGGTTTGTAGATGGTCCAAGGTAAAGTTTACTTATTATATAAAAAAAAAATGTCACAAGATATGCTTTCCCTTCTCCTCAACCTTACACTTTCAATATACGAGAGTACATTTTCCATTAATTCCTGTAGTTTTCGGTTGATGGCAATAAACTTAAGTAGAAATAAACGGTCGGAAAATGTGGCGACCGCTGAACTACTAGGCCAAACGAGCAGCTAAGTTAAGTTTTTTTACGTGTAGCCTAAGTGATTGTTATAAATAATTAGATAAGATGCGATTTGGCAGAGCACGCCATCAAATGATGTGGTAAAGAAAGTGGCAGTAAGCATTCTCGAACCAAATTTTGGTTGCACCAAGACGTCCATTTCAACTTATCGAGTAAATAGGCCGGTGTGAGAAATTTAATTACGCCAAAAAAGAGACTAGCTATATGAAGCCTTCGATTTTTAAAATCGTTTTTAAAATGTTGCACTGATTAAGAAATGGGCTGATAGGCACCCCTTTTGAATACGGTGAAACAGAACCTTGCACATGCATTTTGAAGTCTTTGTATTAAACGTTCGGTTTTGGATAACAGCCAAGGACCGTACACAGTATCCGCATAGTTAGACAACAGCAAACTCTTCACCAACAAAACCCGTAGCTCTTCACTCAAGAATGGCCTCGCCTTATACAAGACCTTTAGTTTGTAAAAACAATGACGAACTACGCTCCAGATATGGTTCTCAAGCCTCAGATCAACTGCCATTATTAATCCTAAGTTCCGAACTTCAAAAATTCGCTTAATTGACACGTTTACTGTTACAAGACATGGACATGTGCTGTCCGAGATAGCGCTCAGCTGAGATTTAGTGCCGAACAGCATAAATTTGGTTTTAAGAGGGTTAAGAACTCGAGAATTGTGAGCAGACTAGTCAACAATTCTATTTAGATCCTGATTTAACTTTTGAAGTGCTCTGCGAGAACGTCATCTCGCAGAAAGAGGCAGCGGACAGGGCCCAGGAGTACGACTTCAACTCAGAACCAATTCGCCATCAGCGAACCGGGTGGCGGAGACGCGCTCTTACCAGCGCCTCAAAGTGCGGCCGCGGATGTTCGGGACGGGTTTTCCCCTCCAACCGCTTTAGTGGCAGTTTTCTAGTATGCTGCGATGCGGCTGGGCGAGGCCCGAATGTGTTAATAACAGCAGTTCCTGGATCCGTCCCTTCTCAGGCGCAGAGTGAAACACCGTGTGGTTTTAGTCGGTCTGATTTCAATACACCACCACTGCCTCAAACCACAGTGGGGTAACGGCCCGTGGGGGTTTCCACAGGTAAAAAAAAGCTATGTTAACACAAAGAACCAGCTTCAGTTTTTACTGCTGAGACTCCTTTGAAAAAAGGCCAAAATGTACTCTTCAGCGAAAACGTACTGTTTCACATCTTTCGGCGTTCGTACGACGAAACTATTACCGTTACTTAAACTTGTCAACTCTTTAACTGTAGGATTTTTTATCTAGTTTAATTTTGTAGTATATTGTTATCATGAGATAACTCAGAGGAGAGATATCGCCAAAAAGCATTCAGTCATTTTTCTAATATATCGCGCGAGGAGCGAAAATACGAGGCGGCAAAGTTAAACCCGCAAAGAGCATATCAAAATCTAACCAATTTCCGATTTTCAAAACTCTCGGAAAACTTTCCAGGTAAATCTACTTGATGACTGTACTATTATGCTGATTGAAATTAACTGCGCTCTGCTCTAATTTTTTTTAAGCCCCAGTTACACATGATGCCTTAAAATACTATTGAAACATTTTCTTGTCATTTATAAGTGTCACTGTTTCTGGAAAGTAAAATTATGTAAATTGTTCATAATGTACATTAAATTTAACAAAAGAAAGTAAAACCTACTTACTTTCCTCTTCACTACTTAGTATAAAAATATTCAAAATCTCTAACTACGAAAGACACATTAAAATGAGTCAATAAACAATACTCTGAATAGCAACATTGCGTTCATATTTGCATTCTTTTAATTTCTTCTTCATCATTCATACAATTTAAAAGCGGTTTACGCTTCTACTCAAGTAAACACTGCTATTTTATGTAAACATAATGTACGATGAGAACCGCAGAGATTAAAAACTGTATCCCAAACATCGAGCAGTCTTAATGCGCTTGCGCACCTGTGAACTTGTTCAAGAGCTACTCGTAGTTTTTTACTTTTCATTCTATTGCAATATGATGGTAACAGAAACTCCTTATGAAAAGTAAGAACAATATTTTTTTTGTGTACTTTTTAACACTATAAATTTAGACATTAATTGTCATTTCTTCAATTAATGAATCGTATAAGTATAAATTTTCCAAATAATAATAAATATGCATTAAATTTACGGCCTTCTTCAAGTACAAATACTGTTGACTTACAAAGTGTTGTTTTGTTTTTTATTATTATTTTAAATTTAATTTACGAATTATTATTTTATCAAATTCAAATTCAAAAGTCACGTCTTCTTTTATCTATAAATCTTATTATCTCTATATAAATTGTAACGTGTATTAGTGTTACGAAAAATCGGAAACGGTTAGACCGATTTGCTTAATTTTGGTTATAAGTTTAGTAAATATTTGTAGAATTCCAAATAAAGTGTAAAGGGTAAAAAAATATTGGACAGAATCCAAGAAAAATGGTAAAAACAATAAATTTAATTTTAAATACAAAATGGTCCTTCCTGTTGAAAATTTGATGTCATCTTCGGTACGATAACGAGCTAAATTAATTTTTTTTTTCATGACAAATATATATACACAGTACTCAAAGTATTGTGTATTAATTTAGTTATGAAAAATGCAAGTAAATGTTGTTCCTATGATAACGGGTCGACATATTTAAAGATTGTCAAATATTCATATTGTACATAGGGAAAGAGATGTAATTGATACAAAATTCATCGGGGAATCTATTTTTTATAACTTGACCAATACAAGCCAATTTGTTTTGATGCTTTCCATATGGCAGCGTAGAGTCACTTTGGCAGTGCATACGCACCTTCTTCTTCTGAAACTTTTACTGTACTTCAATATTTGTTATATGGTTATGCACTAAGAGCCAGCGTTCTGCAAACTTATGATATAATAGCAAAGTCTATATTAATGATAGGTTAACGATTATATTTCAACTGCCGTAGGTGAAGGGGGATTCACTATTCCAATCAGGAATTCCTTTGGGTGTGCCCAGAAGTCGATAAGCAGCAAAACTTACTCTATTACCTGATCGTAGATTGTCTATCGTAATAACTTAACATTTAAAAAAATGGAAAAATTAATGGCAGGCACTTATTGCGGTTCCAACAACAATTTATAGACTTTCAAAACTACAAAAAAATATTCAAATTTAAATTATTACCGAAAAGCTAAAAATTGTATTTAATAATTTGTATTATTATTACATACACATATATAATAGATACAGATAGGTCAGCTCAGACATCCAGGCATACCACATAATACTTTCTCAGTTGTGCTAATGAAGGCGTACGGTTTCGACTCTCAGTGAAAATTGTGTTTAAAATTTACCTTACATGGTGTAGATTAACTTTCGTAGTAGGTTTATAAATTTAATATATCGTTGAGTTAAATAATTTAAGAATCAAAGTAAAAGAAGTAATCAATTCATTGTAAAACAGTAATATCGCTTTACAAATTCTTTTAGTACCTAACAATAACTACGAGTAACATTAAATATAAAAGGACACAGAATGATCTCCTTTGGTTCAGATAGCTAAGCTACTAAGTAAAGTTGATAATTCTTCGTTGGTTGAGCTTGTCATCTTTTAGTAGCTGTACCATTCAACCCATCATTTGGTTTTTCGTTTACCAATTCTATGTCACTAGATATAAAACAATTTACTGTGGAATTTAGTTTGTCAAACACGTTATTGTTTGCATGGAATTTTGCAGGCGGATAAAGAATTCAAGCAATCTTTATTTGTAAACAAAGTTAGCAGTTCGTGGATATGGTATTTTGTAGGACAATAAAAGTGATTTACTATCCACATTGTTAATGTTTTGGAACTGTATTACTACGTTACTAAAACTTATGTTCTATTAATATTATTTTTGCTTTCATGAATTCCTCTCTTTATTCTTCAGGTCTGATTTCATCCATATCCAAATGTCAACGACGTGACTTGATATTCTCAGGATCAGCGTTTCTACAAATAGCATAAATAATTGTAGTAAAATCCTTAATTTGGAATCTTTTTTCAATTAAACTTATTTTAATCCATATATATAATAATGTTTGTTTACTTTTTTCTAGTTTGCAGCCGTCACAGACCTGCTCACCTTTCTCGAAATGCTGTTTTTGTATACCATTAAGGACTGGTTGCTTTATTCTCGGATACACTAGTTTGGTAAAATATTGTTTTATCTATACTAATAATAAAGCTGAAGAGTTTGTTTGTTTGTTTAAACACGCTAATCTCAGGAACTACGGGTCCGATTTGAAAAATTATTTCAATGTTGGATAGTCCATTTATCGAGAAAGGCTATAAGGGTATATATCATCACGCTACTACTAATAGGAGCGGAGCACCAATGAAGAATGTTTCAAAAACGAGGGAAAATTTTACCGCTACGGGCAATATAAGACGCAAACGAGGTTGCGTGGTCAGCTAGTATAAAATATGTTTTTATTGTTTTTCAGGTTATAAACTTTATTATTACACTATTCTACGCCGGTAGCTTGGTTATTATGGCAATATTGACTCATGGTTTCCGTTATATACACGTGAAGCAAAAACCGAATGGCGAGGTGGTTCCGGACGTAGATTCCTTGGATAAAACCAAATTGCACATGACCGTAATGGTGATCCTTCTCGTTGGATTTCTTAACGTTTCGTGGCTTATGTTGAATGCATTTTTACTGGTTGGTCTTCATAAGGTAATACTTATAAATTTTTATTAAGTTATATCCCATTCTGCCTATCCACTCCTTTCCCTTTAAATTTTCCCTCCTTTAGTTCTAAAATAATGTATTATAGCCCGTTGAAAATAACATTGACCCTTGCATTAATTTCCAACTAGCTGAAAATATGCAGTCACCTAAGGGATAACACTCTAATTAAATCCTGAAAAGTCCCTATTGATCTCATGTTTGCAATTTTTTTTATTCAAGGCAAAATGAGATGATCACATTAATGGGAGTTTTTGGTTTTTTGACCAATCGGTTAGTTTTAAAATATTGTAGATCAGTTAATTATTCTCATTCCTGAACTCCGAGCATTGATCTCTCCATTGCTCTTTGTGCGTCTTTGAGTCTTCTTATAAGACCCATTGTGAGTGACTACGTCTCTGTACCCTATTATACTTTACCTATTCGTTATTCCAAGGCCCTAACAAAACACGGTTAGTCTTTAATGTCACCTCGTAGTGAAAACACGTGGTTATAGCTAATACCATTTTTTAGGTTTTTGCTGTAGTAAAATAGTTATTGTTGATCGTAGCATGAAAACATTGATTGATGCTAGTGCTAAAAGAGGTAATGAAATCACAGACTACTTAAAAAGGCAAAAATCAGTGGCAGTAAATTTGCAATCTCGTTAAAACTGAGAACAATTTTAGTAGAAAATTACCTGATCTACAATGTTGTCTAAGCTACTTTTATCGTAATACTAACCGATTGGCCAGAAAAACCAAAACACCACATTTGCGCGCCCTTTGGCCTTGAATAAAAAAAAATCGTGATGCGGGATCAACGGGGACTTTTCAGGCTTACATTAGAGTGGTACCCCTTATATAACACCAATGACGATAAACTTAAAATTGTTTGATTATTCAGAAAAGACCAGGTCCCATTCGAGTTCACGTGACTGTAGCAACCATCAGATTATTAATTTCTGCTCTTGGTGTCGTCACAATGAACACTAACAAGTTCGGGTTCTGCTGGGTGGAAATTGGTAAGAAAACATGGATTACTTATGTTAAAATACACCCAATCTATTTAAATATTATAAACACATATAGGTTGAGAGTGCCAAGTCCACCTAATAAAACCCTTGATGTTTTGTTAAACGAAAGTATAAATACAGTCATAAATATTTAATTGTATGGATGAATAGACGAAAGAAAGCGTGAATACTAGATTGTATCAATGCTACTAGTTAGTATAATCTATGTCTAGCTGAATGTCGACGTTTAAATCTATCAGAATATTGTATGCCTTGCAATTAAAAATACATGTGTCCAACTGTGATAGGATGATGATAATGATGATTATAAATATACATGTAGCAATTTGTGGCGGGACATACATTTATATTTTTGATATTATTACGATGAAAATTTAATATAATCTGGATCTACATAAAAGTTTCGAAACAAAATTTTGCAATTGAACATTTTTTGTTTAAGCTCTGTCGGGATATTTCATAATGATGTATTACACATACGCCATGCAACTAGATCGTGAGAACAAAGCTGAAGAACTTAAACCTACAGACAATGTTGGAACGGAAATAGGATTCAATTATTCCAAAAATATTGACAAATTAAAATTGACAGACAAAGATGTAACTGAATTTGTGAATATAAATGCTTCAAGCATTAATCGTATAATCGATATTAGTAGCATATTAGTATAATCGATAATGAATCTCATGAAAATCGATATATTTTTACTTTCGATTCGAATGCCAGAAAACATGTTATTGAAAATTATCGGAAACATGCACTATTTTATATTCTTAATTTAAATTTTGTAAATGCAGAAAATATATACCATGTGCATAAATATCAAAGAAAACTTTTTATGACATATTTGTTTCTTTTAGTTACTTATTAATGCAGTTTGTGAGAGTTAGTGTAGTGTAATAATATACGTACTTTAAGTTATCATTACTTTTTAAAACTTAGAAAGAATATATTGAAGCCTAAAGTCTGACTTGGCTAGTTTTCATATGCGAGTTACTATTAAATACTTACTAACATAGTTTTGGAAGAGCCCTATGTTCGATGGCTAGTTTGTACTACCAAGCCAAATTTTGGGATAATACAGGCTATAATATAATTCGTATATGAAATCAAGCTGGTAGAAACTAGCTATCGAACATGCCCTATGTCCATGGCTATGTTAGTAGGTACTCAATAATAATTTCTTCATATATCGTGGGAGAGCCATGCTTCGGCATAATGGAGCCGGCTCGACCGGAACGCTGTGTTACGTTGAGTGAGTGAGGATACCGGAGGCCCATACCACAATCCCTTCTCCATCCCTCTCCCCATCCCCCAAAGGCTGGTAACGTACTTGTGACGCCGCTAGTGCTGCGGGTGTCCATGGGTGGCGGTAATCGCTCACTATCAGGCGATACACCTGCTCGTTTGCCCTATTCCATAAAAAAATGTTGTTATAAATAAATTTCAGGACTGACCATTGAACTTGCCACCTATTTACATCTCACTTCTTTTGTAGTTGAAATTAACAACCAAGGCATATATCATAATATTGAACTTGGCTCTCATTTATTTTTCTTTTATTTCTTTTTAAAAGACAACTCCCACATTAGGAATAAACATCCTGTGTCGTGGGGGACTTTACAAACATACATGAAACGGACACAAAGAACATCCAGACTCGGGACAACAATTCGTGGATCACACAAAGTGTTGTAGGTACCGCGTGGGATTTGAACCCACGACACTTGGCGCAGTAGCAAGCGGCATGGCGACCGCTGACACCACTCGGCCAACCGTGCAGTCATTTATGTTTTTGATGGGTTATCATAACTTGTTGAACCGCAAGATGAGCACATTACTGTACATAGCACTGTACTTTAAATGTCGACAGAGGGCGTTGGGCACTCTGTCTGAATCGCGTTATCGTTATCATTATACCAGTGTTATAAGAAGCTTGTGTATTATTTTTTTTGGTCCTTCGAGCCGGATAGATAAGAATAATAGCATTTTCGACCATTAATATATGGTGCCCATTTATAAAGAAAAGAAAAATCACATCAAAAGAGAAAAATGTAGTAATTGTCACCCAATTTCGATGATCTAATTCTTCCCAAGAAACATCTTACTTGTTCCTGTAATCGTAATTTCAACATCATCTGTCTTTCCACTTAGTGGTCCCTATTTCGATGTTCCCAGAGTCTGCTCTAATCGTTGCGTGCAGCTCCTCTAAAGTGCTGATTAATATATTGAGAATCTGTAATATTGTCTTGCCAGTGTTACTTACAATTCTTCTCTTTTCAATATGTTCAAAGAAAGATTCATCAAAATTAGTTGTCCTATACCCGCTAAAACAAGGTACTACTGCAACTTGATTGTAAACACCTGAAAGAAGTCCTGTTTGATTTGCACAAGACATTTTGGCATAATAAGTCATCAGAGGGAACTCTATTATTGACAGGTTTCTAGATGTTCCTTGGTTTCTGAAGCAGCTTCCCAGTTGTTCTCTCGTGTACCATGTTCGGGTATTGGTTATTTGAGCTAAAATAGATAGATCCTCCTTATATGTACCAAAGATACTATGAAAGACTATCTGTGAAGCTTTGTCTCTCTCCATGTCACCACACACTATAAATTTTGCATTGGTTTCAGAAGCTACTTTATAAGTGTACCATCCACCAGCTCCAGTGGTGCTAAAAAACTCACAGCATTTCTTTTTATCACCCTGTATTTTCATAAACAGTGAGAGAGAAGAACATACGAGTTGCTTGTCTTGCGGTAGTAACCAATAGTATTTCTGCCAATAAGGTGGTTAATTTTGAGATCTCTGATGCTTGTTTTGTTGTTTTGGTTATTTCAATTATCTCATCTATGCATAGAATGTGGGACATCGCTCTCTTAACAGCTGATGCATATTTCATCCTATAAACGCCCTCACTTCGTACCATTCCCAACCAAGCTGTCATTGGCCCAAGACTCTGAACAATTGATGATCTTCTTTCTGGTGGAAATGAAGTGCCTTCTAATAATATATATAAATAATAAAATAATATATGATGTGCCCCCGACAATCCATATTTAGAGACAGTGAAACTCTTGTGCACTCCATTTGATTTAGTTATAGGTATGTTGTTGTGGCCCAATCTTAACTCATTGGTTCTCAAAGAGTATGCTGAGAACATGTCCAAGTATGGACCCTCGTACCAGACCAATTTGATTTGTCGTCCTGATCAAAATCTACGTACTCCAGACAGTTTCCTTTGGTTATTTTGACCCATTCAGTTTTTGCTAATTCAGTAGGTACCAAATATTCTCCACCTCTGTAGCTAATTTTAAAAGAGGTGTCCTTGGTTTTCCTCATCATGTTAGTTTCAACACCTCTTACCCCTTGCCTACAAATATTGTGAAGTGTGAAAATAATGCTTGTTGCATGATTGCCTACATTAACATTGCTTAGAAGGTCTTGGGTACTTGGTTGTTGGTGTGCAGGCTTTGTGGAACTTTGGGCAGAGACATCCATCATTTTGGTATCTTGTCCAACAAGAGGTTTGGTTGACACAAACGATATCAATTTTTCATACATGTCTAGTATGGACTTCAAACAGTTACATTTCTTATTGGCGTCTAATTCAATCTTGGGTTTCTTAGAGTCCTCTATTGTTTTTTGTGTATCAGGATCTACTATGATGTCTTCTACTTGTTGTACTGACATTAGTATTATCGTAATAAAATTAATGGTGGTTTTTGTTACTACTACTGTTTTTGTAGGAAAATTCAGTAGTAGAAAAATAAAGTAGTAGAAGACAATTTTGTCTTTATTGTATTATTTTATATATTTTCTCATGTCTTTCAAATATTCGAGTGAATTTCCCATTCATATTATACGGATGTTTTACGCGTTTTCTGTTTATACTTAAGTCGGTCAAATCAGAGCGTAAAAATACGCGCAGGCGCTTTTTCTTCAATAGAACTCTCTTGTGCTTTGATTCGACTTGGATTTACATAGATAAGATGTACTCGGCTTTAACTCTGGAGAGTCCAACGTAAGCCTGCCCTTGACTAAATATTATTATCCCTGCTGTCTCTTTCCGCCGTCGTTCTACACGACAAAAAATTATCCCCATCATATAGATGGTTGGCAGTCCACAACTGTGCGCTTTTCCCGAAACTTGCACAACAAAACTGTGGAATGCACTGTCGCCTGCGGTATTCCCTGATCAATACGACATTCAAACTTTCAAGAAAAGAGCGTACTCCTTCTTAAAAGTTTGTTTCTGATCAGTTTTATTTACTGATTTTAGATTACAGGCACTATTACAGGCTTTATAAGTAAGTGTTCTTAACAGAATCAATTAATTGAAATATTATAATAAAATGATAAAAATTTACTAATTTCTGATTTATTTCTGTGTATTCACCCAATTCTGGTTGCCAAAAACTCAACTTTCTACGTCATCTGGGACTGGGTTAGAATTTTGGCCTATAGGTGTGTCAGTGAAAAAAATGAGGAGTTTTGAACGTTAATGTCTAAATATTCCCGTTAAGGTATTTATGAAATTGAAGTCTAAGTATATAAACTAAATTTTACATGTCTATGTGAAATAGTTGTTGAGTTATGAGGATGTCAAGTGGTTCCGGATTGTTCGTGTAATATTACACACGATACTGCTCGCCAGTTCTGTTAGCTTGAACTTGGTTTGACACGTTACCGCGTTGTCTACGTACTGAAATTAAAAACCGTCTTAAAAGGATTTTAGGCTCTTAAATATATGCTCATACTTAAGGGGGATAAACCAGTGAAACCGATGAAACTCAAAGAAACTGACAAAACTGATTTAACTTTTGCCGTAATAGTTTCTGCGGCAGGCCCAGATCGCCTCGGTGTGATAATCTTAAGGTACGAGATTGCTACAATGAATATTTTAGTATATATTTTATACAAATGTTTTAAATATGCCAATTATTTAGGACCTGTTTTCATTATAATTATTATTATATACCTCTCTACTTTTCATTTCTACTATTTCACGATATTAATAACTTTTACATCAAAGAGATTCAAAACATTGTAATGGATATGATGTATTTCGCGAGTAGCTTTGATAATTTCGTAATATTAATAATTTGTTTATAATTTGTAATGGAAAAATTAACATAAACACATTTACTCTACATGGGTATTCAGAAAGTAACATGTAGAAAAATTCTCGTCTTCACGTATGAAATAATGTAAAATTTGATTTCTGATTTTATAGTTTTATTCCTGTAGTATTTCGAAACTAATGTAAATAAATCATTTGTTACGTTGTAAATTAAATAGTAACATTACTATGTTAAATGTAATTAAGTAATAGTCTCCCGTCTGTTATTTATTTGTGTCTGTTCTTCTGTAAACCTAAATGTAATCTAATAAGATATAATAATTTTCATGTGGGAAAACTTAGTTACTTTGAATTAGGAAAGCAAATTCGATTATGAGTATAACTTGTTACATTTGAACCAGTATTAATAAAAAAAGTGAGGAAGGTGAAAATTAAATGATAGAATAATAAAAATTATAGACGAAATAATTGGTTAAATGGTTTGTAATTAATCGCCATGTGAACAAGATTGGTTCATTCTCAGTAGTATTTTTTGCGATATATTGTTAACCAAAAGTATAATAAATATTAATAGTTTCTGCTCCTATTTGTATTCTCGTTTCCTTAGAATATGCGTGGTGCACTTTGGAGAAAACGCAAAATGTTGCAACGAAGATTGCAACAACTTCATTGCTGTTTATGGTTTAATCTGTCTTAAGTGACTTTGATCGATGATAGCAACTATTTTGCATTAGCATAATCGGTGAATGCTTTCATGTTCTTGGACGTTTAGTTTAGCAAACATTTTTTATACTAATAAGTGTGGCGACCTCCACATACAACGTAACCTACTACAGCGCCATCTACCGAAGATACACTGAACTAGGAAGTAACACACTGTACCTACAAACTGCACTACACGGAGTAACTACAAATCCTGAATCGCGCAATAAATAGTTCTCGCGCCGATTAGCATATAACATCAACTGTTGGGCAGTAGCCCGCCAGGCATGATCACCTCGCCTGGTCGGTGGATCCTCCCTTTGTGTTGGGTGGAACATGATACCCGTTCCCCCACATAAGCTTCTAGACTGTATTTATTTTTATGCCTAATACTCCTCAATACCTTATTGTTGTCGTTGAAACAAGGTACTAGTACTACGGTCGTCTAAAGGACGACGCCGACGTGACGCACGAGAGCTTTTTGCTATTGTCTGCTCATGAAATTAGAAGGTTGCCGTTACCAGGGATTATAATAAACCTTGTATGTGGACGCTTGAAATTGGTTCATGTACTGATAGTAACCATATTAGAAGTAATGATAGAAATATCATCAAATATTAGACATATAATTGTCAAGGCACGTAGTTTCTCTACTGCATGGTAGAGAAAGGTCTTATTTTGACCAGTTTCACATTTAGAAAATGTCATCAATATCTTGGCGCAAATAAGTTCGAAAGAGACAAATTACCTCATTATGCATAAGGCATAACTAGGACAATATGATATACTGTATGATCATAAATAATATTCCCAAATGTAGTTCTTAACAAGAATGCAACTATGTTTATGTTACAAATACAAATTTTAACACTGTTTACGTGCGCCTGAAAATGTTATGAATATTCTTAATCGAGTTTGTTTACACGACCTTTAACATGTGGATTGAGGTTAGCTGTACAAAACAGAACACACCTAATATGGGATACATACAGCTTAGTATGTGAAACGAATGTGCTTTTAGGCTGCATACACGAAGTCAGCGGTAGCGGAGCGGGCAGCGGCATGTTCAAATGTATAGACTTCTATGTTCTATGTTATTGGGAATGGTTGCCGCACTTAGTCCTTAGAGAAATGTATAGACTTATATGGGTGCGTTCACGAACACAGTGGAACGAGGAGCGGGCTACGATGGAGTAACGAGCGGCGTACGAGCGGTGTCAAGTAATAAAATAGCAATCACCTGTGTTAATGATTTTTTATTTTGTCATTGTTGTGATTTTTTCAGGTTTATGCAATTATTAGTTGTTCATATTTTATTTTTTTGTTGCTATCAAAGCATTTTAATCATCAATCTTGTTTGTAATTTTGTTCGCTTGTGTTGTTATTCGCAGTGATCTTCTATATTGAATGATTGTAACAACCTAATACCCCCCAACTTAAATTAATTAATAAATTTAAAACTAGTTCCAAATCGCGGCTCCGCCCGCGTACTTGTCGGTTATCGCTATAATAGGTATATGTCCTTCCTCAAGAATCAAAGTATATCCTTGCCAAACTTCATTGTAATCGGTGCAGTGGTTTAGCCGTGAAAGCATGACAGTAACTCTGTCTGAGTTACTTTCGCATTTATAATATTAGTAAGGATTATTGTGTTTAAAGTTACGACCTTTTTACAAGATTTTTTTTGCTTGCTTGCGGTGGTATAATTTAAGAAAAATAAATTTAAATTACTTATTTATACTGCTATTACATAATTATAAACCCTAATTAAATAAAATATTATCAAATATTTATGGATTTCACAAATTACTAGTAGAAATTATACCTATATTTTACGAGGTATAATCCTACTACTATTATAAAGGCGAAAGTTTGTAAGTATGGATGTATGTATGTATGGATGTTTGTTACTCTTTCACGTAAAAACTACTGAATGGATTTGAATGAAACTTTACCACAATATAGCTTATACATCAGAATAACACATAGGCTACTATTTATAAAGATATAGCTTCGCCTCGCGGCGTTGCCCGCAGTTATCATCGTACCGCGGGTAGCACCGCGGGGTTCAGCTAGTTTGTCATAATACTACACTAAACCGCTCTAGCACCCGCTTCCGCTCCGCATCCAATTCCGCTGGCGCCGCCACTCCGCTCCCCGCTGACTTCTAAAAAAAGGCCGCATTTGACACAGAATTAATATTTTAAAAGTAATAGCGCAGGGCTAAATATCACAAGTAATATTATGTATTCAGGTTTTTTTTAATTACACAGTCACTATAATAATCACAAAAATCGCAAGGTTGTAAATTTAGTCATCTGGTGTCGAGGTTATAACTGACAGACAGATCTCTGTTAGAAATCAAAGACTGAAAGTATTTTCTTCGTATCTTCTGGATGGTTTGACAATCATCCGAATAATATTGGTAGGTAGGTTAAGCGAACATTCTCCGTAAATTAATATCTTATCCGTAGTAAATTATTCACTACCCGTATATGTATATATATAAAATAACTACAAAATACATATTAATAACCAATGCAACACAACGCCACACAAGCTGCTTCAAAGATTGCGTGCGACGACGCGACAGTAGCTGTAACATCGGTCGTTAACCCAACAACATCGTGTAGTAAATTTCAAAAACAGAAAAAAGTGTCCTATGGCTAAACTACTAAACCAATTTTATAGAAATTTTATGGGTGGAATTGTAACATGTCTAGGTAGGTCTAGTTCAAATTAATGTCGTAATGTTATATCCACCCTGTATAGCCCCGCACATCGCGGGCGGTTGAGCTCAATTGTGATCTATACCTTCATAGTACGCTTCCACTTTAAACAATAAAACACGGTATTAGGCCACATTGGGTTGAACAGTGCTCATCACGTTATTATTTTCAAGAAAATGTAATTTGAATTATTCACTACCCGTATAAATTATATTTTTATTAGCAAATAATATAGCAGAAATAATATTTATTCGCTTCAATGGCTATTTCATTTTGATATTAGTAAAACAAAATGTGTCACACGCATAGTTGAAAATTCATGTACATAGTCGATGTAGTTTCACAAAGATATATTTATATGTACATATAGTGATGTGCAGAACCCATACACATTATTAACCTTTGTTTAGACATGTTTGTAATAAACCGCTTTTATGACGCTGCCGATAATCCTACATTACATGACGAAGGATGACGTTTTTTGGCCTTCGGGCGTCCCTTTAATTCAATTAAGATTTAGTTCATGTTTGTGTTGGCATTGTTTATTTCAATGATAATGCCATGTGGTAATTGTTTATTTCTAAAAGTTAACTGTCTTTATTACAAAATCAAATGTAGCGTCCAGCTTGGAATCAAATAACTTTTTCTAAAATGTATACAGTTATCATTATCAATATGCAGTCTGAAATTGTAAAAGTAAATGAACCTACTAATTCACACATTACACCTTGTTCGAGAAATGGAGAATAAAACGGATTAGTGCTCGCCAACTTTTAAATGATGTTAGTTGTTTATTGGTCTGGTGTACATCAAACTACGTTTTACGTAAAATGTATTTAACATTATTCACTAAATCGCCATTATAAATAAAATACTCACTTAAGGCAAAATATTTTAATTAAGGATGAAAGTCTCTCTCACATAAAATATATTATGTGATGCTAAATGTAATTTTTTCAAAGAAATAAAAGCTAAAATGGTAGTTAAGTGCTGAAATTAGTATTCATAAGTTTAGTATCTTAATAATACAGACGTTGACGTAAATGTTTACCATCTGACATAAGACCTTGAATAAAATATTCACCTTCAGGCGAGTAAGGTTTGAATTTGGGTAACTTTACTTTTTTTGTTACGTATCAATATATTATCAGTTAACCTATTTTTAGGTTTTTTTTCAATAAAATATGGTTCCAGGAGAGGAAAGACTCTAAAGGTAGCAACGCACTTGTGGCTTTTGTTTCTTAAATATGGCACACCATAGTTCGATTCTATGAGGATATAATTTAAAATAAAGTCAAAGTGTACCTAGCAATATATTATGACTCCAAATATTAAAAAACATTTATATTAAAAAGTACTCGTCTATGTTGCCAATAAACTCAAAGTTTCGAGGGCGATTAAGTAGAATCAAAAAGCATTAATGTGAAAATAATACTTGGAACTCACTTTGTAAGAGAAGACTAATCAATTTTAACTAATTAGAACAACAATATACTTATACAGACAAGTCTGCCTGTTTATATGTATTACTTACACTCCCACGATTTAAATTGTCTGTTTACTAATTTATGTGGAAAAGGGAGTACAACAAAGTAAGAGCTCTGGAAATGCGATGCTGTCTTATAGTTGTGTACGATAAGCGGATATATGATCATACTTTCGCAGGTTGAATATGAATCGAACGCAATTGTTGAGAAGTCGGTCTAATTTATTGAGCAGATCAGCATTCAGGTCGAGATAACACACATCACCATAGTCGATAAGTGGAAAAATTAAAGTCTGCGCAAGCATCTTCTTTGTTTCTACGAGAAGAAAATTCTTCAGACGATAGAATGTACGTAAAACATTTCTAACCTTCTAACAGACGCTGGTTACTTGTGATTACCAGTTCAGAGTCATATCGATGTGCAAACCGAGATCCTTGACCGATGTACTAATAGGCAAAATAGTATCATGAAAGATGATATCAGTAGTATCGTCAGGATTAATTCTGCTCGTCATTCTAGGACTTTGATGATTGCTTGGGATTTTGATGGGTTTACCGTTAAACCAAAGCTGGTGGTGGTGTATTCTACCACTTGAAGAAAAAAAAGATGCTTGAAACATTTTTATCTGCTGAAAATTGAAAAAACTATCGATACCAATAGTCAATAGTTTTATATAAATCAAGAAAAACCATTTTACTTCGAAATGTAACTAAGTAAAATACTTTTATCATTGACTTGTGTAAAGGCGTCTCTTGGATCCAATTCGATTTCCCGGTCTGCCGAAGCAAGATATTTAATTTATTCTTCTCCAACTGTCCGTGACTTTGCTTACTGTTGTTTGGGTAATACTGCATATCCTTGGTTTGCTAAGGATTTATTCCAGGATGACAATTCTTTTTACGAGAAACAGTTTACGACTATGAACGATTTTAATTGTAAAGTAAATGTGGACACGATACTTCTTGTTAATATAGCTTTACTATTTACAATATATCTATATATAGAAAATGTAAGAAACACTTATGTTTTAATCATTATTTTTTAAAAATAAGAAAGTTATGTAACTTAATGAAATTTGCTTTTTCGCTGAAGAGAAGCAAATAAATGTTTTTTTAACTAAAGCTGAATAAAGTTGCGGTAAATAATTCAGTGTGTTTTTGCTGTTTGGTGTATGGTATAGTCTAGAAGCTGAATGAATTTTATCACCAAAGTATCACAATCTCACACAGTTTTAATGAAAATAAAGAACTAAATTATATAATATTAGTTTTTTACTAAGTAATCTAGCTTCAGCTTCTACTTAGGATTCTTAGTTATCTGCGAGAGAGAACGAATATGTATTTAAAATATGAGTTTCCATAAAAAATATTTTTAGTAGTTATGTAGTATAGTACCGCTCATTAAAGTATTTCTACAACTACAGTTTTTTTTAACCTTTATTTAAGTTCGGAGGCTGAAGGTCGTTCATTATTTTTTTATTTTTTTTATTTTTCAAGCAATTAAAATTTGCTATTCAGATATCCCTTTTATACACCGCTGCAATCAAGACGGACTACTATCATAGACAATGTTCCAAGTAACTATACTAACTTAAGCACGCCAGCAAAACTGTGGAATGAGCTGTCGCCTGCGGTATTCCCGGAACAATACGACCTTCAAACCTACAAGAAAAGAGCGTACTCCTTCCTAAAAGGCCGGCAACGCACTTGTAACGCCTCGGGTGTTGCGGGTGTCCATGGGCGGCGGTAATCGCTTACCACCAGGCGATACGTCTGCTCGTTTGCCACCTATATAATAAAAAATAAATAAAAAAACACGTTTAAAAAATGTGAATATCAGTTACATAATTTTTGAGTCCATCATGAGTAAGCAGCAATATGACATAAAAATTAGGCATATACAATACGAAAATTGCTCCTGTAGCCTTGGGGTCGATGTTCTGGTGATGGATTTGACGATGCTCGTATCTATTTGAAAAACTCTCATATATTATGTTAGATAGTTTGTATGGAACATTTTTTTTTATTATTTTAATTTTTTTATTTCCAGTTTATTTCACCATCATCGTAATCTCAACCAAAAGATGACAACTGCTAGGCATAGGCCACCCCCAAGCTTCGCCTCAATTTTACTTAGATTTATTATTTTATTCATATTGGTAGTTTAAGTACTTCTAAAACTGTTTTGTATTTTTTGAGGGTAGGAGTTAAAAATATCTCCCAGCAGCTCACTTTGTAGACGGTTTCTCATCGCGGTGAATTTGCAATTTATCGGTGTCACTCATAGTCCAATCTGTATGTCTGCGCGTGAATCTATCGAGTGGTAACTCCTAAACGTTTGGTGTTCTATAGTGGTATATGTTCGTGTTTCGGTCCTTATGATATTTAAGTATTAGGTGCTGTGAGCGTCCGGAATAGAACCTAGCCGGTTCTATTCCGGACGGATCGTGAAGATTAAGCAAGAAGTCTATTATACAAACAGGTACTCTCATATTCACCTATACAATATAAATTCGTCGACCTAAGCCAAAAGTGCCGCTGTTGGTAAATAAGAGACCCTAACCTTCCCCAATCTTCTCCCCCCCCAATCATAACAAGGGCTTTCTTTCAAAAACAAACCAAAAAAAATTATACGTAAAAAATATTAACGACACTACAAATCATGGTCAGTCTTACATAATAAAACAAACCTATTTATCTGGAAAACCTCTGTACCTCAAATAAGAGTGGCCATAATAAAAATTTATAGGCAATTTGTGGAGTGAAATACAGCCTCCTTACTTGAGTCTTTGTTTGGATAATGAAAGTTTTCCCTGGCAAATACAAAGACAACGTACGCGTGGGCAGACCGAGGAAATTACAGAAAACCTTTATGCTTTTAGGGGACCGAGGGGTAAGCAGGTGTCTTGATGTCCACTACAATTTACCACGGATATTATTCTTCTTTAGTGCTGGAAGAGACAATTATATGTCGTTTATTCATTATGCAATGAGTCGACCTCTTTCGATCTTTTTGTTGTTTATTATGAATAAAGCTTAGTTTTTTATCAAATCTTTTCGTATTTTATCAATTTTGATTGTGTCTAACAGAGTTATTATTAAACGTGTTGTTCTTAGAGATCGTGATGACTTACTCATTCATAAGCTTTTAAGTTTAAATATAATCACAAACTTTTGTATCATAAAGTTATCATTCATTCTGAGTTAACAGAAATAAGAACAGCTGTCCATTACGTAATTGTAAGCAAGCGAGGCAAGCAATGATATTTTGGTGGGCATGACGAACCATAGTCGAGATACTGATAAAAATTACTACTAATCAAATTATCATAATAATCGTCACGCATTACTTTCAACTAACTATGGTTTGTTAATAATTCAGCCTAATTACAAGACAAAGGAGTTCTTGTAATCGTTGATCGTATAGTGGGCTTTCCTAATAAGGTGATTTTTTACAGTAAGCTTAAATTTTTGTACAGGAAGGTCAATTACATCCATAGGAATTTTATTATAAAAACGTACACCAAGACCTTAGAACGAGTTGTGTACTATGTGAGCGATGATAGGTGCCAACAAGTGTGTTAATACTCGTATTATATTAATACAAGAAAATTGATTTTCTTATAGTCATTAATGTTGTGCCTAACAAACATAATGTTTGCAAATATATACTGTGATGCAACAGTTAATATAGATATTAGGTCTTTACCTTTGAAATTGCCGTTTTGTATGCAATAAGTGAAAGTACTTATTTTTTCAAACTTTTTTATTTCTGTTATTCGAAGTAATCACCCATGCAATCGACGCATCTTTGCCAACGCATTGGAAGTTTATTGATGCCCTTCTTGTAAAAATCAGCTGGACGGGAGGCAACAAACTCTTCAAAGGCATTTTGTACTGCCTCTCGGGAATTGAATTTTTTACCCACTAAAAAGCTGTCTGTTGCGCAGTATGGGGTCGCGCGTTGTCGTGAAGGAGCAGTGGGGACGACCGATTGACCAAAGCTGGTTGCAGATGTGCAAGCTTCTCCATCATTCTCTCCAGTTCTTCACAGTACACATCTGCATTAATGCTCATGCCGTTTTGTAAAAAGCTGTTGTGAATCACACTCGCACTAGACCACCAAACAGTGACCATCACCTTTTTAGGGGTCATTTTTGGTTTAGGGCATTGCTTTGGTGCTGAACCAGGGTCTAACCAACTTGCTGAGCGCTTTCGATTGTCGAACAGAATCCATTTTTCGTCGCACGTAACTATTCGTTTCAAAATTCCTTCATTTCTTTGCCTGTTGAGCAGCGAAAGGCAGGTCTCGACGCGTACGTTGCGCTGGCGATCGTTAAGGTCGTAGAGCACCCTTCTATCAAGCTTTTTTACCTTGCCAATTTGTCGCAAATGGATCAATATTGTTTTGATGCTTACATTAAAAGCTGCTGCTAGCTCAGCTGTAGATTGAGTTTCGTCAGCTTCCACAATCGCCTTTAATTCATTATTGTTAACCAAGGTCTCCGGACGACCACGAGCTTCATTTTTCAAGTCAAAATTTCCAGAACGGAACCGGGAAAACCAATAAAGGGTTGTGCGTTCGTTTGTACAGTTCTCTCCGTAAACGTTTTTGATGTTACGTGCCGTTTGTGTCGCGTTGGTGCCACGACGGAATTCATATTCCATAATTACACGAATTTTTAAAGTATCCATTATGACGAAAAATGTTCAAATGTAATGAAAATACAACGCTAATCAAAAAAACAAAAGACTGAGTTTATAAATAGAATGTCATGGTTTTAAAACAAAATTAATTTGAATTTAGAATACAGAGCCATTACAAACTTTTTTTTATTTGAAATGACCAGTACTGAAGAAACGCAATTTCATAGGTAAAGACCTATTATATCCTTAAACGTTTCTCGAAAAGAGACTTTAGCACCTAAATTGTACATTGAGCGAATGTCTCGTTTTTGTAGAATAAAAATCGTTTCACTTATTTGTAGAATAAAAAACTTAGGAGTGCTTTGAACATTTACTTTTGTTGAATAATTTTGCGTTTCATTATATTGTTTTTAAAGGGTCCTGAAAAAAAGTTAACTTACAAATATTGGCCGTATTAATTTTAAGGTACAGTTTTTGTATTTAAACAAGGCAGAAATTTCGACTTTTAAATATACATATAAAAATCATTACTGGCTTTGTGACTTATGAATTAGGACGTCAATTAAGAAGAATCATACCAATCCTTCCTTTTTTATTTATTTATTATTGTTAATCATATCACTTTTCTCACTATTTTTTGATTAGTGAGATTAGTGAGAAAAGTGATATGAGGGCCACCATTTTAATACCGCAATAAATAAAAAAAGTAAGGATTGGTATGATCCTTCTTCATTGACGTCCTGATTTATCAGTCATATTTAGTCAGAAATCAATTTCATTTTTATATAATGAATACTTACACCATTTTTTTTTGTTTGACATTTTATTGTGGAATAATTCTTCTAATATCCGGGTCCTCCGGGACTGAAGAACCAGGTATGTGGAGAGTCCACTAAAAATCACCCTGGCGGCCGATCTCAGGGGAGGACCAGGATCAAATTAATTGAGGTCCCCCCCAGGAACGACACCGCGTCTATAGACTCTATCCTAGTGGCCCAACCGTATTAGGTTTTGCGGTCTGACCGCAGTTTTGCGATCAGGCCGCTCCCCTATCGCTGATCAGTGTATACTTACACCTACAATACAATATATTCTCACAATTTTAAAATAGACCGTAAATAAAAGTGTGTTGAAATAAAATGTACAATCTCCATTGTTCTCTTAATGTAAAAATAATAGAAACGGTTCGCGTTGCAGTATTTTTTTAACAAATTAACCGGAACAGACTAATTCACCCGGGGCCGCTGTCATGTTACACTTTGCGATGCATTTCTACACAAATGTGGTTTATTTATAGGCCATTACATGGTGCAGTTATTTACGTTCATTTAGGAACTATTGTTCCTAAATGAACGTAAATCATTCAACGTAAGTCCTACTTTTTGCTTTAACTTAATTCCTATTTTTACCCGACAACGGCAAAGCCAAAGGAGGGTGATGATTTTGACAGGCTGTTACCTCGTAGCTCTTCGACTACTTATTAGAACTGGACAAATGAGATATCGTTAGGAGTGTCTTGATCGTCCGCTGGTTATAGACGTGTCACTGAATCTAATGTGGCGCTCTCTGGCGGTCATAAATTACTGTGTTAAAAATTTATTTGAGATAAATATGCCGCGTTTGGTATCATTGGAACGAACGTTACTTTTACAAATAATTGTTAGGTCTCTTTCGATACAAGCTATACTTATAGTGCGACCGTAGTCTTGAAAAAATTAAGTTACATTCTCCCAAAATATAAGAGCGGTGAGATTCCACCAACATGGCTTGAGGTAATATGCTAAATGCAGCATTAATCTGGTTACTTTCATTATAAATGATTGACATGAATAACTTATGGCGGATAATCACGACGTTTTAGGTATTTAGCTTGTTAACACTAGATAGAGCTAAATACAGGGTGTCTCAAAAGAAATTTTATATTTGTTTAGCTTACTGCGTGAACGCTGCGTACTTGAGGGGTGCGGGGGTTATGTCAATTGGTAGCTTGGCTCTTGGGGATT
This sequence comes from Spilarctia lutea, assembly GCA_916048165.1. Taxonomy (NCBI): domain Eukaryota; kingdom Metazoa; phylum Arthropoda; class Insecta; order Lepidoptera; family Erebidae; genus Spilarctia; species Spilarctia lutea. Next base: position 3,105,563 of record OU696490.1, read on the forward strand.
CAGTCGCTATGGAGCGTTTCTCGGGAGCAGACCGCGCGTTGTGCGTGCGAGAGTTTTACAAGAACGGTGATTCGACAACTGTCGCGCGTAGAAAATTCTGCAGTATTCGAGGTTTTCGCCACTTAAATGATGCGCCAAGCCTTCCTCTCATTCGACATTGGGTTAAAAAGTTTGAAGAGACTGGATCAACGCTGGATAAATCAAAATCCGGGCGACCTAGGTCATCAAGAACGGTAGAAAACGTGGAGAGTGTTAATCAATCTGTACGTGACGACCCGAGCCTTTCAATTCGGAAGCGCGCGAGTGCTTTAAATGTGCATAGATCATCATTACATCGCATTATGCACAAAGATCTAAAGCTGCACCCCTACAAAATTCAATTGGTTCAAGAATTAAAGCCCCAAGATGTTCAGCCAATCCGAAACGCAAACATCAGAAACCCCTACACTCGCCTAAAGTGACCGTATGGGCTGCCATGTCGGCGCGAGGAATTATCGGCCCTTACTTTTTTGAAGACGAAATGGGGCGTACAGTTACAGTGAATTCAGAGCGTTATGTGGAGATGTTAGACAACTTCTTGGTACCTGAACTGCAAAACTTTCCTGGCTATAACCAAAGAACATGGTTTCAACAGGACGGAGCAACTTCACACACGTCCAATATATCTCTGCCACGTGTTCGTGAAATTTTCTCAGGAAAATTGATCTCCCGGAGAGGTGACATAAATTGGCCTCCACGTAGCCCAGATTTAACCCCTATGGACTTTTTCCTATGGGGTTATCTTAAATCTAAAGTTTACGCCAATAAACCAACTTCACTGGCGCATTTGAAAGAAAATATCCGTCACGAAATGGCAGCCATCCCTCACTCCACCTGTCGAGCAGTCATAAGTAATTTTACTGTTCGATTAAATGAGTGCCAACAACGTGAGGGTTTACATTTAGACGATATTATTTTTAAGAAATGAATTCCCAAAAAGTGTATTTTAACAATAAATAAACATTTTTTCTATATACCGCTTCCTTTTTTTTTAATCAATCCACTAAATATGAAATTTCTTTTGAGACACCTTGTATATTTATATATTTTGCTATTTACTCGTAATAAAATCCCCAATAACTCTTAGGGTCTGGTTATGAACAATTTCTTGTTTATGTTAATGGACCTTCGCACTGTTATCGTACCAACCATAATCTATCCTACGTCTTATTAAAGATATGTATAACGTAGGTACGCAAGTTTTTGGGATGAACACCTCACGAAGGAAGAAAAGTTTAAGAACATGTTGAAACTTATGCATTTTTATCTTATCTCACTAATATGTTTTTCCCAGCGCAGTGACCTATCGAGCCTCATGTAAGCCAAGTATTTAACGTTTTCAGACGGTTGTAAAACTAAATTATCAATTCGTAATTGTACTTATAATTTTTATGTCCTTTGCTAGAAATAAAACATTTCGATTTATTACCAGATAATAGAAGGCCCATATCTTGCAATATATTGTACATGGTATCTGAAGAGTTTTGTAATTTATTTACACTATCCCGGAGAATATTACAGCTACTTGTATACTAAACGAAATCATCAGCATACTGATAAATTTCAACATCTGCTATGTTTAGGCATATTTTATGAGTGACAATAGGTATTAAATATTAGCGGTGAAAGAGGATCGCGTTGTCCGAGTTAACTCCTATTATGTACTTCTATTAACAATCTCCTCTCACTCAAATAAGATCACAGATTTAAGTCAGGTAGCACGTCTGAACCCACTAATTATTATAGACCTATTTCAGTATTACCTACGTACAGTAAAATTTTTGAAAAAAAAATACACTATATCAGTTACAAACCCACTTTAGTGAAAATAATATTCTACACAGGAAACAATTTGGCTTCAGAAGAGGTCGCTCAATAACTAATGCTGGTGTTGAACTATTAGAGACCGTATTTAGTGTTTGGGAAGATAAACTGGATGCATTAGTTGTTTTTTGTGATTTGTCTAAGGCATTTGATTGCGTTTTTCATGAAACATTGGTTAGGAAATTGTTTCACTATGGAATTAGGAATACTGCTTTGGATCTTCTTATTTAGGTAACAGGATCCATAAAGTGGAAGTTAATGGTCATAGGTCCTTGGGATCTCTGGTCACTATGGGGGTTCCGCAGTGCTTGATTCTCGGACCATTTTTGTTTCTCGTTTATATCAATGACCTGCCTAATTTTATAAACGGTACTCACAGGGTATTGTGCTATTTGCGGACGACACTTCACTTTTATTTAAACTGAAGCAACAACAATCTGTTATTGATGACATGAATGACACTCTCTCTAATGTCGTGAACTGATTCAATGTTAATGATTTACTTTTAAACGACGAAAAAACGAAATGTAGTAGATTTTTTACACCCAATGTTAAGCAAGTAAAAACCAATATTCAGATAAATGGAAAGGAGTTGGGCCTTGTGGACATCACCAAGTTTTTGGGTATAACTCTGGGCTCTAAATTGCAGTGGGGCATGCATAATGTCCTATGGTATTTTACTGTGGGGGAATGCTACTGACATTCAAAGTATCTTCGTGTTGCAGAAGAGGGCTATTCGAACAATTTATGATCTTGTTTATAGGCAGTCACTGAGGGATTCATTTAAAGGAATTTGTATCATGACAGTTGCATCTCAATTCATCTATGAAAATTTAGTTTATTTTAAAAATAATATTACTTTATGTCCAAAGTTTAGCGACGTTCATGATATCAACACTCATATCAACCACTAGATTCCAAAGAGTAAGCAAGTCTTTCCGATATCAGAGTGTGCGATTCTACAGTAAAATTCCAAGTTAATATCAAGAATTAAGTATTACCAAATATAAAACCTTAATATAACAAAAACTACAACTGCAACGGCACCTACATTTATTTCTTCCAAAATATTGGTGTATGCGTTGTCAATGTCTAGAAAACATAGAAAACAAGCAGAGTAGAAAAGTTGTTTAAAAATCTTATTTGTATATTACATTTTAATTTCAACAAATAATCTAGTGTTGATTGTGCACGCCTAAAGCCAGTTGTTTTAGGTGACAAATATTTATTCTTTTCAACATACCATTCTAAACGTTTTGATAGCATCGTATTGAAATGATACAGGCATAGGAGTATGCTAGGGCTGAGAATCAGGCATTAGTGACTGTGAATCACAACATAAATCTGCCTGGTGGCCATACATCATGCAAGTTATCATAACGCTTAGCTTTACACCCGAAGAAATTAACATATACTTGACGAAGGAACTCGGGGCCGCTGGATGGCATATTAGGAACAGACTAAACGACTTTGTAATGATAGGACTTCAGTCTATTATCGTCCACTGTTTAACAAAGATCTTTTCCAAATAGTTAAATAATACTCTTTTGTTGAATTAACTAATTTTGCCAGGGATATGAAGACATTTAATTTGCATTTTTTTTTAAATTGTATTTTGTAACTTTGTTAAATGCTATAAAATAGCTTTACAAAAAGCTCATATTTTAAAACCTTAATTGAAGAGGTTTTAACAGATAGATGCCAAAATCTATCATATAACTATACATGTATTTATATAATTTACTGGAAGTTAAAATAATGTTCGTATATATGAACCAAATAAACACAAGTCAACAATTACTACAAGTATACCATTACGTACGTTTACCAGTACCATTACGTTAAAACTTTTACCTTTCCTACGAAACACACCTCAGGGGCTTCGAAATTCGTCTAAATCTATTCATTTACAACTCGAGGTTCCTAATATTTCTTAACCACCAATCAACTCTTCATTATTATTCCACATATATAATGTATTCTAAGGCAAAAACTTTGTGCCCTTCCACGTCTCAAAGTACAAACAGTAATTAAGTATCATAACAAGATTATAAGTCGCCCGTGATGACCATAGGGTGTTAGGAAATGAGTTTAGTTGGTAACGGCCTAAGTTATGACACCTGTGCTGGGAAAGTTTTGATTGAACACCCCAGATCTTAAGAGAATAATTTGGTAAACGCGTGTCTGGAAATAGAATATTATGATCTATATATTATAACCAATGTTTTTGAACGGTTAATGTACTCACTTCTGAAGACTACTTCTAAATTTCGGAACATCTTTCACTCAAAGCCTTCTGCATTAAATCTAAGTATAGATTTTACTAAGAGTTTCAGATAAAATAATGCAATATGATGTAGACCAGAAAAAATCTATTGAAATCCTGTTTCTGTGAAAATTGTTACGAAGAAAGAATATTCCAAAAAATACATTCGACAAAGGTAAGAACTTTATAATATAAACCTGTAAACATTGTCTGTCAGGTCTGATTATCTAACCTGACACGGATAAACAGCCAAGGAAATATACCGAACACCTGTCATTAAAATTATTTTTGTTTCATGACTGACTCTCTTGATGCCTTTTTTTATTTGACATGCATGTTTAAATACGTATCTCAATTAACATGAAACACAAGACCCACAATGCTAAACTAATTTACAATTTACATTATAATCTATGCAAAATTCGCAAACTTTAGAACATTATTATAAAATAACATTAACATATTTTTTGTTAATTGAATTGTAAAATAAAGGGTCGCCGCATTCCCCCCGGCTTGTATCGATTGCGTCTGTATTAAACAGACCAGAAAATGACATTCCCGTATGTAACCATTACAAGTTTTTAACGAGATCTGTGTTCAATTATTGCGAGTAACATTGCAATAAGAACTTGGAAAGCGAGTTCAAATTTGTTTGCAGTGTTATTAATATTAATGATCGATCGATACTCCTGAATACTTACGTGTTTTTACCGTAATTGGAATGTATCTGATCCAAAGTACTCAATAGACATTGAAGTATTAAATAAGAAAAGTATTCATTAGTAGTCAGACATTTAAAGGTATGTACGTGTGTAAATAAGAGAAAGTAGGGCAGTTGGATTGGTCATGAACACACTAAAAACTAAAGCTATGACAAAACTCAACGGAAAGTAGTACGATGGGGAAAAGAGTATCCGATAGAATAAGAACTGAAACAATAAAGAAACACACGAAAACACAAGATGTTACCAGAACAATAAAAATTATAATGTAGATGGGCTGGACACACTATTAGAGGAAAGGAAAAATAGTCTAAATTAATAAGTAACTGGTTCACAAGTGACAAGAAGAGAACAAGAGGGAGACCACTTAGAAGATGGATAGACGACATTAAAGCCGTAGCAGGATGCATGTGGACGAGAACTGCTAGTAATAGAGAGGAATGGAAGAAATTGGAGGAAGCCTTTGCCAATAAGTGGCATACAGACAGGGTTGTCGTTGCACAATAGCTTAGAACTTCAAATATAAATATTAAAATAGCTTAATTAATAGATAGATAATTTAAGTTAAATATATACTGTCTGAAATAAAGGCTATTCTTATTGTTATATTATTATTATTATGCCCAATTCTTGCGGAATTCCAAACTTTGCGGATGAAAGTGAATACCGTAGCACGGGATTTTAACAACAATAAAATAACGGCATAAAAAAAACTAGACACATAACTTATCTGCAGCTGCAACATCAGCTGAGCATCTTCCGGCGAGCTCTAAAAAGCTGTAATTTTATTTTTATTTTATTAATATCGCAAACAAGGAATGACATCATAATCCTTACAAAATGTTGGCACTAGCATAGTACTAGCATTTTGGTACTCAGTATTAATGAAGATATTCATGGGTTAACGAACTTAAAACTGCAATCACAATAAAACCCAGAAAGATAAGTTAAAAATTATCTCTCAAGAGATGATACTGGTATTTCTTCTATCGTTTCTTCTTCCATATGTCTATAATGGTATTTCGTCGATTTCTTTTTGAGCCACACGTACATATACGAATATAGTTAAATACCTCTGTTTAGTTCCTACACATATGTTTTTATAATCTGTATCATATGATTACCATCTTTTTACAGTAAAAAAACGTCTTATGCGAGTTTTGTAGTCTCCAAATACGCTGGGCATTCATAGAAACTATATTTTGTAAATTACATTGTCGGTGAAATATTTGCATTTTAAAATTATAAATAATATTTTTTGTTTTATTTTCTGTGACATATAAGTAGTTACATAAACCTTTTTTATTGTACAGTGTGGGGGACGAGTGTCATGTCTCTCCAACGAAAAGGGAGGATCCTCCGACCAGGCGAGGTGATAATGCCTTGCGAGACGCGACCCAACGGTTGATGTTTGTATTTATGCTAATCGGCCCGAGAACTTCTATTCCGTGATGCAGGAATTGTAGTTTCTTTGCATTGTACATTACTCCTTGCCTGTAAGAGATTGCCTCCGGGCGATAAGGCCGCCAATTGTACTTCCCTAGATTAAGCTTTCGTTGTTAAGTTAATTTTGTTACTTATCTGGTGTGCAATAAAGAGATTTATTATTATTATTATTCTCTTTATTTAATTATATATACATATTAATTACATTTTTAAATACATAAAAAAGATAAACAATAACATAATATATATTTAAAAATATAAAAAATAGTAGACCACCGACTTCGGGTACAGGGACCAAGAAACCGGTGGTTAGGGCTCCAAAGACAGGAACCTCCTCACTATGCGTGCCGTGTCAAGAAGGACTGCCTTCTGTATCAGACCCTTGATCCAGCCTTCTAACGTGAGCCTCTTAAGGTGTTGGTCGAGGCTCTTGGCTATCAATCCGTGAGCAGATACGACTATCGGAACAATTATTACCGAATCCACATTCCACATATCGACAATCTCGTGAGATAGATCCAAATATTTTATTTGTTTTTCTTTTTCGACTTTCACGAGATTCTCGTCATGAGGAACGGCGATATCGATAATAATTGCGCGGCGCTCTAATCGATCTATCACCACAATATCAGGCTTATTGGCAACAATAGTCCTGTCTGTAATAATAGATCGATCCCAATATAATGTAGCACGACCATTCTCGAGAACTGGGTCGGGCACATACCTGTAGTATGGCACCTCTGAGTTCACAAGATGGTATTTAAGGGCAAGTTGCTGATGTACGATCCTAGCTACTTGGTTGTGCCTGTGCAAATACAAATTACAAATACAAATAATTATTATTATTATTATTATTATTATTACTCCGTCTTTCAGTGTACGACTGGTAGATGGCGCAGTAGGGTATTTTGCACTAGTTGCGCTGTATGTAGAAGTCATTACAAATATAATCTGAATGTACTTTGAGTTGCGATGCATTTACTATCCTGATAAAGGTAGCAATTTAAGCATTACTTTTCACAGATTATAATTTTATGTTACCATTTCTAGCCCGATAATGTAGGGTCATTATAACATACCCAAACCCAGCGCACAAAGAAGTATAAGAAAACAAAAGAACGCGTTCCAAGTGTAATCCCCGCGGTATACTCAGAATTTAGTGTGTGCTATTAGGCAGGCCCTCTTATGATCGGAATACCTGGTAATAGTCGCAGGAAACCGTTTGATGTAGGAAGCAAATAACTAGTCTTTGGACGAAATGGAAAAACGAATAGACTAATTTTGTTTTTAACTAAATATAAATCCTTTAAATTTGCAATTCGGATATTTGTTATTGCCGAAAAAGGGAAGATTTAGAGCTCTTTTTGGTTTTAAAGATTATATTTCGATTTGGTCCCATTTAAATTCAAGGAAAACGTGGTATCCGTAAAAGATAAGATGACTGTTAATTATTGAGTATAAACATATCAATAACACATGGTGCATGCGTTAAAATCGATTATTTTTTTACGACTTTAACTTAATTAATATTAATATTAAATAAGAAATTCTTTAATAAATTTAAGGTTTTATATAAATTTGATATCGATAGCAAAGGATATTGCTTTGGATAAATTTTGTATCTTTTGTACAGATAAGATCTTAACATAGGCATTATCCAAAACTAATCTTCATAACATTCAAGCAAATTACATTCTCTAAATAGTTCACGAAAACCAGGTACCCTAAAGACATTGCTTGTTCCCAGGCTTGTTTTTCGAAGAAAAAAGGCAAAGGAAATCCTTTTAACGCCTTATAAAATAGATTAGGTAAGCAGAATCGTCTATACGTCGTTATGTCTATGGTTTTTCGATACCCATAAAATAAAAACGTTTCTCTTCACGCCACTGTCAGCCGTGGGTGTATCCTTTGTATGTTGTTCAAGAAATGCATAGTAATAGCTTTATTAAAAATGTTTTAACGTTGTAAGTATTTATTTTATATTCAGAGCTCATTTTTAGGATTCCGTACCTCAAAAGAAGAAAACGGAAACCTTATAGATCACTTTGTTGTCCGTCTGTCTGTCTGTCATGACCCTTTTTCTCAGGAATGCGTAGAGGAACAGCATACCTAAGTATTCGATATAAATTTCTGCTTAATAAAGCAGAAATTTATATCGAATACTTAGGTATGCTGTTCCTTAGAGCTGTGAAAAAACTAAAGTTCTGAACCAATGCAATCAAAGGATAAAGCCATTTATGCTTCAAATTTTCGACACTCGCAAGGGAATCAAAACGTACAGAGTACTTCCCATGAACTCAGAATCTGGAAATTCGGTACAAAGCAACGTCTTATAGCACAGATAAAGAAAAAATCGCGAAAGGCATAAATTTTTAGTAACATCATATAATTTACCTACAGGTTTGTACGGAACCCTAGGTGCGCGAGTCCGATTCGCACTTGGCCATTTCTTTTTCATTAAGTGTTTGTAAATAGGCACTTACTATCTGTATGTATTTCATTTTCTTTTCTTTTTAATTGCTATCGTGTATTTAATCAGGTTTAGAGACGGTTTGTAGATGCAAATAGTTGAGTAACTGTATAAGAATAAGAATATTCTTTGTTATTTAAATTTGACAGGATAGCTGATGGGGTCTCGTTCGAAGAGCTCTCGTGTAACGAAAACGTACTGGAAGTCGAAACGTAGATATACCTCGCAAGTTGGTCCGAGGTCTTAATGTAGGTAGCTGGAAGCCGTTGTATGTGAGCGGCAAGTTACCAATACTTTTGGAGGACCTTACGGGGAGGCACATGTTCAGCAGAGGAAGTCTTTCGGCTGAGATGCTGACAATAATGACTATGACTAGTATTTGCTTTGCAACTATTTAGACCAGTGTAGAAGCCTTTAAAAATAATGAAAAGTGAAATAAAATTATAATAGAATGAAACCCATTAGAAAAGGAGGAAAATATTATAAAAATGAAAGGAAAAATAATTTACGGGCGATCTGAGGTTGGGAAGGGGATGGGGGTGAGTTTTTAAGGGTAAAAAACGGTTTTTCTCTATTTCCGGCAAAAATAAAAGTCCTATCGAAAAAAGTCAAATGGAAAAGTTGTAGATAATAAAAAGATCTAAAACTTTTTTATTTACACTTTTTTCACATAACCTCAAAATTTATGTGAAAAATTCAAAAAACCAAGTTTTTGGTTTTTTATTTGTATCTTTTACAAAAATTTTTTTTTCTTAACGAAATTTTGTTAAAACTTACCTTTTTATGTCCCAAATACGCTGTAATTTATTTGATTAAAAATATTTATTTTTTCACCTTATTTTGAATTAATATCGGAAAAACACCCTAATTTTCAATCGAAAATTCACCCGTCAAAATATCAGCTTTTTTCAAAAAGTTGGTATGGTTTCTGTTCGTTGAAATCTCTACTTTCCGATGACGAAAAAAAAAAAATATGTTACTATGGTAAATCTTCTCAGCAAACGCAAAAATTTAAAAAAATCTTGAATTCGAAAAATTTTTTTTAATTATTATAAATAATTTTGAGGTATTTATTAAAATTTAGACTTTAATTACTCGAAAAACGTTAGATTACATGTGACGTTGATAACAAAGAAAATTGGCAAAAAAATGATACGGTAGAAGAGATAATGAATAAATATTTTCGCTATGTTGAAAAACATTACGCAGTAAGCAGCTATATTGTCTTTGATGGGTATCCCGAAATTAAAAAATCAGTTAGTGTCACAACAGTACCAGCAGCTACATCAACTAAAAAAGGAGAACGTAGTCGTAGAAAAACCTCAGACAATATTCCAGAGTTCGATTATCAAAATCATACAAAAATACCTTTTTTGCAAGAAAATTTTTTATCTAACGAGAAAAATAAGGATAAAATAATAAAAACTTTGATGAAAAGATTACAGTCACGAGGATTTTCCTGTAACCAAGTAGAAGAAGATGCTGATGCTGACATAATTGAAACCGCGATAAAAGTTGCAATAAGTACTAATAAAACTGTAATTGTTGTGGGCCAAGATATTGATCTGTTGGTCCTTTTAAATCAGTTAAATTCATATAATCATGACATTTATTTTCTCAAACCAGGTTCTGGAAATGTAAAAGACCTATTTTTCACGTCTAATAGTTTCAAACATGAATCCTTAAGAAACATTGTTGCATTTCTGCATTGTTTTTCTGGTTGCGATACAACATCTGAATCGAAAAGGAAAGAAAAGTATCGTCAATTCATTATTAGACGCTAAAAATTTGTCAAATTTGGCCAATGTTTTTTATAAGAAAGATGCAAGTAACGAAGAAATAAAAAAAAAATGGGTTACAACTAATCAAATCTATTTATAAATGTAAAAATGAAAAAATTACACTGAATCAATTAAGGTTTAAAAAATATCAATTGGCAAAAATTAAATCATCTTTCGTTTTGGCAAACCTCCCACCCACAGAAGGAGCAGCAGAACAACATTGTTACAGGGCATATTATCAGCTTCAAACTTGGTTGGGTAACGAACTAACAGCAACAGATTGGGGCTGGAAGCAATTTCAACGTGGAATTATGCCCAAATTTACACAAAAAGAATTAATTCCGGAAATATTGCTCAAAACAATTTGCTGCAGCTGTGAAACTGGATGTAACAGTTTAAAATGTGGTTGCCGAAAACATGGTTTAAAATGCACAAATTTGTGTTCAAACTGTCATGGTTCTGAAAATTGCTCCAATATTGAAAAAGAAACCTATGAGGAAGTTAATGATTCAGAAGATATTGTGGATGAAGAACCAACGCAGTCTGGAAATAATGTTGGAGAGGAAGAAGGTGATAATCATGAAGATTTCGAAGATCTACTAGAATCGGAGATGTTTGACGAATCTAACGATGAAGAAATGCCATCAAAAAGACAAAAACTTATGGATAAGTGATTAGAATTGAAGATAAGGTATTTATGAATGATGAGATTAATGTGTTTAAAAATATTGTAATGAATAACGTAATGAGAATAAAGCATCTACATTTAATAGTACGATTTACATTTATATTTATCTATAATGAGATTTTCTATGACATAAATGTAATTAGAATTAAATAAATCAACAACAACGTCACATGTAATCTAACGTTTTTCGAGTAATTAAAGTCTAAATTTTAATAAATACCTCAAAATTATTTATAATAATTAAAAAAAAATTTTCGAATTCAAGATTTTTTTTAATTTTTGCGTTTTCTGAGAAGATTTACCATAGTAACATTTTTTTTTTTCACCATCGGAAAGTAGAGACTTCAACGAACAGAAACCATACCAACTTTTTGAAAAAAGCTAATATTTTGACGGGTGAAATTTCGATTGAAAATTAGGGTGTTTTTTCGATATTAATTCAAAATAAGGTGAAAAAATAAATATTTTTAATCAAATAAATTACAGCGTATTTGGGACATAAAAAGGTAAGTTTTCACAAAATTTCGTTAAAAAAAAAAAATTTTTGTAAAAGATACAAATAAAAAACCAAAAACTTGGTTTTTTGAAATTTTCACATAAATTTTGAGGTTATGTGAAAAAAGTGTAAATACAAAAGTTTTAGATCTTTTTATTATCTACAACTTTTCCATTGGACTTTTTTCGATAGGACTTTTATTTTTGCCGGAAATAGAGAAAAACCGTTTTTTACCCTTAAAAACTCACCCCCATCCCCTTCCCAACCTCAGATCGCCCGTAAATTATTTTTCCTTTCATGTTTATCATATTTCCCTCCTTTTCTAATGGGTTTCATCCTATTATGATTTTTTTTGGTTTTAAAAATTATCGACCCTGGACTAATTGTGGACTATTCATTTCTTATAGGTGAGTTTGTAAATTAATGTTTATGGTTGATCACAACCTTTACTTGAGTAATATATGACTTGATTTGAATAAAAAGGAATAATACGTACCATTCAATAAACGACTTTTAAGAAATAAAACAATATTTGTTTTGGCCATAATCAAATTACTTTATCTACTGTTACAAAAGGATGAAAGTGCATTTCCGTGAAATAGATTCAATCATGGGAAAGCTTTTTTTATCAAAATCATCCCATCTCATTTCGTTTTGTCCCTTTCTTTAGATGCATTGTGCAAGGAAAAACGAAAATTCAATAAATTATTGGATTATATATCTTACTGTTGTAAAATTTTATCACAGTCTTTTTTATTTCTAGTTAGGTATATAAAATAATATAGTCATCCGCTAAATTAATTGCATTAATAAAATTAACTAGTCGTCTGTTAATCATATACTGGTCTATAGGCAACATGTAAAATAAATAGATTTTGGTCTGTATTTATATTTTTATATATTATATTATTTACTTACTTATAAAGTGACGGCCGAATCAAACATTTGATGTTTCCTTAAAATTAACATTATATCGTTTATATTAGAACAGTGGTCATTAAGGCGCAATATTACTTGTGGTAGATTTGGACCAGATCTTTAACGCTAGCAATGTACTTGAGTATCTTAGGATGCAGATAAATATAGCGACAAGCATAATCAGTTGAACCTTGTTAAACCACAAATATAACATAAAAAGGTTAAAAACTTTATCCCGACCACGTAGAAACTTTTGATAAAATTGGGCTACGTCGCCGGAGTCATTATTAAAAATCTGATACTATACTACATAGACTGAGAAAACTATTAGCCTTCCTGTTGGTTTCATTGTAGTTGTATAATAAAAAGCAGATAATCATCAGAACTATTTTTACTTCTGATGGCACTCGGTGGAACTGTCTTTTTTACTATTTACCTACTGTTTCTTCTCTGCACAGTGGAGACCCTTAAAAGAGATAGCTCGGTAATGTATCAAGTGAACCGAGCCCACCGGTGGGTGCCTAATGACGTGTGAATTGTAATCAATCGCCTCGGGTTCGACGCCGGGTCGACATTGTTAATCTCAAAGTTCGTTTAAGATACTCTTTTGTGCTTTATTGATGGTTTCTCGAGCAAAGGTTTTCATCGGTTTTTTGGCACTTTCGAATAAAGACGTCAGCTTTGATGTTTCTGTTGGCCAACACCAATTGGTAATACGAAAAGGCATATCATGGTCTGATATAGAGTGCTTTAACTATTGATGTCAAATCAAATAGATTGAAGTTACATCTGAAATTAATTGAGTTTTTAATATTATAATATCCTTAAAAACTTCCATTGTCAAAAACGTTTCCAAAGGTTTTAGAAGCTTGTCATGAAAGGACTCAATGTTATGGTGATAAAAGCATTCATGAGCGAGACACTGAAGAGGCGACTCTCTAACTTTTAAAACGGCTATCAATTCTTCCGGAACTCTACACAAACGCTTCTAAAGGTAAGCTAACGCCTGCAAATAAGCCAATCGTTTGGTTTCGTTTGCCCAGTGTTGGGAATCGTATTCAAGTATTGCCTTGGTATTAAGGTGGCAATCACTGGTTTGGCAGTTTGATATTTATTGACACTATCTAGTGCGACGTCTATACGCCGTCGCCTTATTCGTCCGAATAAATCAGAGGAGTGGTTATAATTGATAATAAAGATTGCCTTAGATATTACAGTTAATTAGCTACAAATAATCTATATAATTTCGAATTAAGTTATAGTATTTGTATGGCAACTAATTTATCAGGATAAAAATATTTGATACATTTTGGGGAAAATTCCTAGGATTCAAAAGTTTGGGCAACTGTTAGATCATTTTGCATCTAGTGTTTTTGAATGGTTCAAACTCTGGAGTTATAGCCAACTATCCAAGAGTAAAGTTATTTAATCTAATGGAGCAATTTGTTGAACATAAAGTAGTTTGGTCCTTTTCGTTCCTGTTTATTCTCATCATGGTTGACGAGGGTCTATAGAGAAAAGTGCAAAATATTAAAAAAGTAAAGTGAAATAATAATCTTATGTGATTTAGTGTAAACTCCTTAAACTATATTGTGCAGTTATAGTATCTATACTAATATTATTAGGCTGAAGAGTTTGTTTGTTTGTTTGTTTGAACGCGCTAATCTCAGGAACCGCTGGTCCGATTTGAAAAATTATTTCAGTGTTGGATAGTCCATTTATCGAGGAAGGCTATAGGCTATATATCATCACAATAAGACCAATAGGAGCGGAGCCCTAATGAAGAATGTTTAAAAAGCAGGGGAAAATTATTACGCTACGGACAATAGCAGACGTAAATGAGGTTACGAGGGTCAGCTAGTCTTACATATAATATTTAAAAAAAAATATATAATATAAAGATCGCCTACCTCACGTAGGTGTTCTTTCTGGCGGTCTATAGCAGCAAGCTAAGCCTAGTCAGTCTCAACCAAATCTCTTTCTAAAATTGCTAAAGCCCTTACACTTTTCTAGTATGTACGTTGTTTTAACCACGTGACTTTACTTTCGCTGTTAATAAACTTACATGAAAATTATTTCTATAATATCATTTGATTGTCCTTAAGATACACAAAAGGACCAATTTGTAATATATTATAGATCCAATTTACCACTTATGGAGAAAAGTGATGAAATGAAAAAGCAGCTGCTATAACTTTTCGTTCTTTGTAGTTTGTTTATGAATGAATCTACTAAATAAATGTATTTAGAATTAAAATTTAATACAACTTATTTGCCGTATTTTACCGAATAAAGCTAAGACAATTCATACATATAGATTTTATAGAAACCTTCTCAAGTCACACGGATTTTAAAGATTAGCACAAACAGCCCCTCCTCATTCGATAAACAGGGTATATCTTTATATAAATAATAATGGAGCAGTTCTTTGAATATTTAGTACTACTCGGTCTAAACCTGAATATTTGAGAAGATCCCTATAAGCCAAGGTATGAAATATATTGCATAAATTGTCCCTTATAATTCTTATACATTTTGTTTTATGTGAACTCACTTTTGTCTTTACCGCATATAAGACGTTTCGTAGATACAAAACAAGTATAACTAAAATTAATAAATTGTAAAAGAATGCACTTACATTTCAATAATAATATGGTTTTTCTTCACCAGCCATTATCGTTAAGATTCACAAACCAAGTATAACTGATGAATCTATTTAAACCTATATTATAATTACTGTGGGAGAGCCACGCTTCGACATGAATGGCTTGGCCGAAGTGATACCACGGCCTCCCAGAAAAACGGTGTGAAATAGCGCTTACGCTGTGTTTTACAGTGAGTGAGGTATTTTAAAGTTAATGAACGAGTAAAAAGAAGCATTAGATAACATTTGATATATTAAATAGAGGAGAATCCATCGGAAACCATTAATTCTTTTCTATCATAGCGAAAGCTAATGACGCGTTCAAGTTCTAAACTTCAACCAAGCATTAAAATGTGTCACAAGTTACAAGCGCGGCAATTATTCTAGCTCTTCATTATTTTTAAGCACATAAATACAATATTTTGTGTTTTTATATTTATGGATAATATTGATATATCATTTTAATCAACCTTTATAGTTTATTGCTGGATTTCAATCTTGTTAGAAGGAAATTTAATGACATTTACGAAGTGTACATTAAAAAATCATTGGAAGACCAAATGAATTTTAGAAATGACAAGTGACCATTTGACCAACAATGAATGTGTTCACAAACAATATATATACATTGAGTCTCCTAAGTTAAGTTGTCTTAGGGCGGTGATTTGAGCTCTCTTGTCTGAATAAAATCATCGAGAAAATATCTTGAAACCAATCTGGTGGCCGTGACCGACGTGAAGTGTCGATTTCATGCCGTTAGAAAAAATAATCAGTATTAATTATTATTTTATCATATTTAAGAATATCCAATTTACCGTTTGCCACATAAGACTTAAGTCGATTAAGATTCGCAGTTACTTTAACCAGCCTTAACAAAGTTTTAAACAAAATTGTGAAACTTTAAACTTGTTCTCAATCGTCTCAGTCTTCAGTGTGACTTAAATTTGTTTAATTAAATAATCATTAATGTAATTATTAACTTGTAGGCTTATTGGTGTTAAATGTTCATGAAATATAATTACTTTTTAATTTGGTAGAATCAGCATAAAACATTTTGAGAACAGTAACGTAAAAATAGCTTAACACAGATTTTTTGTGAGGTCGTGCTATTTTCACGGTCGAGACTGGCTCCGGTCTTCTATGCTCATTAGGGGAGAAGAATATGAAGTGCGGGAATCGGCCAATCACAAAAATAATTTTATTTTTATTCGATAATAATTCAAAACTTAAAATATATTGTAATATTTCAAAGTGACTGAGATCGTCTGTGATCGCATCGCATACGTAAATAAATAAATAAAAATTTATTCCAGTTGCCAATAACTAATGTTGACAATCGACATGTAAGCCGAGCATGACGCAATGACGTCAAACGTGCCGGTCAAGACGCTCGCCAGATTACAGTATTGACGCAGCCGCATTCATCTATACTGTGTACATTGTGCAATAGATTGCAAATATAATAACAATTAAACACTCTCTTCATCGTCACTCGATTTAGATAACTTATGCAAGTTTTTCTATTGCATGCCCTAAATATATGTCATCAATTAAAAAAAAATATGGTGTTCAGTGGTAAATATGCAAAATAAAGATTGAATTCCTGAATAATTGTGTTTTAAACGTTACTACTAATAGAAGTTCAGAATTAAAGAGATTAAGCGTGTATCAATGCAAACTTACGAATTTTAAACATGAATAAACGCACTTTATTTTGATATAAAGTAAAAATATGTAGATTGAATTTCTAAACATTATGCTTTAGGTATTAATATAATTGAAATTGTAAAAAATCTTTAAAGTTATTTAATAATATCTAATATATAAAATTCGCAGTGTTTGTTACCAAATTCCTCCGAAACAGCTGGACCGATTATTATAAAATTTTGTATGCATATCGGGTAGGTCTAAGAATCGGCCAACATCTATTTTTTATACTGTTTAATCATAAGGGTGACCCACCCCTAATTTATTTTTATGGCAAAACAATGTTTGTCGGGCCAGCTAGTTTAGCTCTAAAATCTTTTGTAGTGCTCTGCCTACGTTTTGTAACATGGGCATACGTTTTATTTAAATAGAATTTAAACTCACAAAGTTGTTTAAATTCAAAAGTATTTCTAAATGCAACGTCACAGGAAAAAGATTTGTGAATAGAGATAAATTCTCTTTCCGACTTCATTTCGTATTCGTTGCACTCTAGTGAAACCAACAACGCGTTAAAAGTAAAACACATTAACTGCCAATTCTGTTTAGATGTAAGATCCGTCGCGTTAAGCTTTCTAATTTAAGTTGGTGTTCGTTGGGAAAACAGATTCTACTGTTCAAGAACTTGAGATGTCGAATATTGTATTTAAGTACAAGTGATAAGAAAAAGCGTTTTTAGTACTCATTTGTGTTAAAATATTTTAAGGAATATAAGAAAAAGTAACAATCATCATCACAAACATAAACATCAACAACCTTTAATAATATATTGCTGGACGTTCTTTTCTTAAAAATGGGATTTTAGCGGGCTATACCTACCACGTAAGCCAGACCAATATGGACATGCACGGGATTAATACGGGTGGTGGCTTTATATTCCTAATCCGTCACTATACAGACGAAATAAACTGTTTTTAACCGACTTCAAAAAAGAAGGAGGTTCTCAATTCGTCTATATTTCTTTTTTTTATGTTTGTTACCTCATAACTTTCGACTGGGTGAACCGATTTTGATGATTATTTTTTATTTGAAAGCTGGTGCTTCCCGTGTGGTCCCATTTCAATTTGGTCCAGTTATTGAAGTCCGTTGTTTTTGTGGTTAATATTTGTTATTATTCAAACATAAAATCAAGATATATGTTAAAATATTAGTTAGACTTATAAAAGTGTTGTCAACAAACAGATATAAATTATTTTTTTCTGAAATTGCATATTAAAGCTTAATTATTCACACACACTTCACAAATTTATGACATATAATGTAATTTTTGACTTCCGCTATCATTTGCAGTTTCAACCACATCCCGAGAGTTCCCTCTTTGACTCAAAACTCACTTATTTTAACTTAACTTCGACTTTACTTTTAGAATCCTTCACTTTTGACTAAGTTCATTCTTTAATGAAGAGGTTGGATGTGCCGCTTGTATATTTTGTTGATTTTTATGTTAATGAAATGAACATTTAAAGTCCCTGATGTGTAAATAACATTTATTTCATTGAATTAATAAATGAGAAAATATTTTAAGATTTAAGTTTTTATTAAATACTACAATATTACGTTTTCCTTAATATTTTTTTCAGATTGTTCTACGGAGATCGCTACAGGCTTCTGAGTAGAGTCGTACTGCGGGAGATACTAACCAAATTATTGACCTATATGGGCCCCCAAAGAGGACCACAGATCTCATAACGCCCAAATATAGAAGTGGCCAACTTTTTCCTGTGTTCCCCCGAGATTTGGCAGCAGACGATGCAACGCACATACCATCCCTCGCACTAGGGGGACTAAACGCCTGAAATGTTATTTAAAGCTCCGCCGACTGTCCAGGATGAGGCTTAGTTACTATATGTACTGGACCTGGACTTTAGCGCCAGTTACCCGAAGGCATGAGCTGGGTTCCTGGTGCTTATGTAGGCCATGGAA
The DNA here is from genome assembly GCA_916048165.1 of Spilarctia lutea. Lineage (NCBI taxonomy): Eukaryota > Metazoa > Arthropoda > Insecta > Lepidoptera > Erebidae > Spilarctia > Spilarctia lutea. The sequence continues at coordinate 3,124,484 of OU696490.1, forward strand.
CCACATCGCCTCGGTTTTCTGAGGCGCTATCCTAAAACCCAGCTCACACATCTTTTTTGTTACACAATCAATACCTCAGTGACAAGTATATAAAAATATCAGTTTGCACAAAGAAAGTAAAACAAACAAAACCTATAAAAAATATAATTTATAATTGCGAACATTATGAGCGCTACGGTACAACTTCGGTTTGATGTACCAGGACAGAAGAATGTTCATGATAAAACGTTAATAAAACGATTTTCCTGGTCTGAGTGCTCTAATGCCAGTGTTTGTAACCCACCGAGTATCTACATACCAACAAATAACAGACTGCGGACGCTGGAAGTAATACCCGCGTTTGAAAGATTTAAGCAGAGGCTTTTGAATTATTTTCTTAAACACAATGACATCCTAGTAAGGCAACAGTGAATGTGTAAATAAACCAGCAAAAGTGCGAAGTAACCAGTACGTTGAACTAACTCTACTTTATTATTGAAAACCAGCTCATTTGGGAATAATATCGGAAGTTTGAAACGGTGAAGGCTTTCCTTGTGTCTTAGATCATGATCAGGGTTCTCCCTAGAGTCTAATATTTATGAACGAGCTCTTATATTTTGTATAAAACAATTACGACAATGGTATTTTGCACTATTATATACAATAAAGATTTTAGCTTCTTTCTTGCATCTCTTATATGACTTAATAAATATATTACAAAAAAAAAGGAAAAAACGAGGAAAACATTGGGCGCTACTTTTTCTTATCTGATGATGTAAAGAAACTCAATGCTTCAAATCGGGGTTTGCGACTATATCTTCTACTTCCGCTCGTTTTATAGCTACAGGTGACCGTAAAATACAAAATATATGTTCCAATAAACTTAGCCGTAAACTTGTAAATTTTCTCAAATAAACTTTTTCTGCTGCACGAAGCTGAGAATAATATTGCAATGCTAACTTATCTTTGTTTGCATTGTAAGGGCTACAGCGCATTCCTCGGTCTAATGTATGTGGTAATTGTAAGTTATTTGTTTTTTTTATGATCGAGAAATATAGCTATGATAAAACTTATTTCATTTGAGTGCAACCTGATAAAATTCAGGCTTTAATACAGAAATTTATAAATTCATGGACATTAGCAGTATATTTGTTTCTCTGTGGATAGCCTTATTACTGGGACGTAATATATTCATGGGAACTAATGCACTCTTAACATGTTAAAAGTTTAAAAGCCATAAACATTTATACATATGTACGTTATTTTGTACTTAATACCACCAGTAAAAAGTATTTCTATATCATATGATATCTGTAAATACTGAAACTTACTATGTAACTATATGGAAATGTTACGGTCGTAAAATCAGTGATGTGTTTATCCTTGGCGGCGACCCTTGTTCAGCAATACGGCAATAGACTGATGATGATATTTGTCGGATACACAATTGCATATTTAAATGTAATTTAGGTTCAGTTTATTTCATCATTTTCTATAACACCAACTAAAGAGAATTTAAATGAACGTACGTGTCGTTTCAATATTGGCGTGTTTCATTCGCAAATGTAGATTTGCTTTCAAATGACGGAACCTAACGCCTCGTAATATAACTTGGCTCTCGTGAATTTAAATAAGAGCTCGCGCGATAAGTAACGGCCAATTTAGATGCCTGTAACTGCCATCGCTCATATGACTGATCGCTGGTTACGTAACCGAGATGCGGCAAATTATCTATGCTAGCTAACTTGTTGCGTATTAATAAACAAAAGAATGATTTTGCAATAATTCATTATTGGATGCTCAACAGGAATGTGAGAATGGTAACCCTGTTTAACACCCAAACAGGAATGTTAGTATAGTTGTTGGTGACCTTAACTGCTAAGCCGAGTGTCGAGGAATCGATTATACAAACCACACCACCACAGTAAATAATCGGGTGTTAAACAAAGATTATTTGTTCTGAGTCTGGATAACTTACGCATATGATGTATGTATCTGAAAATATTTAAGTAAGTGTATAAGTAGTCTAGTTACTACAGTACGAGTCAAACTTAGACGTACCATTAATACTAGTTTTTTCATTAGCTGTATTGCACTTATTTAGGCCCACAATACACTTCTTTACCTTTATTATTTTAGTTCTTGATTTCGTAATTTTTTTTTATAAAATCTATGTGTCTAGATGCTGTATTTGGACTGTTTGTTGTATGCTTAAATCTAAAGTATAGTCCTTAAATCAAAGAAGACTTTTTGTATTAATTTGGCCACTGGAGCACACGTATTTTGCAAATACGTTTTCGGCTCTATAAGCTTAATTAATAATATTGATGAACGGTCGCTTACCAAGGAAATTTTGTCAGCCGGAAAGAAAACAGTACCTATTACAAAAGGTCATATTTACATAGTATTTAATATTCATTACTGGTATATTTTAAAAATTAAACAACATTTAGATATCAAACATATTACAATTAAAGTATATAATAATAATAATATAATAATAAAGGTTTTCTTATTTAATAATAACAATGATTTTATTTTACACCGGTAAAAAGGTCTTATTACTAGGTACGTAGTTACAAGTAGCTACTGCCTCGGTGGCGTAGTGGTAGCGTATGCGACTGCTAAGGTTGAGATCTCGGGTTCGATTCCCAGGTCGGACCAAATGTTTGTATGATCTGCAAATATTTGTTTCGAAGTTTGGGTGTTCTCTATGTATAATATGTATGTATTTACAAAAAAAAAGTATATAAATATTTGTATCAGTTGTTCAATACCCATAACACAAGCTCTGCTTAGCTTGGGACTAGATGGCGTTGTGTGTTAGATGTCCAGCATATTTATTATTATTATTATAAGTATGGTGGAATTACCGCTTGGAGGCAACCATTGCAACCATGAACCTCCACATCTCTCAGAACATTTATAAATCGATCAGTAAAATATGTTTTACAACTGACCCGGGAAACATCATACCACATTTTTTTGTAATTATTGCCTCAATTGCTGAAAGCTTGTTTTCGTTATTTATACCAGCTTCAGCTTCCCACTGATAGTACAGACGTGGACTAAAAAAATACACTTCCCTTTTTCTTATAATTTTCTAAAATACAAACTTTATCCCGACAATAGCAAATAAAAGAAGACCATAAGCGATAATAATCAAGATAAATAAATAAATTAATCATCTGATCTGGTGTAGTCGATAGAAAGTTAGGCGTATACATATATTTCAGTGATTCATTTATATTTTTTTTTTTTTTTTTAAAAGACAACTCCCGCATTAGGAATATACATCCTGTGTCGCGGGGGACTTTACAAACAAACATGTAACGGACACAAATAACACCCAGACTCAGGACAACGTTTTGTGGATCACACAAAGTGATGTCCCACGTGACGTCCCAGCATATTTATATAGATTACCGACTGTATTAAAAGTTAGTGCCATTTAAATTAGGTAAAATATTATCCTCATCCTAAAATACTGAATTAAGTTTTTTTTTGTTTCATAATATTATAGGCGTACAGTAAAAATATCAGAATTATTTGAATCGAAAATGAAGTAGACGATACTTTTGAAAAGATAAAGATTACAAAAGTTTGCACCATAACTAAGTATTTATAAACACATATATAATTCTGTATGTACTCTAAACCGTTTCGCAGCCTATCTTGGAACACAATGTGGACCACATATATATTGTTTGCTACGTTTTACTTATGATTACACCGTTGTTAACGCGGCTTACTCAAATGTACTTTATTTTTACATTATCATTACTAAATAAACTGTTACTTTGTTGTCGTTTCAAATTAAATCGCTTACGCCCTTTGCCTTTTTGCATTGGTATCCGTTGACAATTATTTTCTTCTGTTTTAGAAAAAGATCTTACTATTTCTACAATTATTGCTATTTTTAATTTTTTTTTTTTCAGTTCCTATGTCATATTCAGTTCAAAACTTTTAAACGAAACAACTTTTAATTTACTTTTATATTTAAAAATATTTACTTAAGCCTTTAAACAAGAAGATTTAAAAGATTTTTTTCTCCTTTCAATTTATAGCGTAATATATTCTCTGAGGAGTTGGGGTTTTTTCGTTGACGTGTTTGACATAACTTTGAACAGGAGACATTTACCTATTTTAATAATAATATGTTTGACTGTTTTATTTAACTCGTAATTTACTGATTTGGCTATGAGTACTAGGTTTTAAGAGTTATTAATAATAAGATTAAGCAAAGTATTTGATCAACTATACAATAGTAGGTATAGTTTCGTTTTAAACATGTTAATGTCACAATAATATTATTCTAGCTATTATTACAAAACTGTATGCGGTATAAATAAATCATTCAAACTCTTTCAAAACCTTGGCTATGAATAAGTTTCGGTTGTCAAACAACATTTGATACTGTCAGTAGTTCAGGAAAAATCGCTAAGCAGTTTTTCATCAACTCGACGTGGAATGAACTGAACACCATAAATAATAGTATTCATGCCACGTCGCCTTTTACCGCGTGTAGGTAAAAAAACTCCCTAAATAAATCAGTGTGTTGCCAGATTATTGATTTACACTTAAGTACATTACGGGGAATTCCATTTGGATGTTATATTTCAAAATGATTTGTATCACACGAATCGTTAGCTTGATAGGATGAATCAGTATTTCAGTGGGGCTCTTTGCCTTTGTATTTCAATATATTTCACCGTCCATGCAAAAAGCGGACTTATTATAATGATCAATTGGTAGCATGTCACTGTCAAGTTACGCTTGTTATGGTTCAATAAATGACACTTTCCTTATCCTCTTTGGTTTCAGTGAAGAATAGAGACATTTTTTTTCTGAATACAATACTACAAAAGGTTCCTAAACAATAAATGCTACGTTTGTAGAAAAACAAACACTTTCGAAAAGCCCATGTCTACAAGTAATCGACATTTGTATAGTATCAAGAAAATAATGTATTTGTGTTTTAAGGTAAATAGGCATTTGCATAAAATGTTGATATAGAAATATCTATACCAACAGTATGAAGCTGAAGAGTTTATTTGTTTGGTTGAACTCGCTAATCTTAGGAAGTACTGGTCGAATTTGAAAATTTATTTCATTGTTAAATAGCCCAGTTATCTAGGAAGGTTATTTCCTTCTGCTATAAGGCAGCTTCAGCGTATACCGCCACTAAATATTATAATATAAAATATAGGTTTTACCTGTTTCTAACTAAATATCAATTTTGAAAATGTTTTTTATTCAAAATGCATTTAAATATCCTAGGAAGTTTCAAACCAATATGAGGCAACTGGAAGGCCATGCAATATGCCACTGACACAGATTTATACGTAAAAAGACTGTCATTTCTCAAAATGACTGGAGTTTCCACCCACCGAAGAGTTCACAATCGGAGGTGCCGACCTGCCTGCGACGTTTGATTGATGGTCAAAAAATATTACATTTTTTATTTATTCTTTCACCGAAACTTGTACCTGTTAGCTTCTTTCTTTATTACAATTGTATTGTCATTCAGAACTGGCGCAAATTACTTAGTTTGAATCATAGACTTTAAGTTTTTACCGAGAAAGAGACTTTGTGCTTATTCTGCTCAGATTTCACGTCTCTGGAGTGTGGTTTCCACGCTCAAGTTTATTAATACCTTAGTCTTAGTTAGTTCGCAAAGCAGCAAGCCTTTCTAATCTGCTTTTGGCCCTTTTTGAAAAAAGACGGAATTGAAAAAAAATATAAAGTATTTCGTTGCCAAAAGTGATACATTATCTCGTTATACATTTCAACATGTAACACACACATCTTTGCCACACTCACCAAGAAAAACATATATTTCGTTTACACCATTTGTGGCGGCCATTATTTTAATCTAGAAGATAAATTGTTCATTTGTTACGTAGAACAATAAATTCTGGTAACGCAAACAGTTGGATCGGTGCAGATAAAACCAATAAGTTGTTGTTTTTAAATTCTCTTAGCTTTTTTGCGATGTATACTAATGTACATATTTGTAGAAGAGACTGCGTAAATAAAGTTTAGATTATTTTAAGTGTAATTATTGCAATTTTAAAATTAACGTTTTAAACCTACGAGTAAAAAAGCTTGTTTTAAAATTAAATCCATGCCAGAAGTACACTGAGTCTTTTGGCATGGATTTAATGGTAATACAATTGTATTACCTTTTTCCTAACATCACGTGAAAAAGATTCGTTTAGTTGCTGTTTAGTGTATTTTATAATATATTATCCATATGGTCGTATTACACAAGAACTTAGTGTAGCTCTTGGAGACATTAGTTGTATAGAGCTAGAGCTGAGTGTAGAGAGAACGCATTTATTACGTTGTTTAAGCCACAGAGAAAGACTCATAAAGCTATCTTTCTTATGCAAAGAAATATCTAGTTTAAACTGAAACTAGCCGAAATTATTATTTTTATTTATTTACAACATTGTGCGCCTATGTACATTGTTGATCTTATATCCAGGCCATTCTCTATTAGCAAAACTTTTATCTGGCAAAAATTATCTCAATCAATTTCAATAAAAATTGTAATCGATTACTGATCGAATTATTTTATTATAAATTAATTATAAGCATTAAAATATTTTGAATGTTTTGCTATATTTTATTCAAACGCATATATTTTTTATTGAGGAAGCCATGTTAGCACAAATACGTGACGTTAAAGTACAATATCAGTGGTACAAGTTTACCGATACATTTATCTGTTACATAATCCAAAATCAACATAATATTAGTTCTAAGCTCATTTACTTTGTATTAGTGTAGTCACAAATTAGATACACTAGCACTATGTTCAATTATCATGTGAATCATAATTGAAATCAGATTCATCAGACATCTTAAAAACGAAACCAAAAACAAATAACTTGTGAGTATTCCCATAATTCGCGACAGACCTTGACTACTCAGCCACTCATACGGTAGCGACATAAAATATAATTGTACCACTTTGTTGAAGAAAAGGCATTAAGGCGGAAGTAATAACGGCCTGATGAAACCATAATGCTGGTAATTTGCTTAACCACAGCCTTTTAATTAGTCGACAAAGAAACCGCGAACATAGTGGGCGTGGAATTAAGCTATCTAGATTTGGCAGAGTAACAAACGATGGCATAATTCGAGAAGACGTTTTATTTTGTAAAAATATCTACTATATTAAGTACAACTCAATATCATAGATATAGATTACTGAAACTAATAATCTAATGAGGCACATGCGATTAAATATTTTTTGCTTTCTAATTATTTCTTGTGATAGTAAATAAAAGAGTATAGGATTTCGTCACTCTCATCAATAGCCTATTGCAGTTTATAGGAAGAATAGTAAATGGCTTTAAAGTTAACTCTAAAATCTATTTATGCCATTATTATAGTTTCGCGCTTTGGCTTCTCGACACTGCAGATGTGGCTTTCAAGTAGCACATTAAAAACATCATATATAACTGGTGAATTATCTGTATTGAGCTACAGTAACTACTTTTAGTCAGGCAGAAGTTAGTTTAAACATTATGTGCACTATAACACATCAGCGGTTGGATAATTCTTCCTACTTTGACCATTTTTCGTATTTAACAGTTACTGTATAAAACCAGTTACTTTTGTCATTTTACACAACTGTAAATTTTCCTAGTGTCAAAACTTACTGTATAATTTTAAAATACATTTTATGTAACAACGGAGAAGTTACGACTCGAAATTATATTTTTAGGGTTCCGTACCCAAAGGTAAAGTATATTCTGTTTGTCCGTTTAGCCGTACATCCGTCCGGTTGTCTGTCTATCACCAGGCTGTATCTCACGGACCACGATATTTCTGTTGCCGGTATAACAACAAATACTAAAAACATAATAAAATAAATATTAAAAAGGACTTCCATACAATAAACGTCGGTAGCTAGGATATTAATAACTGCTTGTATCCTATAACCTTAACTCTGTCCTAAACCATACACTGTCCTTGTTAGAATGCACGGTTGGCCGAGTGGTTTCAGCGGTCGCCATGCCGCTTGCTACTACGCCAAGTGTCGTGGGTTCAAATCCCAAGCGGTACAACACTTTGTGTGATCCACGAATTGTTGTCCCGAGTCTGGATGTTCTTTGTGTCCGTTTCATGTATGTTTGTAAGTCCCCCACGACACAGGATGTTTATTCCTAATGTGGGAGTTGCCTTTTTTAAAAAGAAAAGAAAAAAGAAAGAATAAACGTTTTTTCTATGTTGTTGTAATGTAACTTATCAAGTGTAAAAATGTAAGACATAAGTTGTAACAAAATCAAAAGGTGTGTTATTGATTTCATTTACTTTAAACGGAGGCAATACAAATCGTTTGTGTAAATAAAAAGTAGCAATCGTAATATTTGACAATTATTCTTCCAGTGAACACACTATCATTGTACGCAAGAATTCTTGAGATTGAAACCAGGCAAATTGGGTTTTTATCCGAACATTAAGCGTTTAATAAACTTTAACTCAACAAATTTACTGCATCTCATCCAAGTTAAATATTGCGAAAATGTGAATTTAAAGCAAGAGTTGCGCTCTTCGGACGTGGATGATAGAGAATTTTTATAAAGTTCGTGAAATGAGTGAGGCAGATTTAAACAGTGAAAGCAACCAACACAAAAAGTGAAAATTATTATTATATTTTAGTAAGAAGATAATAATAATTTTCACATAAAATATAAATAGGAATAAAGGATGTGAGAACCATGTTTTTCCATAAATAGGCCAGCTATGCTACAAGAAACATACCGACCGGTTTTTTAATATGCAATCTATAATTATTTGTTATATTTAACACCGTTTTCTCAAAAGAGTAAATATAGCTTATGTAAGGAGGTCTGAAATTTGGATAAATATACATCATACTTTGTCCGAGGCACCGCCCATGTGTATATTGGTTTCCACGGTAAAGAGTATATTTCATGTCCTTCCACAATAATCAAAGTATGTCCATGAAAAATTTCATTGAAATCGTTGCAGTAGTTTAACCACGAAAGCTTAAACAGATAGACAGCCAAAGTTAATTTCTAATTTATAATGATAATATTAGTGAGCTCAGAAGCATGGACATGCAAGATGAATCGGTTATGTATGTAGTATAACTTGTAGATTTAGCCGTTTATTATTACAAGCATATGTTCACTGTACAGGCAGAGTCTATTTAGATATTTCTGGCATAATTTATAACCTCATATTTTCCTTTATATTTTACTAGCTAAACCTCGCGGTGTTACCTGCAGTTATTAGTTTACATATTGTTCTTTTATTTTTGTTTTTTTTCTTCCAATTAAAATGGTTTCTTACAATTGTAGCATTCAAATGGTGAAAGAATTTTTAAAATCCGTCCAGTACTTTTTGAGCCAATTCGTTACAAACATACTTACATACAAACCTTTCCTCTTTATAATATTAGTATAGATATCTTGTTTTTGTTGTATAGCGAAATTTCTTAGCGACAAATTTATTCGAAAGGTTACGTACCTACCTACTACATATTAGTATTTTTAGATACACAGCTACACGTGATCCCAAGTGACACCAGTCTACTCGTGACCATATTTAATATATTGTTTCGTCGAAACAACAGGGAATGTACCGTTTACATTTACTTTTTAAATCATTTGCTCACAATAATTATTCATAGTTAATTTTTAAATAATTATATTTCACTGTGAAATGAATATATTTTTTGAAATGAATTTATTCATGTTACCAATTCTATTTCTTCTAGATGTAATATTTATAAAATAACGAAATATGCTCTAAAACACAACGCTATGTCCCTTATCAGAAGGAAGATTTAGTTTAAAATTTAATTAGACATTTTATGCAATAGTCTGCATTAATTTATCATTCGTTATACAGTGGTTCTAGACTATTTCATAACTTACATCACTGCCCCGGCAAAAGCTTCGCGGCAACGTAATATGATATCTATTTGCATAGTAATATAGCGTAATATACATCACATTGTTTTGTTCTGTGGTTGAGTTTTATAAGCGTTTAATATACTGTATATTAAGCGTTGGCACTATTGCATTACTTCACTGTCACAGTAATAAACAGTTTTCATGGTTTATACACGTTTATTCCGTTTGAGGGACACATATGTCTACCGAAGAACGCATACCAATTGTTTTATTATTTAAATGTACATAGTTCTTTTATGAAGAAAGACAAAATCAATATCTGTGAGCTACACAGTTCCACGTTGGGAAAGAATATAATTGTTTAAGTATTAGAAACTGTAGAATTTTGGTATATTGAATCTTAAATATTGTGGCAATAGCGATAAAGTAAAAACGTAGTTATGACGGTTGCTATATTTAAAAAACACACAAATACAGAGATAAACACTCTTGAAACATAAGACACGTCTTTTTCATTGACATTACTGAACCTAATTAAAAAGTACACACCATAAAATAGGTTCTACAACAAGAAATACATAAAATACAAGACATGAATTAACACTGAACGTACTCAATCTTTTTATAATTTCAAAACGCAATAACTTTCCTAACCTAATCGTTGAACACCGTAGATTACATCAAATTTTAACATTTAAATTGATATTTTCATTTGATTTTTATGACTTAATACTGACAAAAAAATAGACAGTTAAGAAGAAAAACTCATGACTATTCAGCTTGACGAACTCTTCTAGAAAAAAATGTGTAATTGCTTTCTATTAGTAGACTAGAGTCAAAATTTAATTAGTGTTTCTTTCTTGTCCACAAATGACTTTACGGCATCACTTTGTTTATAGTGTAGTTTATAAGGTGTATTCTACAAGGACGATGAAACTATGTTCTTTTATATACCTTTTATCTTTAATTTAACTGACTAATAATTATACAGTTAAATCAAAGAGAAAATAAATCATTGAAATAGATAAAATAATGTTATTTATTTATAATTGTATACTTTTCACTAAATATTTTTTACAACTATGTACATAGCTTCATCTCTTCCTGACGAACTGACGTAACAGAAATAGTGTTAACCGCACTTGCTTTTGCCCGACATCAGAATAAGGCTTATGTTTTTCGAGCGTATATATGTAGTAATTTTATTATTTGACTAAGAAAGCTTGGCAATGCATTAGTTCGTCGAATTTTACATAAATATGGTAATACTTGTTTTTCCCTTTTAGTTTATCACTTAGAAGCAGTCGAGTGTGTTTATAAAGCACTTATTTTTGTTGTCTTATTAATATTATATTCGTCAATCTAGGTTTCACAGTACTAGCTCTGACTAATTTTAAAATGGATGGCTTTGTGTGTCAGATGTCTGAAATATTATTGAAATTATTTTTACAATAATTTTCCACATCAATAACCCAACCCTTGATCACACTTTTTTTCCTTTCCTTTAGCTATTTACATTTCAAATGTATCATGTATGATCATCTAAATTTAATTCTGAAAAGGGAGTTAGTTTAAACTAGGAAAACAAAAGCAACGTAATTTAAAACAATAGCCATGCATGATACATTACTGAACCGTTTCATACATTTTATTTTTCTCTGTTAGTTTATCATACAAATGGCACCAAAATCTTAAGCAGGTAATGTTATAAATAATCAAAATGCTATTTTTTCTATTAATTATTTACATTCATGTATATACACTACACTCTAAAAGGAGTAGCACTTAAACGAGTAGATAAGATTCGTGATCTGAGGGTAATAGATGACTCTAAATTAACTTATGAAAAACACATAGACAATATTACCAACAAAGCCAATAAAATGCTCGGTTTCGTTATGAGGTCATGTTCTCAATTTTCAAGCATAAAAATTATAAAAATTCTCTATTGTTCATATGTTCGTAGCATCCTCGAATATTGCTCACAGGTTTGGAACCCCCAGTATGATGTTCACATAAATAGATTGGAATCAGTACAAAATAAAGTTACTCGATATCTGCAGTTTAGATGCGGTAATTATGACGACACGACAGCTATGCGGCCAGGTGTATAAGACAGCACTTATTACCACTACATAAAAGGAGGAAAATTGCTGATGTCACTTTCCTAGTGAAAATAGCGCAATCAAAAATTTATTTTCCTTACCTACTAGATAAGTTATACCTAAGGGTTCGGACTAGCTCCCTATATCTTGCATGCAGCCCGAAGTACCACCAACTACAGAAATCAGTCATTTTGCATAAGATCCGCTACCTATGTGAACGAGTTGTATGAATCGCCTGAATTGGACTTATTTAATACTAGTCCAACTGTATTTAGGCGTGTGTGCTCTAGGCGCTGGATTGAATCGGTTCGTGGGAGAGCCACACTTCGGTATGCATGGGCCGGCTCGACCGGAGTGATAGCACGGAGTGAGTAGGAAGAAGAGTGGATACTGGAGGCCCTACCCCAATCCCCTTCTTTATCCCCCAAAGGCGGGCAACGCACTTGTAACGCCTCAGGCGATACGTCTGCCCCCTATTCCATAAAAAAAATACAAACAAATCCTTAATAACATTAGTGGTGCAACCCGCCTAAGTGTTAACTGACACTCAATAAATAAACGTCGTGAAAATAGATATAAAGTGTTAAAAGAATTTTGTTCCCGCCCCATCGTTTGATGTATGATCATGGATCACCTCTGCACCGGGAAACTGATCCGGTTTATCGTGGTGCCACGTCTCATTCAAGATGTAGGTGTATTTTATTCCTTGATATTGCACTCTGTAACTATATATCAATGATTTGTGCAATAGATAGCTTCCTATTCTGAAACTGCATCTACTCGCATATTGTATGATTTGAATTTGAGATATAAGGGGAGAACTTGAATTTATTGAGTATTCAACAAGTTTTCGAGATGTGGCAATTTTTTCATTTACTTATTTGAGATATCAAAACTTACATCTGTTGTTGGTTTCTTCATTAATGCTTGTTCATTAATCCCAGTAATATTGCTGCTCAATAGTATCGCTAGTAACATTTAAGATTTTTAACGATATACTTATATATATTCTTTTTTATAATATCAATCAACAGTGGATGTTGTAGTTAATACACCACAATTATCATACAATGATGTGATGAATAAGTGGAGAAAGAAAATTATATCCGTAAATACTCCGTAAATATTCAGGAGTACCGGCATGTTATTTTTTTTTTTTAATTATTACGGACGTTTGACACACAACGCCATCTAGTCCCAAACTAAGCAGAGCTTGTATTATGGGTACTAGACAACTGATATGAAATAATATATACTTTTTTTTGTAAATACATAACATACATATTATACATAGAAAACACCCAAACTACGAAACAAATATTTGCAGATCATACAAACATTTGATCCGACCCGGGAATCAAACCCAAGACCTCAAGCACAGCAGTCGCATACGCTCCCATTGCGCCACCGAGGCAGTCCTTCCCGCCGTTGAGGTTCTGCGTAGAAATGTGGCTTCGCTATGAATCTTCTACCGTATTTACTATGGGGAGTGCTTCGAAGAATGGTTCGAGTTTATCCGTCTTCCCACTGCTCAGTTTCATCCCCATAATTTAGATGGTGTGCAGTCCACAATTTTTTTTTTATTTATGATGGAAAGCATAAGCAGAAAGCAGGATCCATCCAGGAACTGTGCGCTTTACAACAAAACTGTGAAGTGAACTGTCGTCTTGGTATCCCCGGATCAATACGAGCTTCAAACCTTCAAAAATAGCGTACTCTTTCTTAAAAGGTCGCACTTGTGACGCCTCTGGTGTTGCGGGTGTCCATGGGCGGTGGTAATCGCTTACCATTAGGCGATACGTCTACTTGTTTGCCTCAAATTCATAAACAAAAATAGATACATTTCTTAAAATATATACATTCTTATAACACCAAAACAGAATACGAGATCTGGTGTGAATCAGAACTCTATGACACCCTTTGATGCATAACAATGCATATTCATGGCGATGCTACAATCAAACTCGTTTTTTTTTCTACCCAGAATACTACGATTGTGTGACATACGGCTTTACAGGTCAAAACAATTTATAGGGTCGACTATGAATTTAATATCCTGTATTAAAAAAAGTTAAATTAGTGATTACAAAGAAATGGGTTTGTTAAATTAAATAAAACTAAGGAAGTTCATTGTTATAGAAAATAAATTATATATGGCGGTGCGTTAGTCTATTGGCTTGTGGTCCTGACCGCTTAGTCGGGGGGTTATGGGCTCAACTTCCGCCCAGGATTAATAATCGAGTGATAAGCACGATTATTTTTCTGATTGTAATTATATTTTATTTTATGTTTTTCGAAATATAACGGCGTTTTTAAGCAGATTGGTTACGGTAACATAGGCTCCGTCTGCCAATTTTTTGATCATTTTTTACAAATCACCCATCGTCTGTGACCGTGTGTCCAAAACCGGCAGTGTACAAAAAACAAGACAAATTGCGCTGTTTGTTCGCGATTGCCCTCTCGATACCACCCAGTTAGCAGATATGAACAATGGATGATGTTAATATATTATTAGTAGACTATTATGTATTGACCCTATATGAATTTTGTTTATGATTTTTTTCACGCTGTCAGTGATTTCAAAAGGAATCGATTGGATTACAACCGAGGACACGTATTACTGTGTCATGAGCAATATAATTTATGTATAATATCTATAACTACCTGACCCACGCAACCTCGTTTGCGTCTTATATTGCCCGTGGCGTGAAAATTTCCTCCCCCCCCCCTTTTTGAAATATTCTTCATTGGTGCTCCGCTCCTATTAGTATTCGCGTGATGATTTATAGCCAATAGCCTTCCTCGGTAAATGGACTATCCAACACTTAAAGATTTTTTCAAATCGGACCAGCGGTTCCTAAGATTAGCGCCTTCAAACAAACTCTTTAGCTTTATTATTAGTATAGATATACGTGTACTTAGAAATATACTAAGTAGGTATTTTCATCTAAACCATCCGGTTTACAGCAGTGGACTTACCCACTTTTACGTATGTGGAACTGAAACATACGTTTTTATAATGTGGACTTTTTAATACGGCTCTGTTTGTTACTCTTCAATACTATAACATTCATTTACCTCTGAAAACTAAACTAAAATGCACCAAATTATTATCTCAAAAATAATTTATTGGTAAGAACTGAAAGAACCCTAACCAGTAATTGATTCTTGATTCCACAATAAAATAAAATGGTTGTTACTGGCTACGACACGGTGGCGCGGTTAAAATTTTCATTTCAATTCAATTTGCGTATTAAATAGAATCCCAATCACTTTTTTTTCATTTAAATGGATTTTATAGAATAACTAGCTGACCCACGCAACCCTCGTTTGCGTCTTATATTGCTTGTAGCGTGAAAATGTTCCCCCCGTTGTTGAAATATTCTTCATTGGTGCTCCGCTCCTATTAGTAGTAGCACGATAATATATAGCCTATAGCCTTCCTCGATAAATGGACTATCCAACACCGAAAGAATTTTTCAAATCGGACTAGCGGTTCTTGACATTAGCGCGTTCAAACAAACTCTTCAGCTTTATTATAAGTATAGATGTAAATTTAAAACATGACTATTTCTCCTGCGTGTGAAAACAACCTTAACCTTACCGTCACCCCACCGGGGTATGCAGCACGGTGGTATGTCAATTGAACCAACTAAAAGTATACGACGTACCACACTGCACTTGAAATAGGAGGGGTAAAGGAAGGCTATAAACCATGACCAAAAGTAATCTTCCAAATCATAGTGTTAATTGCTTTCAGTTACCATTCATTTACGAAACTTGGATTAAGAATGAGTACTTAATTTTAACTTCAAAACAAACTGTAGTTATTATAAAATAAAATACATTATTAGTATAGTATTTTATGGCATTGTCTGCATTCGCAATGAGTATGGTGATCACTACTCTTAGATTCTGCTCATGTTTTTCATCATGCTCTGCCTGTATACACTGCCATACAGTCTCTTTGACAGACTTATATAAAAAAAACATAAAAATGAAATTTCTTAATTCCTTAGTCCTGACTTAAAAAGTAATAATAGTTATAACAACTTCACATATCTCATAATGCCTTTACTATGGTAACCAGGTAAAAAACATGGACATAAAAATCTTTGCTCTGAATAAAGCACATGTGATCCTTCCTTTAACGTGTGGGCGTAAAAAATAAGAGGTATACCCCCATTACTCTTAAAATACTCGTAGTACCCTCTGTCTAACAATAGGACGTGACTAACCATCCGCAAACACTGTTGTATGTCCATATCCCAGTTTGCTTTCCCTTTGCTTCAAATAAATCAGTTTTATTTAATTTTACATATTCTGGACATGACAAAATATTTAACATAAAATAAGTCACAAATAGTATTTACAGTACAAAATATATGATAACTCTCAAATAAAAAAAAAAACAAATATAAAAATGCCTTTTATTCCATGCATTTACCATGTGTGTTTACAATATTCGTTTTCTAAATGACACAATTTGATTTACTTTTACATTACATTTACTATTAGATTATTATTCTAGATACCTATATATTATTCTTACCTAGATTTTTACATTACAATTGAATTTAATTCGATCATGCTTAAAAAGAAATTTGAAATACAGTTTTTTATAAATTATGTTAACAATTATTATTTTATTACTAAAAAATAATATTTTTATTAGGTATTATTAATTATTTTCTTGTCATTAACAATTATTATTTTATTATTGTTTTTTTATGGATGGACCCCTCACAGGTGAAGGCCTCCTCCAAACATTTCCATTTATCTCTGTCTTTAGCTACTTTTTACTGTCAAATTACGTCACAAGAAATAAAATATCAAATATTTTTCCTATTGTTTATTGATTTATTAATTTTTTCACGTAAAGACCTTAATTCAGCCATTTCGTAGTAGCCTGTGAGCTGATCCTAAACCATTTAGTCAAATTCTCGGAAAATGGAAAATGATAAAGTCGGTTCAAATACTCTCTTATCTTTTTTGTTTTATTTATGGACCTGTCAAAGTGATTTTACCCTGTCAGATAGAAAGCATGCATGCATGAATGCAGACAATGTCTGTATGTGTATTGGGTCTATCTCTTTTTGTATTGCTGAGAGTATTCAAATGTAAAGCAAGGTCAAAATCTCAATCCAATCCTTAGGCAATAAAATTAGTAGAAAGGAAGGAAAACTGATAGACGTCTTATAAGCATTTTAGAGGGAAATTTACATACTACTAAAGCGTGTTAATGTAACAAAAAGATGATACCACATCAATATCTACTAAGAAAATGCAATATACATAGGTAATAAAAGTCATGTTAGCCTTTGTGATGATCAATCAATATCATTAACTCACTCAACTCACTGTTTATAATTGATATTCAAAGACATTGTCAGCCATGATCATATCAACTAAAGGGCATATTATCCTGTACATAACAATATATGGCTCTATCAGCGCTAGCCGTCACATGACGCTAGCATACAGGTTATGAACGTACACTATCAATAATTCTGTAATTATAGCTGCGATATGAGACGTGGATAGTCTATGGTAAAAGCGGAAGAGTATTTGTAACCAGCAGTAAATCATTTTTGGGATGAATAAAATACATAGTATGGAGTTCTACATACAAAACCACAAAACATGACTACCCATGTGGTAGTCATCGCGGTTTATGAGTTCTAAATCATCATTAACAATTTTTAATAATCCATTCTAATAGTTTAAATATTTCTATTACATTTTTATATGTACGTTCATATTTTGGGACAGCATAGTTTTTCCGCTTTAATGTTATAACTTGTACTAACTTTTAATAGTAATTTCGATTTATGATAATAGCTGTTACCATACTGGCGTTCCTCAATGTCCCATGCCATTTGTAAATGACATACATGATTAATAAAATGATGTAGCTTAACATAATGATTACACCATAATTCATTAATGTCAGTTATGTATTTTGACCTCATGAAAACGATCGAGATCCGTCCTTTTCGTTCATCTACTCAGGTGAGCCGGCTCAACCAAAGTGAAAAACCAGGAAATCAAGGAAGGATTTTAAGCATTTTTTTTATTATTTTTCTCCAAAGGAATGACGTCAGTTAAAGATATTATTAACCCCTTCTCCCCTGCTACCTCTACAAACTACTCTACTCTCTTTCTTAAAGTATAATCGGTTTTACCTGGGTCAGTGATTCAGGTGTTGAAATTAAAAGTTGTTTATATTGACTAACGTTACAATATTAAAGCGTTCTTAAAAAATTACAGGCAGACCAAATATTCTAGAATTAGGAAAAAAAACCTTTGACGATATTATGCTTTGATTTTAAAGCCTTCGAATTTAAAGTTTCATCTACAGGGAGTATATAATCTCCCAGCCTAAATCTTAAAGGTAGTTGATGAAGATAACGCCAACAACTATAATAAGTAATAAACAGATATATCCCTTCATCAAGAAAACACGAAACAGTTTACCCAATTCAAACCCTTCATTGCTCAATCGAGAACAAGGGTTACATTAGACCCACGTACTAACAAACAATTAAAACAAGATTACGCTATCAATACGTACGTAATCTGAAGTTGTTGACTGGACCCTAAACTTTACTTCTTCATAGCTAAAGAGGGTCAGTCACCAGGGTGAAGCGTTCTTATCCGATTTATTAGTTGACACTCACGTTACAGAATAAGTACTTTTGTATAAAAAATTGTAATTTATCTTTTTAATTCTTAGAACTTTTTATTTATGGAAAAATCATTATCGGTTTATTAAAAAATACATTAAAAATGTTTCTAGACTATTTTTAAACAGAGTTCACCATATAGCAACTATTTAACTGTGGATATTTTTTATATCCTAATAAATAAATAATAATAATATTTTTATATTGTATCCTATCTATTGTAGTAATGCCATCGATTTTCCTGATATGCTATAAAACATCAAAAATACTAGTAGAACCAGAAATTCACGTTAAAAACTTTAAAAATATTCACGAGCTGAAGTGAAGTCAATAAAATAAATAGTATCTAAGAAATTAGAGTGAAATTTACACAAAGAGAAAATACAAAAACAAGCTGTAACAATAGGTACCTCAAACCTATTTCTTTTCTAACGATTAAACAAATAAAACTTTGATCCATTAAACAACTTTGTTTTCTTTCAAATACCTGTGAAGGGACTAATTAGTACAAAAAGTTTCTTCTCGTGCGATGTGTGTTTCATAAAACGATCTAATCATTAGAAACAAAGAACAGAAAAACAAAGTTTGAATGAAGATGTATAAAGGTACTAGAATTTTTATATAGTTTATAGAAACTAAAAAACACGCTTACAAACTAACAAAAAACATAGAGATGAAGTTAATGAAAGAGTGTTAAAAACAACTGGATACCATGACATCATTGGAAACTGGTGTCCATCAATTTCTTTATTGTTTATCACCGAATGTAAATATTGAAAATGAGAAATCGATTCGATTCTCATTACTCAAAACTCAAGGGCTCAAATGACTGGCAATGTAATTGAGACCCTTGAGTTGTAGTGACCATGTATGTATGCCATTAATATTAGTGAGCGTGAATCGATGTAATAGTAATAATAAAAATTGTTGTTTTCGGAAGAGATAAGAAAGTGTTGTTCTTCCCAAAATTAGAATTAACAGACATTCATTATGAATTCATAAAATAGTAAAATGTCGAACTTCAAGTATCATGTCATCAAATTTTATGAATATTCTAAAATTAGAGGACGATTAATGGAAATGGTAACAATATGATGATCCTAGCAGCGATACGTAGTAATGTGTATGAGTTTTATATAACATTTGCTTACGCATTTAATTATCTTTATAAATTCTGACAAACTCTAAAAGATAGAATAATGTTGGTTACATTGATGAGAAACGAGGATTCTATTATTGCAATGAAACCAATCTTGTTTTTTATAATTTTTTTCCATCATATCACTTATACTCGCCAACAAGCTTGGCGAGTATTTATTTTTTTGTCATATGAAAGAGGTCGCTGTTTAAAAAAAAATAAAAAAAATTGCATCATGTTTTGAATCATCATCACCTTATCCAAAAGAAGGCCACTGACGGACATAATTCGATGACACATGACACAAAATATATATTCACATATATAGCAAATATTCTTAGTGATAACAAACAAGAGACGAGTAGAAAACTATTTTCTACCAAATTCTTCGAAAACATTTTGTCTATTCAAAAAGTGAAGTATAATATATTTTTAAACGTATTACATACTACAGTACACCCCTAAGATGACCTACTAAAAACGCTTGGACCCAAATCTTGGCTAACGATGCGAGGACACGGAACAAAATTTGTCTTTCACCACAATAGTATAATTTATCATCATCGCGTGATACATATTGGAAAACACAAAACAGAATATAAACTCTAAATATAGGAAGTAGAGCGTATTATCGCTTAAACTGTATATATTCGAAATAGGACATAGTTGATGCGTTAAGAATGAAATTGTTTGTAAAAGAAAGGCTATAACATAATTCCAGAATTAAGTGTTTGATATAAACAATACAAAAATGAAACATGTTTTGAGGATAGAAATGAGCAAATCTTAAGAATATATATTACTTCAGGTTTATTACAAACACATCGTGACCATTTTTTCATTTGATTACAATCAAACTAATTTTCTGTAAGTAGCTACTTTTTGAGGAAATATATAATTTGCCTAATTTTTCGATTGTAGTAGCTAACTGGAGTAGCAGGTAATAACGAAAAAAAATTAAGTAAATACAATTTTGAGTACAGAGTAGCTATGGTTTTCTTGTTTTTACATCATACGAACGAGCCTTTGACATATTTTATTCAAGGTACTACAGCAACTCCTGCATAAAGTTTTCACCCTAAAACAACAAGAATGTTCTTGCATATCCTTGTTATGTATGTAAAGAAAATAGTTTAGTTGACCTACTAATTTTGTAACTGTATTAACCAGTGTTTATTGATACGAGTATAATACTCGTAATATACCTTAAACCTCACACACCTCCACTCGGCCTTGTGATCCGAAAATAAGCAGGACCTGTACTAAAATTACTTTTAAATGTACTTACATAGTAATGTCTAAATATGTTTGAATCAGTATTTGTCTCATACATACAAATATAAAATATTACTTTTAAATAAGAGTTTTGGGTTCGTCAACCCACATATATAACCGTTTATTTACAATTTAAAATATCTCTCAGAACTTATTCATAGTCAACATTGGACATAGTCTTTAAGTGGTAAAGATTGCGGATAGCCGTGACAACGATCACTCAGCTCCTTCGCAAATCCATTTTTATTGCTGCCGATAAAACAAGCGGCTTAAGCGAGTTTGTCTAAATCACTCGCCCATCAAACGGCCAGTGGTTTCAGTTTCTGTGATAAATAAGAGTAGTTGAGTTGCTACAATAAGGGATGTTGGGGATTTGTTCTTCTACTTCGTTTTATCTAAAAAAGCAGTATTCTTGGATTAATATATTTGATGAAACTTAAGGAATCTTTCTAATGTTTTCGACTTATGTATTGTCTCAATAAATTTACCAATCATTTTAAATTGCTTTTCGGAAGACAAAAAGCTCATTTAATCATGAGTAAAATAGTCCAAGACTACGTAACTTGACTTATAGCTATACCATGTGATCAGTTGTATGAATCAATTAGTGGTGTTCCCTTGGTTGTCTTGGATGCTGTGGATATATTTGTCATTTGATGGATTATCTTATTAATCTCCACCAAAACAGCTACAGCTACAGACTAGTTGATACAGCAATCTAGGATCCAGAAATATGTTCTAGTGGTATTGAAAATCTTTCTATTGATTCATGGTTGCTGAAACAATCTGTAATAATTCAGTGAAAAATTATAATATATCAGCATTAACTGATCTGGCATTCTTAACCTAGGAGTAAGCAATGGTAGCTATTTTAATAGATTTCAAAAGATATTTTAATCCTTCGTGAATTGGATGCATTAACTCATCAATTAATTGTGGAATATCATCACCGTTAATTTTCTTTAAACATTTGCAGTTATCAACAAGATTTGTTCTTGTGTCGTTTGTCAGAATGGTCAAAAGTAATTAGGATCCTTTAATTTAAGGGATCTTACTATTGCATCCCACAGTTATTTAACTATCCCAATAAAATCTTTATACTGGTGCTAATTTAGAATTAAATCAGTAAATTTTACATTATCAATTGGTCCTTGTATCCTATATCCTTAGTCCTCGTATATTATATCCTAAAATGTATTGTTGTTCAGGGATAACGAAATTGGTTCACCCAAACTATTTAATCTACATGTGATAGTGTGACAGGATATGTATTCATGTTGCTTCACAAATAGAAAGTAATAAATGTGATAAGATTACAGTAATTACCACACTTTTTTACCTATCTCGATTCTAAAATCCGAATGGCCTTTTGAAACAGTATTAGTAGTAGTAATAGTAGTCAAATCGCCTTAGTTCTAGTTCTTGAAGCTTAAAATAATAAAACTGAAATAAGATTACAGGTGGTATTGCGTGTTGGTATATTATCTCTGAGAATCTACAATAAGGCAAGCACTTCTGTTAAGGCTACTTCTTGTTTTTGGTACATCCTCAGTGATCAAGTTCATGTATGTTTTCTGTAACGAATGTATTAAAATTTATGTTTATTTCATAGATTTAAGATAGCTTTCTTTATATCGGTTTTGTATGTTTTTGGATCTCAATCCTGTCTTTGACTAAAGTCTAGAGTATGAATATGAATAGTAGCCGCCAGGCATGATCAACTCGCCTGGTCGGAGGATCCTCCTTTTGTGTTGGGTGGAACATGATACCCGTTCCCTCACAGAAAGTTAGAAAAAATCACACGAGCGAAACCGCGAACAGTAACTAGTAATACATAAATGGAATAATCTAAAGTCTTCCTTAGCTTATTAAAAAACTGATGAAATGTTGTTTACTGCGCCATCCATCAAGCGGAGATGATTAATTGCTTCACATTATCGACAGCTGCGCGCTCTATTCATAAGTCCATTACAGCTAAGATCCGCAGCCATCTTTGTTTTTAATCTTCTTGTTATAAGTTTGATGTTGCTGAGTCGAAAGTAAGTAACATATATTAATACATTTCTATTATCTAAAGAATGAGAACAAATTGGTACATACTTTTACAATTAAATTAGTGTTACTGTTTCTTTGCTTTCTAAAGTTGGAGAAGATTGGTAATGCTAACTTATATTACTTTTCATATCTAAGATAAGATAATAAGATTTGTAAATTCGTTATCTCAGTGGTTGCTGGTGCTGACTCAGTCCTTTAAGACATCTAGTAAATATTACAGATGTCTTAAAGGACACTATTATTGGTTTCGACGGAACTTTCAATGATAGGTAGCTGATGATAAGGACTTAAGATACTTAAGATACTTTTTTTAGACTAATTTTGCCCCGCGACATTGCCCACGGTTGATGCTGTACCGCGGATAACACCGTGGGGCTCAGCTAGTTAAATATATATTTTAAATAATGAAAGTTGATTGTTATCGGGTGATTAAAAAAGGTTTTAGGACTTTTGGAAAGCAAAGTGCAAACTCGTTAAACTTTAAAATAGAACTAAATTAGAAGTGAACGAGATATGATATCATGGCGAACGAACTAACGAAGAATGAAACCTCAATAATTTCTTTTGGAACTATAAACGTGACTTGGCATAAACTGACGTATTTTCTCACTGATGATATTTATCTGTAGTAGATCGAAATAATCTTTAATAGGAAGAAACACAATATACTCGTATCTGTAAATTGTTATATAGGTCCCAGTATTTAACTGGGTTGAGAAGCAAGGGTTTCACTTGGACAATTACCTAACCTACTTTGTAAACATCAAACGCTGTGAAGGATATTATGACAGAATGACTGTTAATAATTTTATGAAATTGACATTTATAACACTTTCAGTCCATCACTCGATCAATTATAATTATGACGAAATTATGAAAGTATTGTAAGGAGTACAGAGAAAGATAAGAGATATTTTAAATTTCTTACCTATTAATTTTATTATATTATGTGTCTAGTTTATTTACTACAATATTATTTCGTTTTTTTTTAATGTTTAATGATATTTGCTTCAAAAGAAACTTTGACGCTGTACAAAACCTTAATATTTATAAATACTTCTTAGTTTTTGACCGATCGAATTTAATCATTTGGAATACTAAGGTTTGATAGTATTTTATGTGTAGGGTACACTTTCCATTTTGTCGAGGCCACAGCTCAGTAGTTTCGAACAACTCAAGTTGGCTGCAAGCGCACAGTTTCTCAGGGCAATATATGGTAATGTGTCGGATATAAACCAGGAAGGCAATGCATTTAACTGCAAACGGCCTCGCTGCACTTTAGAATGTAGTCTCTCTTCCATACATCCCATCTACTTCACGACTTGCTTGTTGAACTTCGGCTTAGCACACAGATTAAACACATATAAATGTCCATTAATTTCTTGGTGGCTTATATTATTGAATAAACTTTTTTTTACTTTCTACAAATTCTTTACAGACTATAGAGTGAGATCCCAGTCACCCTAGACTTACGTGATTTTAGGAAAGATTAAATTTTTAGGATCGGTAGTGCAACATAAACTTAGAAAGTAATTGATACTCACTAAGCTGAAAGCGAGGCCAATTTACAGGTAGCAGGTATCAAAAGCGGATAGTTCGTCTGTAAAATTCGTATAGAAGTGCATTTACTGTTTTATGATAACAAAAATCTATCGACAGATGTTTACGTGGAAGCTGAATGTCATACATAAAACAAAACTCTAGATTTATTGTATACAAAAGTTATTCGTTCCTTCCGATTTTACATGAAGCTTTACAAATTTCAGCGCAAACACTCCTTGTTCTATGAAGCCATACAAATACATATATATCTGTAGATCAACTCTTTCCGATAATATAAATATTATGCATACATACAGATACAACTTCATTTTTTAATTTTATACTTATTCTAAGAAAATAATTTTGAGATAGAATTCAAAAAAATTCGCAGTTGTTATGCGGGGTTAATGTTGTTGTAAACATAACAACAACTTTACAGGTAACATTCTAAAACAAAAGTAGCCTAAGTTACTGCTTATATATCGGCTGTTTGTCAGTGAAAGTCCCATCTAAATCAATCCAGCCTTTCCGGAGATTATACAAAACGAACAGAAAAATAAATTAAAAAATGATTTTTAATGTTTAAAAAAGAAACAGACACTTCAATTTTTGTATATATTAGTGATTACTTTTATAGAATAATTTCAATAAAGAAATTTATTTGATTGATATATTTTTTCATATGAATTGTAATGTGCTAAATTGTCAGCGTTGCAATACAATTTTCCAAATAACTAAAACGTTATCTCTCAGCCCACAATGAAACGTAGTGAAATCTATTCGTATTACGTCACGCTTATGACATTTGTTCATTTCCCTGGCTTCGTATTTAAAATGTTTTCGTATAATTAAACGAACAAGAAATTTTATGTAAATTGAAATTAAAAAAGAAATTATGCATCCAAGTAAACATACCATCCACTTGATAGTAAGACCACCGACATTCATAGACACCTGTTACTTTCAGAACCACCACGCATCTGACTGCCCAGTTCCCCTTTCTCACTCAAGGAATCCCCATTTAAGAATTAGTTAGAACCTGTTTTTGGTAAGATCATGATATCACACTGGTCGAATTTGCTCATATGTGCAAATTGGTTTTGTAAAGACTTTTGCAATCTCTATCGCACACATACTTTGCGAAACAAACCGTAATATAATTCTACTCCCCACATTGCAATGTAACAGTCAGTCAATGTCAGTTGTATCCGCATGTACGTCCTTAATGGCGCACATTTATTTCGGATACGATCCGACGTATGATTTGTGGTTTAAACACACACGTACACGCGGGTATGCGGATATTTGGATATACACGCATGTTTTTGTTAAACCCATTCCTGGTTTAAAATGTCTGTCTGAAGATTCACCTGGGTCTCATAAGCTAGTGGAAATAAAGCCATTTAAAAGTCCTTTTCTACCTTCTTGGTCTAATCTTTGTTATTTCAAACTTTTGATTAATATCTCGTAAATATTTCGCGTCATTACTTTACAGTTTATTTATGGTTGAGGAGCAAACGAGCCCAAGAATCACCTGTCGGTTTATTCACTTAACTGTAAATATTACTATCAGGTTAGTGCTACCCATGGACACATGCGGCACAAGAGATGAGCGAGTATTCCTTTTGCCAGAATTCTTGAAATTTTGGACTCGAGTAAACTCAATGTCTCGTGAAAAGTTGCGAAAGAATTAGTTTACCCCAGATTTCTGTGAGTCAATCTAATTCATAAAGTGTTGGATAAAGATCGTTCCTCTTGTTACGTGAATAGGATCAAGATTATAGTCTTGCATATTATTCGTACTTATAAGCTATTTCTAACCCATATCTGTATTTATAATATACATATTTATTACCCTCAGACGATATTATGTAGATAACCAATTTATATTAACGCGTTTACTGTTGAAAACCAATTCCCTTAAAAAAATATCAAAGACTGCTTTATTTATAACACAAATTTATCAGTACAGTATACTAATTGTGGCATGGTAATAGTATGCAATAATCCATTAGCACTCACGCAATATTGCGTGAAATAAATTGTCATTTTGAAGCCACCATGATTTCCGTTTGCATGTGGCGTACGTACACACAAGTCTATATAATTAAATTATTTCAAACGTAATGTACAATGTATATTCTGCGAAATCTATAGAATGTTTGTGCATTGAAGTTACGAATGTAGATGTCCTATTTAATTCTTATAAATGTATTTTAGAAAAATATTACGTTATATATGAGATTGCATTGTAAACATATTTCAAAAACCTTGGAGAATAATGTTATCTCAACTAACAAAACAGGTACAAAACTGAGTTGGATCTATATTCTATTTATAATAGTTATTTAAGTTCAGTAGGACAATTTTACATTGGAACTTGGAAATTTTATTTTACTTTGAATAACTTTCCGAAAAATATAATTAAAAATTAATTAAGAAATGAAACTAAATAACAGTTTTTTAACTAAATATCTTCTTCTTTTTTTAATTAGATGGCAACCAGCTAATCAGCTTTTTCTGCCAATGTCAAGTATTTAAAGTCTTCAAATCTTAAGTCTTTGAGTCTTCGTGGTGATGAAATTAATGTTAAGAAATATAAAAAATGTGGATGAGATGAAATGAGGCCCGTCTTTCGAAATAGCTAATAAACTATCTCCTAATTAATTTATCATTCTATAACAGTTCAATTTAGTCATCACTAAATTTGATTGTGATTTCAGGTGGTCCTTTGGTGAACAAATACTTTAACCACTTCCAATTTTTAGGTAAATAACTACTTTATTTCTTTAGAGCCTTTTTTAATATTCTCTTTAAATAATTGAATTTAATAAATTTTAATCCTCTATATATCTGTGAATATTTGTATAAGTCATATTTCATTTCTAATAAGTGCACCTACATTCATTTTTTCTCTGCATCGCCCAATCAGTCGACTAGGAGAGAATGCCTCAGGCATTAACTCCGCCAATCCCCAAATGTATTATTGCATAAAGTAATAAATAAATAAAATAATATTGTATTTTCCATTGATAAACACATCCGTCATAATTCACTCCTTCTTTCACATCCATCATCCATCAATTAAAAATATAATTTGTCTTTTCTAATGCACGAGAGGATAACAATAAAATGTACACACATGCAACCTATGCCTTCTTTCTTCACTTTAATAAAATAATATCAATACTTCTTACAAAACTGCGTAAGTGTGCCATTTTTATTTGCTATTGTATTCGCTACAAATCAAAATTAATCATTTTACTTTTAAAAGACAATGAGTTCTAGTTTTATTATTATTAATCACCCGTTTCACGTTTTCTGTATACGGAAATAAATGGGACAAGTTTGTTTGACTGTTCCGTCTTATTTATTCTGTTTATCCTTGAAACTTTGAAACCTGGAATACTATTCATTTCTAAAATATATTTCTTTGGTTTTCAAGATTATAATTACAAAATATGAAATGAAAATAACATGAAGCCAAATCAAATTAAACTCTGTTTAATTACAACAAATTCTTGTTTTATTACAAATACTTTATAGTATAATGGTTATTTGAAGAGTTAAAATAATAACGAAATACCTCCTCTGACAGCCAAACCATGATTTTGACAAACATTATTCTTAGGTGTTATAGCAGGAATTCACACGCGTATCGTTATCCCTAAGGCCGCGTGTTCAAAGTCAGCGAGAAGCGGAGCGGGAACGCTAACCCGTTTTCGAAACCAGCGGGCTAGGCAGCGGGTGCTAGAGCGATTTAGTATTGTGTTATGAGAAATTCTACCTCGTAAAATATAGCTTGATAACTTGATAACAGATGTCACAAAAAATTACTAGTGATTTCAAACAATATACTTAGTGAAATCGATCAATATTTCATAATATTTAGTTTCATTAGGGTACCTACTTATGTAATAACATCATAAATAAGTTTTTGAATTTATTATTCTAAAATCGTACAACCCAAGCCTTATAACCTTAAAAAAAATTAATCAGTCGTAATTGCAAACACTTTCATTTCTTCTTCGAAGGGGACTTGCAAAAATAGAGAAGAAATCTATTTAATTATTTTTTTTGGGTTATCTCTATTATCTTAAAAGATATATGTTAGACTGAGTATATGTTACTGACTATCTTTCCTAAAATGACGTAAGTCTGGCCTGACTGGAATCTTGGACTATGAACACTCCCATATGGGAGTGTTACCTCTGAGCGGAGAGCAGCTGGAGCAGGCAGCATCACGTTCAGACTTATAAAGTCTATCCATCTGAACGTGATGCTGCCTGCTCCACTTCTGCACCCGCTGAGTACGAGCGACCTAAAGTGGTAAACAGAGGTGTATTAAAAACTTGTTTTTATACGAATACAATTTAAGTTCCACATTACGCTATGGCAGACAATCGTATTATTATCAATCAGGCACATATTTTTCTAAATAAACTTTCTTACAGGTACATACTATAGATAAATATAGGGAGACTGGGGATACTTGATCCCCCCTTTTGTTTTTCATCCCTGATACCCTTAGTGGGTATCCGTTTTAAAGGATGTTGGTACTGTAATACGCGAAATTTATGGGCCTATATTTGCTGTACGAGTCAAAGCAATAAATGTCTAAATTTAGTAGTTATATATATATAGTAATAGTGTCTCATATATACGCAAGACTTGATTCCTCTCCTGTGGGTGATATGATCCTGGAGAATCAAGTCTCTCATATTTAGGGTCACATGATATCATTACAAAGTAATCAAATAAAATCTGTTTTAAAAAAAACTTTTATTTATTGTTTTCAAAATCCCGTAAAGGCATATTTAACTGTAAATTTCTCCATACATCATTCAAAATTATAAATGTGTAGAGTGAGCGCTGGCTAAATAACCAGCTAAATCATAAATGGTTAATGGCCGCCCTGGGTGACTAATCATCCAATTGTCACATGTTTTATTATAATATGACTTTATTGCTCCAAATATAATTATATCCAACAGTTGAAGTTTTTGAGAAACAAGGGGTTGTATGGTTAGGTGTGTACCATTATCTTTGCAAAAAATTAAAGGATCTATAGACATACGTGACTCGTGATTGTCAAATATAATGAGATATGGATTATTCTTGCTGCATCTTAAGAATGTTTATGGATATATTATGATCAGGCTTAAGGAAAAATTTCAAAAAAGCAAAAAAATTGGGCTGGTTATCCAACCGCTGGGATGTGGCGCTCCTTCTGTGCCCGTTGGCCCTCGATTTATCATTCGCTGCTGCCAATTTTTAGGAGAAAATATTGTAAAAAGTGGAAGGTGGTTACTTTTAGCATCTATAGCTGCACATACAGTTACGAGTTGCTCACTTTCGCCAGATGTTACCTTAGACACTTGCTTAATTCCTTTACATGCCACGTTTTTTTTAGTTTGTGAACAGTCGTAATGCTAGTTTCATCTACGTTCCAAACTCGGTCCAGACCAAAATCAAATCTCTGTAATAGGCTTGACAAGTTTAAAAAAATATTGCTAACGTTGTATCTGTTAAACGTCGTGGCCCGTGACAAGCTTGTGGCTTCGGGAACTTTGAGTGACAGCTCTTTGTGACGGTTCAAAAAATCATAGCACCAAAGTTGCTTCAGCGTTTTCGAACCATTTGGGAGGTATTTCCTTTTTGTTATCAGTATCATATTGAAATGCTAGTTTTCTTACATTCTTAGGAGTTAACCCATGATACTATTAAATTACCACTTTTCTTCACAATAAAACGCTACTAATATAGATAATGACTCGCATAAAAAATAGACACATTTAAAAAGACTATCTGAATGAATGTTTAATCAAATTAAAAACTTACCAAAAATTTTTTTCTGCAAAATCATCCGCCATTTACGAGAGTGTCAATTGTGACAGGTGTACCAACTTTAGAAAGTTAGCGAGTGCCATAGACAACCTAGTCTTCCGTAAGTATCAAGAATCCCCAGTCTCCGTATATTTGTAAAATAAAGCTGTTCTTTATGTATTTAATTCGTTGGTTTTTTGTTCATACACGTTAATATCTAGAACAATAAATTAAAATATTAATGATGGTGTGACCAGGACCCTTCGGCCAGATCCTTGACGATCCTTCATACCCAGAAGTTTGGCGAGAAAGTTAAGCTGGTAGAGCTATGCTTATATCGGCACGAACGGGTCGGCTCGATCTCGACCCGGCCGATACTACCTTCCCACAGAAGACAAACTTAAAATGACAGCATGCGTGCTGTCGTGTTTCGTTGGTGAGTCCCAGTCTGGTTCTCGCGCCGATTAGCATATATACAACATCCCAACATCAACTGTTGGGCAGTAGCCCGCCAGGCATGATCACCTCGCCTGGTCGGAGGATCCTCCCTTTGTGTTGGGTGGAACATGATACCCGTTCCCCCACAGGTCTAATAATGCAGTATGAAATCTTACCAAATATACTAAATAGTAATACTAAGTAAGTAATTTAGTCTATCGTATTACTACTTATTAAAATACGCCTGCCACACACAGTTTTGCAACACCCAAAGGTTTGATGGGAAGAAAATGCCTGTGGCATTAAGTCCGCCTTGTGCAATATGTTTGCTAGAAGTTTGTATAAATAAATAAATATAAAAGAATACATCCGTTTCTCAATTCATTTCATTTGTAGCTTGACAACCAATCGCTTGGAATTAATCCCAATTGGAAACTATATTAACCTATAAAACATATAATTATAAGTTTCAGAATACGATACAATGTTGACACTCCACTAAACCTTTAACTATGTCAAATTAACACCCAACCCTTAACATAGGAGTGAACCATAAAGTTAATTGTTAAGTAACATTAGTGTGTAATTTCGTTTCAACACGGTATTGGAAACAGAATTTTGAATAAATTACTAATCCATATTGAGGTACTAAATATCGTTCAAGCCTTTGTTCTTTTGTATTTAAAATGCAATGCGCTTAAATATATCTTTGTACATAGGATTTTTCGTGAGGATTGTATTAATTTATAGAAGATTTTAGAAACAGATAAAGAGAATTTTTAATTAATAAATACTAAAACAAGATTTTTGTAAAAAATCACATTACAAATATGACGATACGAGGTTCGCCGGGTCTGTCAGTTTATAATATACTCGTACTAGCTGACTCACGCAACCTCGTTTGCGTCTTATATTGCTTGTAGCGTGAAAATTTTCCCCCGCTTTTGAAACATTCTTCATTGGTGCTCCGCTCCTATTAGTAGTAGCGTGATGATATATAGCCTATAGCCTTCCTCGATAATTGGACTATCCAACACCGAAAGAATTTATCAAATCGGACCAGCGGTTCCTAAGATTAGCGCGTTCAAACAAACAAACAAACAAACTCTTCAACTTTATTATTAGTATATAGATTTATAAGTCTTCTAAATAAACAACTAATTATACCAACAAATTTCTTATGGAGCTACGTCACAAAACACGAATAAAAGTAGTGGCAACCGCATTCACACACGCTACTTGTCGAAGTATAATGCGAACCATATGTTCAACAATCTTATTGACATGTATATCTACATCTAATCAATCTATTTCAACATCTAATCAAAACACTATAAATTGAAGCATAATCCAAATTTGGTACTGAAATATCTCGTTGTAGTACCAAAACAAGAGCTATAACAGTTTAAATAAAGTAAAATGCGACAGCATCCACGAACAGTAATAATATATACAGGGTCTGTCGTAAATAATGGATAAGTCGTAAACTGGAGTTGGTCCGGCTATGAGACTATTAGAAAATCGTATCTTTTTGCCAGGGTTTCTAACCGTATGGAAATGGCGTAGACTTTTATGTTTTTTTAAAATTTCGCTACTCTTTGCATTCATTCCGTTGCCATTTCGTTAAATTTAGGTATTTCTGTGTCATTTTTTTTGTATTATAGTCTTGAAGATGTGTATTATTTAGTTTTAGTACTGTTTTAGGCGTTTTTAACGTTGGTCATTTTCAAAATTGTCATTTTAAGATTTTTTATGTTTTTGTTTTACTTAGGGTCAACTTTTGATCATTTACTGTGTAAAAAAAAAGTACGGCGCTATAGCTGCCCATGATCTTAATAAATTATCTAGTATGTGTAGATTCTAAAAAGGTATAACAATGCATACTTCACAAGTAATATTAAGCTACATGAGCGAGATCAATATCAAGGTGAGAAAATATTTTTTTCATGTAATGTTGTAAATGGTTATAAAACTTCGTCATAATGATTTATTTCTGCCAAGATTCTTTACACAAACACTATGGGGTCACTATTAAGGATATTCAAAAGAAAACTAGGTTGTTTTAGTACGTAAAAATATTTATTCAACAACTTAAACTAAATGTTCGAAGTGTCCTCCGCCGGCAGCTATGCACGCTCTACATCGCCTAATAAACGATCGCTTAATCCGGCGCACATAACCGGCTTCTTCAATTTTTCTCGCTGCTACTTGAATGCGCGCACGCAACTCTTCTACAGAACTTATTGTTTCACTGTATACTTTTTCTTTTATACAGCCCCAGTAAAAGAAGTCCAAGGGGTTCAGGTCTGGCGAACGTGGAGGCCATAAAATTGGCCCCAATCGCCCTATCCATCTATCTGGATAAGTATTATTTAAATGTTCCCTGACACGAACAGCGTAATGTGCTGGACACCCATCATTTTGTAGCCACATCTCATTTCTTATCTCTTGTGGGACGTCGGCAATATTAAATGCGGATATGTATTTGAATTTTTTAGCAAATACTTTACCTAGTTTACTGCAAGACGTAAACGACGAAAGAAAAAGTATACAGTGAAACAATAAGTTCTGTAGAAGAGTTGCGTGCGCGCATTCAAGTAGCAGCGAGAAAAATTGAAGAAGCCGGTTATGTGCGCCGGATTAAGCGATCGTTTATTAGGCGATGTAGAGCGTGCATAGCTGCCGGCGGAGGACACTTCGAACATTTAGTTTAAGTTGTTGAATAAATATTTTTACGTACTAAAACAACCTAGTTTTCTTTGAATATCCTTAATAGTGACCCCATAGTGTTTGTGTAAAGAATCTTGGCAGAAATAAATCATTATGACGAAGTTTTATAACCATTTACAACATTACATGAAAAAAATATTTTCTCACCTTGATATTGATCTCGCTCATGTAGCTTAATATTACTTGTGAAGTATGCATTGTTATACTTTTTTAGAATCTACACATACTAGATAATTTATTAAGATCATGGGCAGCTATAGCGCCGTACTTTTTTTTTACACAGTAAATGATCAAAAGTTGACCCTAAGTAAAACAAAAACATAAAAAATCTTAAAATGACAATTTTGAAAATGACCAACGTTAAAAACGCCTAAAACAGTACTAAAACTAAATAATACACATCTTCAAGACTATAATACAAAAAAAATGACACAGAAATACCTAAATTTAACGAAATGGCAACGGAATGAATGCAAAGAGTAGCGAAATTTTAAAAAAACATAAAAGTCTACGCCATTTCCATACGGTTAGAAACCCTGGCAAAAAGATACGATTTTCTAATAGTCTCATAGCCGGACCAACTCCAGTTTACGACTTATCCATTATTTACGACAGACCCTGTATAGTATAGATATACGTAGTATCTATGTCCTAGTATTCTGCATCGCACTTTTATTTGGACCTACTTATACAACAAGAAACCAATCCATACACATGCCAAAATCAAAGAATTATCCTTGTCTCCTTATAGATATGGATTGGTTCCTTGTTGCATAAGTAGGTCCATTTATTAAATCGTCAATAAAACGAAATGCACTTGTTAACGTTACCTAACACGTTGTGGTTCACCATGTCTTCTCTACAAAATATCTAATTTCATTTGCTCTACGTGGTAAAATCTTGTAAGTTCATTAATTTTAGTTATATTACTAACATATTAGTAACTAGTCGTATATAGCAAATCAAATCTACTATAAAAATCGATATTTTCATTAAAATAACATTGACGCTGTTCATTTTTAAAATCTAAAAATGAATGATATTAGGTAGTAGAGCTATGCTGATTTCAGCATGAATGGGCGGGCTCGACCGGGGCGGTACTACCCTCGCACAGAAGACCAGCCTAAAATGACAGTTTTAGAGCTGTCGTATTTCGCTGGTGAGTGCGAGACCGGAGCCCAATGATGCAGGGGTGACGGTTATCGTAGTAGTGTGCGAGCAGTGAATGTTCGTAGAGTTATGTTGAGGGTGATGTGGATCGAACCGTCGGCCAGGGAGACCCGTAGAAACGGTGGTGCCGCTGGCCGCCCGCGGCATAGAGAGGGGCCCAACCAAGGCTAACCACCCTGGGAGGCTGCCCCGTCAGGTCGCGCATAATCCACGGAGTGGCTCGTCGTGCCGGTTGGTGACCGGACGGTGGGACCAGGCGACCACTTCCGGGAGGGTACGGGGGCCCTTCCGTCCGACGGTTCGGTCACCGTCAGGCCTCACTATTGTATGGCGATACAGCATTCCGAGCCTCGGTATTACACTGCCGCGATGACTGTCGCGCCTTTTACGCTCCCACTTCCCCCCCTCTATTTTAATCATGGCAGCAAAGAAAAGATATAAACGTTCAACAGCGGCACCCCATTCACCCACCAACCCGCTTTTTGAGGTGGAGTTTACTAACATCCGTGGACTCCATGCAAACCTCAATGCCGTCCACCAACATCTTGAGACGGCTCGGCCGGCCATGCTTTTCTTAACGGAGACACAAATACGCCGCCCTGCCGACACGACATATCTTCTCTACCCCGGCTACGTGCTTGAGGAGCGCTTCCTCGCTAAGGCTGGAGTGTGTCTTTTCGTCAGGGCGGATGTTTGTTGTCGCCGATTACGTTGCCTTGAAGACCCATCCTTCTCCACTATTTGGCTACACGTGGATACCGGCTCCATGAGCCGAATCTACGTGTGCCTATACCGATCCCATTCTGGAGACTACGAGACAACTAAACTTTTCGAACATCTCAGTCAGGCAGTGGATAAAGCGCAGGAACAGTTCCCGACCGCTGAACTGGTGTTTCTGGGAGACTTTAACGCCCACCATGAGTCCTGGTTGGGATCTTCCAGAACTGACCACGCGGGTCGGACTGTCCACGCATTCGCTCTCACGCATGACCTCACCCAGTTGGTACTCCAGCCCACCAGGATACCAGACATACTGAGTCAAGCGCCTTCCTTGCTGGACCTTCTGCTGACGAGTCACCCAGAGCAGTACAGTGTATCGGTGCTCGCCCCTCTGGGATCCTCCGATCACTGCCTGGTGTCCACCACTGTGCCTCTTGTTGCCCTCCCACGAGCAGTGGCAGCAAAAAGACGGTTATGGCACTACTCGTCTGCAGACTGGGATGGAATGCGGGACTACTTCGCATCTATCCCGTGGGCACAACGCTGCTTTAAATACAGTGATCTGTCGCAATGTGCGGTTGCTGTGGCCGGCGAGGTCACTGTCGGAATGGAATACTACATTCCCTACAGTGAGGTCGCCGGCGCAACAACCCGTCGCTGGTTCAATCGCGAATGCGCCCATGCTGTTGCCCAAAAGCAATCAGCCTACCGCGCATGGACCAGGGCCCGCGCTCACGGCCACCCCGACGTGGATCGACTAAAAGCAGCGTTCAACAAAGCCACTAGGGAATGCAAGAAGGCTTACATCACAGCGGATGCCCAGCGCATTGCGCGGCTTGGCCACGAACTCGTCGCATACCCTACGGGTAGCCGAAAGTTCTGGCGATTGGCTAAAGCCGTGCAGTCCAACTTCTGCCAGCCCACGCTACCACCGCTTAAATATCCCGACGGATCACTTGCCCATCAGCCGCAGGAGAAAGCGAAACTGCTTGTCGATCTCTTTGCGGCTAACTCCCGAGTCGATGACCGCGGCATGCACCCGCCTACCATTCCCGCCTGCGATGCAACAATGCGGGATATTCGCATCCGGCTGAGTGATGTCCGTGCGGAACTTCGGTCACTCGACGTTCGGAAAGCCAGTGGACCCGACGGTATCCCGGCGGTGGTTCTTAAGAACTGTGCACCAGAGTTGTCTCCGGTTTTGACGCGCCTGTATCGCCTGTCATATTCCTCGGGAACTGTTCCGGAGGCCTGGAGAGAGGCGAATATTCAACCCATTCCCAAAAAAGGCGACCGCTCCAACCCGGCCAACTACCGCCCAATAGCTGTCACCTCCATTATCTGCAAAGTATTCGAACGGATCATAAACAAGCAACTGGTCCACTACCTGGAGGATCACACCCTACTTAATGATCGTCAATATGGTTTCAGGCCGAACCGATCCACGGGTGATCTTCTAGCGTATGTCACACACCTTTGGGGTGAGGCTATTGACAGGCACGGGGAATCTTTGGCTATTAGCCTGGACATGGCCAAGGCCTTTGATAGGGTTTGGCACCGTTCGCTTCTCTCCAAGCTACCGGCATTCGGCTTGCCCCCCAAACTCTGCAACTGGGTTGCCGGATTCCTGCACCAACGTCGCATCAGAGTACTTTGTGACGGCGCGGCCTCCGACGTTCAGTCGATTAACGCAGGAGTACCACAGGGTTCCGTCCTGTCGCCCACGCTGTTTCTTCTGCATATCAATGACATGTTAGACCTTGGCAACATTCATTGCTATGCAGACGACAGCACAGTTCATGGACGATATATTGGGCGCCCTGCGGCAAAACCGGTAGATGTAGAGAAAAATCGACAGGAGCTTGTCGCTCAGCTCGACCATGTTCTAGGCCGTATTTCACAATGGGGCTGCGAGAATCTGGTCGAGTTTAGCGCCAAGAAAACACAGGTGTGCGCGTTCTCTGCCAAAAAGTCTCCATTCCTTCCCCTTCCGACTTTTCAGAACACTCAACTACCATTACGAGGCAGGCTCGGTGTCCTGGGCATGGACATCTGCTGCGACCTCAACCCGCGCGAGTACGTTGAGAGTGTCACTAAGGCGGCCTCGCGGAAGTTAGGAATCCTTAATAAGGTGAGACGGTTCTTCTCGCCCGGGCATCTGTGTCTGCTTTACAAGACCCAGGTTCGCTCCTGCGTGGAGTACTGTTCTCATCTTTGCGATGGAGCCGCGCAGTATCTGTTCGACGCTCTCGACCGGTTGCAGCGGCGAGCCATTCGCATTGTCGGCAGTCCCCAGGCCACCGAGTCCCTTGAGCCTCTGCAGTTGCGTAGAGATATCGCCTCTATGGCAGTCCTCTATCGCCTTTACCATGGAGAGTGTTCTGAAGAGCTGTTCCAACTGGTCCCCCCTTCTCCCTTCCTCTACAGGACAACTCGTGCTGGCCTCAGAAGTCACCGCTTCAGAGTGGAAGACATACACTCTCGCACTCATCGATTCGGCTCTTCCTTCCTCTGCCGAGCGGTCAAAGCCTGGAACTCACTGCCAGCGCACGTGTTTCCGTCCCACTATGATCCCGGGTCCTTTAAGCGGGGCGTAAAAAAGCATCTCACTAGGCCGTCATAGTGCTGGTCGCCATGCTGCACTGTCCTTGTTTGCATTGAGGATGGTGACCACCACTCTTGGATTCTGCTGGTGCTTTCCATCAGGCAGGGCAGAGTCATTTTGGTAGCTCATGTATAAAAAAAAAAAAAAAAAATGAAAGTTAGTCATGCATTCACACATGGATCCCCGAAGGATGGGTATAAAAAATAAGTGGCCATAATACGGCCGTATCGATGCGTGTAAAGGCCGTATTCGGACGGAACAAGGCGATTTATAAAACTCTCATATCACACAGGTTCACATTATAGGCATTTTAAGGAGATGAGGATAGGAGGATTTTGTGGCAGATTTTAGCCACTTAAATCGGTCGTGTGTATCACAAGTAAGCTTGAACATAAATACTTTTTTCGAAGAAATTTCAGACTCAAAGATATTAAAGTTTATTAAAAATATTTTTTGTTATGAGTTAGGAAAAAAATTAGTTAGATTGTCATACGAAGGAAAAAAATCATAAGCCGTTAATACACGAAA
This sequence comes from Spilarctia lutea, assembly GCA_916048165.1. Classification (NCBI taxonomy): domain Eukaryota; kingdom Metazoa; phylum Arthropoda; class Insecta; order Lepidoptera; family Erebidae; genus Spilarctia; species Spilarctia lutea. The sequence goes on from OU696490.1 coordinate 3,163,180, forward strand.
TATATATATGTAATTTAGGTTTCATTATTTCATAGTTATACTATCCTACAATACACTTGAATAAATTGGGTTTCTTACTATTTAATGGAAACTTGAGTAAAACTTATTACTTAAAGCGTGTATTAGATGCAAATTAGTTAGAATGATCAAGTCAATTATTATTAATTAGTATTTTTTCTATTTACAATAGTTATACGAGAATATACTTCAAATTGAATAAAAGTATACTAGAAAAAGATAGACAGATAGACCAACTAATACCTCATACTTCAACTAATTATAAGGTATTTAAAGTCGATTATGGAGCTGTAGTAGGCATTTTAATAATGTTAAACTTACCATTATGAACTGAAACCGGAGGCCCAAAGGTGCAGAAGCATCTCAATTAGCCGCCATTGTGTAGCTGGCCATACTGCATTATTGCATTGTGTGTATTCGCAAGTATAGTGATCACCAGGCATCAGGCAGACTAGTTACTTTGACAGGTACGTACATAAAAATAACAAAGCAGTCATAAGCACTGCCGACAGAAGTGAAAACTCATAACTATAAACAAACGGTTGTTTTAACTTACCTGAAATGAACACCTATGCCTTTTTTAATAGTGTGCAATAAAAGAACTAAAAATTATTATGATTGTAAGTAGTAAATGGAAGTAAAGCTTTGATACTCCAATAGATGTCGCTGTTTTCAAAAAAATTGTAAACAATCTTTTTGATTTACAAAAGGTTTTGTGTAAGCAGAAAATCGTTATTTTAATTTATTGTAAATCACTTTAAGATACTGAAATATTAACTTTAAGTATATAAAATCATATTGAGAAAGGACCACTATCTAGAAAAACGAATGCTACCAAAGTATATCGGTAGATGGCACTGTTAACAATAAACATCCGTCTTACGAATTTTTTCGATCAGGACACGTGACCTGATGCGAGTTTATGGTCACGTGACCTGACGCCCTGACGCGAGTTTATACATTTTTACAAAAAAGTACACAGCGCCGCTAAAGAAGTTTTCACTTCAAGAAAAGAGATAATTTGATTCTTATGGTTGTTCATATGTCTTTGCTCCGTACCTAATTACACTTTTACTAATTACTTTTAAAATTTTCAAATCAACAGCTTCATAAAAAACATTGTGAAAGAAAAGACGTTAAACATCATTCAAACAGACGCCAAAAAAGTATTTTTAACTTCATTTGGCTTAAAAGTTTCAAGTTGGAAGATTATAACAATTCACAAACAGTGATAAGCTTCCTGCTTAGAAACAGTATATTCACTTCCTCACTTTAAACTTGAAGAGGAACAGCCATTAAGCTTGATGTTGCTCTTTACAAGAAATAAGTGCATACAGCGTAAATATATTCTAAGGTTAAATATTTAAGAGATTAAGTAAAAGGGTTTTCTAAAGACTTTTATATTTCTTCTACTTGCTTATACTTTTGTTTAGAAATATTAATAAGAGGTGAATGGAAAAGTATATGCTGTGGTAAAATTTTGGAGTGATAGAGGAATCAAATGAATCAATTGCCTCGGGTAATCGTAAATTTCTAACAGAAAATTTTAAGCCGATCCGTTTGATTTCTATGGAAAATTAGAAAAATACTAATCTAGCTAGTTGGCAGTCCAGAAGATTATATTGGTGTTAAGAGAAACACAAGCACACACATACGTTTCTCCTTATATATTATTTTAATTTCCCCATGTCTGAACAATCATACAATCTCAAGTACTTTAACCCTAAGTAACTGTCTACAAAGAAAAACTATAAACGAAGTGTATGAAGTTGCGCTACGGTTTAGCTGCTACGAGACAACGACGACGAGAAGTTGTAGAGGGAAACACTACGTTATTACGTAAACATCAAATGCTGGTAACTAATATATATTTTATATGAAGGGCTTTAGAATAGAATAGAATAGAATAGAATAATCTTTATTGTACATTACATAAATGGTTTACATAAAATAATACATCAAATGACTAACCATGTACAAATGGTGGCCTTATTGCTAAAAAGCATTTTTTTCCAGGCAACCTTGGGATAGAAAAAAGCACTGAAAGAAAAGAAAAGAAACGAATTCATGGGCAGTTTGGTGCGAGAATAAACATAATGCAAAGAATTTATTTTACTACTTTACTACTTTACTTTTTAATTAAGGTTATAGACTACGGGCCCGTATCGACAATTGATGGGTCATGTGGACCACCAGGAGACTTTTTCTTAAAGATACAGGGGCATAAACAATAACATTCAGCACTATGCTGTCAATTGGAAGCTGTCCAACTGAGTATAGGTGAAGGGGAGGGCGTAGGAACTGTCGATTTTTCTCCCTTGTCACAAAATTTTTGTACGGCGTTGCGGGATAATGGATTAGAAGAGATATTGAAATTGTATGAAACCGATGCCGTCTGAAATCAAATTACTAAATTGACCGAGACAATCGCCGGGAAATCAAAAAAAAATCCAACTTTGTGGCACACTATTTTTGTACGGCATTGGCCCCCATATTGAGGTAGGACGAATTTCCGGACAAACATTGTGATATACACGAAATGGTTCCTTTTACAAATTTAAGCAGTAACCAAATTATTCCACACTAACAATACACTATCGGAATTTAGAGCCAGTCGAATGCACAGCAGTGTAATTTGCATACGGCTACAAATGTGTACGCCTGTTACTGAGTCATTCGTGCGATATTCGTGCTTTACTCATCTTGGTCTCCAACATTTTTATTATATAATGAAAAGTTTAAAAAGGTATTACTGCCAAAAGGCCAGCTGTAAAAATATATAAAATATATAATAGATAGTAATAATATAGATATATAATAGATGATAAATTGATATAAAAATAGGTTTTGAAAGAAATACAAGAGAATACATTTAGTATCTTAAGCACCTAAAATAACGCTAAAAAAGTAGGTATTTTTCTGCTTTTCTAATTTATATAATCTGTCCAAATTATCAAACATCAAAATCATGTACCCAAATTGCAAAAATATTACACATATAAAAGTATTTCGATAAATAAAATGAAAGGATTTAGTACATCCATCATTTTGAAGTCAAATTAACGTCAGATTACTTCCAATGTCATAATTTGACGTTTGTTTTTCTGCTCATCGCTTCTAACGTCTGGCATTTATTGTATATGTAGCCTATATATTAAATACATTTTATTTATATATATTAAATCTATTTACAACATCTAATATTATTTATACACATATATTATATATCACATACACAAAATATAAACATTAATACGAACAAGTATATTATTTCAATATTTATATCGTGCATTGGAAACGCTCCGTCGGCCCGCCACCAAAACCTGTTTCGTTGAATTCTTATACAGACTCTGCGCTCGCGCCGCATTCCTCAGTCGATATCTACCTATGTCGCGCGAAGCTCATGTCGCTCTTAACACGGTCGGTCGAACGTATTAGTTACGCGTTCAGTTATAATATTGTGATTTGTATTATTCTCTTGCTATCACTATCATCTTACTTACTCCTTCATTCTAATTTCTATGTGCTTATTCTTCGTGTGTTGTGTGAACTATTTCTTATGTGTTGCTATGCAAAATAAACTAAATTTATTGTGTTACTTGCTTGTGCTTCATTTCATATCACACAGTCACCTCACGAACAACCATAACTGGTGACCCCGAACAGGACATATAAATAGTTAAGATGAGTGATAGTAGTGATTCCGCAAAAACAGTTAATTCAAAACCGGACGCCAACATCGCCACGCGGCGCACTCGAAAAGTGCGCGTTACCACTGACCGCGAGGACAATGTCGTACGAAAACAAAAAATTAAAGTGCCATCGTTTTCACCTGAGGATCCAGAGTTGTGGTTTGCACTTTTGGAAGGTCAATTTGAGAGTCAGGGTATCACGGATGACAATATTAAATTCACAAATGTCACAAATAATTTAGACCTACAATACGCCAAGTCAGTAAAGGACATTATTATTAACCCGCCGTCAAGGAACCGGTATGAGAAAATAAAGACCGAGTTAGTCAAGCGACTTTCCGCTTCTCATGAGAAGAAGGTGAAGCAGTTGCTTACTCATGAAGAACTTGGGGACAGGAAACCATCTCAATTTCTCCGACACCTTCAGGACTTGGCCGGGCGTTCTGTACCCGATGACTTTCTCAGATCCATATGGAGCAACCGCCTTCCTCATAATATCCAGACTGTGCTAGCGTCTCAACCCTCCCATTCTTTGGAGCAACTGGCAGACCTAGCAGACCGCATTCAGGAACTGGCAGCGCCGTGTAATGTCGCCGCTGCGTCTAGCAGTGGACATGGATCTCACCAATCGGACGAAATCGCGGAGCTTAAGAAGATGGTGCAGCACCTAACCATGAAGCTGGAAGAGCATACCCGCGTAGCCTGCTGCGCCGCCGACCAATCTAGATCTCGTGAGCTCCGACGCCGATCATCATCACGACAGCGAAGCCGTTCCAGTTCCAGCTACCAGAAGTACCCTATCTGCTGGTACCACGCCAAGTTTGGACCACGGGCTCACAACTGCATTAAGCCCTGTGACTACTCCTCTTCTAAGGCGGTAAACAGCAGGGGCAGTCGCTAATGGCGACTGACGACTGTCCTTCCGCCTCTGGTCGCCTCTTCGTCACCGACCGCAGCAGCAACCTCCGATTCCTGATAGACACTGGCAGCGATCTTTGTGTTTACCCTCGTTCTGCACTTCGGGAGCGTCGGTCCAAGACGGATTTCCAGCTAAGTGCCGCAAATGGATCGACAATTGAAACTTATGGCTTTATTGAGCTTACTTTAAATTTAGGTTTAAGGCGTAGTTTTATCTGGCGATTTACTGTGGCCAATGTTACCAAACCAATAATAGGCGTCGATTTTCTGTGCTATTACAATTTAGTTGTGGATTGCCGCAACCAGCGCTTGATAGACAATACTACTAGCTTGTCAGCTTGTGCTTTTCTCGCTAAAACTAATATTTTTTCTGTAAAGGTTTCGACTGGCGACACGCGTTACCACGACATCTTAAGTAAGTTTCCTGAAATTACACGCCCTTCAGGCACACCGACGTTTCCAAAACACGACACTGTTCATTATATTAAAACTACACCTGGCCCTCCTGTTTCTTGCACCCCCCGAAGACTGGCTCCTGATAAATTAAAAATTGCCAAACGGGAATTTGAGCTCATGCTTAACAACGGTACGGCGCGTCCTTCTGATAGCCCCTGGTCTTCTCCTCTTCACCTGGCGCCTAAGAAGGATAACGGATGGCGGCCTTGTGGCGATTATCGGATGCTTAACGCGCGGACAATACCAGACCGTTACCCGTTGAGACATATACACGATTTTTCCCACGCTATAACTGGTTGTCAAGTTTTCAGTACCATCGATCTGGTTAAAGCTTACAATCAGGTCGCGGTCTTCGAAGCTGATATTCAGAAAACAGCCATCACAACACCATTCGGCTTGTTTGAATTTCCCTTCATGACCTTTGGGCTAAGGAATGCTGGGCAAACATTCCAGCGATTTGTTGACGAGATGACGAGAGGCCTCGACTTCGTATATCCGTACTGTGACGATTTTTTAGTATTCTCGAAAGACCACACCCTCCACGAGACCCACCTTCACCAACTTTTCACCCGCATGAAAAAATATGGTATACTTGTTAACACCTCTAAGTGCGTTTTTGGGGCATCTGAAGTATCTTTCTTGGGATACCAAATCTCCGCATCTGGCACCAAACCGCTGGAATCCAAGGTTCAGGCTATAAAGGAGTTCCCAGTCCCCAAGACGGTTCGACAACTCAGACGATTCTTGGGGATGCTCAACTTTTATAGAAGATTTTTACCTCACTCAGCTGCAATACAAGCACCTTTAAACGCCCTTCTGTCTGGTTGCGTCAAGGCATCTCAATCGGTTGACATATCCGGAGAGGCGCTGTTGTCTTTCAACCAGTGTAAGGAGAGCTTAGCTGACGCTGCACTACTTGCTCACCCAGATTGTCAGGCCGAGCTCGCTCTGGTGACAGATGCGTCCGACCTAGCAATGGGTTCAGTTTTGCAGCAATATAAGGATGACATGTGGCAACCTCTAGCGTTCTTCTCGCGAAAGCTGAGCCCCTCCCAACAAAAATACTCACCATACGACCGTGAACTTTTGGCGATTTACGAAAGTATAAAATACTTTCGGCATATGCTCGAAGCGAGGCATTTCGTAGTTTATACCGATCACAAGCCCCTTATTTATGCTTTCAGTGGTAGGAAAGATAACTGCTCGCCTCGACAGTTTCGCCACCTCGATTATATTTCGCAGTTCACGACCGACATAAGATACGTTAAGGGCAAGGACAACGTTGTCGCTGACCCTCTGTCACGTGTGGATGAGCTGCAAATGCCAGTCGACTTAGACGTTCTGGCTGCATCTCAAGCCTCGGATGATGAACTGGCTCAACTTTTGAGAGAAGAATCGTCTCTGCAACTGAAAGAGTTGAGCATTCCTAACACCCAAACAAAGCTTTATTGCGACGTCAGCACTGCTTCTCTAAGGCCTTATGTGACGAAACCCTTCAGGAGACAAGTTTTTAATAGTCTTCACAGCCTCAGTCACCCAGGCGCTAATGCAAGCGCTAAACTTGTGGCTGAGCGTTTTGTTTGGCCTGGGATACGCCGAGATTGCCGTGAGTGGACTCGTCAATGTCTGGCTTGCCAACGTGCCAAGGTCCATCGACACACGTCTTCTCCGTTGGGCGTATTCGATGTTCCTCGCACTCGATTTACATTTATCCACATTGACATAATCGGCCCTCTCCCTGTATCACAAGGCTATCGATATTGCTTCACAGCGGTGGATCGTTTTACTCGCTGGCCGGAAGTCATACCTATGGTTGATATGACAGCTGAGACGGTTGGAAAGGCAATAATATCCTGGATATCCAGATTTGGATGTCCCACGGATATTGTCACCGATCGCGGTCGACAGTTTGAATCGTCACTTTTTCAGTCCCTTGAAAGAATGATTGGATTCAAACATCGAAAGACAACCGCGTATCATCCAGCCTGTAACGGGCTAGTGGAACGATTCCACCGCCAATTGAAAGCAGCGATAATGTGCCATGCCGATAGCAATTGGGTTGATGCTTTACCCTTGGTAATGTTAGGCATAAGGAGCGCTTTTAAGGATGACTTAAAATCGTCACCGGCCGAGTTAGTGTATGGAGAGCCGTTACGTTTACCTGGTGAATTTTTCCAGGCAACGGCTCCTGTAAATACCGATATATCGGACTTCACTACGCGTTTGTGGCATTTCACTTCGAAAATACGACCGGTACCAGCTGCACGTCATAGTAAAGACAAAATCTTTGTACACAGAGATCTGAAGACATCCAGCCATGTATTTTTAAGGACCGATGCATTACGAGCTTCTTTACAGCCACCCTACACCGGCCCTTATAAAGTCGTTGAACGAGGTGACAAAACCTTTAAAATTCTAGTGAAAGGGAAAATTGTCACGGTATCCATAGACCGCCTCAAACCAGCCTATACACTGGTTAATCCATCTCCCGATCCTATTTCCACTACAACTCCTGCTTTAAGGCCCGATCCTATTTCCACTACAACTCCTGCTTTAAGGCCCGATCCTAGTTCCCTGCCAGATCCTGTTCCCTCAGGACCTAATTCTCCAACTCAGGATTTCCGAAGAACACGTTTGGGTCGTAAAGTCCGCTTCCCTGATTTTTACCGCCCGTCGTGACGGTCTTGGGGGGGAGTGATGTAGCCTATATATTAAATACATTTTATTTATATATATTAAATCTATTTACAACATCTAATATTATTTATACACATATATTATATATCACATACACAAAATATAAACATTAATACGAACAAGTATATTATTTCAATATTTATATCGTGCATTGGAAACGCTCCGTCGGCCCGCCACCAAAACCTGTTTCGTTGAATTCTTATACAGACTCTGCGCTCGCGCCGCATTCCTCAGTCGATATCTACCTATGTCGCGCGAAGCTCATGTCGCTCTTAACACGGTCGGTCGAACGTATTAGTTACGCGTTCAGTTATAATATTGTGATTTGTATTATTCTCTTGCTATCACTATCATCTTACTTACTCCTTCATTCTAATTTCTATGTGCTTATTCTTCGTGTGTTGTGTGAACTATTTCTTATGTGTTGCTATGCAAAATAAACTAAATTTATTGTGTTACTTGCTTGTGCTTCATTTCATATCACACAGTCACCTCACGACCAACCATATATAAATAATATATATATATATATATATATATATTACTTAGTACATAGATAGTTTTAGAACCCCTTTATCACACGTTTTCAAATAAAATACTAGTGACCAAATTAAATGGAAAGCTTTTATTGGTCGGTCTAAACGGTCTGACATCAGCCCTGTTCATACTGCGAATGTCATAAGAGCCGGCTCAGCATACTACTAGCTGAAAATAAAAAAAAAATAACTACTAATTTATTTAAGAATCGCCTACCTGACTTTTTAGTAAAGAAATGCTACTATGTAGTAAGTGACTTCAGTGACTCAGAAAAATAAGAATATTCTGTCGCAGATTAGTTGCAATTACTAACTTTTATTATTACTTAATTAAATTGATTTGTTTGTAGCTTATATACGTAATACAGATGTAACATTTTGAAATTTAATTTCTATTGACATTTTGTTTATGTTTGTTTGAAATGTAAACTCATAAATTTTGGATGGTTGACATTTTGCTATTATTTCTTAAATTGACATCGATAACTTCCATTGACATTGTAGTCTTGTTTGTCTGAAACGTGTAATGGTAATTTACTATATAGTTTAAAAAAAAGTCGCTTCCGCTGTCTGTCTCCCCCTATAAATGCTTCTCTTCTGCGATCTTTAAAACTACGCAACGAATTTTGAGAGATTTTGATTCCTTTAAGAGATAGAGTGATTCAAGAATAAGGTTTATAAATATAATGCATGTACGAGGATATCAAGTCTCAAACTTATGTTTCTTATTTCAGTTACCATAAACCTATAGTTTCAATGATAAAAATTCCTGAATAACCTACATGTATTGTAAGATAATAAAAATAAAAATATTTTAAACGATATTAACTTCTCATTTATTCAATAATAGGAAAAAAATGTTTTCTTATCGATCACCACGCTCAAAAATTGTAACTTGAATTAATATCAAAGATTAAACTTGAATTAATTTTAAAAAAGCATACTGCATTAATAAAAAATAACTAAATAATTGTAATTGCATAAGTTGATAAAAAATAGTATGCAATAACTTTACCGCGGCAGTTTCCGAGTGCCACACGTTTTTTTTACTACGTTAATTCACTGGTTCATTAAGTATGCGTCTAGATGTAATTCGTTGCTATTTAGTATTTAATATATAGAATTGCTGTAGGGTTTTTCTTATAATGTAGCCTGGAATATGAAAACTGTCGATGTTTGCCACCCGAGCACTTTAAGCCGTCGGTACCGGTTGTCATGAACACCTATGACATTCGTTATTGAGATCTCAGTGCCCTCAAATATAATAGCTACTAGTTCAACCTCCGAATTCAGTTCACCCTCAGGGTTGTGAAGGTCTGATGCCAGCCGCTCCGTGGAATAAATGTATATACTGTACATAAATACTTCAGAAAATAAATAAAATTAATGATAAAAAAATAAATTGCCTGAAATAGATAAGAAGCTTTACTCTTTTTCAATAAATTATAAAAGTTTTCTATGCCTATCTAAAACGCTAAATAAAATAAGGTGTCCGCAATTGAAGTGAAATAATATCCAGTGCAACTGTATACCAATTAATACATTCATGTGAATAAATGGAGAAGGTTGCCCTCAAAACAAAGACAGTAGGCAGAAATATATAATAAGTTTATAATAAGTCCTTTTTGCAAGATACCGATCTACATTGTTAACCAAGAATACAGCTAAATTCAATCCCCACAAACAAAAGATTATTCATTGATTTCTGCGGTTATGTAATGAACATTCGGTCACTTCTTAAGCCATTATTACATAAAGAGTTTAATAAACAAAATAAAGACTTCTTCTCTGATTAGATTACAATAAATGCCCGCTTTCTGTAACTGAAACGTATGTTTACACTGCTCCTTGTTCATTAAAGATAAAATTCGCATTTTTAAAAGGATATCGATTACTTCCACAAAGTGTCCGAGTCGATTAAATGCCCGCACTACTAAGAGCTGTGGTTCAAGTGGATTGCCGTCCTTTGTAGAATAATTGAACAATGTTTTTGTACTATTCCCCGGGATGTGGATTTATGTAACAAACCTTTACTAGTACATACGTAGGAATCGTAACTATCTGTGAACGTTTGTATCTTAACAGTAAATACACTTTTGCGAGATAATTAATTGCGAACGATTCGTTAAGATCATAAGATGTTTGAAAAATAATTTTAATGACACTATTTACAATACAGAAGTTAGAGACGCTATATTTAACAGTGGACTTCAAAATACTAACTTGACAATAATAATTGAATCACCCTTAATATAATCGGACTACGTAAAGAGGGGGTCTTAAAAGAACGAAACAAGAAAACAATTAACCTCAATACCCACAGTATACCTTTTGTAGACCAGATTGGCTCTCATGCGTCTTACTCTGAGGGGACCCAGACCATGTTGTTTCTTCCCGAATCGTCGCCACATCTAAACATGCCCTATCTCTGGGGCAGTCCTCCTGGGTGGATTCCCAGTCGGACCCACTCCACTTACGATGTCTGTTTAACGAAGGTGTTTCTAACAACCACATAATCGTCGGGTAAAGAACACAGTACATAACAGTTGACACCTCTATTTTCAAACGAATAGCTAGCAAATAAATAACTTGGAGAGATATTTTGCATCAAGTATCTCAGAGGAATCGCTTGAATCGATGAATGATCAAGCGTTTAGTAATAACTTAGTATTCTAACATAGTTGCAACGGTGTAAGTTAATACCGAATACCTTTCCGACATCGATCAGTTTCTCTAACTTGCCTAACTTGGTAGTAAGTTACTGGAATTTGTAAGCTTAGGTATCTGTTATGCAAATTGGCTAGCACCGCTTAAAGCCTTATGAATGGTATTTTGATAGCATAAAATGTGTTGGAGTATTATGAACGTAACTGGTTTATTCTATTACATGTTTATATATATATATATATAGCTTTCGCTCAAGGCTTCACTCGCATTCAATAAAAAGTACCTATCCTATGTTACTTCTAATACCTCCAAGATTATGTGTACAAAGTTTAATGATGATCGGTTGAGTAGTTTTCGCGTGAAAACGTAACAAACATACATTTATAATATAGGAGAATACTCGTAGGCAATAAAGTAATTGACTGAAAACTTTCGTGAATGTCTATCCATACATCCATACTAATAACATAAAGTCGAAAGTAACTCTGTCTATATGTTATGCTTTCACGGCTAAACCGCTTATCCGATTTGGTTGAAATTACAATGGAAATCTTTGATTCTTGAAGAAGGTCATAGGCTAATTTTTACCGCTATAACCGACATATAGGCGGGTGGAGCTTTGGGTTCAAAAAGCTACTATCTATATACCTACATATCAGGTAAAAGATGTACTATTTTAAAAATAAATATGGCACACTCAGACATATATATTTGGACATAAATTCATGCTTTCCCCAGAAGAATTAACGAAACGTAACGTTTATGTTTAGGCACGTTGTGGTATAAAAGTGTTTTACCTAGAAACTTTTGCACATGAATATGTATTAACCATAAATATTACAAAAGATCAAGAAATTCGTACTATTCCCGATAGAAAATGAATTAATTTTTACACAACTGAATTTGTGGTGGTTTATATTTCTTAATAAAATACTGCAAATGTTTAGATTAAGCGCACATTTTGCCTTTTTTGTACAGACATTTCAAGCACTTTGCGTTATTCTCTGAGCCTGTTACCAAACTCTGCTGTAGGACTTTACACAGATGTAACAATAGCAAATCTTTATTTATTCTTGCAATCATTTAAGGTAGTTTAGAAAAATTATTTGTGATATTTCAGTAGAACAGCAAAATTTTTTGCTAGAGCTGAATGCCTGATAATTTATTATTTAATTTATCATTATTATTTACTAATAATTTTGTTAGGTTATTTTTTAAATAATACTTCACATACTGACTGGCAATCTCATATTAAAATCAGACGAACAGCTTATTACAATACGAAATAAATAAAGATGTATCTAAAAGTTTGAGTATCATGTGAGAACATTATAATCGCGTAACCGCGGGACGTAGTCGCCACACGTCATTGTGCCAGTTGTACTGAGTTCTGGCCTACTCGTTTCTGCCTCCCGAGGGAACTGATACTGCACCTGTTCTACAAGCGGTTAGCGTTTTCTGCTATTCTGCAAATTACTTGAAATCTTTCTTCTCTTCATAGCATTTTTGATTCTAGGAATTGTCCTAGATATTTCTATAAATATATATATATATCTATAGAATATATCTATAATAGATACCAAGAATTGTAAGGCTCCAAACCCATCAATGTAAATGTCCAATATCAGTCTCAGTCAAAGACATTTTGACTTCACGGTTGACCTAGTAGTTTATTGATATGTCACGACGCTTTCCACTGCGCTGAGAGTTGTAGGTTCAAACACCAGGAACATCAATTCACCAATTGTTGTTCTGAGTCTGGGTGTTATTTGCGTCCGTTTCATGAATGTAGTAGTTGTTTTTAAAAAAAAGTATGAAAGGGAAAATCTCCTTTCTAAGAACAGGTATGTGTCCAATCACTGGGCTACTAACTGCTGCTGATAATTTTTAAGAATATATATTATCTTAACCATCAACCTATCGCAGTCTACTGTGTGTTTCACCAATATCTGTGCTATAAGTACATTAAACTATGTACACAAGGAGAAGTTAAATCATTCACATTAATTATACAAAATTTAAACAAAAGAAATACTTTAAGAACTGGACCGAATTGATATATATATATATATATATATATATATATATATATATATATCAAAATCGGTTTACCCAGTATTGGTGTCAAACATAAAAAAATACAGGCAAATTGAGAACTCTCTTCTTTTTTGCAGTCCGTTAATGTAACAAAAATAGTATTTGGTTATCTGAGTTCTTTTGACATAAAGCTATTTACGAGTATCTCTCACGCTTCTTTTTTGTACCATAATCTGTAAACTTTCAACGGTCTATGCAGCGCACGTTGTTGTTCATTTAAGTTTTTATTCCGCCTGGAATCCAGGATTTAAGTTCCAAATGAGTGTTATTTTAAACTTAGTAAAAGCTGTTGGCACTACTCATTTGCATTTTAACTTCCACTTTGTAAAATATTACGGTACTGCTTACTTAGAGAAAAAGATGAAACTATTGAAAGGTTTGTTTAATCTTTTGTTTGGTGGATTTCCTATTACCCTGATATTTGTGATTAGTCAGGAGTACAAGTCTAAAAGTATATCCTGTGAAAAGGTTCAACGACAATATAACATTTTGTTCTTAAAATGTATATGTAGACAATCGGGTAAAATTTTCCACCATTTATGTAATAACAGTACGGCGATGTGCTACCCCGACCACTGACATGTTTGTTCAGGAGCCTAGGCATGAGTAGAATACCTATTTTCACTCAATCCATAATTCAGTCACAACACAATAACATTTCGGTCTGTGATTTGAAATTGCGAGAATTGCCCTGAAGGTTTTTTCATGGTTTTCCATAGCTATTCGGTTACTTATACATCATTATCGTCAAGACTTTGAGGAGAGCGAATCATGCAGAGTAACATTAGAGTTGCCATGTTAAATGAACTTCCTAAAATATAGAACTAACGTCGATTATAGTGAAAGAATTGCAAATGACATCTATTCAGTTATTTAATTTTCGTTCAAAAAAATGAGAAGAGTGTAGGAAGGTGATATGACGTTTGTTCTTAATGTTTATTAAAATTCAATTTATTAAGTATTTTTATTTTACACTTTATACTTTTCTTAAATAAAAAATTCAATGATCGAGACGAGTCGTGTTATAATAAACCGCTAACTTTAAGTTAAATGTGCACAACTTCTCTTTAACTAAACCAGTTTAATTGAACAAATGCTCAAATGAGAAAGCATTAGGTATTAGCATAAAATCTCCATTGAAACAAATAAACCCTTAATCATTGTTCTGAAATTAATCACATTTGGGTATTTCTATAAGTGAAAATTAAGTATTTTAAAATGTTTGATGCCAATCATTAACTCGCTGTAGAACTAACTTTCGTATTGTTAGAACAATAGTTTCGGTAAAAGGAGGTATTTTTAAATCTGATATTTACACTGTTTTAGACCTTTCTCTGTTAAAATACAATGGAGAAAATTCTAAAACAGTGTAACCAATAGAATTTATGGGTCATAGAGTTATTGCTGAAGTGTGGCCATAATTAAACCCAAGTTTGGTGCTAAAATACTTGGAAACTAAGTAATATCTTGAGCAATTATACAATCAAACGTACGAATCACATCAGTTAGAGTTACTATTCAGTCTCACAAATTTTATTGAGCTCTTCAAAAGCTATAAGCTGTGATTTGACAAATTTAACTAGCAATTTTTTCCTCCATCTTCTAAGCATATAAATTTCTTACCCTGACTGGTTAATCAACGCAGATCCTAAACCACTAGACCTAGAAACTTCAAATTTTCGTTTTATATTTTGTAAACACTGACTAGGGCACGATTTTTAGAAATTTTTCTCCTGAAACGATAAAATATTACATAGGTAATGAAAGTTAGTAATTTTCTTTTAAATATGAAACAAGAAATAATACGTATAGTAATACCTAGTACATAATATGTACCAAAGCATGACTTTGATATGATTTATTTTCTTCACTAGATTATTTTACGATAAATAAACCATACATTTGATTGTCATATCTCTATATAAACTGAGTCAAACTTCAAACGCAAAGTATAAATTCAATAACAAGCAAAGCTTCATTCAAGTAATAGCTGTCCTACATTTCTGTAGAAATAAAACTAGATTCGAAAGGACTAAATTCGGATAACTGCCCAACTTTAAACTTGGAACTGGCGTTTGTTTTCACTGTTCTTAAGACGATTATCATTCGGAGTTTAGAATTGTACATAAAAGTTTTAAGTTTGTTAATTTTGAAAATAAATTTAGCGGAAGCGGATTTTAGCGGATCTTTTGCAGAAATAAAGCCAATTTTAATTTATTTTTGAACAGGATTATAAAGCTGGGACAAAAGACAATTCGAATACGAATACGACTTCTGTATAAAAGATATGAAGATAGAAGATCCTTCATATCTTCTACGTGTCCTGTCAATATTGACTTTATGAATGAAATAAATGATTGAATTATATGAATTAAATTTGACGGGCCTGTTTGTTTAATGGTTTGTTATCATGACAGCTAGGTCAAAAGTCATGAAACCCAAGATAAATCTTTATTTAATGGACACAATCATAATTTCTTTGTCAGTGTGTAGTTAATTTACAAAATGTATGTTTTTCAAAATTATGTTTGGTAGCAATCTAGTTACTTTAGCACAGATTTTAACTAGTTTGGAACCAGTAAACCATCTGTGAGATGTATGAAGTTGTTAATATTATTATTAAATGAGTTTTTTTTTTCACCTAATCTGTGATCTATATTCTTCTAAAATTTAATTTATTATTGCATATATGTTTATACAAAATAAACTGTTTGTTATTTTATTTTAATCAATATGCACATTTCTTTTTAATCAATATACACTAATTTGACTTTATCTGAGTGTCAACTACTGAATAGGATTTTAAGTCGTACTTGTTTCAAAAAGTAACTAAACAACTTAATACAAAAGTTACATTTTACATTATTTGTTTTTGTAAAGTTCATTACAAAAGATACGGCTTCCAACTAAATACGACCCTTGGAAGTTCTAAAATTAGTTTCAAAAACCTAAAGATAAATGTAATATCAAAAAATACCGATTCCAAAGTTCTTGAAAGAAACTGTTATTCTTTTAACAGTACATTACAACACAAAACAAAAACAATAAGGGATATCCTAACACGTCCACAAACGAGAAAAATAAAACTACTGAGAAAATGCAAGAAACAATAGCAAGGCTGCAAGAAGAAAGCAAGAGCGCCCAATCCATTTCCGTAACAAACGAGCGACTCTGCGCACAAACAAGTCATTAGCTTTACACTTATTCTTGCTTTTGTTTAACCTTTGCCTGTGGCTATGCCTTCGCAGAAAAGCTCCTTGAGTTCGCTGTAAGTTTGGACGTTTTGCGTTTTGTTATTACATTTTATGCAGCTACTCCTTTTCATTATTTATGTGGCTGACTTTAAGTTATAAGTTTTTACTTTTTAATTTAAAAGCCTTAATGTCTTTTTTCATTTATATTTATTATAATTTTAAGATAATGTTATGAATATATAAATAAGGTTATATACAATTTTAAAGTCTTATTTTTAGTTACGTCCTATAATATACCTACAGGTTTGTACGGAACTTTCGATGCGCAAATTCAACTCGCACTTGATTTTTTATTAATCGTGTGAGAAAGTACTTAACGTATTCAAGTAGTATGAATACAACAATGATAGTAACTTACCACATTTCACACACGGTCGTTTGATTCTAAGCTTTTACACAATATATTTTGATTCAGATTTTGTTAGTATAAAATTAATTACTTCCTTAAAAGTTGATTATTTGGTTTAATTTTGTGAATAAAGACTAGCGTTCGTACTGTTGTGTTTTGTTGGTGACTGCGAGACCGGATGCCCAATGATGCAGAAGCGTCACTAGGCAGCCATGGTGTGGGTCACCATGCTGCATTGTTGCATTAACTTCATTCGCTGTGAGTATAGTGACCACCACTCTTAGATTCTGCTTATGCTTTCCATCAGGCAGAGTAGAGTCATTTTGGGAGGGGTAAATATAAAAAAAAATCATATTCGGGATATTTTCCTTCGTAAAGAAATTATGAATTTAATAATGATACTGAACTTGTCTTTAACTGATGATGTGTGCATAAGATCACTAGGCCGCCATAGTGTGAGTTACCATGCTGCATTGTTGCATTATTTGCATTCGAAATGAGTACGGTGACCACCACATTTGGATTCTGCTTATGCTTTCTATTAGGCAGAGTAGAGTCACTTTGGAAGGCCCATACATAAAAGAAACATACTAGTTCATTGTTTGAAGATTAACGTTCTAATGTTATTAAACAACATTAAGTTTTACTACACCAGTACACGCTCAGGTAATTTTGTTACTTTCTACTCTGCGCGTTATTAGTTAAGAGCGGCACTCTTAATAGCTGAAGTGTTATAATTGAGCAATCAATCTTACAAGCAGTATTTATAATTACGTTTGAAGTACGCTTACGCTTTGATAAAACAATCAAATTATCTAACAGGACTCCTATGCGAGTGTGCAATGTTCAATTACACATATGACGCGGTCAAAGCTACTTACTGGGCTTCGCGTGGCTGCTTTCTGAGTAAATATGACTGTCGATGAAGTACTTACATACTTATAGTACGGTATGAAGTTTTTTTGTCTACTAGATAAAACCCAAAAAAATATGCAATAGTATGGTGGCAGTTTTCTTAGCTCCAGTGGCCTGTGGCGGCATATGCAGTCTCACTATGGAAAAACTTAAGTAACTGTACTGTTAATGTCTTTATTTTTCCATGGAGGCCTTAGGTTGAGATGGATCTAGTATGATAGTTCGCGTCCTAAATAACTACTAAGATAATTCTAATACTACAAAAAAATATTCGATAGTTTCAAGCAAGCTAGTCAGACGTAAAAAATATCATAAACGTACCATCTGAAATAAACGAAATAAAACATTGCTTTTTTGTTTAAGTATTTATGTTTATCTCAAGCAAACAATTGTGAGTAGTCTGGATTTGATCTACAAATACAGTAAACGAAAGGCAAATTAAATATGTAACATCAGTCGCCTGTGATGGGTCTCTTTGAATACTAAACAAATCCTACTAATATTACAAACGCGAAAGTTTGTGAGTATGTTTGTCGCTCTTACACGCAAAAACTACTGAACAGATTTTGATGAAACTTTACAATAATATAGCTTATACATCAGAATAACACAAAGGCTATAAATTTATAATAGATATACCGTCGTACCTCGAGTAGCACCGCGTGATTATATTACAACTAATATAAGATTATTTTTCGTTGTCGTTCCCATGTTGTAATAAATATAAGTTACTACCGCAATTCAAATTGCTTGTTTCTATTTTCTTACTTTTTTTAACTTAACACATCATTCATTCGATCCACTCGTGAGTCTCGTAACAAATTTTTATTTCCGTGGGAGAGCCACGCTTCGTCATGAATGAGCCGGCTCGACCAGAGTGATACCACGGCCTTATAGAAAACCGCTGTGAAATAGTGCTTGCGCTGTGTTACAAGTGAGTGAGGATACCGAAGGCCCATACCCCATCCCCTCCCCCATCTCCCTCCCTATCCCCCAAAGGCCGGCAACGTACTTGTTTCGCCTCTGGTGTTGCGGGTGACCATGGGCGGCGGTAATCGCTTACCATCCGGCGATACGTCTGCTCGTTTGCTCCCTATACTATAAAAATAAAAATCTACTTGTAATTGCCGTAATGGACAAATAGTTTTATTTTTGTTGTATGTTTGCTTTACTTGCTATTAGTATTCTGTTAATGTGCAACGTTACACGTTACAAAGCAAAATTACACGTTGCACACGTGTAATTTTAAATCACTAAAAACATTAGAACACTTGACCGAATGCAAATCGTCGACAGCCTCGTCGGCGCAGTGCTAGCGTACACGACTGCGGTGCACTCGGGTTCGATTCCCGGGTCGGATCAAATGTTTGTATGGTCTGCAAATATTTGTTTCGAAGTTTGAGTGTGTTCTATGTATAATGTAATGTATTTATATCAGTTATCTAGTACCCTTAATACAAGTTCTGCTTAGTTTGGAACTTGATGGCGTTGTGTGTTAGAATGTCCGAAATATTTATTATTTATTTATAGTTTTATAATTTAATTCATAGTACATCACAGTAAAAAATTATTGCACTGAAATTAAAAGTTAGATATTTCATTTTACAAGCCCGTTAAAGCCTTGAGTATTGGATTTCTAATTATATTTGTGAGCATTATAAAATAAAAAAATGTTTGTTAGAACTGTGAAGTGAGAGGTTATTTAAAATTGCAAAGTCTAAGAATTGAAGCTTTGGTAAGGTATCGAATTTTCAAAGTGAAATTATTGCTATTTCAAAGGGTACAGATGAATTCAGTCCTATCGCAAGCATTTTAGCTTTGAGGGACACACTGCTGACTCACTGATTATATAAACGAAAGCGCAGATGTTTACACGGTGTAACATTCCTCCCTGTACATTGAAATAGGTAAATTTTGTTTGATTTATCCTGTATGTGTTCCCATTACAGTCAAATTCGTTTTATAATTTAGAACAAAAAAATTGATTCTATAGATCTATTTGAATTAACTTTTCAAATAACACTTTGAAACGTATCTGCTAAGCCTAATATCTACACCAATGTTTTAATTTTTTTTTTCTTGTAGTAATGACAGTTGGTGATGTAAAGAGAGCACAATTTATATCCTTAAAAGTTTAGCCACAATTTTTTTTTATGTTTCATCTTCCAAAATAATGCTCTGCCTGATGGAAGCACGAGCAGAATAGTGTACACTTTGTGCTTTTTATATTTTCATGTTAACTTAGCTACATTTTACAATTTAAAGGCAATTCTACAAATACATAACTATTCCTTTCAATTTGTAAGTTGCAAGAGTAAAAAAGAAGCGGTCCAATTTCACTTCTAACCTGCGAAGCGCTTCTACGATAAATTGAAAACATAAAAGCGGCGGAGACTATGCATTTAGGATTAATATAAACGCTGCCTGTGGACCCACAGTGCGCTTACATTTAATATCAGAAAAACGAGGCAAAACTCCTCTCAAGTAGCAATTTGTTTTTAAATTTGAGCGGTTTTTGCTTGGTTTGTTTTCGTACTTGGCGTCTACTTAGAAATGTAAACCTTTCATTCGTTTTAAACACTGTTGTGCCACCTAAATTGTCATAATATTTTTATTGTCTAGTTATGAATATTACTCAGTCAGGTGGATTGTGAGGCAAATACATTAGTCAAATGATGTAGTCTGGTTTGTTTAGTTCCGTAGCCAAAATCGCAAAAATAGAACTCTTTAGTTTTCAACATCCACATTATATCTTACAGACTATTAAGACTGGAAACCGGTATTTACGCAAAAACATACATGCTAATCATGTCGACAAAAAAAAAACCTAAAAATACTACAGATATTTACTCCTATAAAAAATTTAAGGTTAATATCTCAAGTAGAGATATCATTTTTATATTGCTCCACTCCATGATGTGAAGTGGAATGGGATATTTTTTAAATAAAAAGTGTTTGTGAACACAAGAATTTGATTAAGGTGTACATTAATTTGTTAAGTCTTAAAGCGTTGATTTTTGTGGGAGTAAAAAAAATCACGGCAGCAAAAAAAAACCTTTATAAATGGTGTTTATTAGTTTACGAGTAATAGTGAATCAACTGAGTTGACGTTATAGGAAACCGAAACTATTATGTGAAATGCTTATAATATGTAATCACAAAGCGCCCATACTACCGAACTCTTCGGCTCAACACGCACTTGACAGATTTTTTTAAATTAGAAATTTTATTTTTAAATCAGATCCATATTTCTAGGTGACGTAATGCTGCAATTCTTAGATTAGAAAACGGTTTTAAGATTAAATAACTTGAAGTGCTTTTAGGGTCCCGTAATGTAACCAGGCTGGAGTGGTGGCTGCGAGCGTGACGCATCTCTATTCACGTCGAGGCTGCTGTGTAGCTAAGACTTGTTTATTACTTTCGCTGTGGAAATGTGCAGGAGTGACAAGATGCTGCTTCTGATTTTCTTTTTGAACGCTGCTTCTTCCAAGACCTTGAATCGCACCGTGTAGGATAGTTAGGTGTGTCTTCATTAAATAAAACTGAAGTGTGTTTCTCTTTCCTACGTGGAAGTCGCCACAATTCATATTTTTTCTCAATTGCAACTAGTTGCTATTACAATTACAAAGGTACATTAACGGTCCATAAACAATGTCAATTCTGTGCTCGAATGAAGTGGAGCGTTAAAGCGTTTGTTTGTAGAAAACTGCTCTCGCCGCAAATTGTTTCAGCATTAAATGAAAACATACGAACGCCAAATATAGAACGGACAAGTAGACATGTAATTTTAGTAGATTGTAGAATTTATTTGAAATACATTTTCTAAATAATTAAGTTGTTATCTGCATAGTGCTACTGCATTTTCTTTTATTTTATAATAAAATTTAGTACGAGTGAGTTTTAAAGACACTTTACAAAGAGCGCTTAACCACACACGATGTTCGTTTAGTATGTAGAATTCTCTCACTTCGAACTAAACTACAATTTGAACTAATCTAAACTGTATAGAAGTATCAACTGTTCTATCACCCTCCAGTGTAGGTGAATAACATGTGGGGGAACGGGTGTCAATGTCCCACCAACACAAAGGGAGGATCCTCCGACCAGTCGAGGTGATCAAGCCTGGTAGGCCACTGCCCAACAGTTGATGTTGGGATGATGGGTGCGAGAACTTTTATCGCGCGATTCAGGATTTTTAGTTACTCCGTGTAGTGCGTTACAGCGTAGTTCAGTGTATCTTCGGTAGGTGGCGCCGTAGCAGTTTACTGTTGTGTATATGTATGTGGAATTCGCCACAAACATAATTACCTATGTATTTAAGTTTTGTTTTTTAAACTATTACTTTTAATAAACCTATTTGTTTCAAACTTATTGCACATGGCTTGTACAAAGGCGAGGCAGGTGATGTGAAAGTATGATGCAG
Organism: Spilarctia lutea; assembly: GCA_916048165.1. Lineage (NCBI taxonomy): Eukaryota > Metazoa > Arthropoda > Insecta > Lepidoptera > Erebidae > Spilarctia > Spilarctia lutea. The sequence continues at coordinate 3,185,202 of OU696490.1, forward strand.
TAGGTGCAAATATTTCCAACGGCATAAGAAAGTTAATATCACCCGAACGGTAACGTACCTTTTTTCGAACCATATTTTTTAAATTGGTGAGTAGACTTCTGTTTGCTGTTACAAGACTAAAATTATTGCGAGCTGACCAGCGCCGCGTGCAATATCACTGAAATTAAACGTCAAACATGTCTGACGCTGTTTTGTTTTATACTTCTATGGTCACACAATAACACATTATCGTTCTTTCAGTTTACATGCACATTGGTGTTTAAGTGATGTGGAAAACTTAAATCTTTTGCATTATATTTATTTATTTTTTCCTTAGGCATTTAAACAGTGTGTTTGCCCGTAATAATATATATCCTACAAATTAATTGTATATTCAGTTCTTACACATAAAATTGGCGTTTTATCGCACTGGCCACTTTTATGTGAAATATATATTATCCGGTTACGAAATTCAAATTCAAAGTTATAATAAATCCATTTAGTTGGTATATTTGAGTTTCGAAAACAGTCATTCATTTGTTTCTTTCCTCTTTGCTTTTTCTTTGGCTTTGCTCATGTCGCACAATGGAAATCTTGAAATATCGCTTTATTTACGAGTAGGAGTTCTATACCGTGGCACCAGTGCTGCAGAAACAACTCGAAGGATTAAGGATTAACGAAAACACGGTACGTTTTTGGTTCCAGCGTTTTTGTTCTGGAAATTTTGACCTTCATAACAAGCCTCGTGGACGGCTGGAGACCAAAGTTAATAACGAAAAATTAAAGACTATTATGGAAGAGGATACATCGCAAATCATTTCACAGCTGGTTGCAAGCTTCGCTGTGAGTGATAAAAGTGTTTTAAACCACTTGAAGCAAATACGGGAAATCAAATAAGTTGAACGGTGAGTACCTCATAAATTGGGTATCGTGCACTAAAGCTTTCTTAAATTTGGTCAAACGATTCCGGCAGATGTCAATTGTCAGCAACTGCAAACCATGATGCAAGAACTAGCTGCTAAACAATCGAGCCTGGTTAATCGCTCTAAGCCACTGTTGCTTCAAGACAACGCTAGACCACACACTGCACGCCAGCCGATAAACTAGAGAAGCTGATGGTTGCCAGTTCTCAGTCAGCCACAACGCTAGAGTTGCCAGATGTAAATAGCTATATTATTGTTATCAGTTTTTTTAATTTGTTTAATACAAAATTAAAACTTTTATATGTTCTGTTTACAATAATCCATGGTTGCTAGTTAAAAAATGGCGATAAGCAGTTGTTGCCATGCTTTTAATCAACGATTCTCCCTTCAGGTAAGTGGGAGCGCAAGATAAAAGATACACAAATTGTTACGTGCTGTGAAAGAGAGTACAATGTAGTGTAGATGTTAGTTCTAGTATTATTTTTAATGTATTCATAAAGAAAAAAAATGAGAAGAACGTTTTTTTTTTGCGTGAGAAAGGAACATTTCTTTAGTTAAAAAAATGTGTGCGTGTACTAGCCTACACTCGTAAGAAGTGCAACTTCTTTATGACGTTATTTTTAAAAAAATAATTTACTATATGTAACCTTACAGAAATTGGTTAAATAAAGTTAAATTAGATAAAGTTTAATAAAAGGCTTTTATTATCATAGACATAAATACAAATTCTACAATTATTTCATTGTAGCTTATTACTACAAAGATTATTATTGAATTTCTGGCTTTTAACAGTCTATCTATTACAAATAAATAAAATTGAAGTGCAATGTAATGTTAAATTAACAGCTTTTTACTAAAAAAATACTTTAGCATATTCGATATTTACATAAAAAAAAACGTAACTACTCAAAACGGGCCGCAAAATACATTGGAGACATTTACCAATACCTGTGATAAGAAAAAGATAGCGGATAAATGTGACGCGTAACGTAACGGATAAATGTTACGCGTAACGAAAAAATGTTACACCAAATTTTTTGACAACCCCGATAAAGAAGTTTCACTTCAAAAAGTATTTCACAGAATATTTGAAGTACATCGATAGTGCTTTATTCTTTCATTCGATATTAATGTAAACCAACATTGCTAGTTTTTTTTTTCAATGTTTTAACTTAATTAATTGAAAAGCTCATAAAAAAAATAAAATGAAAAAGTGTACGTTTCTGTGTAGAATACTTATATTTATAAGAGAAGAAAATAAATTGTGTGGTTTTATGAAACCACGATAAAAGTGAAACTTTTTTTCACATTATAGACATTTAACTAAAAATTTTTGGAATACTATTCTATTAAGGGTATAAAAATCGCTTTATCAATCTTAATTTTACACTTAGAAAATTGGAATGATAATGGGAAATGATAAAAGTAGACTAAATCTCCAACTAATATTTTTATTGAACTCTGTGCCTTAGAGTACGACATACATAATACTTAACAATTATTTAGATTATATATATATAGATATTTTTTATATCCTAATAAATAAATAATAATAATATTTTTATATTGTATCCTATCTATTGTAGTAATGCCATCGATTTTCCTGATATGCTATAAAACATCAAAAATACTAGTAGAACCAGAAATTCACGTTAAAAACTTTAAAAATATTCACGAGCTGAAGTGAAGTCAATAAAATAAATAGTATCTAAGAAATTAGAGTGAAATTTACACAAAGAGAAAATACAAAAACAAGCTGTAACAATAGGTACCTCAAACCTATTTCTTTTCTAACGATTAAACAAATAAAACTTTGATCCATTAAACAACTTTGTTTTCTTTCAAATACCTGTGAAGGGACTAATTAGTACAAAAAGTTTCTTCTCGTGCGATGTGTGTTTCATAAAACGATCTAATCATTAGAAACAAAGAACAGAAAAACAAAGTTTGAATGAAGATGTATAAAGGTACTAGAATTTTTATATAGTTTATAGAAACTAAAAAACACGCTTACAAACTAACAAAAAACATAGAGATGAAGTTAATGAAAGAGTGTTAAAAACAACTGGATACCATGACATCATTGGAAACTGGTGTCCATCAATTTCTTTATTGTTTATCACCGAATGTAAATATTGAAAATGAGAAATCGATTCGATTCTCATTACTCAAAACTCAAGGGCTCAAATGACTGGCAATGTAATTGAGACCCTTGAGTTGTAGTGACCATGTATGTATGCCATTAATATTAGTGAGCGTGAATCGATGTAATAGTAATAATAAAAATTGTTGTTTTCGGAAGAGATAAGAAAGTGTTGTTCTTCCCAAAATTAGAATTAACAGACATTCATTATGAATTCATAAAATAGTAAAATGTCGAACTTCAAGTATCATGTCATCAAATTTTATGAATATTCTAAAATTAGAGGACGATTAATGGAAATGGTAACAATATGATGATCCTAGCAGCGATACGTAGTAATGTGTATGAGTTTTATATAACATTTGCTTACGCATTTAATTATCTTTATAAATTCTGACAAACTCTAAAAGATAGAATAATGTTGGTTACATTGATGAGAAACGAGGATTCTATTATTGCAATGAAACCAATCTTGTTTTTTATAATTTTTTTCCATCATATCACTTATACTCGCCAACAAGCTTGGCGAGTATTTATTTTTTTGTCATATGAAAGAGGTCGCTGTTTAAAAAAAAATAAAAAAAATTGCATCATGTTTTGAATCATCATCACCTTATCCAAAAGAAGGCCACTGACGGACATAATTCGATGACACATGACACAAAATATATATTCACATATATAGCAAATATTCTTAGTGATAACAAACAAGAGACGAGTAGAAAACTATTTTCTACCAAATTCTTCGAAAACATTTTGTCTATTCAAAAAGTGAAGTATAATATATTTTTAAACGTATTACATACTACAGTACACCCCTAAGATGACCTACTAAAAACGCTTGGACCCAAATCTTGGCTAACGATGCGAGGACACGGAACAAAATTTGTCTTTCACCACAATAGTATAATTTATCATCATCGCGTGATACATATTGGAAAACACAAAACAGAATATAAACTCTAAATATAGGAAGTAGAGCGTATTATCGCTTAAACTGTATATATTCGAAATAGGACATAGTTGATGCGTTAAGAATGAAATTGTTTGTAAAAGAAAGGCTATAACATAATTCCAGAATTAAGTGTTTGATATAAACAATACAAAAATGAAACATGTTTTGAGGATAGAAATGAGCAAATCTTAAGAATATATATTACTTCAGGTTTATTACAAACACATCGTGACCATTTTTTCATTTGATTACAATCAAACTAATTTTCTGTAAGTAGCTACTTTTTGAGGAAATATATAATTTGCCTAATTTTTCGATTGTAGTAGCTAACTGGAGTAGCAGGTAATAACGAAAAAAAATTAAGTAAATACAATTTTGAGTACAGAGTAGCTATGGTTTTCTTGTTTTTACATCATACGAACGAGCCTTTGACATATTTTATTCAAGGTACTACAGCAACTCCTGCATAAAGTTTTCACCCTAAAACAACAAGAATGTTCTTGCATATCCTTGTTATGTATGTAAAGAAAATAGTTTAGTTGACCTACTAATTTTGTAACTGTATTAACCAGTGTTTATTGATACGAGTATAATACTCGTAATATACCTTAAACCTCACACACCTCCACTCGGCCTTGTGATCCGAAAATAAGCAGGACCTGTACTAAAATTACTTTTAAATGTACTTACATAGTAATGTCTAAATATGTTTGAATCAGTATTTGTCTCATACATACAAATATAAAATATTACTTTTAAATAAGAGTTTTGGGTTCGTCAACCCACATATATAACCGTTTATTTACAATTTAAAATATCTCTCAGAACTTATTCATAGTCAACATTGGACATAGTCTTTAAGTGGTAAAGATTGCGGATAGCCGTGACAACGATCACTCAGCTCCTTCGCAAATCCATTTTTATTGCTGCCGATAAAACAAGCGGCTTAAGCGAGTTTGTCTAAATCACTCGCCCATCAAACGGCCAGTGGTTTCAGTTTCTGTGATAAATAAGAGTAGTTGAGTTGCTACAATAAGGGATGTTGGGGATTTGTTCTTCTACTTCGTTTTATCTAAAAAAGCAGTATTCTTGGATTAATATATTTGATGAAACTTAAGGAATCTTTCTAATGTTTTCGACTTATGTATTGTCTCAATAAATTTACCAATCATTTTAAATTGCTTTTCGGAAGACAAAAAGCTCATTTAATCATGAGTAAAATAGTCCAAGACTACGTAACTTGACTTATAGCTATACCATGTGATCAGTTGTATGAATCAATTAGTGGTGTTCCCTTGGTTGTCTTGGATGCTGTGGATATATTTGTCATTTGATGGATTATCTTATTAATCTCCACCAAAACAGCTACAGCTACAGACTAGTTGATACAGCAATCTAGGATCCAGAAATATGTTCTAGTGGTATTGAAAATCTTTCTATTGATTCATGGTTGCTGAAACAATCTGTAATAATTCAGTGAAAAATTATAATATATCAGCATTAACTGATCTGGCATTCTTAACCTAGGAGTAAGCAATGGTAGCTATTTTAATAGATTTCAAAAGATATTTTAATCCTTCGTGAATTGGATGCATTAACTCATCAATTAATTGTGGAATATCATCACCGTTAATTTTCTTTAAACATTTGCAGTTATCAACAAGATTTGTTCTTGTGTCGTTTGTCAGAATGGTCAAAAGTAATTAGGATCCTTTAATTTAAGGGATCTTACTATTGCATCCCACAGTTATTTAACTATCCCAATAAAATCTTTATACTGGTGCTAATTTAGAATTAAATCAGTAAATTTTACATTATCAATTGGTCCTTGTATCCTATATCCTTAGTCCTCGTATATTATATCCTAAAATGTATTGTTGTTCAGGGATAACGAAATTGGTTCACCCAAACTATTTAATCTACATGTGATAGTGTGACAGGATATGTATTCATGTTGCTTCACAAATAGAAAGTAATAAATGTGATAAGATTACAGTAATTACCACACTTTTTTACCTATCTCGATTCTAAAATCCGAATGGCCTTTTGAAACAGTATTAGTAGTAGTAATAGTAGTCAAATCGCCTTAGTTCTAGTTCTTGAAGCTTAAAATAATAAAACTGAAATAAGATTACAGGTGGTATTGCGTGTTGGTATATTATCTCTGAGAATCTACAATAAGGCAAGCACTTCTGTTAAGGCTACTTCTTGTTTTTGGTACATCCTCAGTGATCAAGTTCATGTATGTTTTCTGTAACGAATGTATTAAAATTTATGTTTATTTCATAGATTTAAGATAGCTTTCTTTATATCGGTTTTGTATGTTTTTGGATCTCAATCCTGTCTTTGACTAAAGTCTAGAGTATGAATATGAATAGTAGCCGCCAGGCATGATCAACTCGCCTGGTCGGAGGATCCTCCTTTTGTGTTGGGTGGAACATGATACCCGTTCCCTCACAGAAAGTTAGAAAAAATCACACGAGCGAAACCGCGAACAGTAACTAGTAATACATAAATGGAATAATCTAAAGTCTTCCTTAGCTTATTAAAAAACTGATGAAATGTTGTTTACTGCGCCATCCATCAAGCGGAGATGATTAATTGCTTCACATTATCGACAGCTGCGCGCTCTATTCATAAGTCCATTACAGCTAAGATCCGCAGCCATCTTTGTTTTTAATCTTCTTGTTATAAGTTTGATGTTGCTGAGTCGAAAGTAAGTAACATATATTAATACATTTCTATTATCTAAAGAATGAGAACAAATTGGTACATACTTTTACAATTAAATTAGTGTTACTGTTTCTTTGCTTTCTAAAGTTGGAGAAGATTGGTAATGCTAACTTATATTACTTTTCATATCTAAGATAAGATAATAAGATTTGTAAATTCGTTATCTCAGTGGTTGCTGGTGCTGACTCAGTCCTTTAAGACATCTAGTAAATATTACAGATGTCTTAAAGGACACTATTATTGGTTTCGACGGAACTTTCAATGATAGGTAGCTGATGATAAGGACTTAAGATACTTAAGATACTTTTTTTAGACTAATTTTGCCCCGCGACATTGCCCACGGTTGATGCTGTACCGCGGATAACACCGTGGGGCTCAGCTAGTTAAATATATATTTTAAATAATGAAAGTTGATTGTTATCGGGTGATTAAAAAAGGTTTTAGGACTTTTGGAAAGCAAAGTGCAAACTCGTTAAACTTTAAAATAGAACTAAATTAGAAGTGAACGAGATATGATATCATGGCGAACGAACTAACGAAGAATGAAACCTCAATAATTTCTTTTGGAACTATAAACGTGACTTGGCATAAACTGACGTATTTTCTCACTGATGATATTTATCTGTAGTAGATCGAAATAATCTTTAATAGGAAGAAACACAATATACTCGTATCTGTAAATTGTTATATAGGTCCCAGTATTTAACTGGGTTGAGAAGCAAGGGTTTCACTTGGACAATTACCTAACCTACTTTGTAAACATCAAACGCTGTGAAGGATATTATGACAGAATGACTGTTAATAATTTTATGAAATTGACATTTATAACACTTTCAGTCCATCACTCGATCAATTATAATTATGACGAAATTATGAAAGTATTGTAAGGAGTACAGAGAAAGATAAGAGATATTTTAAATTTCTTACCTATTAATTTTATTATATTATGTGTCTAGTTTATTTACTACAATATTATTTCGTTTTTTTTTAATGTTTAATGATATTTGCTTCAAAAGAAACTTTGACGCTGTACAAAACCTTAATATTTATAAATACTTCTTAGTTTTTGACCGATCGAATTTAATCATTTGGAATACTAAGGTTTGATAGTATTTTATGTGTAGGGTACACTTTCCATTTTGTCGAGGCCACAGCTCAGTAGTTTCGAACAACTCAAGTTGGCTGCAAGCGCACAGTTTCTCAGGGCAATATATGGTAATGTGTCGGATATAAACCAGGAAGGCAATGCATTTAACTGCAAACGGCCTCGCTGCACTTTAGAATGTAGTCTCTCTTCCATACATCCCATCTACTTCACGACTTGCTTGTTGAACTTCGGCTTAGCACACAGATTAAACACATATAAATGTCCATTAATTTCTTGGTGGCTTATATTATTGAATAAACTTTTTTTTACTTTCTACAAATTCTTTACAGACTATAGAGTGAGATCCCAGTCACCCTAGACTTACGTGATTTTAGGAAAGATTAAATTTTTAGGATCGGTAGTGCAACATAAACTTAGAAAGTAATTGATACTCACTAAGCTGAAAGCGAGGCCAATTTACAGGTAGCAGGTATCAAAAGCGGATAGTTCGTCTGTAAAATTCGTATAGAAGTGCATTTACTGTTTTATGATAACAAAAATCTATCGACAGATGTTTACGTGGAAGCTGAATGTCATACATAAAACAAAACTCTAGATTTATTGTATACAAAAGTTATTCGTTCCTTCCGATTTTACATGAAGCTTTACAAATTTCAGCGCAAACACTCCTTGTTCTATGAAGCCATACAAATACATATATATCTGTAGATCAACTCTTTCCGATAATATAAATATTATGCATACATACAGATACAACTTCATTTTTTAATTTTATACTTATTCTAAGAAAATAATTTTGAGATAGAATTCAAAAAAATTCGCAGTTGTTATGCGGGGTTAATGTTGTTGTAAACATAACAACAACTTTACAGGTAACATTCTAAAACAAAAGTAGCCTAAGTTACTGCTTATATATCGGCTGTTTGTCAGTGAAAGTCCCATCTAAATCAATCCAGCCTTTCCGGAGATTATACAAAACGAACAGAAAAATAAATTAAAAAATGATTTTTAATGTTTAAAAAAGAAACAGACACTTCAATTTTTGTATATATTAGTGATTACTTTTATAGAATAATTTCAATAAAGAAATTTATTTGATTGATATATTTTTTCATATGAATTGTAATGTGCTAAATTGTCAGCGTTGCAATACAATTTTCCAAATAACTAAAACGTTATCTCTCAGCCCACAATGAAACGTAGTGAAATCTATTCGTATTACGTCACGCTTATGACATTTGTTCATTTCCCTGGCTTCGTATTTAAAATGTTTTCGTATAATTAAACGAACAAGAAATTTTATGTAAATTGAAATTAAAAAAGAAATTATGCATCCAAGTAAACATACCATCCACTTGATAGTAAGACCACCGACATTCATAGACACCTGTTACTTTCAGAACCACCACGCATCTGACTGCCCAGTTCCCCTTTCTCACTCAAGGAATCCCCATTTAAGAATTAGTTAGAACCTGTTTTTGGTAAGATCATGATATCACACTGGTCGAATTTGCTCATATGTGCAAATTGGTTTTGTAAAGACTTTTGCAATCTCTATCGCACACATACTTTGCGAAACAAACCGTAATATAATTCTACTCCCCACATTGCAATGTAACAGTCAGTCAATGTCAGTTGTATCCGCATGTACGTCCTTAATGGCGCACATTTATTTCGGATACGATCCGACGTATGATTTGTGGTTTAAACACACACGTACACGCGGGTATGCGGATATTTGGATATACACGCATGTTTTTGTTAAACCCATTCCTGGTTTAAAATGTCTGTCTGAAGATTCACCTGGGTCTCATAAGCTAGTGGAAATAAAGCCATTTAAAAGTCCTTTTCTACCTTCTTGGTCTAATCTTTGTTATTTCAAACTTTTGATTAATATCTCGTAAATATTTCGCGTCATTACTTTACAGTTTATTTATGGTTGAGGAGCAAACGAGCCCAAGAATCACCTGTCGGTTTATTCACTTAACTGTAAATATTACTATCAGGTTAGTGCTACCCATGGACACATGCGGCACAAGAGATGAGCGAGTATTCCTTTTGCCAGAATTCTTGAAATTTTGGACTCGAGTAAACTCAATGTCTCGTGAAAAGTTGCGAAAGAATTAGTTTACCCCAGATTTCTGTGAGTCAATCTAATTCATAAAGTGTTGGATAAAGATCGTTCCTCTTGTTACGTGAATAGGATCAAGATTATAGTCTTGCATATTATTCGTACTTATAAGCTATTTCTAACCCATATCTGTATTTATAATATACATATTTATTACCCTCAGACGATATTATGTAGATAACCAATTTATATTAACGCGTTTACTGTTGAAAACCAATTCCCTTAAAAAAATATCAAAGACTGCTTTATTTATAACACAAATTTATCAGTACAGTATACTAATTGTGGCATGGTAATAGTATGCAATAATCCATTAGCACTCACGCAATATTGCGTGAAATAAATTGTCATTTTGAAGCCACCATGATTTCCGTTTGCATGTGGCGTACGTACACACAAGTCTATATAATTAAATTATTTCAAACGTAATGTACAATGTATATTCTGCGAAATCTATAGAATGTTTGTGCATTGAAGTTACGAATGTAGATGTCCTATTTAATTCTTATAAATGTATTTTAGAAAAATATTACGTTATATATGAGATTGCATTGTAAACATATTTCAAAAACCTTGGAGAATAATGTTATCTCAACTAACAAAACAGGTACAAAACTGAGTTGGATCTATATTCTATTTATAATAGTTATTTAAGTTCAGTAGGACAATTTTACATTGGAACTTGGAAATTTTATTTTACTTTGAATAACTTTCCGAAAAATATAATTAAAAATTAATTAAGAAATGAAACTAAATAACAGTTTTTTAACTAAATATCTTCTTCTTTTTTTAATTAGATGGCAACCAGCTAATCAGCTTTTTCTGCCAATGTCAAGTATTTAAAGTCTTCAAATCTTAAGTCTTTGAGTCTTCGTGGTGATGAAATTAATGTTAAGAAATATAAAAAATGTGGATGAGATGAAATGAGGCCCGTCTTTCGAAATAGCTAATAAACTATCTCCTAATTAATTTATCATTCTATAACAGTTCAATTTAGTCATCACTAAATTTGATTGTGATTTCAGGTGGTCCTTTGGTGAACAAATACTTTAACCACTTCCAATTTTTAGGTAAATAACTACTTTATTTCTTTAGAGCCTTTTTTAATATTCTCTTTAAATAATTGAATTTAATAAATTTTAATCCTCTATATATCTGTGAATATTTGTATAAGTCATATTTCATTTCTAATAAGTGCACCTACATTCATTTTTTCTCTGCATCGCCCAATCAGTCGACTAGGAGAGAATGCCTCAGGCATTAACTCCGCCAATCCCCAAATGTATTATTGCATAAAGTAATAAATAAATAAAATAATATTGTATTTTCCATTGATAAACACATCCGTCATAATTCACTCCTTCTTTCACATCCATCATCCATCAATTAAAAATATAATTTGTCTTTTCTAATGCACGAGAGGATAACAATAAAATGTACACACATGCAACCTATGCCTTCTTTCTTCACTTTAATAAAATAATATCAATACTTCTTACAAAACTGCGTAAGTGTGCCATTTTTATTTGCTATTGTATTCGCTACAAATCAAAATTAATCATTTTACTTTTAAAAGACAATGAGTTCTAGTTTTATTATTATTAATCACCCGTTTCACGTTTTCTGTATACGGAAATAAATGGGACAAGTTTGTTTGACTGTTCCGTCTTATTTATTCTGTTTATCCTTGAAACTTTGAAACCTGGAATACTATTCATTTCTAAAATATATTTCTTTGGTTTTCAAGATTATAATTACAAAATATGAAATGAAAATAACATGAAGCCAAATCAAATTAAACTCTGTTTAATTACAACAAATTCTTGTTTTATTACAAATACTTTATAGTATAATGGTTATTTGAAGAGTTAAAATAATAACGAAATACCTCCTCTGACAGCCAAACCATGATTTTGACAAACATTATTCTTAGGTGTTATAGCAGGAATTCACACGCGTATCGTTATCCCTAAGGCCGCGTGTTCAAAGTCAGCGAGAAGCGGAGCGGGAACGCTAACCCGTTTTCGAAACCAGCGGGCTAGGCAGCGGGTGCTAGAGCGATTTAGTATTGTGTTATGAGAAATTCTACCTCGTAAAATATAGCTTGATAACTTGATAACAGATGTCACAAAAAATTACTAGTGATTTCAAACAATATACTTAGTGAAATCGATCAATATTTCATAATATTTAGTTTCATTAGGGTACCTACTTATGTAATAACATCATAAATAAGTTTTTGAATTTATTATTCTAAAATCGTACAACCCAAGCCTTATAACCTTAAAAAAAATTAATCAGTCGTAATTGCAAACACTTTCATTTCTTCTTCGAAGGGGACTTGCAAAAATAGAGAAGAAATCTATTTAATTATTTTTTTTGGGTTATCTCTATTATCTTAAAAGATATATGTTAGACTGAGTATATGTTACTGACTATCTTTCCTAAAATGACGTAAGTCTGGCCTGACTGGAATCTTGGACTATGAACACTCCCATATGGGAGTGTTACCTCTGAGCGGAGAGCAGCTGGAGCAGGCAGCATCACGTTCAGACTTATAAAGTCTATCCATCTGAACGTGATGCTGCCTGCTCCACTTCTGCACCCGCTGAGTACGAGCGACCTAAAGTGGTAAACAGAGGTGTATTAAAAACTTGTTTTTATACGAATACAATTTAAGTTCCACATTACGCTATGGCAGACAATCGTATTATTATCAATCAGGCACATATTTTTCTAAATAAACTTTCTTACAGGTACATACTATAGATAAATATAGGGAGACTGGGGATACTTGATCCCCCCTTTTGTTTTTCATCCCTGATACCCTTAGTGGGTATCCGTTTTAAAGGATGTTGGTACTGTAATACGCGAAATTTATGGGCCTATATTTGCTGTACGAGTCAAAGCAATAAATGTCTAAATTTAGTAGTTATATATATATAGTAATAGTGTCTCATATATACGCAAGACTTGATTCCTCTCCTGTGGGTGATATGATCCTGGAGAATCAAGTCTCTCATATTTAGGGTCACATGATATCATTACAAAGTAATCAAATAAAATCTGTTTTAAAAAAAACTTTTATTTATTGTTTTCAAAATCCCGTAAAGGCATATTTAACTGTAAATTTCTCCATACATCATTCAAAATTATAAATGTGTAGAGTGAGCGCTGGCTAAATAACCAGCTAAATCATAAATGGTTAATGGCCGCCCTGGGTGACTAATCATCCAATTGTCACATGTTTTATTATAATATGACTTTATTGCTCCAAATATAATTATATCCAACAGTTGAAGTTTTTGAGAAACAAGGGGTTGTATGGTTAGGTGTGTACCATTATCTTTGCAAAAAATTAAAGGATCTATAGACATACGTGACTCGTGATTGTCAAATATAATGAGATATGGATTATTCTTGCTGCATCTTAAGAATGTTTATGGATATATTATGATCAGGCTTAAGGAAAAATTTCAAAAAAGCAAAAAAATTGGGCTGGTTATCCAACCGCTGGGATGTGGCGCTCCTTCTGTGCCCGTTGGCCCTCGATTTATCATTCGCTGCTGCCAATTTTTAGGAGAAAATATTGTAAAAAGTGGAAGGTGGTTACTTTTAGCATCTATAGCTGCACATACAGTTACGAGTTGCTCACTTTCGCCAGATGTTACCTTAGACACTTGCTTAATTCCTTTACATGCCACGTTTTTTTTAGTTTGTGAACAGTCGTAATGCTAGTTTCATCTACGTTCCAAACTCGGTCCAGACCAAAATCAAATCTCTGTAATAGGCTTGACAAGTTTAAAAAAATATTGCTAACGTTGTATCTGTTAAACGTCGTGGCCCGTGACAAGCTTGTGGCTTCGGGAACTTTGAGTGACAGCTCTTTGTGACGGTTCAAAAAATCATAGCACCAAAGTTGCTTCAGCGTTTTCGAACCATTTGGGAGGTATTTCCTTTTTGTTATCAGTATCATATTGAAATGCTAGTTTTCTTACATTCTTAGGAGTTAACCCATGATACTATTAAATTACCACTTTTCTTCACAATAAAACGCTACTAATATAGATAATGACTCGCATAAAAAATAGACACATTTAAAAAGACTATCTGAATGAATGTTTAATCAAATTAAAAACTTACCAAAAATTTTTTTCTGCAAAATCATCCGCCATTTACGAGAGTGTCAATTGTGACAGGTGTACCAACTTTAGAAAGTTAGCGAGTGCCATAGACAACCTAGTCTTCCGTAAGTATCAAGAATCCCCAGTCTCCGTATATTTGTAAAATAAAGCTGTTCTTTATGTATTTAATTCGTTGGTTTTTTGTTCATACACGTTAATATCTAGAACAATAAATTAAAATATTAATGATGGTGTGACCAGGACCCTTCGGCCAGATCCTTGACGATCCTTCATACCCAGAAGTTTGGCGAGAAAGTTAAGCTGGTAGAGCTATGCTTATATCGGCACGAACGGGTCGGCTCGATCTCGACCCGGCCGATACTACCTTCCCACAGAAGACAAACTTAAAATGACAGCATGCGTGCTGTCGTGTTTCGTTGGTGAGTCCCAGTCTGGTTCTCGCGCCGATTAGCATATATACAACATCCCAACATCAACTGTTGGGCAGTAGCCCGCCAGGCATGATCACCTCGCCTGGTCGGAGGATCCTCCCTTTGTGTTGGGTGGAACATGATACCCGTTCCCCCACAGGTCTAATAATGCAGTATGAAATCTTACCAAATATACTAAATAGTAATACTAAGTAAGTAATTTAGTCTATCGTATTACTACTTATTAAAATACGCCTGCCACACACAGTTTTGCAACACCCAAAGGTTTGATGGGAAGAAAATGCCTGTGGCATTAAGTCCGCCTTGTGCAATATGTTTGCTAGAAGTTTGTATAAATAAATAAATATAAAAGAATACATCCGTTTCTCAATTCATTTCATTTGTAGCTTGACAACCAATCGCTTGGAATTAATCCCAATTGGAAACTATATTAACCTATAAAACATATAATTATAAGTTTCAGAATACGATACAATGTTGACACTCCACTAAACCTTTAACTATGTCAAATTAACACCCAACCCTTAACATAGGAGTGAACCATAAAGTTAATTGTTAAGTAACATTAGTGTGTAATTTCGTTTCAACACGGTATTGGAAACAGAATTTTGAATAAATTACTAATCCATATTGAGGTACTAAATATCGTTCAAGCCTTTGTTCTTTTGTATTTAAAATGCAATGCGCTTAAATATATCTTTGTACATAGGATTTTTCGTGAGGATTGTATTAATTTATAGAAGATTTTAGAAACAGATAAAGAGAATTTTTAATTAATAAATACTAAAACAAGATTTTTGTAAAAAATCACATTACAAATATGACGATACGAGGTTCGCCGGGTCTGTCAGTTTATAATATACTCGTACTAGCTGACTCACGCAACCTCGTTTGCGTCTTATATTGCTTGTAGCGTGAAAATTTTCCCCCGCTTTTGAAACATTCTTCATTGGTGCTCCGCTCCTATTAGTAGTAGCGTGATGATATATAGCCTATAGCCTTCCTCGATAATTGGACTATCCAACACCGAAAGAATTTATCAAATCGGACCAGCGGTTCCTAAGATTAGCGCGTTCAAACAAACAAACAAACAAACTCTTCAACTTTATTATTAGTATATAGATTTATAAGTCTTCTAAATAAACAACTAATTATACCAACAAATTTCTTATGGAGCTACGTCACAAAACACGAATAAAAGTAGTGGCAACCGCATTCACACACGCTACTTGTCGAAGTATAATGCGAACCATATGTTCAACAATCTTATTGACATGTATATCTACATCTAATCAATCTATTTCAACATCTAATCAAAACACTATAAATTGAAGCATAATCCAAATTTGGTACTGAAATATCTCGTTGTAGTACCAAAACAAGAGCTATAACAGTTTAAATAAAGTAAAATGCGACAGCATCCACGAACAGTAATAATATATACAGGGTCTGTCGTAAATAATGGATAAGTCGTAAACTGGAGTTGGTCCGGCTATGAGACTATTAGAAAATCGTATCTTTTTGCCAGGGTTTCTAACCGTATGGAAATGGCGTAGACTTTTATGTTTTTTTAAAATTTCGCTACTCTTTGCATTCATTCCGTTGCCATTTCGTTAAATTTAGGTATTTCTGTGTCATTTTTTTTGTATTATAGTCTTGAAGATGTGTATTATTTAGTTTTAGTACTGTTTTAGGCGTTTTTAACGTTGGTCATTTTCAAAATTGTCATTTTAAGATTTTTTATGTTTTTGTTTTACTTAGGGTCAACTTTTGATCATTTACTGTGTAAAAAAAAAGTACGGCGCTATAGCTGCCCATGATCTTAATAAATTATCTAGTATGTGTAGATTCTAAAAAGGTATAACAATGCATACTTCACAAGTAATATTAAGCTACATGAGCGAGATCAATATCAAGGTGAGAAAATATTTTTTTCATGTAATGTTGTAAATGGTTATAAAACTTCGTCATAATGATTTATTTCTGCCAAGATTCTTTACACAAACACTATGGGGTCACTATTAAGGATATTCAAAAGAAAACTAGGTTGTTTTAGTACGTAAAAATATTTATTCAACAACTTAAACTAAATGTTCGAAGTGTCCTCCGCCGGCAGCTATGCACGCTCTACATCGCCTAATAAACGATCGCTTAATCCGGCGCACATAACCGGCTTCTTCAATTTTTCTCGCTGCTACTTGAATGCGCGCACGCAACTCTTCTACAGAACTTATTGTTTCACTGTATACTTTTTCTTTTATACAGCCCCAGTAAAAGAAGTCCAAGGGGTTCAGGTCTGGCGAACGTGGAGGCCATAAAATTGGCCCCAATCGCCCTATCCATCTATCTGGATAAGTATTATTTAAATGTTCCCTGACACGAACAGCGTAATGTGCTGGACACCCATCATTTTGTAGCCACATCTCATTTCTTATCTCTTGTGGGACGTCGGCAATATTAAATGCGGATATGTATTTGAATTTTTTAGCAAATACTTTACCTAGTTTACTGCAAGACGTAAACGACGAAAGAAAAAGTATACAGTGAAACAATAAGTTCTGTAGAAGAGTTGCGTGCGCGCATTCAAGTAGCAGCGAGAAAAATTGAAGAAGCCGGTTATGTGCGCCGGATTAAGCGATCGTTTATTAGGCGATGTAGAGCGTGCATAGCTGCCGGCGGAGGACACTTCGAACATTTAGTTTAAGTTGTTGAATAAATATTTTTACGTACTAAAACAACCTAGTTTTCTTTGAATATCCTTAATAGTGACCCCATAGTGTTTGTGTAAAGAATCTTGGCAGAAATAAATCATTATGACGAAGTTTTATAACCATTTACAACATTACATGAAAAAAATATTTTCTCACCTTGATATTGATCTCGCTCATGTAGCTTAATATTACTTGTGAAGTATGCATTGTTATACTTTTTTAGAATCTACACATACTAGATAATTTATTAAGATCATGGGCAGCTATAGCGCCGTACTTTTTTTTTACACAGTAAATGATCAAAAGTTGACCCTAAGTAAAACAAAAACATAAAAAATCTTAAAATGACAATTTTGAAAATGACCAACGTTAAAAACGCCTAAAACAGTACTAAAACTAAATAATACACATCTTCAAGACTATAATACAAAAAAAATGACACAGAAATACCTAAATTTAACGAAATGGCAACGGAATGAATGCAAAGAGTAGCGAAATTTTAAAAAAACATAAAAGTCTACGCCATTTCCATACGGTTAGAAACCCTGGCAAAAAGATACGATTTTCTAATAGTCTCATAGCCGGACCAACTCCAGTTTACGACTTATCCATTATTTACGACAGACCCTGTATAGTATAGATATACGTAGTATCTATGTCCTAGTATTCTGCATCGCACTTTTATTTGGACCTACTTATACAACAAGAAACCAATCCATACACATGCCAAAATCAAAGAATTATCCTTGTCTCCTTATAGATATGGATTGGTTCCTTGTTGCATAAGTAGGTCCATTTATTAAATCGTCAATAAAACGAAATGCACTTGTTAACGTTACCTAACACGTTGTGGTTCACCATGTCTTCTCTACAAAATATCTAATTTCATTTGCTCTACGTGGTAAAATCTTGTAAGTTCATTAATTTTAGTTATATTACTAACATATTAGTAACTAGTCGTATATAGCAAATCAAATCTACTATAAAAATCGATATTTTCATTAAAATAACATTGACGCTGTTCATTTTTAAAATCTAAAAATGAATGATATTAGGTAGTAGAGCTATGCTGATTTCAGCATGAATGGGCGGGCTCGACCGGGGCGGTACTACCCTCGCACAGAAGACCAGCCTAAAATGACAGTTTTAGAGCTGTCGTATTTCGCTGGTGAGTGCGAGACCGGAGCCCAATGATGCAGGGGTGACGGTTATCGTAGTAGTGTGCGAGCAGTGAATGTTCGTAGAGTTATGTTGAGGGTGATGTGGATCGAACCGTCGGCCAGGGAGACCCGTAGAAACGGTGGTGCCGCTGGCCGCCCGCGGCATAGAGAGGGGCCCAACCAAGGCTAACCACCCTGGGAGGCTGCCCCGTCAGGTCGCGCATAATCCACGGAGTGGCTCGTCGTGCCGGTTGGTGACCGGACGGTGGGACCAGGCGACCACTTCCGGGAGGGTACGGGGGCCCTTCCGTCCGACGGTTCGGTCACCGTCAGGCCTCACTATTGTATGGCGATACAGCATTCCGAGCCTCGGTATTACACTGCCGCGATGACTGTCGCGCCTTTTACGCTCCCACTTCCCCCCCTCTATTTTAATCATGGCAGCAAAGAAAAGATATAAACGTTCAACAGCGGCACCCCATTCACCCACCAACCCGCTTTTTGAGGTGGAGTTTACTAACATCCGTGGACTCCATGCAAACCTCAATGCCGTCCACCAACATCTTGAGACGGCTCGGCCGGCCATGCTTTTCTTAACGGAGACACAAATACGCCGCCCTGCCGACACGACATATCTTCTCTACCCCGGCTACGTGCTTGAGGAGCGCTTCCTCGCTAAGGCTGGAGTGTGTCTTTTCGTCAGGGCGGATGTTTGTTGTCGCCGATTACGTTGCCTTGAAGACCCATCCTTCTCCACTATTTGGCTACACGTGGATACCGGCTCCATGAGCCGAATCTACGTGTGCCTATACCGATCCCATTCTGGAGACTACGAGACAACTAAACTTTTCGAACATCTCAGTCAGGCAGTGGATAAAGCGCAGGAACAGTTCCCGACCGCTGAACTGGTGTTTCTGGGAGACTTTAACGCCCACCATGAGTCCTGGTTGGGATCTTCCAGAACTGACCACGCGGGTCGGACTGTCCACGCATTCGCTCTCACGCATGACCTCACCCAGTTGGTACTCCAGCCCACCAGGATACCAGACATACTGAGTCAAGCGCCTTCCTTGCTGGACCTTCTGCTGACGAGTCACCCAGAGCAGTACAGTGTATCGGTGCTCGCCCCTCTGGGATCCTCCGATCACTGCCTGGTGTCCACCACTGTGCCTCTTGTTGCCCTCCCACGAGCAGTGGCAGCAAAAAGACGGTTATGGCACTACTCGTCTGCAGACTGGGATGGAATGCGGGACTACTTCGCATCTATCCCGTGGGCACAACGCTGCTTTAAATACAGTGATCTGTCGCAATGTGCGGTTGCTGTGGCCGGCGAGGTCACTGTCGGAATGGAATACTACATTCCCTACAGTGAGGTCGCCGGCGCAACAACCCGTCGCTGGTTCAATCGCGAATGCGCCCATGCTGTTGCCCAAAAGCAATCAGCCTACCGCGCATGGACCAGGGCCCGCGCTCACGGCCACCCCGACGTGGATCGACTAAAAGCAGCGTTCAACAAAGCCACTAGGGAATGCAAGAAGGCTTACATCACAGCGGATGCCCAGCGCATTGCGCGGCTTGGCCACGAACTCGTCGCATACCCTACGGGTAGCCGAAAGTTCTGGCGATTGGCTAAAGCCGTGCAGTCCAACTTCTGCCAGCCCACGCTACCACCGCTTAAATATCCCGACGGATCACTTGCCCATCAGCCGCAGGAGAAAGCGAAACTGCTTGTCGATCTCTTTGCGGCTAACTCCCGAGTCGATGACCGCGGCATGCACCCGCCTACCATTCCCGCCTGCGATGCAACAATGCGGGATATTCGCATCCGGCTGAGTGATGTCCGTGCGGAACTTCGGTCACTCGACGTTCGGAAAGCCAGTGGACCCGACGGTATCCCGGCGGTGGTTCTTAAGAACTGTGCACCAGAGTTGTCTCCGGTTTTGACGCGCCTGTATCGCCTGTCATATTCCTCGGGAACTGTTCCGGAGGCCTGGAGAGAGGCGAATATTCAACCCATTCCCAAAAAAGGCGACCGCTCCAACCCGGCCAACTACCGCCCAATAGCTGTCACCTCCATTATCTGCAAAGTATTCGAACGGATCATAAACAAGCAACTGGTCCACTACCTGGAGGATCACACCCTACTTAATGATCGTCAATATGGTTTCAGGCCGAACCGATCCACGGGTGATCTTCTAGCGTATGTCACACACCTTTGGGGTGAGGCTATTGACAGGCACGGGGAATCTTTGGCTATTAGCCTGGACATGGCCAAGGCCTTTGATAGGGTTTGGCACCGTTCGCTTCTCTCCAAGCTACCGGCATTCGGCTTGCCCCCCAAACTCTGCAACTGGGTTGCCGGATTCCTGCACCAACGTCGCATCAGAGTACTTTGTGACGGCGCGGCCTCCGACGTTCAGTCGATTAACGCAGGAGTACCACAGGGTTCCGTCCTGTCGCCCACGCTGTTTCTTCTGCATATCAATGACATGTTAGACCTTGGCAACATTCATTGCTATGCAGACGACAGCACAGTTCATGGACGATATATTGGGCGCCCTGCGGCAAAACCGGTAGATGTAGAGAAAAATCGACAGGAGCTTGTCGCTCAGCTCGACCATGTTCTAGGCCGTATTTCACAATGGGGCTGCGAGAATCTGGTCGAGTTTAGCGCCAAGAAAACACAGGTGTGCGCGTTCTCTGCCAAAAAGTCTCCATTCCTTCCCCTTCCGACTTTTCAGAACACTCAACTACCATTACGAGGCAGGCTCGGTGTCCTGGGCATGGACATCTGCTGCGACCTCAACCCGCGCGAGTACGTTGAGAGTGTCACTAAGGCGGCCTCGCGGAAGTTAGGAATCCTTAATAAGGTGAGACGGTTCTTCTCGCCCGGGCATCTGTGTCTGCTTTACAAGACCCAGGTTCGCTCCTGCGTGGAGTACTGTTCTCATCTTTGCGATGGAGCCGCGCAGTATCTGTTCGACGCTCTCGACCGGTTGCAGCGGCGAGCCATTCGCATTGTCGGCAGTCCCCAGGCCACCGAGTCCCTTGAGCCTCTGCAGTTGCGTAGAGATATCGCCTCTATGGCAGTCCTCTATCGCCTTTACCATGGAGAGTGTTCTGAAGAGCTGTTCCAACTGGTCCCCCCTTCTCCCTTCCTCTACAGGACAACTCGTGCTGGCCTCAGAAGTCACCGCTTCAGAGTGGAAGACATACACTCTCGCACTCATCGATTCGGCTCTTCCTTCCTCTGCCGAGCGGTCAAAGCCTGGAACTCACTGCCAGCGCACGTGTTTCCGTCCCACTATGATCCCGGGTCCTTTAAGCGGGGCGTAAAAAAGCATCTCACTAGGCCGTCATAGTGCTGGTCGCCATGCTGCACTGTCCTTGTTTGCATTGAGGATGGTGACCACCACTCTTGGATTCTGCTGGTGCTTTCCATCAGGCAGGGCAGAGTCATTTTGGTAGCTCATGTATAAAAAAAAAAAAAAAAAATGAAAGTTAGTCATGCATTCACACATGGATCCCCGAAGGATGGGTATAAAAAATAAGTGGCCATAATACGGCCGTATCGATGCGTGTAAAGGCCGTATTCGGACGGAACAAGGCGATTTATAAAACTCTCATATCACACAGGTTCACATTATAGGCATTTTAAGGAGATGAGGATAGGAGGATTTTGTGGCAGATTTTAGCCACTTAAATCGGTCGTGTGTATCACAAGTAAGCTTGAACATAAATACTTTTTTCGAAGAAATTTCAGACTCAAAGATATTAAAGTTTATTAAAAATATTTTTTGTTATGAGTTAGGAAAAAAATTAGTTAGATTGTCATACGAAGGAAAAAAATCATAAGCCGTTAATACACGAAATATATATATGTAATTTAGGTTTCATTATTTCATAGTTATACTATCCTACAATACACTTGAATAAATTGGGTTTCTTACTATTTAATGGAAACTTGAGTAAAACTTATTACTTAAAGCGTGTATTAGATGCAAATTAGTTAGAATGATCAAGTCAATTATTATTAATTAGTATTTTTTCTATTTACAATAGTTATACGAGAATATACTTCAAATTGAATAAAAGTATACTAGAAAAAGATAGACAGATAGACCAACTAATACCTCATACTTCAACTAATTATAAGGTATTTAAAGTCGATTATGGAGCTGTAGTAGGCATTTTAATAATGTTAAACTTACCATTATGAACTGAAACCGGAGGCCCAAAGGTGCAGAAGCATCTCAATTAGCCGCCATTGTGTAGCTGGCCATACTGCATTATTGCATTGTGTGTATTCGCAAGTATAGTGATCACCAGGCATCAGGCAGACTAGTTACTTTGACAGGTACGTACATAAAAATAACAAAGCAGTCATAAGCACTGCCGACAGAAGTGAAAACTCATAACTATAAACAAACGGTTGTTTTAACTTACCTGAAATGAACACCTATGCCTTTTTTAATAGTGTGCAATAAAAGAACTAAAAATTATTATGATTGTAAGTAGTAAATGGAAGTAAAGCTTTGATACTCCAATAGATGTCGCTGTTTTCAAAAAAATTGTAAACAATCTTTTTGATTTACAAAAGGTTTTGTGTAAGCAGAAAATCGTTATTTTAATTTATTGTAAATCACTTTAAGATACTGAAATATTAACTTTAAGTATATAAAATCATATTGAGAAAGGACCACTATCTAGAAAAACGAATGCTACCAAAGTATATCGGTAGATGGCACTGTTAACAATAAACATCCGTCTTACGAATTTTTTCGATCAGGACACGTGACCTGATGCGAGTTTATGGTCACGTGACCTGACGCCCTGACGCGAGTTTATACATTTTTACAAAAAAGTACACAGCGCCGCTAAAGAAGTTTTCACTTCAAGAAAAGAGATAATTTGATTCTTATGGTTGTTCATATGTCTTTGCTCCGTACCTAATTACACTTTTACTAATTACTTTTAAAATTTTCAAATCAACAGCTTCATAAAAAACATTGTGAAAGAAAAGACGTTAAACATCATTCAAACAGACGCCAAAAAAGTATTTTTAACTTCATTTGGCTTAAAAGTTTCAAGTTGGAAGATTATAACAATTCACAAACAGTGATAAGCTTCCTGCTTAGAAACAGTATATTCACTTCCTCACTTTAAACTTGAAGAGGAACAGCCATTAAGCTTGATGTTGCTCTTTACAAGAAATAAGTGCATACAGCGTAAATATATTCTAAGGTTAAATATTTAAGAGATTAAGTAAAAGGGTTTTCTAAAGACTTTTATATTTCTTCTACTTGCTTATACTTTTGTTTAGAAATATTAATAAGAGGTGAATGGAAAAGTATATGCTGTGGTAAAATTTTGGAGTGATAGAGGAATCAAATGAATCAATTGCCTCGGGTAATCGTAAATTTCTAACAGAAAATTTTAAGCCGATCCGTTTGATTTCTATGGAAAATTAGAAAAATACTAATCTAGCTAGTTGGCAGTCCAGAAGATTATATTGGTGTTAAGAGAAACACAAGCACACACATACGTTTCTCCTTATATATTATTTTAATTTCCCCATGTCTGAACAATCATACAATCTCAAGTACTTTAACCCTAAGTAACTGTCTACAAAGAAAAACTATAAACGAAGTGTATGAAGTTGCGCTACGGTTTAGCTGCTACGAGACAACGACGACGAGAAGTTGTAGAGGGAAACACTACGTTATTACGTAAACATCAAATGCTGGTAACTAATATATATTTTATATGAAGGGCTTTAGAATAGAATAGAATAGAATAGAATAATCTTTATTGTACATTACATAAATGGTTTACATAAAATAATACATCAAATGACTAACCATGTACAAATGGTGGCCTTATTGCTAAAAAGCATTTTTTTCCAGGCAACCTTGGGATAGAAAAAAGCACTGAAAGAAAAGAAAAGAAACGAATTCATGGGCAGTTTGGTGCGAGAATAAACATAATGCAAAGAATTTATTTTACTACTTTACTACTTTACTTTTTAATTAAGGTTATAGACTACGGGCCCGTATCGACAATTGATGGGTCATGTGGACCACCAGGAGACTTTTTCTTAAAGATACAGGGGCATAAACAATAACATTCAGCACTATGCTGTCAATTGGAAGCTGTCCAACTGAGTATAGGTGAAGGGGAGGGCGTAGGAACTGTCGATTTTTCTCCCTTGTCACAAAATTTTTGTACGGCGTTGCGGGATAATGGATTAGAAGAGATATTGAAATTGTATGAAACCGATGCCGTCTGAAATCAAATTACTAAATTGACCGAGACAATCGCCGGGAAATCAAAAAAAAATCCAACTTTGTGGCACACTATTTTTGTACGGCATTGGCCCCCATATTGAGGTAGGACGAATTTCCGGACAAACATTGTGATATACACGAAATGGTTCCTTTTACAAATTTAAGCAGTAACCAAATTATTCCACACTAACAATACACTATCGGAATTTAGAGCCAGTCGAATGCACAGCAGTGTAATTTGCATACGGCTACAAATGTGTACGCCTGTTACTGAGTCATTCGTGCGATATTCGTGCTTTACTCATCTTGGTCTCCAACATTTTTATTATATAATGAAAAGTTTAAAAAGGTATTACTGCCAAAAGGCCAGCTGTAAAAATATATAAAATATATAATAGATAGTAATAATATAGATATATAATAGATGATAAATTGATATAAAAATAGGTTTTGAAAGAAATACAAGAGAATACATTTAGTATCTTAAGCACCTAAAATAACGCTAAAAAAGTAGGTATTTTTCTGCTTTTCTAATTTATATAATCTGTCCAAATTATCAAACATCAAAATCATGTACCCAAATTGCAAAAATATTACACATATAAAAGTATTTCGATAAATAAAATGAAAGGATTTAGTACATCCATCATTTTGAAGTCAAATTAACGTCAGATTACTTCCAATGTCATAATTTGACGTTTGTTTTTCTGCTCATCGCTTCTAACGTCTGGCATTTATTGTATATGTAGCCTATATATTAAATACATTTTATTTATATATATTAAATCTATTTACAACATCTAATATTATTTATACACATATATTATATATCACATACACAAAATATAAACATTAATACGAACAAGTATATTATTTCAATATTTATATCGTGCATTGGAAACGCTCCGTCGGCCCGCCACCAAAACCTGTTTCGTTGAATTCTTATACAGACTCTGCGCTCGCGCCGCATTCCTCAGTCGATATCTACCTATGTCGCGCGAAGCTCATGTCGCTCTTAACACGGTCGGTCGAACGTATTAGTTACGCGTTCAGTTATAATATTGTGATTTGTATTATTCTCTTGCTATCACTATCATCTTACTTACTCCTTCATTCTAATTTCTATGTGCTTATTCTTCGTGTGTTGTGTGAACTATTTCTTATGTGTTGCTATGCAAAATAAACTAAATTTATTGTGTTACTTGCTTGTGCTTCATTTCATATCACACAGTCACCTCACGAACAACCATAACTGGTGACCCCGAACAGGACATATAAATAGTTAAGATGAGTGATAGTAGTGATTCCGCAAAAACAGTTAATTCAAAACCGGACGCCAACATCGCCACGCGGCGCACTCGAAAAGTGCGCGTTACCACTGACCGCGAGGACAATGTCGTACGAAAACAAAAAATTAAAGTGCCATCGTTTTCACCTGAGGATCCAGAGTTGTGGTTTGCACTTTTGGAAGGTCAATTTGAGAGTCAGGGTATCACGGATGACAATATTAAATTCACAAATGTCACAAATAATTTAGACCTACAATACGCCAAGTCAGTAAAGGACATTATTATTAACCCGCCGTCAAGGAACCGGTATGAGAAAATAAAGACCGAGTTAGTCAAGCGACTTTCCGCTTCTCATGAGAAGAAGGTGAAGCAGTTGCTTACTCATGAAGAACTTGGGGACAGGAAACCATCTCAATTTCTCCGACACCTTCAGGACTTGGCCGGGCGTTCTGTACCCGATGACTTTCTCAGATCCATATGGAGCAACCGCCTTCCTCATAATATCCAGACTGTGCTAGCGTCTCAACCCTCCCATTCTTTGGAGCAACTGGCAGACCTAGCAGACCGCATTCAGGAACTGGCAGCGCCGTGTAATGTCGCCGCTGCGTCTAGCAGTGGACATGGATCTCACCAATCGGACGAAATCGCGGAGCTTAAGAAGATGGTGCAGCACCTAACCATGAAGCTGGAAGAGCATACCCGCGTAGCCTGCTGCGCCGCCGACCAATCTAGATCTCGTGAGCTCCGACGCCGATCATCATCACGACAGCGAAGCCGTTCCAGTTCCAGCTACCAGAAGTACCCTATCTGCTGGTACCACGCCAAGTTTGGACCACGGGCTCACAACTGCATTAAGCCCTGTGACTACTCCTCTTCTAAGGCGGTAAACAGCAGGGGCAGTCGCTAATGGCGACTGACGACTGTCCTTCCGCCTCTGGTCGCCTCTTCGTCACCGACCGCAGCAGCAACCTCCGATTCCTGATAGACACTGGCAGCGATCTTTGTGTTTACCCTCGTTCTGCACTTCGGGAGCGTCGGTCCAAGACGGATTTCCAGCTAAGTGCCGCAAATGGATCGACAATTGAAACTTATGGCTTTATTGAGCTTACTTTAAATTTAGGTTTAAGGCGTAGTTTTATCTGGCGATTTACTGTGGCCAATGTTACCAAACCAATAATAGGCGTCGATTTTCTGTGCTATTACAATTTAGTTGTGGATTGCCGCAACCAGCGCTTGATAGACAATACTACTAGCTTGTCAGCTTGTGCTTTTCTCGCTAAAACTAATATTTTTTCTGTAAAGGTTTCGACTGGCGACACGCGTTACCACGACATCTTAAGTAAGTTTCCTGAAATTACACGCCCTTCAGGCACACCGACGTTTCCAAAACACGACACTGTTCATTATATTAAAACTACACCTGGCCCTCCTGTTTCTTGCACCCCCCGAAGACTGGCTCCTGATAAATTAAAAATTGCCAAACGGGAATTTGAGCTCATGCTTAACAACGGTACGGCGCGTCCTTCTGATAGCCCCTGGTCTTCTCCTCTTCACCTGGCGCCTAAGAAGGATAACGGATGGCGGCCTTGTGGCGATTATCGGATGCTTAACGCGCGGACAATACCAGACCGTTACCCGTTGAGACATATACACGATTTTTCCCACGCTATAACTGGTTGTCAAGTTTTCAGTACCATCGATCTGGTTAAAGCTTACAATCAGGTCGCGGTCTTCGAAGCTGATATTCAGAAAACAGCCATCACAACACCATTCGGCTTGTTTGAATTTCCCTTCATGACCTTTGGGCTAAGGAATGCTGGGCAAACATTCCAGCGATTTGTTGACGAGATGACGAGAGGCCTCGACTTCGTATATCCGTACTGTGACGATTTTTTAGTATTCTCGAAAGACCACACCCTCCACGAGACCCACCTTCACCAACTTTTCACCCGCATGAAAAAATATGGTATACTTGTTAACACCTCTAAGTGCGTTTTTGGGGCATCTGAAGTATCTTTCTTGGGATACCAAATCTCCGCATCTGGCACCAAACCGCTGGAATCCAAGGTTCAGGCTATAAAGGAGTTCCCAGTCCCCAAGACGGTTCGACAACTCAGACGATTCTTGGGGATGCTCAACTTTTATAGAAGATTTTTACCTCACTCAGCTGCAATACAAGCACCTTTAAACGCCCTTCTGTCTGGTTGCGTCAAGGCATCTCAATCGGTTGACATATCCGGAGAGGCGCTGTTGTCTTTCAACCAGTGTAAGGAGAGCTTAGCTGACGCTGCACTACTTGCTCACCCAGATTGTCAGGCCGAGCTCGCTCTGGTGACAGATGCGTCCGACCTAGCAATGGGTTCAGTTTTGCAGCAATATAAGGATGACATGTGGCAACCTCTAGCGTTCTTCTCGCGAAAGCTGAGCCCCTCCCAACAAAAATACTCACCATACGACCGTGAACTTTTGGCGATTTACGAAAGTATAAAATACTTTCGGCATATGCTCGAAGCGAGGCATTTCGTAGTTTATACCGATCACAAGCCCCTTATTTATGCTTTCAGTGGTAGGAAAGATAACTGCTCGCCTCGACAGTTTCGCCACCTCGATTATATTTCGCAGTTCACGACCGACATAAGATACGTTAAGGGCAAGGACAACGTTGTCGCTGACCCTCTGTCACGTGTGGATGAGCTGCAAATGCCAGTCGACTTAGACGTTCTGGCTGCATCTCAAGCCTCGGATGATGAACTGGCTCAACTTTTGAGAGAAGAATCGTCTCTGCAACTGAAAGAGTTGAGCATTCCTAACACCCAAACAAAGCTTTATTGCGACGTCAGCACTGCTTCTCTAAGGCCTTATGTGACGAAACCCTTCAGGAGACAAGTTTTTAATAGTCTTCACAGCCTCAGTCACCCAGGCGCTAATGCAAGCGCTAAACTTGTGGCTGAGCGTTTTGTTTGGCCTGGGATACGCCGAGATTGCCGTGAGTGGACTCGTCAATGTCTGGCTTGCCAACGTGCCAAGGTCCATCGACACACGTCTTCTCCGTTGGGCGTATTCGATGTTCCTCGCACTCGATTTACATTTATCCACATTGACATAATCGGCCCTCTCCCTGTATCACAAGGCTATCGATATTGCTTCACAGCGGTGGATCGTTTTACTCGCTGGCCGGAAGTCATACCTATGGTTGATATGACAGCTGAGACGGTTGGAAAGGCAATAATATCCTGGATATCCAGATTTGGATGTCCCACGGATATTGTCACCGATCGCGGTCGACAGTTTGAATCGTCACTTTTTCAGTCCCTTGAAAGAATGATTGGATTCAAACATCGAAAGACAACCGCGTATCATCCAGCCTGTAACGGGCTAGTGGAACGATTCCACCGCCAATTGAAAGCAGCGATAATGTGCCATGCCGATAGCAATTGGGTTGATGCTTTACCCTTGGTAATGTTAGGCATAAGGAGCGCTTTTAAGGATGACTTAAAATCGTCACCGGCCGAGTTAGTGTATGGAGAGCCGTTACGTTTACCTGGTGAATTTTTCCAGGCAACGGCTCCTGTAAATACCGATATATCGGACTTCACTACGCGTTTGTGGCATTTCAC
The DNA here is from genome assembly GCA_916048165.1 of Spilarctia lutea. Classification (NCBI taxonomy): domain Eukaryota; kingdom Metazoa; phylum Arthropoda; class Insecta; order Lepidoptera; family Erebidae; genus Spilarctia; species Spilarctia lutea. The sequence goes on from OU696490.1 coordinate 3,214,814, forward strand.
TTCGAAAATACGACCGGTACCAGCTGCACGTCATAGTAAAGACAAAATCTTTGTACACAGAGATCTGAAGACATCCAGCCATGTATTTTTAAGGACCGATGCATTACGAGCTTCTTTACAGCCACCCTACACCGGCCCTTATAAAGTCGTTGAACGAGGTGACAAAACCTTTAAAATTCTAGTGAAAGGGAAAATTGTCACGGTATCCATAGACCGCCTCAAACCAGCCTATACACTGGTTAATCCATCTCCCGATCCTATTTCCACTACAACTCCTGCTTTAAGGCCCGATCCTATTTCCACTACAACTCCTGCTTTAAGGCCCGATCCTAGTTCCCTGCCAGATCCTGTTCCCTCAGGACCTAATTCTCCAACTCAGGATTTCCGAAGAACACGTTTGGGTCGTAAAGTCCGCTTCCCTGATTTTTACCGCCCGTCGTGACGGTCTTGGGGGGGAGTGATGTAGCCTATATATTAAATACATTTTATTTATATATATTAAATCTATTTACAACATCTAATATTATTTATACACATATATTATATATCACATACACAAAATATAAACATTAATACGAACAAGTATATTATTTCAATATTTATATCGTGCATTGGAAACGCTCCGTCGGCCCGCCACCAAAACCTGTTTCGTTGAATTCTTATACAGACTCTGCGCTCGCGCCGCATTCCTCAGTCGATATCTACCTATGTCGCGCGAAGCTCATGTCGCTCTTAACACGGTCGGTCGAACGTATTAGTTACGCGTTCAGTTATAATATTGTGATTTGTATTATTCTCTTGCTATCACTATCATCTTACTTACTCCTTCATTCTAATTTCTATGTGCTTATTCTTCGTGTGTTGTGTGAACTATTTCTTATGTGTTGCTATGCAAAATAAACTAAATTTATTGTGTTACTTGCTTGTGCTTCATTTCATATCACACAGTCACCTCACGACCAACCATATATAAATAATATATATATATATATATATATATATTACTTAGTACATAGATAGTTTTAGAACCCCTTTATCACACGTTTTCAAATAAAATACTAGTGACCAAATTAAATGGAAAGCTTTTATTGGTCGGTCTAAACGGTCTGACATCAGCCCTGTTCATACTGCGAATGTCATAAGAGCCGGCTCAGCATACTACTAGCTGAAAATAAAAAAAAAATAACTACTAATTTATTTAAGAATCGCCTACCTGACTTTTTAGTAAAGAAATGCTACTATGTAGTAAGTGACTTCAGTGACTCAGAAAAATAAGAATATTCTGTCGCAGATTAGTTGCAATTACTAACTTTTATTATTACTTAATTAAATTGATTTGTTTGTAGCTTATATACGTAATACAGATGTAACATTTTGAAATTTAATTTCTATTGACATTTTGTTTATGTTTGTTTGAAATGTAAACTCATAAATTTTGGATGGTTGACATTTTGCTATTATTTCTTAAATTGACATCGATAACTTCCATTGACATTGTAGTCTTGTTTGTCTGAAACGTGTAATGGTAATTTACTATATAGTTTAAAAAAAAGTCGCTTCCGCTGTCTGTCTCCCCCTATAAATGCTTCTCTTCTGCGATCTTTAAAACTACGCAACGAATTTTGAGAGATTTTGATTCCTTTAAGAGATAGAGTGATTCAAGAATAAGGTTTATAAATATAATGCATGTACGAGGATATCAAGTCTCAAACTTATGTTTCTTATTTCAGTTACCATAAACCTATAGTTTCAATGATAAAAATTCCTGAATAACCTACATGTATTGTAAGATAATAAAAATAAAAATATTTTAAACGATATTAACTTCTCATTTATTCAATAATAGGAAAAAAATGTTTTCTTATCGATCACCACGCTCAAAAATTGTAACTTGAATTAATATCAAAGATTAAACTTGAATTAATTTTAAAAAAGCATACTGCATTAATAAAAAATAACTAAATAATTGTAATTGCATAAGTTGATAAAAAATAGTATGCAATAACTTTACCGCGGCAGTTTCCGAGTGCCACACGTTTTTTTTACTACGTTAATTCACTGGTTCATTAAGTATGCGTCTAGATGTAATTCGTTGCTATTTAGTATTTAATATATAGAATTGCTGTAGGGTTTTTCTTATAATGTAGCCTGGAATATGAAAACTGTCGATGTTTGCCACCCGAGCACTTTAAGCCGTCGGTACCGGTTGTCATGAACACCTATGACATTCGTTATTGAGATCTCAGTGCCCTCAAATATAATAGCTACTAGTTCAACCTCCGAATTCAGTTCACCCTCAGGGTTGTGAAGGTCTGATGCCAGCCGCTCCGTGGAATAAATGTATATACTGTACATAAATACTTCAGAAAATAAATAAAATTAATGATAAAAAAATAAATTGCCTGAAATAGATAAGAAGCTTTACTCTTTTTCAATAAATTATAAAAGTTTTCTATGCCTATCTAAAACGCTAAATAAAATAAGGTGTCCGCAATTGAAGTGAAATAATATCCAGTGCAACTGTATACCAATTAATACATTCATGTGAATAAATGGAGAAGGTTGCCCTCAAAACAAAGACAGTAGGCAGAAATATATAATAAGTTTATAATAAGTCCTTTTTGCAAGATACCGATCTACATTGTTAACCAAGAATACAGCTAAATTCAATCCCCACAAACAAAAGATTATTCATTGATTTCTGCGGTTATGTAATGAACATTCGGTCACTTCTTAAGCCATTATTACATAAAGAGTTTAATAAACAAAATAAAGACTTCTTCTCTGATTAGATTACAATAAATGCCCGCTTTCTGTAACTGAAACGTATGTTTACACTGCTCCTTGTTCATTAAAGATAAAATTCGCATTTTTAAAAGGATATCGATTACTTCCACAAAGTGTCCGAGTCGATTAAATGCCCGCACTACTAAGAGCTGTGGTTCAAGTGGATTGCCGTCCTTTGTAGAATAATTGAACAATGTTTTTGTACTATTCCCCGGGATGTGGATTTATGTAACAAACCTTTACTAGTACATACGTAGGAATCGTAACTATCTGTGAACGTTTGTATCTTAACAGTAAATACACTTTTGCGAGATAATTAATTGCGAACGATTCGTTAAGATCATAAGATGTTTGAAAAATAATTTTAATGACACTATTTACAATACAGAAGTTAGAGACGCTATATTTAACAGTGGACTTCAAAATACTAACTTGACAATAATAATTGAATCACCCTTAATATAATCGGACTACGTAAAGAGGGGGTCTTAAAAGAACGAAACAAGAAAACAATTAACCTCAATACCCACAGTATACCTTTTGTAGACCAGATTGGCTCTCATGCGTCTTACTCTGAGGGGACCCAGACCATGTTGTTTCTTCCCGAATCGTCGCCACATCTAAACATGCCCTATCTCTGGGGCAGTCCTCCTGGGTGGATTCCCAGTCGGACCCACTCCACTTACGATGTCTGTTTAACGAAGGTGTTTCTAACAACCACATAATCGTCGGGTAAAGAACACAGTACATAACAGTTGACACCTCTATTTTCAAACGAATAGCTAGCAAATAAATAACTTGGAGAGATATTTTGCATCAAGTATCTCAGAGGAATCGCTTGAATCGATGAATGATCAAGCGTTTAGTAATAACTTAGTATTCTAACATAGTTGCAACGGTGTAAGTTAATACCGAATACCTTTCCGACATCGATCAGTTTCTCTAACTTGCCTAACTTGGTAGTAAGTTACTGGAATTTGTAAGCTTAGGTATCTGTTATGCAAATTGGCTAGCACCGCTTAAAGCCTTATGAATGGTATTTTGATAGCATAAAATGTGTTGGAGTATTATGAACGTAACTGGTTTATTCTATTACATGTTTATATATATATATATATAGCTTTCGCTCAAGGCTTCACTCGCATTCAATAAAAAGTACCTATCCTATGTTACTTCTAATACCTCCAAGATTATGTGTACAAAGTTTAATGATGATCGGTTGAGTAGTTTTCGCGTGAAAACGTAACAAACATACATTTATAATATAGGAGAATACTCGTAGGCAATAAAGTAATTGACTGAAAACTTTCGTGAATGTCTATCCATACATCCATACTAATAACATAAAGTCGAAAGTAACTCTGTCTATATGTTATGCTTTCACGGCTAAACCGCTTATCCGATTTGGTTGAAATTACAATGGAAATCTTTGATTCTTGAAGAAGGTCATAGGCTAATTTTTACCGCTATAACCGACATATAGGCGGGTGGAGCTTTGGGTTCAAAAAGCTACTATCTATATACCTACATATCAGGTAAAAGATGTACTATTTTAAAAATAAATATGGCACACTCAGACATATATATTTGGACATAAATTCATGCTTTCCCCAGAAGAATTAACGAAACGTAACGTTTATGTTTAGGCACGTTGTGGTATAAAAGTGTTTTACCTAGAAACTTTTGCACATGAATATGTATTAACCATAAATATTACAAAAGATCAAGAAATTCGTACTATTCCCGATAGAAAATGAATTAATTTTTACACAACTGAATTTGTGGTGGTTTATATTTCTTAATAAAATACTGCAAATGTTTAGATTAAGCGCACATTTTGCCTTTTTTGTACAGACATTTCAAGCACTTTGCGTTATTCTCTGAGCCTGTTACCAAACTCTGCTGTAGGACTTTACACAGATGTAACAATAGCAAATCTTTATTTATTCTTGCAATCATTTAAGGTAGTTTAGAAAAATTATTTGTGATATTTCAGTAGAACAGCAAAATTTTTTGCTAGAGCTGAATGCCTGATAATTTATTATTTAATTTATCATTATTATTTACTAATAATTTTGTTAGGTTATTTTTTAAATAATACTTCACATACTGACTGGCAATCTCATATTAAAATCAGACGAACAGCTTATTACAATACGAAATAAATAAAGATGTATCTAAAAGTTTGAGTATCATGTGAGAACATTATAATCGCGTAACCGCGGGACGTAGTCGCCACACGTCATTGTGCCAGTTGTACTGAGTTCTGGCCTACTCGTTTCTGCCTCCCGAGGGAACTGATACTGCACCTGTTCTACAAGCGGTTAGCGTTTTCTGCTATTCTGCAAATTACTTGAAATCTTTCTTCTCTTCATAGCATTTTTGATTCTAGGAATTGTCCTAGATATTTCTATAAATATATATATATATCTATAGAATATATCTATAATAGATACCAAGAATTGTAAGGCTCCAAACCCATCAATGTAAATGTCCAATATCAGTCTCAGTCAAAGACATTTTGACTTCACGGTTGACCTAGTAGTTTATTGATATGTCACGACGCTTTCCACTGCGCTGAGAGTTGTAGGTTCAAACACCAGGAACATCAATTCACCAATTGTTGTTCTGAGTCTGGGTGTTATTTGCGTCCGTTTCATGAATGTAGTAGTTGTTTTTAAAAAAAAGTATGAAAGGGAAAATCTCCTTTCTAAGAACAGGTATGTGTCCAATCACTGGGCTACTAACTGCTGCTGATAATTTTTAAGAATATATATTATCTTAACCATCAACCTATCGCAGTCTACTGTGTGTTTCACCAATATCTGTGCTATAAGTACATTAAACTATGTACACAAGGAGAAGTTAAATCATTCACATTAATTATACAAAATTTAAACAAAAGAAATACTTTAAGAACTGGACCGAATTGATATATATATATATATATATATATATATATATATATATATATCAAAATCGGTTTACCCAGTATTGGTGTCAAACATAAAAAAATACAGGCAAATTGAGAACTCTCTTCTTTTTTGCAGTCCGTTAATGTAACAAAAATAGTATTTGGTTATCTGAGTTCTTTTGACATAAAGCTATTTACGAGTATCTCTCACGCTTCTTTTTTGTACCATAATCTGTAAACTTTCAACGGTCTATGCAGCGCACGTTGTTGTTCATTTAAGTTTTTATTCCGCCTGGAATCCAGGATTTAAGTTCCAAATGAGTGTTATTTTAAACTTAGTAAAAGCTGTTGGCACTACTCATTTGCATTTTAACTTCCACTTTGTAAAATATTACGGTACTGCTTACTTAGAGAAAAAGATGAAACTATTGAAAGGTTTGTTTAATCTTTTGTTTGGTGGATTTCCTATTACCCTGATATTTGTGATTAGTCAGGAGTACAAGTCTAAAAGTATATCCTGTGAAAAGGTTCAACGACAATATAACATTTTGTTCTTAAAATGTATATGTAGACAATCGGGTAAAATTTTCCACCATTTATGTAATAACAGTACGGCGATGTGCTACCCCGACCACTGACATGTTTGTTCAGGAGCCTAGGCATGAGTAGAATACCTATTTTCACTCAATCCATAATTCAGTCACAACACAATAACATTTCGGTCTGTGATTTGAAATTGCGAGAATTGCCCTGAAGGTTTTTTCATGGTTTTCCATAGCTATTCGGTTACTTATACATCATTATCGTCAAGACTTTGAGGAGAGCGAATCATGCAGAGTAACATTAGAGTTGCCATGTTAAATGAACTTCCTAAAATATAGAACTAACGTCGATTATAGTGAAAGAATTGCAAATGACATCTATTCAGTTATTTAATTTTCGTTCAAAAAAATGAGAAGAGTGTAGGAAGGTGATATGACGTTTGTTCTTAATGTTTATTAAAATTCAATTTATTAAGTATTTTTATTTTACACTTTATACTTTTCTTAAATAAAAAATTCAATGATCGAGACGAGTCGTGTTATAATAAACCGCTAACTTTAAGTTAAATGTGCACAACTTCTCTTTAACTAAACCAGTTTAATTGAACAAATGCTCAAATGAGAAAGCATTAGGTATTAGCATAAAATCTCCATTGAAACAAATAAACCCTTAATCATTGTTCTGAAATTAATCACATTTGGGTATTTCTATAAGTGAAAATTAAGTATTTTAAAATGTTTGATGCCAATCATTAACTCGCTGTAGAACTAACTTTCGTATTGTTAGAACAATAGTTTCGGTAAAAGGAGGTATTTTTAAATCTGATATTTACACTGTTTTAGACCTTTCTCTGTTAAAATACAATGGAGAAAATTCTAAAACAGTGTAACCAATAGAATTTATGGGTCATAGAGTTATTGCTGAAGTGTGGCCATAATTAAACCCAAGTTTGGTGCTAAAATACTTGGAAACTAAGTAATATCTTGAGCAATTATACAATCAAACGTACGAATCACATCAGTTAGAGTTACTATTCAGTCTCACAAATTTTATTGAGCTCTTCAAAAGCTATAAGCTGTGATTTGACAAATTTAACTAGCAATTTTTTCCTCCATCTTCTAAGCATATAAATTTCTTACCCTGACTGGTTAATCAACGCAGATCCTAAACCACTAGACCTAGAAACTTCAAATTTTCGTTTTATATTTTGTAAACACTGACTAGGGCACGATTTTTAGAAATTTTTCTCCTGAAACGATAAAATATTACATAGGTAATGAAAGTTAGTAATTTTCTTTTAAATATGAAACAAGAAATAATACGTATAGTAATACCTAGTACATAATATGTACCAAAGCATGACTTTGATATGATTTATTTTCTTCACTAGATTATTTTACGATAAATAAACCATACATTTGATTGTCATATCTCTATATAAACTGAGTCAAACTTCAAACGCAAAGTATAAATTCAATAACAAGCAAAGCTTCATTCAAGTAATAGCTGTCCTACATTTCTGTAGAAATAAAACTAGATTCGAAAGGACTAAATTCGGATAACTGCCCAACTTTAAACTTGGAACTGGCGTTTGTTTTCACTGTTCTTAAGACGATTATCATTCGGAGTTTAGAATTGTACATAAAAGTTTTAAGTTTGTTAATTTTGAAAATAAATTTAGCGGAAGCGGATTTTAGCGGATCTTTTGCAGAAATAAAGCCAATTTTAATTTATTTTTGAACAGGATTATAAAGCTGGGACAAAAGACAATTCGAATACGAATACGACTTCTGTATAAAAGATATGAAGATAGAAGATCCTTCATATCTTCTACGTGTCCTGTCAATATTGACTTTATGAATGAAATAAATGATTGAATTATATGAATTAAATTTGACGGGCCTGTTTGTTTAATGGTTTGTTATCATGACAGCTAGGTCAAAAGTCATGAAACCCAAGATAAATCTTTATTTAATGGACACAATCATAATTTCTTTGTCAGTGTGTAGTTAATTTACAAAATGTATGTTTTTCAAAATTATGTTTGGTAGCAATCTAGTTACTTTAGCACAGATTTTAACTAGTTTGGAACCAGTAAACCATCTGTGAGATGTATGAAGTTGTTAATATTATTATTAAATGAGTTTTTTTTTTCACCTAATCTGTGATCTATATTCTTCTAAAATTTAATTTATTATTGCATATATGTTTATACAAAATAAACTGTTTGTTATTTTATTTTAATCAATATGCACATTTCTTTTTAATCAATATACACTAATTTGACTTTATCTGAGTGTCAACTACTGAATAGGATTTTAAGTCGTACTTGTTTCAAAAAGTAACTAAACAACTTAATACAAAAGTTACATTTTACATTATTTGTTTTTGTAAAGTTCATTACAAAAGATACGGCTTCCAACTAAATACGACCCTTGGAAGTTCTAAAATTAGTTTCAAAAACCTAAAGATAAATGTAATATCAAAAAATACCGATTCCAAAGTTCTTGAAAGAAACTGTTATTCTTTTAACAGTACATTACAACACAAAACAAAAACAATAAGGGATATCCTAACACGTCCACAAACGAGAAAAATAAAACTACTGAGAAAATGCAAGAAACAATAGCAAGGCTGCAAGAAGAAAGCAAGAGCGCCCAATCCATTTCCGTAACAAACGAGCGACTCTGCGCACAAACAAGTCATTAGCTTTACACTTATTCTTGCTTTTGTTTAACCTTTGCCTGTGGCTATGCCTTCGCAGAAAAGCTCCTTGAGTTCGCTGTAAGTTTGGACGTTTTGCGTTTTGTTATTACATTTTATGCAGCTACTCCTTTTCATTATTTATGTGGCTGACTTTAAGTTATAAGTTTTTACTTTTTAATTTAAAAGCCTTAATGTCTTTTTTCATTTATATTTATTATAATTTTAAGATAATGTTATGAATATATAAATAAGGTTATATACAATTTTAAAGTCTTATTTTTAGTTACGTCCTATAATATACCTACAGGTTTGTACGGAACTTTCGATGCGCAAATTCAACTCGCACTTGATTTTTTATTAATCGTGTGAGAAAGTACTTAACGTATTCAAGTAGTATGAATACAACAATGATAGTAACTTACCACATTTCACACACGGTCGTTTGATTCTAAGCTTTTACACAATATATTTTGATTCAGATTTTGTTAGTATAAAATTAATTACTTCCTTAAAAGTTGATTATTTGGTTTAATTTTGTGAATAAAGACTAGCGTTCGTACTGTTGTGTTTTGTTGGTGACTGCGAGACCGGATGCCCAATGATGCAGAAGCGTCACTAGGCAGCCATGGTGTGGGTCACCATGCTGCATTGTTGCATTAACTTCATTCGCTGTGAGTATAGTGACCACCACTCTTAGATTCTGCTTATGCTTTCCATCAGGCAGAGTAGAGTCATTTTGGGAGGGGTAAATATAAAAAAAAATCATATTCGGGATATTTTCCTTCGTAAAGAAATTATGAATTTAATAATGATACTGAACTTGTCTTTAACTGATGATGTGTGCATAAGATCACTAGGCCGCCATAGTGTGAGTTACCATGCTGCATTGTTGCATTATTTGCATTCGAAATGAGTACGGTGACCACCACATTTGGATTCTGCTTATGCTTTCTATTAGGCAGAGTAGAGTCACTTTGGAAGGCCCATACATAAAAGAAACATACTAGTTCATTGTTTGAAGATTAACGTTCTAATGTTATTAAACAACATTAAGTTTTACTACACCAGTACACGCTCAGGTAATTTTGTTACTTTCTACTCTGCGCGTTATTAGTTAAGAGCGGCACTCTTAATAGCTGAAGTGTTATAATTGAGCAATCAATCTTACAAGCAGTATTTATAATTACGTTTGAAGTACGCTTACGCTTTGATAAAACAATCAAATTATCTAACAGGACTCCTATGCGAGTGTGCAATGTTCAATTACACATATGACGCGGTCAAAGCTACTTACTGGGCTTCGCGTGGCTGCTTTCTGAGTAAATATGACTGTCGATGAAGTACTTACATACTTATAGTACGGTATGAAGTTTTTTTGTCTACTAGATAAAACCCAAAAAAATATGCAATAGTATGGTGGCAGTTTTCTTAGCTCCAGTGGCCTGTGGCGGCATATGCAGTCTCACTATGGAAAAACTTAAGTAACTGTACTGTTAATGTCTTTATTTTTCCATGGAGGCCTTAGGTTGAGATGGATCTAGTATGATAGTTCGCGTCCTAAATAACTACTAAGATAATTCTAATACTACAAAAAAATATTCGATAGTTTCAAGCAAGCTAGTCAGACGTAAAAAATATCATAAACGTACCATCTGAAATAAACGAAATAAAACATTGCTTTTTTGTTTAAGTATTTATGTTTATCTCAAGCAAACAATTGTGAGTAGTCTGGATTTGATCTACAAATACAGTAAACGAAAGGCAAATTAAATATGTAACATCAGTCGCCTGTGATGGGTCTCTTTGAATACTAAACAAATCCTACTAATATTACAAACGCGAAAGTTTGTGAGTATGTTTGTCGCTCTTACACGCAAAAACTACTGAACAGATTTTGATGAAACTTTACAATAATATAGCTTATACATCAGAATAACACAAAGGCTATAAATTTATAATAGATATACCGTCGTACCTCGAGTAGCACCGCGTGATTATATTACAACTAATATAAGATTATTTTTCGTTGTCGTTCCCATGTTGTAATAAATATAAGTTACTACCGCAATTCAAATTGCTTGTTTCTATTTTCTTACTTTTTTTAACTTAACACATCATTCATTCGATCCACTCGTGAGTCTCGTAACAAATTTTTATTTCCGTGGGAGAGCCACGCTTCGTCATGAATGAGCCGGCTCGACCAGAGTGATACCACGGCCTTATAGAAAACCGCTGTGAAATAGTGCTTGCGCTGTGTTACAAGTGAGTGAGGATACCGAAGGCCCATACCCCATCCCCTCCCCCATCTCCCTCCCTATCCCCCAAAGGCCGGCAACGTACTTGTTTCGCCTCTGGTGTTGCGGGTGACCATGGGCGGCGGTAATCGCTTACCATCCGGCGATACGTCTGCTCGTTTGCTCCCTATACTATAAAAATAAAAATCTACTTGTAATTGCCGTAATGGACAAATAGTTTTATTTTTGTTGTATGTTTGCTTTACTTGCTATTAGTATTCTGTTAATGTGCAACGTTACACGTTACAAAGCAAAATTACACGTTGCACACGTGTAATTTTAAATCACTAAAAACATTAGAACACTTGACCGAATGCAAATCGTCGACAGCCTCGTCGGCGCAGTGCTAGCGTACACGACTGCGGTGCACTCGGGTTCGATTCCCGGGTCGGATCAAATGTTTGTATGGTCTGCAAATATTTGTTTCGAAGTTTGAGTGTGTTCTATGTATAATGTAATGTATTTATATCAGTTATCTAGTACCCTTAATACAAGTTCTGCTTAGTTTGGAACTTGATGGCGTTGTGTGTTAGAATGTCCGAAATATTTATTATTTATTTATAGTTTTATAATTTAATTCATAGTACATCACAGTAAAAAATTATTGCACTGAAATTAAAAGTTAGATATTTCATTTTACAAGCCCGTTAAAGCCTTGAGTATTGGATTTCTAATTATATTTGTGAGCATTATAAAATAAAAAAATGTTTGTTAGAACTGTGAAGTGAGAGGTTATTTAAAATTGCAAAGTCTAAGAATTGAAGCTTTGGTAAGGTATCGAATTTTCAAAGTGAAATTATTGCTATTTCAAAGGGTACAGATGAATTCAGTCCTATCGCAAGCATTTTAGCTTTGAGGGACACACTGCTGACTCACTGATTATATAAACGAAAGCGCAGATGTTTACACGGTGTAACATTCCTCCCTGTACATTGAAATAGGTAAATTTTGTTTGATTTATCCTGTATGTGTTCCCATTACAGTCAAATTCGTTTTATAATTTAGAACAAAAAAATTGATTCTATAGATCTATTTGAATTAACTTTTCAAATAACACTTTGAAACGTATCTGCTAAGCCTAATATCTACACCAATGTTTTAATTTTTTTTTTCTTGTAGTAATGACAGTTGGTGATGTAAAGAGAGCACAATTTATATCCTTAAAAGTTTAGCCACAATTTTTTTTTATGTTTCATCTTCCAAAATAATGCTCTGCCTGATGGAAGCACGAGCAGAATAGTGTACACTTTGTGCTTTTTATATTTTCATGTTAACTTAGCTACATTTTACAATTTAAAGGCAATTCTACAAATACATAACTATTCCTTTCAATTTGTAAGTTGCAAGAGTAAAAAAGAAGCGGTCCAATTTCACTTCTAACCTGCGAAGCGCTTCTACGATAAATTGAAAACATAAAAGCGGCGGAGACTATGCATTTAGGATTAATATAAACGCTGCCTGTGGACCCACAGTGCGCTTACATTTAATATCAGAAAAACGAGGCAAAACTCCTCTCAAGTAGCAATTTGTTTTTAAATTTGAGCGGTTTTTGCTTGGTTTGTTTTCGTACTTGGCGTCTACTTAGAAATGTAAACCTTTCATTCGTTTTAAACACTGTTGTGCCACCTAAATTGTCATAATATTTTTATTGTCTAGTTATGAATATTACTCAGTCAGGTGGATTGTGAGGCAAATACATTAGTCAAATGATGTAGTCTGGTTTGTTTAGTTCCGTAGCCAAAATCGCAAAAATAGAACTCTTTAGTTTTCAACATCCACATTATATCTTACAGACTATTAAGACTGGAAACCGGTATTTACGCAAAAACATACATGCTAATCATGTCGACAAAAAAAAAACCTAAAAATACTACAGATATTTACTCCTATAAAAAATTTAAGGTTAATATCTCAAGTAGAGATATCATTTTTATATTGCTCCACTCCATGATGTGAAGTGGAATGGGATATTTTTTAAATAAAAAGTGTTTGTGAACACAAGAATTTGATTAAGGTGTACATTAATTTGTTAAGTCTTAAAGCGTTGATTTTTGTGGGAGTAAAAAAAATCACGGCAGCAAAAAAAAACCTTTATAAATGGTGTTTATTAGTTTACGAGTAATAGTGAATCAACTGAGTTGACGTTATAGGAAACCGAAACTATTATGTGAAATGCTTATAATATGTAATCACAAAGCGCCCATACTACCGAACTCTTCGGCTCAACACGCACTTGACAGATTTTTTTAAATTAGAAATTTTATTTTTAAATCAGATCCATATTTCTAGGTGACGTAATGCTGCAATTCTTAGATTAGAAAACGGTTTTAAGATTAAATAACTTGAAGTGCTTTTAGGGTCCCGTAATGTAACCAGGCTGGAGTGGTGGCTGCGAGCGTGACGCATCTCTATTCACGTCGAGGCTGCTGTGTAGCTAAGACTTGTTTATTACTTTCGCTGTGGAAATGTGCAGGAGTGACAAGATGCTGCTTCTGATTTTCTTTTTGAACGCTGCTTCTTCCAAGACCTTGAATCGCACCGTGTAGGATAGTTAGGTGTGTCTTCATTAAATAAAACTGAAGTGTGTTTCTCTTTCCTACGTGGAAGTCGCCACAATTCATATTTTTTCTCAATTGCAACTAGTTGCTATTACAATTACAAAGGTACATTAACGGTCCATAAACAATGTCAATTCTGTGCTCGAATGAAGTGGAGCGTTAAAGCGTTTGTTTGTAGAAAACTGCTCTCGCCGCAAATTGTTTCAGCATTAAATGAAAACATACGAACGCCAAATATAGAACGGACAAGTAGACATGTAATTTTAGTAGATTGTAGAATTTATTTGAAATACATTTTCTAAATAATTAAGTTGTTATCTGCATAGTGCTACTGCATTTTCTTTTATTTTATAATAAAATTTAGTACGAGTGAGTTTTAAAGACACTTTACAAAGAGCGCTTAACCACACACGATGTTCGTTTAGTATGTAGAATTCTCTCACTTCGAACTAAACTACAATTTGAACTAATCTAAACTGTATAGAAGTATCAACTGTTCTATCACCCTCCAGTGTAGGTGAATAACATGTGGGGGAACGGGTGTCAATGTCCCACCAACACAAAGGGAGGATCCTCCGACCAGTCGAGGTGATCAAGCCTGGTAGGCCACTGCCCAACAGTTGATGTTGGGATGATGGGTGCGAGAACTTTTATCGCGCGATTCAGGATTTTTAGTTACTCCGTGTAGTGCGTTACAGCGTAGTTCAGTGTATCTTCGGTAGGTGGCGCCGTAGCAGTTTACTGTTGTGTATATGTATGTGGAATTCGCCACAAACATAATTACCTATGTATTTAAGTTTTGTTTTTTAAACTATTACTTTTAATAAACCTATTTGTTTCAAACTTATTGCACATGGCTTGTACAAAGGCGAGGCAGGTGATGTGAAAGTATGATGCAGTAGGTGCAAATATTTCCAACGGCATAAGAAAGTTAATATCACCCGAACGGTAACGTACCTTTTTTCGAACCATATTTTTTAAATTGGTGAGTAGACTTCTGTTTGCTGTTACAAGACTAAAATTATTGCGAGCTGACCAGCGCCGCGTGCAATATCACTGAAATTAAACGTCAAACATGTCTGACGCTGTTTTGTTTTATACTTCTATGGTCACACAATAACACATTATCGTTCTTTCAGTTTACATGCACATTGGTGTTTAAGTGATGTGGAAAACTTAAATCTTTTGCATTATATTTATTTATTTTTTCCTTAGGCATTTAAACAGTGTGTTTGCCCGTAATAATATATATCCTACAAATTAATTGTATATTCAGTTCTTACACATAAAATTGGCGTTTTATCGCACTGGCCACTTTTATGTGAAATATATATTATCCGGTTACGAAATTCAAATTCAAAGTTATAATAAATCCATTTAGTTGGTATATTTGAGTTTCGAAAACAGTCATTCATTTGTTTCTTTCCTCTTTGCTTTTTCTTTGGCTTTGCTCATGTCGCACAATGGAAATCTTGAAATATCGCTTTATTTACGAGTAGGAGTTCTATACCGTGGCACCAGTGCTGCAGAAACAACTCGAAGGATTAAGGATTAACGAAAACACGGTACGTTTTTGGTTCCAGCGTTTTTGTTCTGGAAATTTTGACCTTCATAACAAGCCTCGTGGACGGCTGGAGACCAAAGTTAATAACGAAAAATTAAAGACTATTATGGAAGAGGATACATCGCAAATCATTTCACAGCTGGTTGCAAGCTTCGCTGTGAGTGATAAAAGTGTTTTAAACCACTTGAAGCAAATACGGGAAATCAAATAAGTTGAACGGTGAGTACCTCATAAATTGGGTATCGTGCACTAAAGCTTTCTTAAATTTGGTCAAACGATTCCGGCAGATGTCAATTGTCAGCAACTGCAAACCATGATGCAAGAACTAGCTGCTAAACAATCGAGCCTGGTTAATCGCTCTAAGCCACTGTTGCTTCAAGACAACGCTAGACCACACACTGCACGCCAGCCGATAAACTAGAGAAGCTGATGGTTGCCAGTTCTCAGTCAGCCACAACGCTAGAGTTGCCAGATGTAAATAGCTATATTATTGTTATCAGTTTTTTTAATTTGTTTAATACAAAATTAAAACTTTTATATGTTCTGTTTACAATAATCCATGGTTGCTAGTTAAAAAATGGCGATAAGCAGTTGTTGCCATGCTTTTAATCAACGATTCTCCCTTCAGGTAAGTGGGAGCGCAAGATAAAAGATACACAAATTGTTACGTGCTGTGAAAGAGAGTACAATGTAGTGTAGATGTTAGTTCTAGTATTATTTTTAATGTATTCATAAAGAAAAAAAATGAGAAGAACGTTTTTTTTTTGCGTGAGAAAGGAACATTTCTTTAGTTAAAAAAATGTGTGCGTGTACTAGCCTACACTCGTAAGAAGTGCAACTTCTTTATGACGTTATTTTTAAAAAAATAATTTACTATATGTAACCTTACAGAAATTGGTTAAATAAAGTTAAATTAGATAAAGTTTAATAAAAGGCTTTTATTATCATAGACATAAATACAAATTCTACAATTATTTCATTGTAGCTTATTACTACAAAGATTATTATTGAATTTCTGGCTTTTAACAGTCTATCTATTACAAATAAATAAAATTGAAGTGCAATGTAATGTTAAATTAACAGCTTTTTACTAAAAAAATACTTTAGCATATTCGATATTTACATAAAAAAAAACGTAACTACTCAAAACGGGCCGCAAAATACATTGGAGACATTTACCAATACCTGTGATAAGAAAAAGATAGCGGATAAATGTGACGCGTAACGTAACGGATAAATGTTACGCGTAACGAAAAAATGTTACACCAAATTTTTTGACAACCCCGATAAAGAAGTTTCACTTCAAAAAGTATTTCACAGAATATTTGAAGTACATCGATAGTGCTTTATTCTTTCATTCGATATTAATGTAAACCAACATTGCTAGTTTTTTTTTTCAATGTTTTAACTTAATTAATTGAAAAGCTCATAAAAAAAATAAAATGAAAAAGTGTACGTTTCTGTGTAGAATACTTATATTTATAAGAGAAGAAAATAAATTGTGTGGTTTTATGAAACCACGATAAAAGTGAAACTTTTTTTCACATTATAGACATTTAACTAAAAATTTTTGGAATACTATTCTATTAAGGGTATAAAAATCGCTTTATCAATCTTAATTTTACACTTAGAAAATTGGAATGATAATGGGAAATGATAAAAGTAGACTAAATCTCCAACTAATATTTTTATTGAACTCTGTGCCTTAGAGTACGACATACATAATACTTAACAATTATTTAGATTATATATATATACATATTAAAAAACTGAAAACAATATTTTATTATCGTTGAGTAATTTTGATCCGTTTTTCAATTATTTTCAATCATTCTGTTATGAATTTCATCTTCATCATGAGTTTCACAGTTTAAAAGCAAATAAAAGTTTCACTTTAATAAATAACAACATTTACATTAAACACTAACAAAAATAAACAAAATGGCGTGGATCACTGGCACAAATGAGTAATAGTCTATACACTACACGGTCAGTTGCTGCGAACTATAGGCGCCGCCATATTGGCCTTGGCTACTCTGGCGAGCGCCTTTCACTTTATCCCTACTCCGCGGCCGACCATCACGCGACATGCAACACACAGATCAAAAATTTTGAGACGTTCTAATAAAAGTTTCACTTTAAAAATTAAGATAATGATTAAATAATTAATAAATTAATCATTATCTTCAACGGTAGAATCATCTTCCTTCTCTGATTTAATTTCATCCTCAGATTGCCTATCTGTAACAAGAAATTAGTATAATATAAAAAAAATATGAAAGACATCATAAGAGTCTAACCAACTTCTATTTTAATTAGAAAAACGTAATATTTTTATTCAATAAAGTAATGTTTTCGATAATAACCTTAAATCATTGTCGTAACAAGAGTGACGTCACTAGACGCTATGTATTAGCGTTCTACTTTTAAATCATTTTTATTGTAGGAAATCAATATTAAATAAAATAAAAACGTTGCACTAGCCTATCTTTAACGTTATTCTTACATTTTAGTCACAATATATTGATAACAATTGTACTTGCATCTTTCCTATTGTCTTTTGATTTATTTGTAATAGGTATATATTTAAAAGACTTAAATATGTTTATCAAGTCTGATTTCCAGCAAATAATCTACTCATATTGCGATCGAACATTCGTGAATGAGATGTATCTGCTCATAATGATTCGTACTTTTAAATGTCTTGACTACTTTGTAATTTATTTGTAGGGCTAAGATTCCAGTGAAAAATAACGGTAAAGTTAATTAGGCACATTTTAAGGCAGAGGCAGGTATTTCTTTTGTTCTTTTCGTACCGTCACGTAGAAATGGTTGAATTACGATACTTAATTTAGATATGGTCCGTAGGCTCGCTAAGTATTGCAAAAAATGTTTTCCGTCAAGATAACGTTAAAGAAATTGAGAAATAATGGAACGTGGTATTACTGAAGTAAAACGCTTGCCCATTTTTAGGCGAAGATCTTAAAATCTATTCAAGATTATATAGCAATCGGTTTCAGTTAGAAATTACCCCACAAATCTAAATGCAGTTCTCTCCTTAAACCTACACCTGGGTCGCAAGTTCTGGGAACTGCTCTGAGTTTCTCCCTCTGCCACACGATGGACCCGGCACACGCACGGTGAATCCATGGAGTGCTAAGAAGTTTGTCTCCCTAATTATAAAGCTAAAGAGTTTTTTTCTTAATTGGTTAAACGTAATATCAGGAATTAGAATCCGATTGGGAAAATTATTTTAGTGTTGATTAGCTTATTTTCAGCCTATTTGGTCTGGTTAACAAATTTAAAGTGGCTCAGCATGCTATCAGGTGTTTCTCTGTCCGACAACAGTCCGAACTAAGTAATTCGACAAAGAACTAGAGTAACCGACATAGTACGGAGAATCAGTGCGCTGCAGTAGAAATTGACCGGTCATGTCTCCAGACGAACCGATGGTCGGTGGAGCTGAAACGTACTTGAATGGATACTGCAATTAGGCGAACGTAGTGTAGGGCACCCTGTGTCATGATGGAATACCACACATAGATTCAGAATTATACCACCCCTATTCAACGCAGGGGTGTCGGTAAGAGACGACTACGGAAGCAAACTAAGCAGGACGACGTCACTGCAAAGAGAAGGGAAACTTGAAATACGTCCTATAAAAACTCTGGCCAGTTTTTTATAACATATTAAATATAATAATAGGTTCAATTCTCTTTTCTAATGAGAGGTCTATGTCCAGCAGTGGGTCGTTAAAGGCTGTTGATGACGATTGAGATGACGGGGTAAGCGAATTTATTAAAAATGGTGAATTGTGATTTATATTAATACCACAAGAAAGCAACGTCGTGATCACCGAGTTTCTGCGCTACAGAACTTAAAGTAAGTACCAAATTTGCGAATTCGTAAGAAGCCTCAAGAGCAAGCGGAAAGCGATACATAGGTTTCGTACGTCTGTGGTATATTAGCAAGATACAAGCATTACTTATGATTTTAAATAATTTATATAATTAACATGAAATAAACAAGTCTGCTTGAAACTCAATTCGTCTCTAAAAAGACAACATAGACAAACATATTGATTCTGTTAAATATTCCATAAAATCTATTAGCGGTTTTAAGAGTTTCGCCCTCGCTCTTTATGAATATGCATACAATATCAGTCTAACTTGATGTTTTAGTCAATGTCAGCAAGTAGGTTCCTAAAAATATATATTCAATTATATATTATTTAAGGCCATAGAAATCACGTGTTGCAATCAGCTAAGTTACAGGTACCGCTATAAGCGCATAGTGTAGACTATACAAGGTTATTTCCCCAACATTGCGCGGCTTGGAGTTCTGCATCGATCGCTGATATTAATTTTCTCAAAGTTTGCATCGGCTGACATTATTTACAAGGTTTTAAAATTCCACGGTTATTGCCGCGATAAAAATTATGTTACGGTATTTGGAAATTTTATATTAAAACATAATTTTTCATTTTTATATCGAATGTAAACTATTCTATTTTTTATCTTAATTTTATTTAGAGAAACTGCTTTTATTTTTTTCGTATATAATCTTATTTATGCGGCTTACTTGCATCATAAACAATATAGTTCATAAAAATATAAACTAGTAAAATAGTTTATATTTTTTATGGAATAAGTGGCAACGAGCAGACGCATCACCTGATGGTAAGCTATTACCGCCGCTTATGGACACCCGCAACACAAGAGGCGTCACAAGTGCGTTGTCGGCCTTTTGGGGATGGGGGGAGGTTGGGATATGGACCCTTGGTATCCTCACTCACTCGGTGAAATACAGCGCAAGCGCTATTTCACACCGGTTTTCTGTAATACCGTGGTATCGCGCGTGAACTCGCCGAAGCGTGGCTCTCCCGCGGTAAAGTGTGGTAGCTGACAGCGTATTAGTATACTTATGTAGTAAACAAAACCACTACTAACCCCCAACGATTGTACTATTGTAACATTCTAGGATATAATATGCATTCATAGAGACTGATAATTTGCAGCTGTATTAAGTACATAGTGTGCTGATATATAAACAAAATGTATGTAGCTTTATATTAAAAGTCTCAAGATTTGTTATGTACAATTAGGGAAACTGGAATGCAATTTACGAGCATAGTAGTGTAACCTACCAGTTGCGATTCTGACTGAATTCTATCGAAAGGAAATGCAATTGAAAAGTATGTCTTCCTCACTGTATCATACAAATCAATTATATAATGCGCTCATGTATTTTAAATACGTATACAATAATCATTCGTTTCTAAAAGAAACAAACGGTAGAAATTTTCTACATATTCATGCCCGAATTTGCTAAAAACTTCAGCGCGTTCGAGTTGTGCTTATAGCCTGTAGATGTTAGCTCTTATTAATTGATGAATGCTAGCTAGATGGGCTTTTTATTTGGTGTTTAGTTAAATCTGTCTAGTTCCATGTGACGCTGTGACAGACCATGTGTACTAAAAAAAAACAAATGAGGAATCGGTGTTGTGAAAACTCGAATATTTGTTATAAATAAAGCTTTGAAGAATTTTATGTTTCCTAGATGACGTTATAATTATGCATTGTTACTATAATTGTATTAATAATACATTATTTTTTATAAAACATTAAAACAGTAATGAGAATAGCAGTAAAAACGTGTTTAGTAACATTTGAATAATTTTATAGCGAATAAGTCCCGCTACACAACAAAAGCTAGTCGCAAAAGTATAAATCAGTTCAAACTATTTGAGTTCGAAATTACTCAGATGCCTTTAAGTGAAATTAATTTTGAACGTTGCCTTTATATGTATAATATGTAACATACATATCATACACTACAGAGAAACTAGTGTGAGTTTATTTCAAATGAACTCGTTCGTTACGATGACCGCGTTTCGTGGCTTGAATTGAAATCGTTACTAATCACAACCCAGGATGCACTTGCCGTCGATTCGATATTCGATGAGATATCGAATAAAATCTGTTAACACCAAAGGTTTTGATATCATATACGTTTACATACATGTACGGTGCATAACTGTGTTATTATTAAACGATCGAAAACTTTCAATTTATTGGACACGAAACTTTTTTAGATCTTCTAAGTCTATTCCCAACAACAATAATCAAGTCCCACTCAACATCTATAACCAACGTCTCTATCACTACTAAAGTATCCATTTACATAAGTCGCATGAGAGCTCTAGCAGCCAAGAGCGTCGCACGTCATCAAGGGAGCTATCAACACCTAATGGCTATAACAGTCGCTCGTAATCTCATGCTGCTCATGATCATGTGCCCAGAATTGAGTTTTGCCAAACATTTCTAGTGTGTAATAGCCCTTATTTTTGCTTGTTTTAAGTTTATAAGATTTATAGTAAAAAAAAAATCATTAATATTCGTCTATATTAATTATTAATGAATTTTCTCTACTATAAGATGAAGATGAGATTCTTCAAGAATCCATGTAGGGATGCTCTTTTCTTCTCAAAAATATCTAACCATTTCTCAGTTTAAGCGTCAATAATATTTTTATGCTGATGATTCAATTTCCATGTTACATATTTATTTATATTGAGTTACTCTATAGATCAACGTAAAATCTTCAATGTACTTATTTAGAATAAAATAGACATTGGTTAAAGTCCAAAAACATGTCAATATTTCGGGAAAAACATTTTTTTGATTAATAAGAACAATTTTACTACTACAAGATCCATCTACAATGAATAAACTCCTCGACCTTGCGGTAAGAACTGTCCCATTCGGAGTTTTCCAAATGTCGGCCACCAATTTGTTGTGACCTGTGATTGTTTGAAGGGATAGAGAACTTCTTCAGCGTATAATGTACCACATAAAATTACCAACACCACGGCACTAAAAAACGGAAACATAATGTATGAAATATTAATATGTTATTATTAACAGGAATATCGCCGCCTATGCATGTGATGCGTATCAATGGTTTCATAGCTTTATTTAAATACTTTCTGGCCCCAGCAATATGATGTTATAAAGTGTGAAAAATTTGGTTTCTATAAAATAAGTCAAAGTGGGCCAACCTCAAAAGATAGACATAATCTTTCGTGTTTTTTTTTTACTTTTAAAGAGGAACAATTCTTACATGCATTGTTTTTGTGAAGCTTAAACCGGAACCTCACAAAAGAACTTATTTTCCCCAGTTTATGCAACATATTTCACCAATTCTTTGTTTTTTTTAGTTATAGCGTGATGATATATAGCCTATAGCCTTCCTCGATAACTGAGCGATCTAACAGTAAAAGAATTTTATAAATCGGACTACCGCGTTCGACCAAATAAACAAACTCTTCAGCTTGATAATATTAAGTATGGATGTAAGAGACTACTCAGTTTTGTCTTAACGTCTAAGTAATAGTAGGAGTTATGACTAGAAATGATTAGAAATACTTGAAGTCTATCATTTATTTACGTTTTATAGGATTTAAGCTAAGCAAACTATTTACCTAAAAAGGCATTATTAGAGCCAGTTTTGTTTTAAGAAATATATCATAGTTCTAATATTAAAAAAAATATGCAATAACTTACATACATCAAAAATAATAATTTTATTTTATTCAGCAACATTTTATTTATACTATATTTTCCGGCTCTTACAATCGCGTATAAGCGAGGTTAACCCATTAACCGCCAAAATTAAAACAGCAGTAATATTTTTACAAAACATTTATTTTCATGTTGTTTATAAATCAAATAAACATAAAAAATTAAAAAATATTGAAAAAAGAAATTAGGCTTTTCAGGAGAGGGGTGTACACAATTGGGTACAGCGGCGTATTAAAGGTGAAAATTTTGAAAACATTGTTTTTCAACACAATGTTTTTACACACTTTTTGCATTGCCAACGAACTATTGCGTGTCAAACAGCACATCTCAATGGTATTTCAAGCTTTTTGGATAGTGCCCTACACTATCTTGAGGCCAACCTTGTACTATTGAAGATGACGGTCGAGCTTTATGATGTGTTTTTTGGCGTAAGTAATATCTTGCAACGGCACGTCGAAACTGTAGCTGGTCCATTTTATCACTATGATTTATAACATGCAAACGCCATGAGTTTGCAATCGCCATATCAACCATGTAGGTAAACAAAACCCACTACCACTTTGTTCCGGGAACAGTAATCCTATACAGTGCAATCCATTGGTCTAATTTATCGACACCCCCATATTTTTATTATATGTTTGAAATCGTTTGGATATGTTGTAGTTACTGTAATAATATTTTGACTACTCTTGATCCTAAAGGATAAGTAGAAGCTTCGAAGGCTTTTCCGCAGTAAAAATCAAAAGTATAACAGTATCCCGTCGAACTTGCTGCTACCCAGTTCTTATAGATACCATTTCAACACCGACATCTTCATAAGACCAGTATAAATCTTCCCTGGGTAATTTGTAATATCCAGACAATATCAATATACCTATAAACTTTTACAAATCAACCGAGTCTAATTGAAAAGTATCTCTATAGTCTGTTATTTTGATTAGCATATAAAATTGTGTTAGTAATTATCAGGTTTATAACTTCTTTATCATTTTTTTTTCAAATATCTGTACTGGACTAAGTTCTCGGAGCTGTCCTTTACTGCTTCCCGTCTTTCTGCACATCAGTTCTTTCTTCAGTCGTAGAAAAGTAGGTAGGGGAACACTTAGGCCATACCGGCTGACATAGTTGTTATCGCCTTGTCTTTGCCGTTTCAGCCAATGGTTCCTCATCACTGCTGTCGTCACTTTGAATGAGGTCCTAGTCAGCTCTAAAAACCTCAATATTGCCCGGCACATCCTGCGGCAAAGAGGCGGTAACCATGTCCTCGTCGACGCCTTTTTCTTCATCGGTAACGACGCTAGGTTCTGGCGGTATAACAGCAAAGTCATAATCACCATCACTGTCACTCTCATCCAAAACAACATTGACTGCTTCCTCAAGCCTTTGTAACAGTTAGAAACGTTAAAATGTCTTGAACTCATGGTAACGAAATCCTAGAACAATAAGCACTATCGTTATTTAGATTCGGCCGTTGTACACAATTGGGTACAGTTGTCTTTCAAGAACGATTTCTTTGTAAATACTTGTTGTAAAATAGATTTTTATTATTTATTTTATGAATAAGGATATATACTACAAGAAACATAAATATATCAAAAAATTAGGTTATGCAAACACAAAAAAATAATATATCAACGAACTTACCTCGATAAACGATTATATCGCGAAGTTGAAATCCTCACTGTGACAGATTTTAAGAATATACCTTCACAAATTGTGATTTTTTTGATGCTCAAACTATCACTTTTTAATATGGGTCGAAAAAAACAAATATAGGTTGGTAAATTTATTATCTACTTTCAATTGATTAGCTGTACCCAATCAGGTACAGAGGCGCCAAATGGGTTAAACATAAAATAAATTGATACCGTTAGAATGCATTTATCGTTTTATATATTTTTAACGATCAATAAAAGAAACTTTTATTTTATTAGTACATGTCGAATGTACCAATGTCGAAATATATTAAAATATATTTTTCTGAGTTGATATACGAATACTATGAGTTGATATGTGTTAAATTTCTGTGGAGGAACGGGTGTCATGTCCCTCCAACACAAAGGGAGGATCCTCCGACCAGGCGAGGTGATCATGCTTGACAGGCTACTGCCCAACAGTTGATGTTGGGATGTTGAACATATGATTAATGACGCGAGAACTTCTATTGCGCGATTCAGGATTGGTAGTTACTCCGTGTAGTGCGTTACTTCGTAGTTCAGTGTATCTTCGGTAGATGTCGCTGAAGTATGTTACTGTTGTGTTGTATGTGGAAGTCGCCACATTTCCTTTAACAAACTTTGCTTCTATAATGTTAGTGACTCGCCCAGGTTTCAAATCTTTAGTAGAATATATTATAGCTGTGTCATTTTTCTGTCTAAATGTGCTATAAAACAGTAGTAGTAGTAGTAGTGTATAAAGCAGTATTGCATAAAATTGTGCCTGTTACCTAAACTGATATTTTTTATCTGTATAGTAAAAGGTTTTTTTTTTGTATGTATGAACTGATTTAGAAAAGTATCACCAATTGAAATAGGCCGTTTATGATCGCGAGGGGTACCGTCTGTTGACCTCCATTGAACTTTATTTTAAAGATGGTACCCCAGGGTGATGATAGTAAAATATTTATCTTTAACTAAGAAGCGATTAATTTAAAATAAACCCAGCTAGAGAACAATTTCTGAAGTAAAATTCGATATCTCTTTTAGTGTCATACTCAAGTCGTGTTACAAAGCTTTTGTTCTTTCGAAACTGAAATTAAACTTAGGAAGTTGAGACAACAACAACTTAATCCTTTGAAATAGGAGAAACGGTGCACTGAGCATTGTAGTAAAACTAACATGATACTTATACTACTACTAAATGTCTCTTCAAACTAAGTTCATTTATCTATACTTTTTAATCTATTACTATGAACGCAAACAAGCACACAGTATTTCTTTTAGAGTTCTATTACATTTCACAGAGTCAGTGAGTTCACCAAAATATCAAATTCCGGATTTCTTAATAACAGCTGTTCTGGAATACTTCTCATTTCAACTACAGAGAAGGTCATTACGTGGTTTTAGTCAGTTTAATTCTGACACACCTCCTGACTGAAAATTCCTGGTTGAATAACTGTCTGAGGAAGTTGCCACAAGCGAAGAAAAGTACCAATTTCTGGGGGATTAAAGGTTGGCACATTTATGACTCTGGAGGAGCAGGTATCAATCTGAACATACTTACTATCAGGTTAGCCAATTTTATACTATTGATTACACTAGTTTATTACCGTACGTATAAATAATTAAACAAAACTAATATCAATGAATTTGAATCGCGCGTAATTGTAATTTCCCTAAGGTACTTATAAATGGGAGCAGTCGAACGCTATTGCGTAATATCGTGTATCAATCCTCTGTACTTGATTGAATTAGTAGTGATAGTATCCTCTTGGATCTCACGAGAGTGTCTTTGGGTGTTACAGTAATTGACAGTAAATTTACAAGGTTCGACACTAATTAAGTGTAGGTAGTTAATGTCGGCTCACGAACACGGCCAAGCGAGGAACTATTCAGTTGCCAAGTCCAGTTTAAAAACCCTTCATTAATTGCTTAAGGAGCATATAACCTAGTTTGAGATCAAGACTCAGAGGAAAAAACCTTCTCTGACATAGTTACTTCAACACGCTTCTACTTCTCTTATATATTTTTATTAGTTTTAAGTCTACGATCTCTAAAATAACCTATCCTTAATGTGTTTTTAAAAAGGTGTATAAAATCAAAACCTGTGTGTGTTTGACATTTTTTGTAATCTACACGATTTGAGTTAAATATACAGTCGATCATTGAATATTAAATACTACTACTTATAACAAATTAAAATTTTTCTCAAATTAAATAAATGCCGTCTTCTCTATCCAAATTTGTCCGTTAGATGCTGAACAAGTCTAAACCAAGCATTGAATTATTTTACTGTTGAATTATCCGTTCGTCGAAAAGCCTACCGGCTGTTATAACATCACGCTAAATCATCAATAGCGGCGAAACATCATTAAAAATGTTGCTGAAACAAGGAGATTTATTTATTTTAAAAGACGCAGGTTGTTGTACCTGCGTCTTTTAAAATATAGTATAAATAAAATAAATAAATAAATATAGTATAAAAGAGGTAATTTTCCAAGAAGTAAAGCGTCCTCCACGTTATGTACGTTTTATAACCAAAAAAATAGTTCAAATGGCTTAATGAAGAATTTAACTGATCAAGCACTCCTTCTTAAATGGCCGGCAATGCATTTGTAACGCGATTATCACCTGCAACACCAGAGTGTTGCAGGTGATAATCGCTTACCGTCTGCTCGTTTGCCCCCTATACAAAAATAAATAGCTTTAATCTGAAATAATCACTGTTTCTGTTGGAATTACGTACATATCCTTTTAAAGAAAAGGGATTCGGAGAACCTTTTATCCTAAGTCACTTAAATTGTCGGTTTCTAAGTAATCATTATTTCAATCAAAAAGCGACAAATTGAAAACAAAATCCTTTGAATCCAATAAAATTTACACGATCTTTGATCAGCTATTTTTAAATATTCCTGTAGAATTAAATAAATTATTACGCGCCCTGCCAACGCTGTGAAGGTTTAAATGAAAACAAATTAATTTTGACTCCGTGAGAGTTCAAAGGGTTTCCCATTATAACGATAACCCTTCACAGCTGACTGTATATATTAACTGTAGGGATGTGACTCTGGGGAGTCGATTAATTATTTAATGTACAAGATTTAGCTCAAAATTCTCTATTGCAACTTGTTCATTTAACACTCTGCAACTTAAAATTTATACGAATGCTGAAAAGATACTAGAGTAAAATGCAAATTAAATGCTATCTCTAGAGTAAAATTGGTGATTGTCTGGCGTGTTATGCCTCTGGGAGTCTTCTGTTATGATCGTCCATTACGGAGGAAAATTTCTACCAGTCTTGCCTATCAACTCCTGTAACCTCGAAGTGTATCTATAGAAAAGAATGATAATTAAACTAGAGTTCTTTGCCAAAAATATTAATTCCAAAGTAGCAATGTTAGTACATTTTAAGATCTAGCAGGTTAACGAGGAACCATGATAAATGACACAACTTTTAAATTTAGAATCTGCCTATTTCTAATTGAAGACGTTAATGAATATATACACTTAAAAAACGTTTTCGAACAATCTAATTAATATATTTAGTTTGGAAAACGCATAACATGGAACCCCAAATATTACAAAGGAATATGTCAATCAAGTTACAGAAAATATCAAGACAAAACTCAAACCTAAACAATAAGGCGTTGAACAACAATATTATTAATATCAAACTCTACTTATACACTCATTTTGTATTGTTTAAAGTAAAACAATCAATTTCAACCAAAACAAAAATTATAAGAAGTTTTCATAATAAGTTAAAAAATAAAATATGAAGTTCAAGGTTATATTCATTTTCTCGATACTTTACGTTGGTTTTCATTAAAGCCATTATAATGAGAAAGCTCAGGGCCTCGGTCTTTACAGTAAGTACCTGTTAGAGTTATGAGCATCAGACCCTGACTTGCATACACTTACTAATCTATTTGATGCAACGTATGTAGAAGTTTCAAAGTTAATAAAATCTTGTCTTGTTATTACACTGTTTGGTATAAGTGTACTCCTTGTTACTATGGGGTTAACAGTAAGTCCACTGTGATGATCAGCGGCACTGATAGTCTTCGTTAATTTCAAGGAACAAACAAAGAATATTGTAAAGGAAACCAATGTTACATACAGGTTTTCTCGCAATATGTGTAGACCCTTCAGTGTAAAAACAGAGGATAAATAATTTATAAAGGCACTTTGAAGATTAAAAGAAACGCAATTGGGAATCAAGCTGTAGCCACCGGCATGGGACGGCGATTGTTACTCCACTAGGCTCGCAGTAATTTATTGCATTTTTTTTTCTAAGGCAACGTAACTAGCACAGGTTTAATACAGACGAAATTTCTTTAACTGTAAGAAGGCCAAGCGGTGGCAAGAGTGACTTGATTCCACTGTGATATCACAGCTGCACAGAAACCCGGTGTTAACCTCGTGCATGAACTCACCGGAATCCAAACCCTCCCTACACCAGGTTTGTGAGGGGACTGGACTCAAGAGCAGCAACGCACTTGTGTCATTTGAGTTACGGGTGAGCGCCGGCAGTTCTTTACCAACAGATGACCGCCCTATCCGTTTTACCATCCATGTTGTGAAACAAGAACATCAATTTTGACTTTTTCTTTCTTACAAGTAAACCAAACTTAGTGAAGCGACCCGGTGTTCAGCACACCTAATGTAAATGAAAAGCCAGGCCCGCGGTTTACGACATCTATAACCTACTTAGCGCTAGTCTGAAAGACGCCTTCTGTACCTATCTTTATTGTTCGTTGTATAGCTAACTTAACTAAAGCTTTTATGGGTTCCATTAATTGAATATTTTACTACTTCCAAGGCGATAAAAAACACATAGCCTGCCTTAGGGAGAAGAGTTACTTACAAACGTTGGCCAACTGCTTACTTTTCCATTAACAGTCGCTAATTGATACCTGGTTCTGCGATATGATTTTCTGTACAAAATTAGTAATTATAGATCATATATAAAGTTAAACAGAAATATTAAAAATCTAAATTAAAGAGAATATTGGCAACCAAAATATAACTTTAAAACGGGTAAGAAGATTCCTATTTTTAATCCGAAAATATTACAAGACAAGTAGAAATTAAAACTTAGAGCTTTACAATTAATTACAAATAATTATTACACTCGTACTTAGTGCCTCATATTTCAGTGATACAAAATTGTATCACTGTTACATGTACATTGATACTGTTCTTTAGTTCCCTACATCTTCTAACTGTTTTCACCACGTTAGAAAAAAACTTCCTGTAATATTTCTTCCTGCTACGATGTTAAAATTATAATTCTCTTTTAAACATATCCTAAAAGTATTTATGTAAGATACTTATAGACCTAACTATAAAATATACGAAATAATCACTGATTCCATCCAAATTTATAATGAAATCTCTCTAATCCACTACAAAGAAAATAAAAAATGATTTTAAGTTAGGTTTAGAAGAATTGTTCGACTATCCCAAACGTTTAGTTGATATTATTCACATCCCTAGCCCGTCTAATAAGGTTTATCTGACACGTGATCACTGGGGAAATCCACAAGCCGCGATACATATTAATTTTGTTACATCTGTCCGGGGACGAGTCTGATTAGTATTCACAGATTCTGTTCGAAACGTCTTAACGACACAGACGCACATATTGTATTTAGGGTACGAATAATGAGGGACTCCTATTTATATTTTGACAGTTGGTAGGTATAACGATGTACTAAACTTTTAAGATGAATAAATTAGATATTATTGATAATGTTTTTGTAGTTTAGGGTTCAATACGACCTTCAAGAAAAGAGCGTACTCCTTCCTAAAAGGCCGGCAACGCACTTGTAATGCCTCTGGTGATGCGGGTATCCATGAGCGGCGGTACTCGCTTACCATCAAGCGATACGTCTGCTCGTTTGCCCCATATATAATAATAAAAAAAAGCACAAGCAGAAAAGTGACCTTGAGCACGTGCAACACAAAAGTCACAGGAAGTTACCTCCCAGAATAGAAAAGCCTTCAGTCATCTCGGCCAGTAGCCTCTGGTAGAAAAAAGGGCAAGCTACGGGTCAAAGCTGGTACAGAATAAAACTAACATTTTATTTTATAGAAAATATTTGATATTGTTAACATCTCAGAATAAGCAAGGGCACCTACGAAATTGTTTAAAAATGCATTTTCGAGATAATTTAAATATAAAACGCGACGCTTTGTTAGATAAGCTAACGTCCATAAATCTTCTAAAAAGAAAAATGGAGACTCCTTAAAATTTTTCTTTAGTGCCAACTGCGAAAAAGGCCCGGCGACCCTCCCGAGTCGTTCTTATTTTACTTATGCAGTCACATTTCAAATGGCTAAAGAGCCTTCTAGTTGTCTGGAATATGATTTACATCACAATTTTTGCAACGCCATTGCTTTGAACACCACCCTTTTACTGTTCTGATGAAAACAGACGTCCACTATATCAAATATCTTTCGTAAGCCAATCACATTATGTAACTCGCTCAAAAATAGCTAATTAAATAAATCAAATAGGCAAGTACACACACACAATTTTAATATGAGTATTCTGTCATAATACCTGTTTTGAAATGGTCTTTCTTTTAACCAAAAGATGTTTAAAAACTTATTTTTTTCCTAAATGTTTAAGTATCCCTACAAAGTTCTGAAAATCTTTAACCCAATTTAAATAATTATATCATAGTATTGACAATATTAAGTTTCACTTTCATTCATTTTATATAACAAATGACTATCGTCAGATGCCTGAACCAAATTGAAAGTAGCCCGAAAATAAGTGCCTACCTAAATAAAATGGCACCCTTACTTTAAAAGAAAAATAAAATCTGTAAAAGAAAGTATTGCGGTTATTCAAAATGGTTGTAAAATGGCCTTCTATGTACATTACAAGGCCCGTATAACACTTGTTATCAGGCCCGTTTTTATCTCGAAACATTATTGTACGAAAGATTTAGGTGTGTCCTCCCTTTAGAGTATGGGTCGAGTCTTGAGCGAAGCGTAAACCTTGTGAGGACTTCGATTACTTGAACTGGACGTGGATATGATGAAAATATTTATTAAAGTAGATTAAATGTGTATAATACATGTAAAGGAACACATAAGATTCCTTTTACTTATTTTTAAATTAAGGCATTCTTCTTGGTTAAATGTCAATAGATGGCGTGAGCTACCTAATTTTGTTACAAGACTAATAACTTGTTGCTCTTTATATTATCTATTTGTGAGAGTCTATATTGTTTACTAACATAAGCAATTGAATACGAAAACAAAATGATGTAATTGTAAAAAGATCGACAATAAAACTTTAAATGTCGTTTCTTTGTTATATAGGTAATATTTGTTATTATTTTTGTAGTTTATTGATTTGTGTGATTTGTGTTTAGGTTAATAATTAATAAATAAAAAAAACTTTGTTTTACAGAAAAACACTTTATTTTATTTGTCGGATGTCCATAAAGAAATAAAGACATATAGTCTTATATACAATATAAAAAATTGTAATGCCTATCAAAGTGACTCTACTCTGCCATGCATGCAATGTAAAACAAGAATCCAAGAGCGGTGGTCACTATACTCATTATGAACGAAGACAATGCAATAATGCAGCATGGTGATGCTTCTGATCTTTAGAATACATATGTTTCACTGAGGTTGTTGTAATTTCTTGGCCCAACAAACGACGTACATGTAGTAGGTGTATCTCTTTAATACCTTTTAAAAGATCTGTTTTTCATATCGCAAATATTCATAACTCAAACCACACGCTTCCTGCAGTGTCCTTTAAAGATAAATAACTTGTTTGATTTACAACTGCGCCAGACGCACAGATGACACTCGTTTCGTTGCCAAATTCATATTGAATATGCTCACTTATATCGCAAAACAATGCATCAAGTAGCAAATATAGAAAATAGTAAAATGTCCCGTTTGAGATGGGGACAAGATTGGGTTGCCGATACTTTTATTGTCAAAGTTGGGAGTTTTTGTCAAACAAAAACAAATGACGATCGAACCTAGGTATTTGTTTACTGTTTTATATTGCGTTTTGTATATCTTTAGTTTGTATTGTGAGTTGATTATGGCAACAGTATTCTTACTAGCTTAAGACACCATTGACGAAATAAGAAATAAAAATCAACTATGCTATTTACTATATTTTATCTTTGCAAACATATTTATTATTGCATAAATCAAACCTCTATTCTAAATGGTTAGTAAACCTAAATTCATTTAGAACACAGCAGCAAAACTAAACATATAACAACTCAAAAAATGCATTTTACTAAATATATACTCCTCCCATTGAGAACTGAAAAGACATCCGACCACTTACTGAGTAGTGGTACTTGTACTAACAATTTTAGGATATCAAACATTTGGATAAGCAAAAAAAAGTATTAGAAAATATTATCAGTTATCTAATTGGCGTAAACCAAGTGGCGTACGTACAGGGTCTGTCGTAAATAATGGATAAGTCGTAAACTGGAGTTGGTCCGGCTATGAGACTATTAGAAAATCGTATCTTTTTGCCAGGGTTTCTAACCGTATGGAAATGGCGTAGACTTTTATGTTTTTTTATAAATTTCGCTACTCTTTGCATTCATTCCGTTGCCATTTCGTTAAATTTAGGTATTTCTGTGTCATTTTTTTTGTATTATAGTCTTGAAGATGTGTATTATTTAGTTTTAGTACTGTTTTAGGCGTTTTTAACGTTGGTCAATTTCAAAATTGTCATTTTAAGATTTTTATGTTTTTGTTTTACTTAGGGTCAACTTTTGATCATTTACTGTGTAAAAAAAAAGTACGGCGCTATAGCTGCCCATGATCTTAATAAATTATCTAGTATGTGTAGATTCTAAAAAGGTATAACAATGCATACTTCACAAGTAATATTAAGCTACATGAGCGAGATCAATATCAAGGTGAGAAAATATTTTTTTCATGTAATGTTGTAAATGGTTATAAAACTTCGTCATAATGATTTATTTCTGCCAAGATTCTTTACACAAACACTATGGGGTCACTATTAAGGATATTCAAAAGAAAACTAGGTTGTTTTAGTACGTAAAAATATTTATTCAACAACTTAAACTAAATGTTCGAAGTGTCCTCCGCCGGCAGCTATGCACGCTCTACATCGCCTAATAAACGATCGCTTAATCCGGCGCACATAACCGGCTTCTTCAATTTTTCTCGCTGCTACTTGAATGCGCGCACGCAACTCTTCTACAGAACTTATTGTTTCACTGTATACTTTTTCTTTTATACAGCCCCAGTAAAAGAAGTCCAAGGGGTTCAGGTCTGGCGAACGTGGAGGCCATAAAATTGGCCCCAATCGCCCTATCCATCTATCTGGATAAGTATTATTTAAATGTTCCCTGACACGAACAGCGTAATGTGCTGGACACCCATCATTTTGTAGCCACATCTCATTTCTTATCTCTTGTGGGACGTCTTGCAGTAAACTAGGTAAAGTATTTGCTAAAAAATTCAAATACATATCCGCATTTAATATTGCCGGCAATTCGAATGGACCAATGATTTTGCCATTAATAATGCCAGTCCATAAATTAATTTTAAATTGATATTGCGATCGGTCTTCTCGGATAAGTCTTGGGTTTTCGAGTTGCCAGCTGTGTATGTTGTGAAGATTCAAAAAACCATCTTTTCGACACGTTGACTCATCACTCCATAAAATTTTATTAAAAAAACTTTGGTCTTCCCTCATCTTTCGCAGCATTATGCGACAAAATGTTATTCTCGCAGCAGCGTCCCTTGGCATTAATGTTTGGACCCTTTGATAATGATAGGGATATAATTCATGCCTTTTTAAAATCCTGTGTACAGATTTTTGAGGTATACCGGTGCGCCTTGAAATTACACTTATGGACGTACCAGGGTCTTCTGCAACTATTTCCAGTACTTCGGCTGCACTGTGGCGTTGTGGTCGTCCTTCACTCGCCCCGCCTACGCCGGTCCCAGGAAATCGTCCTTCCAAAAATGTGTTGTGCACTCTTATGAAGACACGATAGTCAGGATGCCGGGCATTTGGATATTTTTCCCGATAAACTCTAGCAGCTCTATTGGCGTTGCCATCACATAAACCATAAATGTAATGCATGTTTACGTATTCGGCCGGCGTGTATTGTTGAGGCATGATATACAAAATTTTCCAAAATAACACGTGCAATCGATAGCACAACACGATGCCCATAAATGAGAGCTGAGTTGTCAATATCACCAGGTTAACAAGTCCAAATCACAAAGAAAATCTAAGTCCGATATTAGAAAGCAGTAACAAATTGACGACAGTAATGAAAACGAGAGCACATGCGATGGTCAAAATCACACTGAGAGATGTATCAGGAGTGCGCCCTAGCTAAACGCATGCTAACCTTTTCACACATCGTGAGTGTGAAAGGGACGGTGCATCATGCAGTGTGCCTAGTAACAATGTCCTTTTCACGCGGGGAGACCCTTTGTATTGCTGTCTTTGTTCATTTTTTTACCTGATGATCCTTTTTACGAATAAACTTGTAACATGTTTGTCGCATGTAACTATTAGAGCACATCAATTTTAAAATTAAACACCTTTATGAAATGAGGAGGCATGAAATTTTTTTGACAAAAAACTACCTAGTTTTCTTTGAATATCCTTAATAGTGGCCCCATAGTGTTTGTGTAAAGAATCTTGGCAGAAATAAATCATTCTGACGAAGTTTTATAACCATTTACAACATTACATGAAATAAATATTTTCTCACCTTGATATTGATCTCGCTCATGTAGCTTAATATTACTTGTGAAGTATGCATTGTTATACCTTTTTAGAATCTACACATACTAGATAATTTATTAAGATCATGGGCAGCTATAGCGCCGTACTTTTTTTTTACACAGTAAATGATCAAAAGTTGACCCTAAGTAAAACAAAAACATAAAAAATCTTAAAATGACAATTTTGAAAATGACCAACGTTAAAAACGCCTAAAACAGTACTAAAACTAAATAATACACATCTTCAAGACTATAATACAAAAAAAATGACACAGAAATACCTAAATTTAACGAAATGGCAACGGAATGAATGCAAAGAGTAGCGAAATTTATAAAAAAACATAAAAGTCTACGCCATTTCCATACGGTTAGAAACCCTGGCAAAAAGATACGATTTTCTAATAGTCTCATAGCCGGACCAACTCCAGTTTACGACTTATCCATTATTTACGACAGACCCTGTATAGAGAGGCCTATGTCCAGCAGTGGACTATGATAGGCTGATGATGATTACTTTTAACAATCTAGATTACGTCTCAAAATATTAGTAAAAGTAAATAAACGTGCAGCCGCAATTAAGTCATGAATCTAAAGCTAAGTGTTCGTCAAGTACTTGTTGTTTGTTGTTTCACTTCATACAATAAAGGCATTAATGGGCATTGATTTAAACTTGATTGAGCATTTAATACTCAATTACAAATTAATTATTTACAACGGTCTGAGGATATTGTGTTCCATAATAACCTTTAACTAAAGAAGAACTTTTAGCGTGGGAGAGTATTTTTCAATGCATATGTGGCACACTTATGACTCTTGAATTGAAAATGTTATTGGACGATTGTAACGACCTACCCTCAGGTGATTTGACAGGTCATTTGTCGCCCTGTACCTTTAAAAAAGTAAGTCTTGGTGTACCTAATATCTACTTATTCAAATTGACATCTTATTCGTTTTTGATGGAACATTACAAATACAAATAACAATCAGAGGTATGCAAATATTCGACTCGAACACATTGTTAGCATTTTTGATTGTTTTTGACAACATACTTTAACCAAAGTATTACTAACACGTCCGATTTCAATAACATATCTTCATGAAATATCAAAACCTGTTAGTATCTATAATTTTTAGTATTTCGTAATTCACATCTCGAAACGCTAATAGTTTCGTCATGTCTGTCGATCCGTCCTCGGTCAACCTGCTCAATTAGATAGTTAGAAAAATGAAACTTAACATGGATAAATGTATTTACCACGTCGACAAAATGCTAAATGAAATCACGAAAAGTATTTTTGGAGGTACCTCCCCTATCTACACATAAAGTGGGGATTACTTTTTGTGACACATAAAACCATATAGTGTCAAACTGTGCAGAGCTTGTACTGTGAAAGTGAGACTGAATATCGGAATATTTAAATACTTTTTGAAGTGAAAACTTCTTTAGCGGCGCTGTGTACTTTTTTGGAATGGGTAAAAATGTATAAACTCGCGTCAGGTCACGTGATCTGATCGAAAATTCGTAAGACGGATGGAGAGAGGACGTATAAACTCGCGTCAGGTCACGTGACAGGACAGGCGGCGCAGGGCGCTTGCGCGAATGTTCGTGTGTGTATGTAATATAAATTGTCATGTTTGTGTACGATAGCGCAAATAATGAATATTGTATTCCACCACATAAATAATAGTACTTTTATACTGATAATGAAAGCAATTCGTACAAAATTATTCTCTAACCATCAAAATATCAAAAATGCACAACGTTAATATTCAAGTTTTCACTTCTGCCGGCACTCCCGGAGTGCAACCCGTCGATTTTTTTGTTAATACGTAGGTACATCCGTACTAATATTATTCAAAAGTAACTCTGGTCTATCACACTATTAGAGCTAAGCGGTTTCATCGACGTCAATGACTATTGGCATGGAGATACTTTGATTCCTGAGGAAGAACATAAGCTAATTTTTACTGCGATAACTAACATTCACGCGGGCGCAACCGCGTGTTAAAGTTATTAGTATTTTGAAAAGCTTTAAATAAACTTTTTTATTCTATTTTTCATTTCACTAACTATTTTTGGAACAGCCCACGTATATCTATGAAATATAACTCTCGTTACATTATTGCTCATGATAAAATCAGAAAATATCAAATCAATTTTGACATTCTCACTGTTTCAAGATATGATATATATGCCTATATATATTTACAAACTAGTACTGAAACCCATTCTTTAACACACTCTCCTTTTTTCCATGACCACTTCTCATGCAAGAATGCATAATTCAAAACAAAATAAAAATCCATTTAAAACCAAACTAAGAAAGTAGGTATTTATAGAACTGGAACTTGAAGAGAAACAAAAGAGAATCAGCTAAAAGTAGGTATTTCTATATCAACTTTACAAATGTCTTTGTTTTGCAAAATATCTTATAAGTTATCTGAGTATTTCTAAGATATAAAGAACACATCAATCTGTGTAAACATAATGAGTGTAAAACAAGAATTTAAACATCCTCCTCAAATATAAATAGCCTACATTGCTCACATCAATAGAAGCTTATAAATGACGACCCTCACTTTTTTGGTCCTTCAAAAACAGCAATTATCGTAAAACTCTCCACAATTGGAGTCGGAGGTCTGATAAATTCGTCACTCCTCTCTAAGGAGGGATACATCTTCAAAGGGCCATGAAATAAATCTTAGGAGCCCTCCCAACCACTAAAAAGAACTTGCCCGTTGATATTTTTGACACTCCCGGTGATAAATGGCGGTGAAATCCCAAGTTTGTCATATTTTTTTCTATCAAAGTAACAGGTAGGCAGTTCGGATATCGTTTTAGTTTTCCGATAGTTTTAGATTGTTTTATTTGTTCCCAGTTGTGGTCACTATGAAAGGTTAAAACTACTAATATTAATTATTAAGCCGAAATTCCTTCGAATAAGCTCAGTTATTCAGTTCCTATCTGCTTGGCTGAATAGCATGAATAGTCAAGTTATTTGATATTGTCATAAGCTGAATAATCATGCTATTGCTATACATGGTTAGTCATAGCATAGGGACTAGCCATGCACGGATGTCGTACTACACCTTGCTACAGAATAAGAACTATATACTTGACGAAATCTATATATATACATACATCTATAAAAATAAATGAATTAAGGTGTCTGTTTGTAATATTAAAATAACCGCTTTTTACTAAATACATGTGTATGTATCCACGGTACATTTTACACTGTTTATTCCGGCTAATCTCTGGAACGACTAGACCGATTTTGATGGAACTTTAACCAGCAGATTAGAAATTTGGTTTAATCTTAAACCAAATTTCTAATCTGCTGGTTAAAGTTTAGTTTTTAAATTTAAACTTTAGTTTTTAAATTGATTTTCATATCTATGAAAATCAATTTAAAAACTAAAGTGAGGACTATAACAGAAACGAATTATATAGGTATATTCGAAAGATCTATTAAATTTCTTCAATTTTATAAAACTGTATCGTTTTAAGAATTTATTCTCACAGAACAAAAAGTCACGCATTTTTATTTGACAGAAAAATCATTTAAACCCTCATAAAGGCTATACAAATTCTAGCTGGCTTTTTGTACTCGAGGGTCGAATCGACCGGAGGTCATTGAAGCGACAAATCCGCGAAGCTTAAGCAAGTTAAATCGTCTATGCCAATTCAATTCACACGAAATAATGGCGCGTCATTGTTAACCCTTCGAGTAGGCGACCTTTCACCGAGGACAATTTGTACCCCATCGATTGAAAGTGCTTCGATTTTAATGGATTATTTTCATGTAGCTTGAGTTTCTAAACACTTTCATTTAGAACCTTAATAACTTAATTTTTATTTGACAAAAACAAAGGAAATACTGTGTACAATTAGATTTTATTTATATGACTACATTCAAGACAAAAATTAAGTTATTATCTTATGTCTTACCTATTTTTTTTACATTTGATTTGTTACCAAAAGTTATTTAATACGCAGGAGTGAAAATGCTTTCTTCTTTTCCCAAGAATTTTCTCTTCTCGATTAATTCAAGGTAAAATATTCTACTACGACACTTTTACTTTATATTAAATATAGTTTCGAGTTTGGTGTTGTCATGTTACGATCAGGTTGCAAGCGAGAAATTAATATTCTCTCAGGTGCCCGTCACTTTAAACAGCGCAATATTGCACTAAGAAAGTGTGTACGATCCAGGTAAAGAAAATGTTGGCGTAAATTTAATCTCACAAGATGTACAACAGAATAGAAGTTTTTAGGACTTATTTTTTTGTACCTATCCTAAAATAAAAGAGCTATAATTTTCGAAAGGTTCTAAAACCGTGAACTATTAATAAAAATGCTTGGTAAGCTGTCACGATCAAAAATACAATCGATATGTTTGCAAAGATGACTGACTATACAAACAAACGTACCTAGTTTTGTGTATGTACTCAGCCATATTACGTTTGCTGATGACAAAACTGTTAAAATATTCTTACATGACCTTAAAAAGTTATTCATTTAATAACTTTTTAAGGCCATGTAAGAATATTTGAAGATTTGAAGAACTTTGAAGAGATCGTTTCAAATACTAGGATAGGTTTTATGTACTGTCGTAATGAAGATATAAGTCAAGCATTGCCCATAGTTCAATCCAAAGAAATAATTTAGCACATCGCAGGCTTATTAGTCTTTGACATATAAGACTTACGGCCAAAACATTGCTATTACAAATTTCACCTAATATAATATTGACGACAACCTCATTGAACATTAACTATGCAGGACCTTTACATAAACTTCAATTAAAAAAGTTACAAAAATGTCGTAATTTAAGTAACATTTTCAAAAGGAAGGAAAAGTAAAATACAGTGGCATCCGACAATTTCTCTCAAAAGTAATGTCACAGGTAGTTGGCAGTAGCTCCACACTGCGTCAGTAATAATACTGGACGTGGAACGAGGAGTGGACAAACATCTTATTTGTATGCAAATACTGGATGTACTGTATTATGTGTGCATTACACCAACTCCGACGAGTCGGCGCATATATGAGATGAATAGAATTAGCTCTGTGGAAAGGCATTTGAAATTTAAACTAAGGGTTTTTATCTATAACAAAGTTTTTTGTCGGGCTGCAAACTGTTTTAATAGATAAGGATGTAATAAATCATGTATGAAGAAAGTTCCATGCATATAGTAAATACGGCCGAATCCTAATATTAGATTGGTATTTATGACTGTTTCAGCTTCGTCGTACAGTTTCATCATCATCGCTCATTCATTACTTAATAAAAGTTGTTTAATTTATGAAAAATAAACAGTTTTTGAAAATCAATATCAAAAACTTAGTGTTATTTCCCGTTTATCAGAGTTTGCATCTGCTTAGAGAAAGAGTGTAAACTTGTAGGGTAATGGTAGCGTAAAAATACTTCTATTTGTCGACTTCACTGCCTCTTTCTAGCGTTTAAAGACTTTAACAAGACTCTTCTCTAAACTTTCAAAATAAAAGTCAATTCCTGGTTGACATTAGTAGCAAGCTAGCTAATTTCACAAATGATTGTGCTAGTGGACATTTTCTAATGCATGATTGACATGACAGTAGGGTTCAAATTCGACACAACTTCATCGCAAATTCGTTTGGGTGATTATAATAATACGCTAATATCACTGCAAATCCTGACAAGTTTTACTAGAAGACATAGGTATAATTAGGTTTCTAAATCATTAGCTCATCTAGCATGTGTAAACGTTTCTTCGTAAACCTCAAACACAGTGCAGAGAAATAATTACATTTCATGAAGACGAGCATCAAACGAATGGACTTTAGGATTCATACACATGTTGCTTGCATATAGAATAATGATATTTTATCCCTAATACTGAAATATGACGAGATTATATACATAGCTATATAGTTAATTAACTTTTGCGTACATCAACTGAAGATTACCGTGATAATGTGCCACAACTGCTGCAAAAGACTGAATGCATCATTAACAATGTTTAGAGATCTGTATCATTGTTATAAAATAAAAGCGTTTTTTATTTGGCTGAACTCGATAACCTCCGAAACTACGAGATCGAATAAATAAATTGGGTAGTCTATTTATCAAAGACTTCTTTAATTAATTATTATAACGTTACACTACGACGAATAAAAGTTTATATTCATAAAAAATTAAGGCCAAAAATGGGGTAAGTTTATGTCTATTGAGATATGTAGACGAAGTTGTGGGCCGGATAGAAAAATCACATAGCAAGATGTCCTAAACGTCATGACAATCAGACAATCTTATCAATTCACAAAAACCATTCAATTCGACATCTATTACACTTAGTTGTGTTTGTCAAATACAACACTAACGCTATATTTAGTTAACATAAATCAATAGTGTTATATGTGATTAGTTAATTAACTACTGCTCCTACTAAAGGTAATGCATTCTGTTAAACGTAGATAATATCATTAATAGATACTGAGTAAATAGCGTCTTACGAGTAATTCACTAACAATTACTTCAGATTCATGATATAACCTATGGACTCTTGGACCGATGTTTAAAATATTAAATACCCCATCTCTTTTTAAGATCTACATTTGCATCTTCTGCTGGCATATAAACGTATACGTTGCGTATATATATACGTTCAGTGTATATACACGTTCCAATTATATAATCAAATCTCTAAAATAAATTATATTAAGACATTGTTTAAATTAGGAGAAGAAGAACTTACTCTGTCAAGACAAACGCCTTGCTTATCAGGCTTTCACGCTTCTCATTTTCCACACCTGATTAAATCAGTGAAAGTTGCGATCCTAATACTCGTAGTTTACAACAAGATTCTGGAACATTTCATATACCACCAAGCTTGCGTCGAAAAATTTACAAACTAATAACTGTATTCCCGTTATCGTTTAATAATTTAAAACCCTGTGTTTTAAATATAACCAAATCAACTAAAACATTAAAAGTGACCTATTGAAATTGTCAACAGCTATTTGCAGTCCATCAAAATAAATCAAGCAAACACTCAAAGAATTAGATTTTATGACGTCATACAACTTCGTGTTGAGAAGCAATAAAAGTTGTAGGCCTAGGTACTTTTTATGGACGCATTCAAGATTAAGTGCGGCGATAATGTTTAGCGTCGGACTCGAGAAAAGATGAAATCTACCGTCTCCAGAATCGCATCGGACATCAGCCAATTTCAACCTACTAGAGATTAATTTAAAAATGTTTTTTGATTGTTTATTTTTATTTTCGATTTTTA
Organism: Spilarctia lutea; assembly: GCA_916048165.1. Classification (NCBI taxonomy): domain Eukaryota; kingdom Metazoa; phylum Arthropoda; class Insecta; order Lepidoptera; family Erebidae; genus Spilarctia; species Spilarctia lutea. The sequence continues at coordinate 3,257,484 of OU696490.1, forward strand.
TCTAGTGACTCTACCTGAATGAAACCGTGAGTAGAATCCAAGAGTGGTGGTCACCATACTCATTGCGAATGCAGAAAATGCGAAAATGCAGCATGGTAACCCACACTCTGGTGGCCTGTTGAGGTGATGCAGAATGCATCATTTGACACTTATGTAACACACTTACAACATACTTAAAGATATATTGTTCGAGACATAAGTTAAAATCACATACTACCTACTATTGCATGAAAACCTTTTTAATCCCTAAAGTCACTTTCACGTCACAGGGTTCATATTGCAGTCATGTCTCTCTTCGAAGAGTCCTTCCAAGCCAACAAGGTAATTTATCTCATATAAAATAAAAATAAATGTAATTCATCGTGCAACATATTAACAGCAATACTCTTAAATCATGAAATGCAACAATGAGGACTCACGAGGTGGAATATTTTATAATTTTACGTGCAATCAATTCAATTAAAAAAGATTAATTAAAGTCGGTCCACAATTCACAAAGACATCGCACTACACACAATTACATAAAATATTCAACAATATAAATATCAAATTGATAACTGCCTCTTTTGTGAATGTGTTGTAATATGAAAATAATGACTGATTCGTGAACTTTTAAAGTTTTTATAACCAATTTTAAATTACGATACCAGCTACATTACTATAAAAATCTAGTAATGCTTTAACGCTAATATTTAATGTTATGCTACAATCGAAACTCTAAATCGACCAAAGGTCTTGTTGTCTCAAAATATTTTATTAATATAGATTTTCACTGCAAATTCATGCTTAAAGGTAGTTTTACCTTCTATTTTTTGTTATTTATAACCACCATCAACTTTGAATTGAGTACAATGTATAGCTAATAATATCTAAATTGAACCATTGTTACATCAATACACTTAGAACATATTACTCGTACAATGCAAATAAAAGGCCCGAAAACGGACTCTTGGCTTTGGAGTTAAAGGTGTCTAAATTTCCAAAAGCATTTTGCCCATTTGCACTCTATAAAAAATGCAAACCAGTCAGTAAAAGTACTTATGACTGTAATTTCGGTCATAAGTATCGTTGTCCAGAAACAGCAATGTAAAGTTCTGACCGACTGAATTTGTGAGTGAGAAGAGTTTTTACTTCTATCGCTATATCTAAGCTGGTTTCATGCTTACCGCAGCGATTACTTTTTATTTAACTATACGACGTTCTGTTACGATAGCAAAAAGGCAAAACACTGGAGTTAATACTGTGCCGGCACGCGACGTTACATACTAAACATATTAAAAGATAACTAAATAAGGTTGAGATTCGTTTGAACAATATAAGTACATATCGATGCTGATTTATTCCTGTAATAATTATACTAACTGCGTAGACATTCATACAAACATTTATGTTAATAATTATATTCGATTGTCTAATAGTTATATTAAATCGATGCTAAAGAGTGTTTATTGATGTTGATTTGTTTTTGATAGTATTTCTACTTATTACATAGACCTTCATTCATTAATACACATATTTAACTGGTAATTATGTTCGAATATTTAGATTAGATATAGAGATTAGTTTCATTTGTTTAATAAAACGTATTTGAAAAAGTTCCAAGAGAACTTCTCGGCTATTATCATCATCTCTTCTCTGGGCAACCTGACATAGGTTGCCCAGAGAAGAGATGATAATAGTCACTCAATCGGTCACCAGACATTTAGTTATTTACAAGCATTCATTGATATCTACAACTTAAACCTCACAAAGAACGTTGCCAGCTTTTGAGGTATCCTTTCAAAGAGGAATCGCACACACTATACGTTATTTTCTTGAACGTTAAAATAATGTATCGATTGAGTTATGATACATAATTATGTTCCGTATGTTACGATCAAGTCCCAAGGCTGTTGAATTATCTCTATATACAACAGGTAGATACAGCACCGGTGATTACCTATTTGAATATAAAAGACGTTTACAGACCTTCATTCGTCGGTCTAGACCAGCGGTCAGCGACCTTTGATGAGCGTGGGCCAGAAGGTTTTCTGTAATTTTATCTTTGTATGAATGTTTCAAACTATTAGATTTATTTTAGTTTTTATTGCACTATTTATAGAGGAATAATATTATCTATAACACAATATTATAAAATAACCTTTATTTTAGAAAACGTTGTATGATATAAATACACTTTCAAGAAAGTTGTTCTCGATTTTACCTCAAAATTTGGCTATAAATTACAGACCTTTATGTCCCACTAAAACAATTACTATTTTCATTATAAATTCTAATGGCTACGACTACAATAACGCAATCTAAGTATCTCAATAATAAGTTAGCGCAACAATAGACGAAGCTACCATCTACGTCGGCCATTTTACCGGAAGTGCGGCCGGGAAGCCGGACCACATCCGCACGGGCTTTGTCCCAGATTAAGACGTGACTTAAGACAGGCTTATGCAAGAGTTAGCTCGACTTGAGTTACAAACATTCTCCAATTCAATTTATAAAGGCATTAAAGGTTATATGGATTAGGTTTGTGTCGAATAACATATTAAATAATAACATTGTTCACAACATAAATCGAACATGAGATAGCCACCGTTGCTAAACTAAGTAGAAACCTGTATTTCGGATAACGATGCCATTTCCCAAAGGAATTTTAATTTTTATAATATACTAGCTGACCGACGCAACCTCGTTTGCGTCTTTCATTGCCCGTAGCGAAAAATTTTCCCCCGTATAGGGTTGATTTTTTACACCTTGTGTCCGAAAAACCCCAATATCTTACGGAACCCTATTTTTTTCCAAAATAAAATATAGCCTATAGATTCACCATAGCAGCGCCATCTATTGATTACTTACTCAACCCAGTCGAAAGGTATCGACATCTGTTAGAATCATTTGGAGTTAACAGATAATTGTGACTGTCAAATAATAACAGACAAATAATTAGCAATAAATTAAAATTGCGACTATAATTTGAGATTTAAACTATCCTAAGTTGGATCGAACTGCACATTGTGTGCAAATTTTATTATAATCGGTTAAGTGGTTTAGGAGTCCATTGATGACAAACATTGTGACACGAGATTTATATATATTAAGATATTATAAAAGAAAGTTAAATAAATTTAAAATAAGAACAACATGAAAAGTGTAAAGTGAACCTCTCTAAGTATGTATGTGGTTTTATGTAAACGTGTGTGTTCAGGTATGTGTGTGTTTCAAGAACTGACCTTAAGCAGGCTGTGCTTAAGGTCTGGGCGATCTCCAATCGTTGGATGGTTTTAGCTGGAGCTCCATCCCAGATAGTAATGCAGTATGTAAATAAGTATATATTTCTTCTGTTGCTGGAAGCAACATATAACATAGGCTTAGCAGATTAGCATAAGCTTCGGATTGTGACAGATGAAAAAACAGCAATTATGGCACATAGAGGCTATGTTGAATTAGTACTTAAGTATGGATTAATAATATGGGGTAATTCTACGGACATAAATGGTGCATTTGTTGTTCAGAAAGGTGCATTAAAGCTGTATGTGGCGTCGGCCCCTTGACTCATGTAGGCCTATATTTCTAAGACTAAATATGTTGACCTTGGCCAGCGTATGTTTTTGAAATTTCAATATTTGTAAGAGAACAATACTACTATAATACTATAAAACAATAATAATGTATTCTTCAAATCTAAGGGGCGATAAGGGTTATACGAAATACAAACCCATAGATCCTACAAAATTAGTGTTGCCATTTAATAGAACCACATTTTATAAAAAAATAATTTGAAATGTGTATTTCAATTTATAATATATTACCCGAAAATATACGAGGATTATCATTCAAATATTTTAGAACTAAGTTACACAAATGGTTGGTAGAAAAGTTTTTTCATACAATAACATAGTTTATACAATGTAATATATTAAAATACTTAATAATAGTAATACAATACCAATTTTAACATAATGCTAAACAATGTACTACATTATGTTTCTAGTTTTATTTACTATAAATATTTACTTGCCAAAACAAAGCCTAATACCTATAGTATGTACAAAAACCACCAATGTTACACCGGGTACTAGCCTATGGTCTATGCAAATAAATTTCATTTCATTTTTAGAAAGAATATAAAGGATATATTATAGTGTTATTATCTTGTAGCCACCTCAAACAACTTTGTCTGCGTATCTTTTCAATCATGTTCGGCTAATATTGATCTAAGCGTGATCTTAACTATCCTACCTTAGGCACGATAAAAAACACATATTTAAAAAATATAGATAGTTTCAGGGGTCATTGTGAACAACACGTGGAGTTTTTTTTATTTTTTATTGAATAGTTGGCAAACGAACAGACGTATCACCTGATGGTAAGCGATTACCGCCGCCCATGGACACCCGCAACACCAAAGGCGTCACAAGAGCGTTGCCGACCTTTGGGGGATGGGAAAGGGGATGGGGGGAGGGGTTGGGGTATTGTTACTCCGGTATCCTCACTCACTCGGTGAAATACAGCGCAGACGCTATTTCACATCGGTTTTCTGTGAGGCCGTGGTATCACTCCGGTCGAGCCGACCCATTCATGCCGAAGCGTAGCTCTCCCACGGTATAAAAGTCCCGAAATGTGACACAAGAATTATAATACATATGTATTATATGAAAGACTAATTTCAAGTGTTGTGGAGAGCCTTGAGGGAGACCAATGTCCAGCTGTGAACATCTTTAAGCTGAAATAAATAATAAACATTCCGGACATCTAACACACAACGCCATCTAGTCTCAAGCTAAGCAGAGCTTGTGTTATGGGTACTAGACAACTGATTTAAATTTTAATGAAGTACATTTGTTTGTGTGAGTATTATAGGTACAAAATTATAGATAAGAATAGCAAAAGATTAGATATGTATGTATGTATTCAAAATATTGGGTTCTGCTCATGCTTTAGAGTAGAGTCACTTTGGTAGACTCATACATAAAAGATATCTACTTCTGTAATAATATTTGTTATTTTTTTGACAAATGTAAAACAATAATTTTATATTTGTCAGCGATTAGGTTAGGTAGATGTACCTTTTTTCTTTTTTTGTGCGGAAATCCCCTCGGATACCACCTTCTAGTGGCATGTCGGACTCGAACCGACCAAAACCGCACGCTGTCGCGGGTCGAGGAACCAGGTGCACCCTAGAAAAAAAAACCCTGGAACCCCGACGTACCTCGGGCCACCTGCGCTTTGTAGATAGCCCTCTCCGATGTGTGTGTGTGTGGGAATCCTAATAATCCCGCCACTGTTCCCTAGGGCGCGCACGCTCCGCAGCGTCCGCACCGCCACCCGAGCCAGCTTCTGCTGCCTCACCTGTCTTATGGAGGACGGAGATCGTTCTGCGATCTCCCGCGCCTGAGTCGCCTGCGGTTCCTGGCCCGTTCCGGGGTCCGGCGCGCCGGGAGAGTAGATAGATGTACCTACTGTTTATTATACATTAGCATTATGTATATTTTTAAACAAATAGATAATTATCTATGACTGCCTTTGTGGCGCAGTGGTAGCGTATACGACTGCTGTGCTTGAGGTCTCGGGTTCGATTCACGGGTCGGATCAAATGTTTGTAAGATCTGCAAATATTTGTTTCGGGGTTTGGGTTTTTTCTTTTTATAATATGTATGTATTTATAAATACTACATACTATAACTGATATATCAGTTGTCTCTAGTACCCATAACACAAGCTCTGCTTAGCTTGGGACTAGATGGCGTTGTGTGTAAGTTATCCGAAATATTTATTTATTACTTACTTATTTAAAATAATATTACTCATAGATTTAACCTGCTATAGGTGTATAAAAACTTTTATAATTTTACTTAAATTACAGCTAAATATATTAATGTGTTTTCGAAGACTAAATTCTTTTTCCCATAGCATATAGCAATGAAATAATATCTGTCAGTTATTTCTTACAAACATCATCATCATCATCAGCCCGTTACAGTCCACTGCTGGACATAAGCCTCTCCCAAGGAACACCACAGAGCCCGGTCTGTTGCTTTCTGCATCCAGTCGCTGTATTTCTCACAATACAATACAATAACTCACAAAGCGGAATAATTGTGTAAGTGCTTTGACCATACTCCAGAGACCATGTCGAACTGTCTGCTGTATTGACACACCGTAAATTAAATCTATTGATAGAACGACGTCCATTGATGTTCACCTAGGATGCACAAAGCAAGCTCCAGTGGACAATCACCTGTGCATATCGAAATTTGTACGTATGACACGGATTCTGATTCGGTTAGGTAAATATCGAAGGTGGTTTTAAACTGTACTGGGTTCATTTAATTTGTATATTTTTAGGGTTCCGTTCCTCAAAAGGAAAAAACGTAGATTTTATTTTAACTTTGCAGCATAAACGGCTGATCCTTGATTGCTTTGGCTTAGAAGTCTGATTTCACAGCTCCAAGGGATAAATAGATAATCATCAATAAGCTTGATACCTCTACGCGTTCCTGAGAAAAAGGGTCTACAGGGTTGTACAGAACCCTCGGTGCGCCAGTCCGACTCGCACTTAGCCGTTTTTTTTTTCTATACACTCTAAAAATACACTGAGTACATTAGATTATAAAAGCCGGGCACACTACATTCATTGTCAATAATTTCTAAAAAGCCACTACGTCCCACACGCGCTCATAGTGTGGGCGAAAATAACAGTAATCATTCACCGAAATTGGCCTCGGCGTTTTTTTTCCGCCACGACCCGCATACTTAGGCCAAAATTGGGAAACACAAAGATGCTTAACTACCAAGAAAACATGAAGTGATATGACGTATTTTGTTCTTCTATAGATAGTCTACAAAATTATATTGTTGAACATTTCGAATGCTTAAATTCCTTAGTTTTACACCTTGAGGGTTGTTTTTTTTTCAAATTTGAATGAAATCAAACGGGTAGATTACTCTTATTTATTTATTTATTTTATTTATTTATTTACAGCACACATACGATACACTTTTAAAAAAAATATGCAATAATATTATCTAGTATGAATGCCTATTACAGGTACACACAACATTCACCAGCTATACAAATAAATAAAATTGGAGTGTCTGTTTGTAATATTAAAATAACCGCTTTCTACTACATGCATATGAATGTATATACGGTACACATACCAAAATATATATTTTTCAAATTTTTGTCTGTCTGTCTGTCTGTTTGTTCTGGCTAATCTCTGGAACGGCTGGACCGATTTGGACGGGACTTTCACTGGAAGGTAGCTGATGGTACAAGGAGTAACTTAGGCTTACATTTTTTAGATTAGCTTCGCCCCGCGGAGTTACCCACGATACGACAATAACCGCGGGTAACACCGCGGGGTTCAGCTAGTATGAGATAAAATAAAATACGCCTAACAAAACAGTGTAAGTATAAGGTAACTTTTACAAAAAACAAAATAATAAAGGAGCTTAATACTACCTAATTATAAATTACAATTATGATACTCTTATTAATATAATGTAACAAAAGAAACAAAAGATGAAATAATTAAAATAACAAAAGTAATAAAGGATAAGATATTAATCTTATAAGTTACTGAATTTCCCTCTTTTAAAACCAGTTAATAACATGAAAAAAACGTGCTCTTCTAAAAAAAATCACGTGAATGAAAACACGCTTTACGTACTGCACACATATCCAACACGGAAGAAATTATATGAAATATTTTTTTTAGGCTTGATATGTTTTTGTCTGATCTGGTTACTGATAGCACAAATAGCATATAGGTTAAAATATTCTTATCTATGTATATTTATACCTCTTCACTGTGGGAGAGCCACGCTTCAGCATGAATGGGCCGGCTCGACCGGAGTGATACCACGGCCTCACAGAAAACCGGTGTGAAATAGTGCTTGCACTGTGTTTCACCGAGTGAGTGAGGATACCGGAGGCCTATACCCCAACCCCTCCCCCATCCCTCTCCCCATCCCTCAAAGGCCGGCAACGCACTTGTGACGCATCTGGTGTTGCGGGTGTCCATGAGCGGCGGTAATTGCTTACCATCAGGTGATACGTCTGTTCGTTTGCCCAATATAAAATAAAAAAATATATTTACAACGTTACGTTTCAATTATACAAATTTCAGTCACTTCCAGCAGCTGCTAACATATTCTAATCTCAGTCCTCGTCAGAAATCCGTACGAACGAGTTGGTAAGGAGCAAAAATCTATTTATCAAAGTATCGGCCTGCATCCCGGCGCCCATTTCTCAAACAAGATTAATTATTGCTATACGACAAAAGTGAAGGCTCTGTATTTATGGTTTGGCCGCTTTAAAAACCGCCGAGCTCTTTACGGTTCATTGATTAAATGAGTTTCATATTTTTAGTTGAAAATTACTTAACTGATGATGTATAGTTTGTAATCGATCTGACAGGAATTAAAAAAAACATTAAAATTTATACCTACCTGTAAAACATATCTAACTGTATGTTTGTTTGCATGCCATGGTACTGTTACCTGATCGTGATGAAACTATTTGTATTTATTTTCCAAACTAATTTACCTAGCCTCATGGCATCATGAAAACTATTGATAACGCCATCATTTCATTTACAAATAAATAATAATGAGTTCCATTCTATTTTGTTCCATTATTTTTTTTTCTCTCTCTACTTGTGATTAAATTGATCTAAGGACAATTGTTTGTAAAGGTTGACCAGCATTTCTTGCAGAAGCCTTGTCTGGCGAGTCGCATAACGAAACTGCATAATTATAATTGTAAACCCATCTGGTAACAGCATACTGAGTGTTTTAGATGACATAGTAATCCTACTGATATTTTAAACACGAAAGTTTGTAAGATTGTTCGTTGCTCTTTCACGCAACAACTACTGAATGAATTTTAATGAATCTTTACAATAATATAGCTTATACATCAGAATAACATATAGGCTACAATTTATAAAGATACTAGCTTCGACTCGCGGCGTTGCCCGCGTTTATTGTCGTACCGCGGGTAGTGGGGTTCAGCTAGTATAGATATAAATTCATTCTAATTACTCTATTTTCCCTATTCTGTTTTATCTCCATCCTAAGGTTGCCTATAAGAGATTGCATCCGGGCGATAAGGCCGCCAATTGTACCTACTTATCTTAAATTAAGAAGTTTTATAGTTTACCTGGTGTACAATAACGACATTAATATTATTATAAATAAATTCATTTATGTGAGGTTTCAACCTCACATCTTCTGTTAACGTCATGTTTTTATTAATACAAGTTACTCCCTTTAAACTACAAGTCATAGTTAAAAACATATTTTATAATATTTAAATAATGATACTGAAAAAAATGTACAATGTGATCTATGCACTGTTGCAAGAAAATAATCTAAATACAACTGTTAATTTTTAAATAAAGGCGATTAAACAAAACCTCAACATCTGCAGTATACCACGGAACTAATTGGCATTAATTAAAAATAAGCATCGCAAAGCAAATAGGATTCTCAGTGTAATGAAGAGAAACTAAACAAAGCTGCCGTCTTTGTTTTAATCAGTTTACAACAGAAACACAGTCTTGTACGGTGTGAAGAAAAAAGCATAAAAGTTGTACTTATTGTGTTCCTTTACGCACAATGAGTGATAAAATATTGCAAGCCTTAGAAAGTTACCTGTGGGTTTTCATTACACGTGGACAAAAAAAATATAATTTTTTAAATTTAATTCCAGATCATTTAGTGTGATAGACTGAATGTTTTGATATCATATATCTATTAGACTTATCTACTCATCTTTAATTAGATTAGTATAGAATTAGTGATATCTCGTAGTAAAAATACACTTATTATTTACAATCATAAATTAAATAAAGAAGAGTCCCTCTGATAGAAACCGTAAGTTAATAGTTTATATAGCATAGGTGGTAATCAGTTTGAGAACATTTATAGCGCGATACAAGATCGTCAGTTACTGCAGCGCTGTACATTTTGGCATTATTTATTCAGCTTTGCTGTTAAAGCCGTTTATACATACTATTTCACCATTCTGTATATATCGGCCAATTATTAGGCAATAAAACGACTCTGAGGAAATAGTAGTTCTCGTTCAGAGTCCAGAATTTTGTATCTCGGTTTGTGCAAACTAAAATACCACTATCTTTACCAATATTATAAAGAGATAAAGTTTGTTTCTATGATTGTAGAAGGAATCTTTGGAAGGACAAGGTAGTAGAGCCACGTTGATTTCAGCACGAACGGGCTGACTCGACCGGGGCGGTCCTAACCTCACACAGAAGATCAACGTAAAATGACAACGGTTCTGCCGTCGTGTTTCGTCTGTGAGTGCGGGACCGGAGGCCTAACGATGCTTAAGCTTCACAAGACCGATGGTATGGGTCACCATGCTGCATTGTTGCATTGTCTGCATTCGCAATGCGTGTGCTTTCGATCAGGCAGAGTAGTCATTTTGGCAGGCCCATACATAAAAAAGTACTGATTCGATCCTGAAAATTTTTTCATTAAGTGATACTATTCAGGAGTTACATAGGCCATATTTGATTAAGATTGTATTAAAAATAATAATATTTATAAACTAAGTCGAAGAAAAACGGGCGGTTAACGCGCAACGAAGTGGGCACGGGTCGGCTAAAAATATAAAGATGAAAAAGAATAACTAAAAATATAAAACTTGAGAGGTGTCAAGGGACACCCGGATGGAACGAAGTTCGAAATAGAAAGACGAAACGAAAATATCTGTGTGTGTTGTCGTCGTGTCGTGACAACAAATTGTGTCGTGACAACAAATTGTGTCGTGTCAACAAATTTTGTCGTGACAATTTTTCCGTCTAGCCCCCTTACACAACGCGCCATAAGGGACTTCGTTCCAATAAAAATATATAAAAAAATAATAAACCTATGTCTAACCTTCATTCTCCGACGACCTTGAAAGCTTAAAAATCAAAAAATCAAAACACTCTTCATATTTCTAGGCTTTCATTCATTATATTTTTTAAATAACTTGTAATTTAATCACAACCTCTTTTCCTTTCTCAAATTTAATTTAACATCAAATTAAACCTCGACAGTGCCGCTATAACCACAACAAAAGCCGAAACCAACACAGAGCACACACACAGCTGGAAAACGCATAGCGCGAACGGTGCTGAAAATTTAATACATTCTCATACATATCTGATTACTGACATCAACATTTCACCTCACCACAAAACATTTGCAAATGAGTTGATTAGTTTATTAATATATTATCTACGGTTATGTGTTATGATTTCAAATAAATATTTTGTACAATGAATTATGGAATATTTAAAATATGAAACGTAATTTTGAAACCACAAATAGAATTTTGCCTGACAGTGGATAGTAATAAAATTGCTAATCAAATTGTTTCAATAATGACGTATGAAATGAAATTATATTAATTTGCATAGAACATAGATTAGTAGCAGGTGTAACATTGAGGGTTTTATCGTACCATATTCTGCGTTTTTTGGCAAGAAAATATTTATAAAATAACATAGTGACCTAAAAATATATATCTATATCTATACTAATATTATGGAGCTGAAGAGTTTGTTTGAACGCGCTAATCTCAGTAACCGCTGGTCCGATTTGAAAAATTATTTCAGTTTTGGATAGTGTATTTATCGAGGAAGGCTATAGGCTATATATCATCACGCTCCTACTAATAGGAGCGGAGCACCAAAGAAGAATATTTCAAAAACGGAGGAAACTATTCAAGCTACGGGCAATATAAGACGCAAACGAGGTTGCGTGGGTCAGCTAGTATTAAATAAAACTAAAAACACAATCTTACATTACATTGTTTAGCATCATATTAAAATTGTAAAAATTGTTATTGTATTTCTTAACAATTATTATCGATTACATTACTAATGTTATGTCGATATAATTCTTCCACTTTCTTCTTTAAAGTAAAGTAAAAATGAGTAAAACAAGTTGTTAATATTATTAAAAAGAATGATAGTGATATATAATAATTCATATAAATCCTTATTTCCTTACTCATATTATAAATTCGAAAGTAACTCTGCCTGTAAATTTATCTGTCTGTCTATCACGCTTTCACGAATAACCTAGCACCGTGTTAGAAACTATTATATAAATAAGTTATCTATGTACATAAATTATGTTTGTCGAATAGGTTTTAGTTAACGTAACAAATTTATTTTGTGGCAACATTGAATTTACGCTGACAGCTAACGATTGACGGAAGTCGGACGTAGTCATTGTTGCAGGCAGTCACGTCGTAATACTCAGACGAATATCTAATATACCCTGCAAAATCTTCGTGGTGCAGTTTTTATCAATTTGTCCTTGAATGTATGTGTATTTGAAACAAGAAAAAAAGAGTTAAGTTACATATTAACCATACCTAATAAGAAGTACCCATTAATCATGTAAAGTAGAGGTAAACAAATGTTGTAAGTTAACTAAGGTTTTGTTATTATGTTATAACTAACTGAGCCCCACGGAGTTACCCGCGGTACAACAGTAACCCCGGATAACGCCGTGTCGCAAAGCTAGTCTATAAAAGTAGCGTAAGTTACTCCTTATATCATCAGCTATTTGCCAGTGACAGTCCCGTCAAAATCGGTTCAGCCATTCCAAAGATTAGGAACAAACAGACAGAGAGACGGAGAGACAAAGAAAAATTATTAAAAAAAAATTTTGGTATATGTATCGTGTAAACAACATAAGCATTTAGTGTAAAACGGTTAAACCAATGTCTAATTTCATTTATTTGCATAGATTAAGAGTATATATGATATACAATCAATCTCGCCCACACGCCCACCACTGTAACTCCTGTACACCAGGAACTACAGCACGACCCACGAACACACCGTGTTATGACACTCGGGAAGACCCAGGTAAAATTAAACTGTCTTGGAACCCGCAACGAAATTAATCAGAAAACGCAATAAGCTTTTTAAACTTAATTTAAAAAATAAGCTCTATCATCAATAGAGCCGGAAACCTGATATTAATGCGTTAGTAAAACTAGTTAATTTAGAGAACTTAGAAATAACGGTACAATGAAAAAAAAAATCAAATGCAAACATGAACCTTAAACAGTGTGGCGACTTCCACATACAGCGGCAACTAAAACATATGACAGCGCAATCTACCGAAAATACACTGAACTACGGAGTAACGTAACGCACTACACTACTAATCCTGAATCGCGCAACAGAAGTTCTCGCACCGATTAGTATATATACAACATCCTATCCAACATTTTTAAAACAAACATCGATGACTCGAATTATGAGTCCAACAAAACTGCTCCAAAGGTCTATCAATAAGTTTTACCAGCAAGGTCTGTCGTTCAAATTTGTCGACCAACTTTGACCAAGCGTTTGACATGAAGTGAATGACAGCTCAACTTCAATTCATTGACACAACAAGAATAAAGCCACGTATTACACGAAATCAATTCGGGACGATACAGAAATACTTCGCTTCAATTTACGATATCACAGCACCTTTCACAGATTTATTCCATAGTTATACAGTCCAATTTCAGGTAATACTCGCTACTATTAAGACAAATGTTCTATAAATAAATTAGGTACATTTTAGTAGTCCTTCCCGGAAAGGGCGGTTAAAGTAAGCTTGGTAACTTCGTTAATCAAATAAGTAAACTGTAAGTGTACAGAGTGTATAAAGGGTCTAGTTTTAATTAAAGATAGTGTTTTCAGTGTATGAGGTGTAGGTTTATAATTTAATGACAGCGATAAATATTTAGACGCTATTTTATACGTACTTTTGGATCGCTTATTTGTCATTTTAATTGGCGTAAAGCACCGTCGATTTCAAGAGAATTTTCAATGTTTGAGAATTCTCATTAATACAGAAATTTAACCTTGAAGGTAATACATTACCTAAAGGCTAAAGTAGAAAATTTACTGATAAACTATACTACGTAGTATAAAGTGCCTAAATGAGTGACACGACGCTGTAAATATTTAATATAGTTTTGACAAACGATTACAATTTTTAACAATTGTGTCAGAATTTCTATTTAATTAAATCGATTTGTGATTTCCGACGCTAAAAACTTATACATGTTCATGTTTTTTTTATCGTTCTGAGAAAAACCGTTAGATGCTTGCAGCATAGAACCATTTTGAACCAACTGGACCAAATTGAATTGGAACCACGTGCACCAGCTTTCAAAAAAAAGAATCATGACAAACGGTTATATATGGATGTTTGTTACTCAATAACTCTAGAATGGCTTATATGTTAAGGATAAATGATTTGGGCTTCGGTAACCAGGCTTATATGTGTCAAAACATAGTTAACTCACGATGAAAAATATTGTCTGAATCATTACAATTTTCTAGTGTCCGTAACCTTTAGACAACAATAACATACCATACATATAACGAAAAGTATATTCAGTTTAAGATTTTCAATTTGAACTGTATTGTGTCTATTTTTTTGTTTCATTTCAACTGTATGTTGAAAATTTCAGTTCAATTGAAGAGTATTTTTTCATTTACAGTGAAATTGAATCAGTACGTGATATCTAACATAGCAATGCAACATTGCACTAACTAAATTAACTTGTTTTTTTCCGAATTCAGTATCGAGATTTTTCTTCGGAGTTTTATAGAATCTGTATCTAAAATTGCGAATAAAGAAACTGAGATCGTAGATGCATGAGAAGACACTTTTTCATTCGCCTTTCTCTCTCTATATTTAAATATTTGTATTTATACTACAACATTTACAATTTAAAAAAATCGATTATAAATATTAGTATCATAATTATGATAAATCAGTAAAGCAAATCGTGAATTCAAATGATACGCGGATGAATTCGCAGCTAAAAGAAAAACCTTTGCATAATACAAACAAACAATATTCATTTATTCATGATTACTATCGCTTTTTATTTTTATTTGCCCTTTTATTTTACAATACACAACAATCATGTTAATATAAAAATGGTTTTGTATTTACGATATAGACTTTTTATTTATATTCGCGCGCTAAACGGAATTCTAACTCAGTTTAGCGGTAGCTATGTGGTTTTGAAATAGGGTGTGTTAATAATCATCACGTTTTCGATTAAATAATAGTGAAGTACATTTATCGGATAATAATTATCTGTAATAATAATTAGTTCCATTTATTTTATCATCACAGATAATTTAAAAGCACTTTTAAGTGCTAGTGACATTGAGAGAATGAATTATACTGTTCTTTAAATACTCCAATCGTTTTTGATCGATTCTACCCGTTAGAATAGCATTTTACTTTTTTATATAATACTAGCTGACCCACGCAACCTCGGTTGTGTCTTATATTGCCCGTAGCGTGAAAATTTTCCCCCGTTTTTGAAACATTCTTCATTGTTGCTCTGCTCCTATTAGTAGTAGCGTGATGATATAGCTTATAGCCTTCCTCGATAAATGAACTATCCAACGACGAAGGAATTTTTCAATTCGGGCCAGCGGTTCCTGAGATTAGCGCGTTCAAACAAACAAACAAACTCTTCAGCTTTATTATTAGTATAGAGTGATCAAAGAATAGTATAAGATGTAACATTAGTCACCGTAAGGTAAAATTAACATAATCTAAGAATGGAGGTATAAATGCATAAATTAAGAGTAGCTACCGAACAGTCCGGGACTTTTCCCGTAGCGATGTCATTATTTTTACGTTGTAAAAAAGTCTCGGGGCTTAACGAAGTCATTTTTTACTAACTGCTTCGCGTGTATATCTGCATAATTAACGTATAATTGCATAATTATATTGAATAAATATCAGTGTTAATTTACGGATGATAGGTGGCTATATTCGACTGCACGGTTGGTCTGAGTTTTCGCCACACCGCTCTCTACTGGGCCAAGTGTTGTAGGGTAGGGTAGGGTAGGTAGTAGGTAAATCCTACATGAGACAAGACTTTGTGTGATCCACAAATTATTATTCTGAGTCTGGGTGTTCTTTGTGTCCGTTTAATGGATGTTTGTAAAACCCCCGTAACACATGATTTGTATTCCTCATGCGGGAGTAGTCTTTTTAAAAAAAAAATATAAAAATATACTGCCCGGAGCGTAAGCTAATGCAGAATTATTTTTCTTTTCCGGTACACTATATTTTATACGAGTATGTCACTAACAAAGTGTATATATAACTACATCTATTTTCTTAATGATTGGTGAAATCATCCACACAAAAAAAATTAGAACTAAAAAATAACAAAAAAAAATAAAATGCAATCGAGTTTATATTACAAAAATAGAGTCCGACGCATTATTTAAATTATACTCGTTATCAGCATTAATGGCACAGTACTTCGATTGCTCATCTCTCCTTAAGTGTTTTTTTGAATTCGATTATTATATGGAAAACTTGTGCATACTTCATCGCTATAAATTATCATTATCATCAACCTATCGAAATCCACTACTAGACATAGGCCTCTCCAATTGCACGTCAGTTGGTTCGATCCTCGGCTTCCCGCATCCGGCTCCGGCTAGCCATCTTGCGTGGATTATCACTCCACATGGCCTGTGAACGTCCTACACTACGTTTGCCGAGACGCGGTCTCCGTTCAAGAACCCGTTTAACTCTGTTATCAGCTCTGCGGCTAATGTAGCCAGCCCACTGCTACTTCAGCTTGCTAATCTTTTGGGCTATGTCGATGACCTTAGTTCTCTGCCGGATCACCTCATTCCTGATGCGATCCCTTAGAGAAAACCGAGCATAGCACTCTCCATAGTATGCTGAGCGACTTTGAACTTGTGAACTAGCGATGCCGTAAGTGTCTACATTTCGACTCCGCAGGTTTTGAGGGGAAGGACGTCCTAATTAAAGACTTTCGTCTTTAGGCACTGTGGGATCGATGATGAAAAGACCTGACAAAGCTTTCTAAACGCTGCCTAACCCAGCTGAAATCTCCTGTTCACTTCGTCCTCGAAGTCATTTCTACCAAACTGCAAAGTTTGCCCGAGATACACATATTTTTAAACAACTTCGAGAACGGCACCGTGTACCGCGACCGGTCCCGGTATTACATGTTCAGTGAACATGGCCTTGGTTTTGTCCAAGTTTATCCATAGGCCGATGAGCACAAAAGAGTCAGCCAGGTCGTTCAGCATCTATTGTAGGTCCTGCAGCGTCTGAAAGCCATCAAAGTACTTAATACCCATGCATGCATATTTAATGTCATGCTTCACGGTCTGAAAACCTTTGAATTTTTGGGCAAGACGAATCGTAATGACCCTCAAAAACAACTTCTACACATGGGTCTGGAGTTATATTGGGCGGTAGTTCTTTATCTTTTCCCTTATCTCCTTTCTTGAAGAATAGTACTTCTCCTCCATGCTCCAAGCTCCTGCTCCATGCCTCCGGTGTAGTGTCAGTATGAATGACAGAATTAAACAGTTTTGCAAGCTCTACTAACACAGGAATTCATGGACATGGGAATAACATAGGAAACAGAAACATAGTTTATGTGAACTTAACAACGCATTCGCACTTTAATAACAAAAATAAAACAATAATTACGTGTGGTTTAACACTATACACAAAAAGAAGTATATTCTTTATCCGGAATTTAAACCTGTGCTCAAAATCATAACGAAGCTCGTGAACTATCCCTAAGGTTGGCACAAAGCACGTCAAGGAATGACAAGGGTCGGCAGTTCGGCTCAATCCCGCCGCGCAAACAATACAGTGCGGGAATTTGTGAATCCCGGGAATATTAGTCCGGGAATTCATAATTATGGCCCTCACTTAATGTTGGATGAGGTCGAGCTATTTTTGGTATAACAATTAATTGTATAGTGGATAATGTTTGTGATGGTTAGTTTTGTTTAGTAATCACAGTGATATTTAACAAACTAATGAAAGCGACGTGACGTTCAATATCGCTGCCGCTCAATTTTTTAGTCCAATAAAATATTATTCCTAATCCTAGTAAACATTTCTTAAACTTTTACAGTTTATTAAATATAATAATTTCTAATAAACTGTATAAATTGCGACTGCAATAAATTAAATCGTTGGTTTAAAATCTATCGCACTTCACGACAATTATTAAAAAACTAACAAATAAATATTTTATTTTTACATTATATGTTAAACATATAGTCAGGTCAACGTAGCAAACTTATAAAGAACTTAAATACTCAAATAGAAAATGAAAAGAAATGTGCCCAATGTACCCAAATACTCATACATACTACCCTGATTAAATGCAGCGGTAACTTAATGCGGTCACGCTAATACAAGCAATACGAATTTAGGGTGACCATGTTAACCGAACGTGGAGAGAGGTTTTTCTACTTTCAAAAAAACAGTTCGGTCCTAAGACCCTTTTACGCCCTATTCGCCTCTAAAGACAGTTTATGAGCCATGAACACCCTATCAATGTCGTCATCCCAGTCCTCATTTAAACTGTATTTAATATTTATGTGGCCTCTGGGTTGCCAGGAAAATTGGATTTTACCCTAAATTAAGCTATAAAGCAATGCGTACGAGTGAATCGGGGGTTATTGTTTTTTACTACCTAAATTTGGAAATATGACACATGTGGGTGGGTGAAAAAATTTTTTTGAAATCGGGTTCTGTCAAACATCTGTATTAAAGTTTTTTATATGTTCACAATTTGAAATCGTCTTAAAGGTCGTCCTTTTAAAAGTATAGTTAAGATATCTATATACATATATAAATGTTATGTTGGTTTGTGTACGCTTCAAAACCTCAAAAAGGTCTGCACCGATCGAGCTGAAATTTTAGAATGATATCCGCATCAAGGGTTGTTTTTATCTAATTTTTGCATCAGTTACATATCCGCGACCGCGAAAAAACACGAAAAAACCGACATAAACGCGGGCGGAGCCGCGGGCAACAGCTAGTTTAATATATATATTTTTGATTCAATTTCCTAGATAAAAACGTAAATGTTGTATTACATCTTTCATAACCTTGTAATTAAACATTATATCAGTCGTAAGACAAAATGACGTGATAAAACTGCATTTTATTTCCGCTGTAAACTACGATATATTGTTGTACACTACAAAAAATCAGAACACCACAGTATCAAGCGATCTATCGCCGAATTTACCTCAAAAAGTGCAATAAAATGCTCAAACTCCGTTGTTCTTTCGTCTAAACTACGAAAATAACGCTCATAGAAATTCCATCAAAATTCAGTTTAACCTTTAACGGCTCACGGCAAAAATATCTAATGCGGTGAAACACCAATTTTAACAGCAATTTATCAATATCTGGCAACAAGAGGTAGTAAGATTGGGCAGTGGGACCCTTACGGAACCCTTTTTACAAAATTTATTGAACGGCCTCCATAAGGAGTTCCTGCGGTCGTGAAATAAATAAAAATCTAACGTCTCCTTATTCTTTGCAGCATACGTTAAATGTAATGGGAATATTTGTACCGAATTTGTCGTGGTGTACATCCGGAAACAAATATCCCTCTTATTTACATTTGTTTTCCTCTTTTATAAAATTCTATGCAAAGAGTAGGAGTTTTCTCGAGTTTTTTTTTTATTTAAAAACTTGGAAGGTTACATTTTATAAACAAACTCACCTAAATGCATTATAGCGTTTAATAATCTGTCAATTTTTTAAATACTGTTCTAAATAATAGAGTTTGATTCAAAGGTACGTCATCAGGCGAAAGGTACTAAAGGGATATGGTTAAAATTTTGTCACAGTAAAAAAATTACTTGAATAGATGGTTTGCAATATGAATATGATGGGTTGTTTAATAATCTGAATATCCTAAAATTAACCGAATTCTAATTATATTGAAAATATTGTACACCATTGAATTTAATCACTAACCAAAAATAAACGAAATAAATTTCTAAAACTCTTCTCTTTTCTAAACTGAGAATCAAAAACGGGTAAATTGTGATACTTATAAATTAGTTTTAACGTGCATCCTTTGAAGAAAAAGTTCACAAGAAACAAGACTCAGAAAATGTACTAAAAATGTCAGATAACTTTAAATTCTCGCGTGAAAAAATATACAATCTACTGATATCAGTTTCTCTTTCGTAAAACCAATTTATGCCAATCTCTGCGTTGAAAATACATTGAAGTCAATGGTACGTTGTATCTCGGGAATATTTGTGAGCAAATATATTCATTTGGCGATATTGGTAGCGCGTTATTCAAGGTTGGCTAACCGTCACTGAGGGCAATAAATATACATCAACCGCTCACAGAATGATTCGATGAAGGGGACTCGTTTTTTAAGTTTTTTTTCTAAAGCTTTCTATTCATGGAAAAGTATTAAAAATAAAAAAATACAATATAACAATAGAAGACCGATTTTACTGTTTAAATAGTTAAATACACGACGTCATTCTGGATTGGATCCTCTCAATGTATAATAATTTTTGTCATTTAAATTAATACGATCAAATTCAATTCAATCCAATGACACTGTGTTTAAGATCTAATGAAATTTAAAAACGTAACCTTATCTAATGTTACTATTATTATAAATGTGTCAAATAGATTAGATGTTTGTTGCTAAGTCACGCCAGTACCGCTTCACGAATATGATCATAAATACATTCCCTATCAATATCTAAGGAAAAAGATCATTGACAATTCGAAATCAATACAAGCGAAACCACGGGCATAAACTATTTTTTTATTATTTATATCTTTATTGTATACATGCAATGTTATAAAAAGAAAACAAGGGATGGGTTGCAAAATGTGCAAATGTAACAATAGGCGGTTTTATCGCTCACGGCGATCATTTCCAGATAACCATGACACAGATTTTCGGTGTCCAAAAATTTTGGGTAGCTCACATACAAGTAGCACACCTAATTCTCTACGTGAATGGCTTAAATATCATTTAAAGAATCATGCACGAAATAGCACCCACTCACTTTCACATTACACACATACATACAGTAACACACATAAATATATAAATATTCATATACCTACATATACAATATACATTTATATACAAACAGTACATTACAATACGATACACAGACTAAATATAATATGTTTAAAAGAGGATAGAAGAGAAGTCCTTCACCAGCTTTTCAAAAATAATTAAATCAAATTTATTGCTAATCGAATTGTCTCAGGCAAGTTGTTTCAAATTCTTGCAGCTTGCACAGTGTTGAATGTTTTGGTATTTTCAGTATTTAATGCTCTGATGACATCAAGTCCCTTTAACGTGTGTTTTTAAGAACTGAAAACGTTCTTTGAGATAAAGAGGTGTGTGAGGAACAACAGAACACCGTATAGAAGAGAAAGCTTAGAACGAAAGAACGAAACTCAAAAATATAATCATATTTGCGTAATCCAAATATGAATCTAATGCAGAGATTTTGAAGTTGCTCAAGTTTGTTCAGTTGGTATTCGGTTAGATCCAGATACGTAACATCGACATAGTAAAAGATGGGAGATGGAAGAGATTGTGCGAGTGCAATTTTAGTGTTAATAGGAAGAAAATTACGTAGCCTTCGCATAGAGCATACTGCCGTTAATAATTTATGGCCAACTTCCCCAATCTGAGGGCCCCTAGATAGATAGATGCCTATCCATATAGATCCCTAAGTTTTTAACTTTATCACTATATCCTCCACATTACATTATATGCAATAACCGACCGTTGACCGTAATAAACCGTTGCAACAAACATCTGGAATCTGCTCAAAGCTTATTGTACAGAATAAACTGGAGCTACCCACTATTTCATATTCTGTGATCCAGTTGCATATCTGCTGTAAGTCATTAATGACATTCCCTGCTTGCCTTAATCTGTCTGGAGTGGCCCGCACGTAAATTTTGAGTTCATTTGCATAAAGATGGTAGAAGAAAGTAATTGTTTAGTGATTGAGTTAATAAAAATTGCAAAAAGTAACGGTGATTGCACGCCGCCCTGAGGTAAACCTGCTGTACAATTTTGTGTTTAATACGTCTAACATTTGCTAGTTTGTTAATGTACAATGGTAAAAGCTTTGCCTTGTTTGAGACTATACTGCTTGTGAGATGCAAAATATATTACTATTATTTTAGATATTTATTTCCCTAGCTACTGCAGTTAAAATTGTCACTCATTTGGAAATACAAAAAACAGTATCATTAATTTATCACACCCTAATGTTAAATACATATCATTATTAAATTTTGCTGAAACCTATGACCATTAATAGCCCGCCTTACCTTATCGAACCACGTTTAAGCGACGACAAGAACGATTGTAAATGCGAAAGTCAAGTGGTGAGAACTCCCGATAAAGTTTTTCTTTCACTTTCAATAGTCATTTATAACTTAAAAATATACCTTAGGTGCCAGAAACATAAGTTTTCATAAAACGTCATCTATTGAAGATGTGGCGACTTCCACATACAACACAACAGTAACCTACTACAGCGCCATCTACCGAAGATACACTGAACTATGAAGTAACGCACTACACGGATCAACTACCAATCCTGAATCGCGCAATAGAAGTTCTAGCGCCGATTATCATACGTACAACATCCCAACATCAACTGTTGGGCAGTAGCCCGCCAGGCATGATCACCTCGCCTCGTCGGAGGATCCTCCCTATGTGTCGGAGGGACATTACACCCGTTCCTCCACAAACACAAGTCTAACTTTGTAGTTGTCTTTGAGCTTGTATGGTGCAACGGAAGACACACACAAATACTATGACAACCTGTCTGGCTAGCGTGGTATAGTAGACCAAAACCTCATTTCTATGATATATCATATTCTATTCATGTGTCCAGCAGTAGATTGCTATGTTGCTAAAATCACAACATTACAAATTGCACAACAGTTCGCACCTCGATCACTTTGTTGTCCATCTGTCTGTCAAGACCTTTTTTCTCAAGAACGCGTAGAGGAGGTATCAAGCTGAAATTCATATTAAATACTCAGATCTACTGTCCTTTGGAGCTGTAAGAAAACAAACTTCTAAGCCAACGCAATCAAAAGATACAGCTGTTTATGGTATAAGTTTTCGACACTCGCCATGGAATTAAAACCTACAGGGTACTTCCAGTTAACTCTGAACCTTAAAATATGGTACGAAGCAACATCTTATAGCATAGATAAAGAAAAATTTCGATAAGTATAAATTAGTTATATTATATACGAGTATTATACCTACAGGT
The DNA here is from genome assembly GCA_916048165.1 of Spilarctia lutea. Taxonomy (NCBI): domain Eukaryota; kingdom Metazoa; phylum Arthropoda; class Insecta; order Lepidoptera; family Erebidae; genus Spilarctia; species Spilarctia lutea. Next base: position 3,280,655 of record OU696490.1, read on the forward strand.
TTGTACGGAACCCTTGGTGCGCGAGTCCGACTCACACTTGGACGGTTTTATTTTTACTATAAAATCTTCCGTGAGTAATAAATTTGTATCAAGGAAACACTCACGTGAGTATTTAGGGGATATCGAACGATATACTTTACTTGGAAGCAAGATTCTCTCACAGTAGATTTAAATGCATTGAAGTTGGCTGTAGATTTCATTTTGTTGCAGAGGCCGAAGGGAACTATGTTTCCTTACCGTCGAAGAATACTTTGGCAGGAATGGGCTAGCTCAGCCGGAGTGATACTGTTACTTCACAGGAAACCGATGCAAGCAATTCATTTGCTGTTATTTACAGAGTGATTTATTTTTTCACTTATAGTTATGTAGCTCGTCTATGCGTTTGACTCTTAGGCCATAAAATATGATGAAATAAAAGCAACTCGACAGGTTTTTTTTGGAATTTTTTGTTAACTTTCAATCCTGAATCCAACACATTATGAAAACTTTTCCGTAACGTAGACAAAACAATAAAAGCCATTAATTAACGGTCGTTAAAAACTTGCCATTAAGGGCTATTGTTCAAGTTATTGAAAGCACTTTTTTGCAATGTCAGTACAGGGGAAAGCACTCGCCTACCGTCTCTTGTTTATCGACTTTTGAATGTATAATTTTATATAACTACTAAGTAGGTTCAATAATTTAAGGAATATTTATTGCTTAAGACACTAATACTTTGAGTGTATTAGAGTATTTTACGTTTTGAAGAAATCTAGGACTAAATTTCTCTTGAGTGATAATAAGGAATTAATTAACACACTTAAATATTTTCCTATTTATGTATTATATTTTAAATGCTTTTTATGTAGTGGTATATTCAAAATCATATTCGTGCCTTTTAATTGATTTTTTATTCCTTCAACATGTTATATACATACGCGTAATTTCGTCTTGTTCTTTTTAAACTATCTAATTTGTTCTCAAAGTAAGACAAGTTATATTAGTTATGGTTATTTAAATACTTTATTTTCACATATAAGAACACTTAACATGACAAAGGTTCGGGATACCTTTATAGATCGATGGCGAGACCAAAAACACCGACTTTTAATTTTGTCACTAGCGCGATCTAGTTTAACCTGGTGAACTAAAACTTATATTATAACTACCTTCGTATATGAATTTAACAAGTTATATACTCCAACGTTACAGTGCTCACTTACATTTACGTATAAATGGACAGAAATTCAGAAACATAAGTTCATTAGACAGTCAGTCCTTGTGGTGACGGATTAGGAGTACGGAGTGTACCGTGACATCACGAGTCATCCCATGGGTGAAGTAAAAGCAAAGTATGCAGTACAACATCTCGCTAAGAGAAGGAAAACTTAAACAAGCCCTATACCAACACGTTTGGTCAGCGTGGTATAATAGGCCAAGACCTCCGTTCTAAGAAGAGGCCTTTGTCCAGCAGTGGACTGTTAAAAGCGGTTGGTGATGATGATGATGAGACAGAAATTAGTATTTTATTGCCTCATTAATACATTTCATCAGACAAAAAGTGGAGGAAAAAATTAAAACAAAAATTTCATGTGGATTGTTGTGAAAAACTTGTAATCTCATAGCATTTACATATAAAAACCGAAAATTTGGTAATGCAGTGTTGCAATATATAGAGCCAATATAGTTGTTTTAATTAACCATATCTGTGCAAACATAAATAGCTTATATTCGTACTCGTCACACGTTTAGTGTTGGGACACACCTAAAACGTATTTTTCTTTAAATATCGATATGGTTAACAAAACCATTTTATTTTGATTAAAATTTATAAACAATATGAGTATGAAAATATCACTTCGTATCACTGTCAGTTCTGTAAGTTTATCTAGTATTTTCACGTTTTTTTATGGAATCGTTGGAATCCCTGCAAACGATGGAACGATTACCGCCGCCCATGGACACTAGAGGCGTCACAAGCGCGTTGCCGGCCTTTGGGGGATGGGGAGTGGGATGCGGAGAGGGATGGGGATAGGGTTGGGGTAAAGGCCTCCGGCAGCCTCACTCACACACTCAAACACAGCGCAGGCGCTGTTTCACACTGGTTTTCTGTGAGGCCGTATCACTCCGGTCGAGGCATGCACGCCGAAGCGTGGCTCTCTCACGGTAATTTTTGTTTTACGTATTTTAAGGACTGTATCAATTTTGATGATCAGAGTATATTTCATATCTGTCAATAAACAATACAATTGAAATATTGCCTAAGTTAAAAAAACTAGACCGTATAATACTGAGACCAAATTTATATAGCGTTTTAATCTTTCTGATAACTCTATCTCCTAACCTGATATTAACATTACAGGCAAAAGGTCGAAGGAAGGGGCAGACATTAAAACGGCACAGTGAGAGTTTTTATTCGCACAAGATAAGGATGCGCAGCGGCGTGCATTCACTCACTCACCGGAAACCCAAGCCGTGTTTATGATCGCTATGTTCTATAATAGCTTAAAGGTTAGACATGTTTTACCCTTAATGTTAATTTTAGACATTTCTAGAAAGATTTGAATATTGAAAGAAGGTCGGATCCAATATTTTGAATTGATCAGAAAATATTTTTATAAGAGTTTGGGTATTTTCTATAAATAATACGCCAAAAGTATGTATTTGTATCAGTTGTCTAATAACCAGTAGTACGAGCTCTGATTAGTTTGAGACCAGATAGCGTTGTGTGCTAGATATCCAAAATAGTATTATTATAGTATACTAGCTGACCCACGCAACCTCGTTTGCGTCTTATATTGCCCGTAGCGTGAAAAATTTTCCCCGTTTTTCTCTTATATATCCTTCTATATCTCTCTCTCTATCTCTCTATCTCTATAGCCTTCCTCGATTAATGGACTATACAACACCGAAAGTTTTTTTCAAATCAAACCAGCAGTTCCTGAGATTAGCGCGTTCAAACAAACAAACAAACAAACTCTTCAGCTTTATTATTAGTATAGATTACATACATGTATCACGTGCAAATAAAGATTTAGAATACAATCCTAACAAGTGGATCATCTGTATTTATTCTTGTTGTTGATAAAATGTTTGTGTTTACCCAAAAACTTTCACAATTTTTTATAGTTGAACTTTCAAAGTACTACATCAAGTTATCATATATATTTTACAACAATAGCAGTGCAATTCGTCATCTTCTTAAAAACAAACTAGCACCTTCCGTAACAAGAGTCTTTAGTATCAATTGATTGGACGTAACGGCAAGGAAGAAGATTTACACGCCATTAGTACGTTCGTAGTTCAATGGATAGAAGTAGTGAACAAGAAAATACGGAAACGAGAAAGGATAAAGTTCCTTACTATTACTTACTTATTGGTAGGTAACTTGTAACGTATATGTTTGTGAGTAAGCCATAATGACTAGCTTGCAGTTGAAGTGATAAATTTAAGGGTCTGCTGAGCATGAAGACTATACGTATTTATTTTGTTCTGTTCACTCGACCATGTGTCAATGAAAATATACAGAGCTATTGATTCAGTCGACCTTGATTCTGTACGGGTTGATAGTGCCCATTATTACGAAGATTATTTACTACTAGCTGACCCACGCAACCTCGTTTGCGTCTTATATTGCCCGTGGCGTGAAAATTTTCCCTTGTTTTTAAAACATTCTTCATTGGTGCTCCGCTCCTATTAGTAGTAGCGTGATGATATATAGCCTATAGCCTTCTTCGATAAATGGACTATCCAACACTGAAATAATTTTTCAAATCGGGCCAGCGGTTACTGAGATTAGCGCGTTCAAACAAACAAACTCTTCAGCTTTATAATATTAGTATAGATTAAAAAAAAAATTAAACCTAATTGTTCGCTATTTATTGAGTGTAGAAGTCCGCCATCGTCCTACGCGACAGAAATTTCATCCCCATCATCTAGATGGTTGGCAGTCCACAACTGTGCGATTTTCCCGAAACTTTCTGCCGCGCACAGCAAAACTGTGGAATGAGCTTTCGCCTGCAGTGTTCTCGGACCAATACGACCTTCAAACCTTCAAGAAAAGAGCGTACTCCTTCCTAAAAGGCAAGCAACGCACTTGTAACGCCTCCGGTGTTGCGGGTGTCCATGGGCGGCGGTAATCGCTTACCACCAGGCGATACGTCTGCTCGTTTGCCACATATGTAATAAAAAAAAAAGTTAAAAAATCCTTCGCGGCGGCTCGCAGGCGCGTTCTCTCGGGGCGTCAGTAGTGGTAGTTGGCATTCGTCGTCGTTCTGGTCTGTTCGTCGGCGCATGTAATGAATAAAGGGTTAACGCCTCCCTATATCTGCGTCTCAGGTTAAGGGTCTTAACCGAACCCTTCGCGTCTCTAGTAACATTTGAGTATTTGTGTCCTGATATTAGCGTGTCCTATTTGCGCTTCGTTTTTGTGCGAGCGTCCGGAATCAAATCTGCTAATCGTAAAGATTGAGCAAGAAATTTACTATACAAACAGTTACGCTCACATTCACATACACTAAATATATTCGTCAACCAAAACCAAGAACCAAGAACATACCATTTTGGACTATTTCAACATATTGGACTATTAAAATTTTGTATAAAAATGGCTAAAATTTAGCTTAATAAAGTTTATTTTCGTAATTTATACCCATTTATATATTTATGTGCGTGCAAACTTCATTCGCATTTGCTCAACCATTCCGGCTTGATCGTCTAACAAAACATCTAGATAATTATTCTCATAATCTTTCGCGTTTATGATATAAATGTGATTTGAAAAGTTAAAAAAAATCTGACACAATGAGATTGTAGTGAAATACGAGAATGAATAAAATGGTTATTTTAGATTAAAATCTATGTGTGTTTATATCTATACAAATAAATAAATTTGAAGTGTCTGTTTGTAATATTAAAATAACCGCTTTTTACTAAATGATTATCTATGTATATTCGGTACATATACCAAATTTTTTTTGTCTATCTGTCTGTCTGTTTGATCCGGCTTACCGAACGACTCTGGAACAGCTGGACCGATCTTGACGAGACTTTCACTGGTACAGCTGATGATACAAGGAGTAACTTAGGCTACTTTTTTAAAACTAACTTCGCCCCACTTTGTTACCCACGGTATCATAATAACGCGGGTAACACCGCGGGGTTCGGCTAGTAGTATATATTTTTGTTCTATTCTGACCTATAACCTAATAAAAAAAGTATTTTAATCAACTCGACACAAAAAAGTAGCAATTGCAACCCGTAAACATGTCATATTTACTTGTGATAAGTTGAAATTGTACCCAGAGTCCTTTGTGGAGCTAATCTTGTGCCGTAACATATCTTCACGCCGCAGTACAAAAGAGTGATAACGAGGTGAAATGTAGCGGCTTGATTATATACCTTCTTTATTTGCGGTAAAGTCTAAATAAAAAACATTCCTATCTGGCTTTTTATATTCTGTACGTTAAACATTAACTCAGCATTTTTTTGTATTTTTTAATTCTTTGTTTAGATTTAGTTGTTTGATTAGATTGCAAATCTAAAAAACCCTAACCAATCCGAATTGGTTAGGGTTTTTTAGATTTGCATCACATATTATATAAGTAAGGTAAATAGTAACAAATGTTAAAAGTAATAAAAATATAACGCTTTGTGCGTGATAAATATTTTTATAAGTATTAAAAATTCTCCTTTAACAAATGTGTTTCACGGGCATCAAACTTAATTTAATAATAATATAAAAGTAGCACTTTATGTAATGATATGCTGTAAGGAAATAAAAATAGAATTTAGTGGAACCATTGCTATCAGGTCACAACAGTGTAGGATGTAATCAATAATGTAACAAATGCTTCACATTACTGAAATTGTTAAAACTGAATTAACAGTTTCAGTAGTGATGATATGTTCTCTATATCAAAAGTAATTTACATCGGTTACATATTTAAAGGGTTTAACGTTTGGACGTCAATTCAATTTCGTTTTCCACTCATGTATGTATAATGCTCTGAATTTAAATGTTTCATTACACTTTTCCAGTGTACAAACCTACGCCCGAAGCTACTGTAAATCAATGTTACCATGAAAATTAGTTAACCTTATTCAGTGTAAAGATAATTAAGGCACCTTCTCACTGGTTAGGAATCAACCGGTTTTGGTTTTAAAAAATTCTGGTAATATAGTACGATATTGAGAATCAACCTGAAGTACTTAAGCTAAAATTATTCTAATTAATGTTAAAAATACGAAAAATTTATAAGATTGGACGTATAAATACTTACTACTTCAATTTTAACTTGTGACCGAATGTTTAGCGGCACTCTTTTATTTCGATAAACAAAACCTGACCTTAAGGGTATTAATTTAGCGTGTAGTCTTGCGTACAGTTAAAGACACTATTGAGTAAATTAATGTTTATACATTTTTATTCAGTTTTCCCGGTAGATAAAACCTGAAAAACTGTAAAATGGTAGTTAAATGTGCGAGAGTATAATGAAATATCACTTGATATTATAACTACCTGAATTCAATCTAGATGTTTGATCTTAGAAATTTTGGCCGGAATCGGATTCGTGATCAACTCCATTATCTTATCTATTATATAAAATTCTCGTGTCGTGTTGGTGCGTAATCGAACTCCTCCGAAACGGCTCGACCGATTTTGATGAAATTTTTTGTGATTATCCGGTATCTATGAGAATCGGTTCTTATCTATTTTTCATCCCCCTAAATGTTAGGGGTAGTCCACCCCTAAATTTTTTTTTTTATTTTTTTGACAAAATTTTTAATTTCTATTTTTTTATGATGCAGCATTAGAAAATACATACAACCCTAGATTTTCAACCCTCTACGATCAACCCCTATTTTTTTATATTCCCTTTTATGGCAAAGCAACGTTTGCCGGGACAGCTAGTGTATGTATACAATCCCTTTTATATACAAACAAACTACACAGTAATTTTAAAGGGAAATAGCTGAAGGCAGTTTGTATTTTAATTTGTAGATATTAAGTTATCCTTTGTACCTAATGGTCCATACCATATGAGAGATGAACAAACTGATCTCTGTTTATTAGAATAATATTTTTTAATTATGAGACGAGTCCGGCATATTTATTATTATTATTTATTACTTTCATACCAGGAGCAAATTTTTTATAGGAAGCAAACAAGCAGACGTATTGCCTGATGATAAGTGACCGATAGACACCCACAACACCAGAGACGTCACAAGTGCGTTGTTGTAATTAGGGTAAACCAGAATTATCTGTTGTTTTTGCTTAACTAGATAATACGCCTTTCAATCAAGTAGGAGGTATTCTTATTAATCATGATGTCATATATCAAAAACCTAATTATTACCCACCTAAGATTACACTTCACACACTAAGATATATGTAAATAAATAAATAAATATTCCGTACATCTAACACACAACGCCATCTAGTCCCAAGCTAAGCAGAGCTTGTCTTATGGGTACTAGACAACTGATATACTTTTTTTTTGTAAATACATACATATTATACATAGAAAACACCCAAACTCCAAAACAAATATTTGCAGATCATACAAACATTTGGTCCGACCTGGGAATCGAACCCGAGACCTCAAACTTTGCAGTCGCCTACGCTACCACTACGCCACCGAGGCAGTCAAGAAAAAACATAAACACACCAACAAACACATTTCGCATTTAGACTAGCAACGCAGAAAAAAATATTTATGTTGCGTAATTTCATCTCGATGTAAAATAGTATTTTTGCTAAAAAAGAATTGTACATGTAATTAAAAATATCGAGAATAAAGCCTGCTGTGTGTATATTGTAAAGTGCAAAAGGCTTTTATAAAATAAGCCTCTTACAAAGTACCGCACCGCTACACGTATACTCGTACTATGCCTATATTGGAGTTGAGAGCTGGAATCCATCGCGTCCTAACTCTGGCCATTAGGATCCTACGTGCCCAATATTTCAGCTGCCTACATAACTCCATGTCGGTATTATGTAACTGACTGTATTTATATACCTTTATATTTTACTAGCTTAAAAAGTGCACAGTAATTAATGTTTCAAGTCAAATATAGGTTTACTTGTTAACTTAAAAAACTGATGTATGTGTGTGTTTTCTACCTACGAAGGCGAAGCCAAAAGGAAGGATAGTATTCTTTGTATGTTTCACCGTAACGCTGAAACTACTGAACCTATTTTAATAAATGAGGTATTTACAATTTATAAAAAAATATGTAGACGGGTTACAGTTTTTTAAAGTTTATTTTTTTACTATTTATATGCCGCCATATTACATTGTTCCTTTGAATTTTTATTAAGCATTTCTATTGCTATAACTAAAAGCTAACGTAACCTTCAAATGATCTTTACAATTCTAAAATATAATACAAACATTTTTCACCGCTCGCTTTAAGTAGGTAATACTTAAACTTGACTGCTCTTAATGCATCTAATGTCTCGGTAATATCCTCACCAATCTGCTAGCTTATACTTCCGTAAAAGTGGAATATTTCTTTATCCCTAAAGAAATACACCGTGAAATAGCCGTATTTAGAATTTGCGTGACATAAATGTAAGAATGAGAATGTTGAAAAATTATTTAAAGTTAATTTAGATGTCGTAGATTTGCAATTGTAAACTTACATACGAAATGACTATGTTACATAACTCTATCCTGTATGTATATGAGAGATATATCTTCCTAGCCCTTATTATTCCCAAGATTACTTTAGGGTCAGCGTTTGATACCGGTTTAAATGAAAAAGGGCTGCTAAATTCTTATAAGACATCTATCAACATTACATCTGTAAAATGTGACTTTTCTATAAATATATATAATATCTATTTCTTTATTCTAAGATCGAAGAAAGAAGAGAAGGCTCTCTTGTTTCTCTTAATCAATTTCCTTCTCAAATTCAAAAGTAACTTTTTCTGTCTGTCTGTTACATTTAAATGATTAAACCGCTACACCGATTTCAACGAAATTTGGCATGTAGATACTTTAACTTTTGAGGAACGACATATTCTTTACCACGATAACCGACATATAAGGGGGGCGAAACCGCGGGCAAAACCTAGTTAAATAGGAAAGTAAAATAATTCAATAACTTAACTTTAAAACTTAAAAATATATATGTATTATATTTAAGTTCAAAAATTAAAAAAAATATGTTTTGTGATTTTGACTGAAATACATAATATTAACTAGAAGCAAAAAAAATACACTCTACATTTAATTAAAAAGAACCACCATTTAAGTTACGGAGGCTTGCAATTAATAAAAGGTAATTTGCATTTTAGGTCAAGGGAATGCCTTAATGAAACAATTTGGGGTCGTTTGCCCGCCGTATACACCACATTTCCTTGAGAATAACACATAAAATTATAATATTGTTCTTTATAAAACACATTTTATGAAAACCTATGTCTTTTTTTACGCCACAACAACCACGTAAACTTGCTTTATTGTTTGAGACCAAATTTATGAATGATATTAAGCAGTTATCATAATATAACACGGTCATTTTGATTCCTCTTAAATTTCACATTAACAAATGCATTTTAAACTAAACGAACTTTTTAATTCCTTCATTATTAGAAATTAAAACAACCCTAGAGTCATAAATAATGCGTCCCGTCCCCTTTGATTATTCGCGTTTGTTTAAAACACGTTTAAATAATTATTTTCCTATATTTACTTTTTTTAAAGCGCATATTCTTACCACAATCTAACACTGAACCCTAGAAGAACTAGACGATGTTTTACATAATTAGACTCAAAAGAAATATCTGAGCGGAAGTTTTGCTAACTGAATTTCTGATTAACTTTCATCCGAGTTTGGTCCGTTGATTAAAAGAGCGGAAAAATCGTTGTTTTAAAAAAAAAGTTTCCGTTAATTATCAATGATTACGGCCGAGGTCGTCTGCATCTTAATTTAATAACGAGGACTATGAATGACAAAGTTAGTAAGGGTGTGGTAGGAAATTATAATTGGTGTGTTTTTTTTTATTTACGTGCCAGAGAGCCACGCTTTGGCATGAATGGGCCGGCTCGACCGGAGTGATACCACGGCCTCACAGAAAAACGGTGTGGAATATCGCTTGCGCTGTGTTTCATCGAGTGAGTGAGGATACCGGAGGCCCATGCCCCAAGCCTTCCCCCATTCTCTCTCCCCATCCCCCAAAGTTCGGCAACGCACTTGTGACGCTTTTGGTGTTGCGGGTGTCCATGGGCGGCGGTAATCGCTTACCATCAGGTTTGTCCCATATTCAATAAAAAAAATAAGAATACCATAAGTGAGGCAAAAAGGACGGTTGTACTGAGTGAAACTATACGATATCATATTAATTCACAAACTACCATAGAAAAATGCTATTATAGACGCTTTGTAAGAAAGTACTTTCGGAAGTAATATTAGGTCTTTACCTATGAAATTGCCGTTTTGTATGCAATAAGTGAAAGTACTTATTTTTTTAAACTTTTTTATTTCTGTTATTCGAAGTAATCACCCATGCAATCGACGCATCTTTGCCAACACATTGGCAGTTTATTGATGCCCTTCTTGTAAAAATCAGCTGGACGGGAGGCAACAAACTCTTCAAATGCATTTTGTACTGCCTTTCGGGAATTGAATTTTTTACCCACTAAAAAGTTGTCTAAATTTTGGAAAAGTAATAGTCGGTAGGTGCAAGGTCTGGTGGGTATGGTGGATGAGGGAGAGCTTCCAACCCCAGCTCTTGCTGCTTGGAGACTGTCTGTTGCGCAGTATGGGGTCGCCGCGTTGTCGTGAAGGAGCAGTGGGGACGACCGATTGACCAAAGCTGGTTGCAGATGTGCAAGCTTCTCCATCATTCTCTCCAGTTCTTCACAGTACACATCTGCATTAATGCTCATGCCGTTTTGTAAAAAGCTGTGGTGAATCACACCCGCACTAGACCACCAAACAGTGACCATCACCTTTTCAGGGTCATTTTTGGTTTAGGGCATTGCTTTGGTGCTGAACCAGGGTCTAAGCTAACCTAACCTAAATTTATTTGCCTGTTGAGCAGCGAAAGGCAGGTCTCGACGCGTACGTTGCGCTGGCGATCGTTAAGGTCGTGGGGCACCCATCTATCAAGCTTTTTTACCTTGCCAATTTGTCGCAAATGGATCAATATTGTTTTGATGCTTACATTAAAAGCTGCTGCTAGCTCAGCTGTAGATTGAGTTTCGTCAGCTTCCACAATCGCCTTTAATTCATTATTGTTAACCAAAGTCTCCGGACGACCACGAGCTTCATTTTTCAAGTCAAAATTTCCAGAACGGAACAGGGAAAACCAATAAAGGGTTGTGCGTTCGTTTGTACAGTTCTCTCCGTAAACGTTTTTGATGTTACGTGCCGTTTGTGTCGCGTTGGTGCCACGACGGAACTCATATTCCATAATTACACGAATTTTTAAAGTATCTATTATGACGAAAAATGTTCAAATGTAATGAAAATACAACGCTAATCAAAAAACAAAAGACTGAGTTTGTAAATAGAATGTCATGGTTTTAAAACAAAATTAATTTGAATTTAGAATACAGAGCCATTACAAACTTTTTTTTATTTGAAATGACCAGTACTGAAGAAACGCAATTTCATAGGTAAAGACCTATCTACACTAATATTATATAGAGGAAAACTTTGTTTGTATGTTTGTTTGATTAATATATTTCTTTGATCGTAACTAAACGGAAAGTGACAGGCAATGAATAGATTCGGACTGACTTAGACTCGGATAGTCGGCGCTACTTTATACAGACCGTCGTTCGGCAGTGGTCGGTGATGATGATGTTTGTTCTTCTGATTTGTATTGTGTACATAGATTTTAGTTATCTATGCATAGTATCATCAGTTACTTAAGATGTTATGTGACCTGTTTATTTTTGTAAAAGTCTTTTGTATAGATCAACTTAGAATTTGCAAATGTTATTTTTGAGTTTTAGAAACTTTCAAAACTAACATTACATTTTTATTTCCGTTAATAGATATGTGTATGAATAATATATACTAGATTACAAAATTTGACATAATTATAAAGACGTAGACAGTTATATGACAGGTAGTCGGACATTTTTAGCATACGATACACATATTCAATTGTACCTACTTAACTTAAATTAAGATCTTTTATAATTGACCTGGTGTACAATAAAGACGTTATTATTATTATTATTATTATATTACATGTTTGGTAGAGTAAGTGACATTACATAATAACGAAATAACATTTAAAAAGAAATAGTTAATTATTTTAATGAAAATATTAAATGTTGCCAATTACACAAAACTAGTGAGACAACTGGCCGATGTTAAATGCAGTTTCATTTTTACCTGTGAAATAAAATAATTTTAAATTGAGAATTATTTGTATTAACTTTTGTATGACAAACTGCGAGAATATGGCTTGTGATGTCTTAACATTTTTTAAATGAACATTACACTGCTAAACTTACTTTCAACATGATTTGTCGACAGTATCTTATTAGGACCTAGTTTCTTCCCGCTTTTCACATTCCAACTTCACGTAAAGCTCTCACATAAAAAGCGTTTTTCTATCTCACGGGAACAATAATTTTATTCTGGTTATAAGGTACGAGTACCTTATGGCTTTTCCTAAAACAATTGCATAGTGTTTATTGTTATAAATTGTACATATAAAAATGAATCCTTGTTGAGTGAACCAACGACATTGTATAATCCGCGACTGACGGGATTATACAATGTCGTTAGTTTTCGAAAACTCGGCAGTTATTGATTCAATTTGGCTAAATTATATAAATATAAATAAATAAAATAGATTTTGAAAATATACGTTTAAGTTTTTATAGTTTGGTAGTAGTAGTTCTATTCGTTTTTATAGACGAAAATAAAGTACCACACAATAAGTTCTGTAGAAGAGTTGCGTGCGCGCATTCAAGTAGCAGCGAGAAAAATTGAAGAAGCCGGTTATGTGCGCCGGATTAAGCGATCGTTTATTAGGCGATGTAGAGCGTGCATAGCTGCCGGCGGAGGACACTTCGAACATTTAGTTTAAGTTGTTGAATAAATATTTTTACGTACTAAAACAACCTAGTTTTCTTTGAATATCCTTAATAGTGGCCCCATAGTGTTTGTGTAAAGAATCTTGGCAGAAATAAATCATTCTGACGAAGTTTTATAACCATTTACAACATTACATGAAAAAAATATTTTCTCACCTTGATATTGATCTCGCTCATGTAGCTTAATATTACTTGTGAAGTATGCATTGTTATACCTTTTTAGAATCTACACATACTAGATAATTTATTAAGATCATGGGCAGCTATAGCGCCGTACTTTTTTTTTACACAGTAAATGATCAAAAGTTGACCCTAAGTAAAACAAAAACATAAAAAATCTTAAAATGACAATTTTGAAAATGACCAACGTTAAAAACGCCTAAAACAGTACTAAAACTAAATAATACACATCTTCAAGACTATAATACAAAAAAAATGACACAGAAATACCTAAATTTAACGAAATGGCAACGGAATGAATGCAAAGAGTAGCGAAATTTATAAAAAAACATAAAAGTCTACGCCATTTCCATACGGTTAGAAACCCTGGCAAAAAGATACGATTTTCTAATAGTCTCATAGCCGGACCAACTCCAGTTTACGACTTATCCATTATTTACGACAGACCCTGTATATATTATATTATATTGATCGACTGAGTAGTTATTGTTTTAAGTGTTACAACTAAGTTTACATTTGAATTCATTAAATTAATTAGAACAACGTTTTAAATAGCCTCATTTTTTAATAAAAATAATATCAGCCTTACATTTCTCTACGAAAATTTAAACTTAAAAGGCACTTTCTCGACACCCTGATGGAAGATAATTTTCAGAGTAATTAACCGTTTTTGCTCCAGCCGTGTCACCTGCCGGGCGGAGGGTGGTCTGTCGTGTATTTTTTATTCAATTTATCAAGAGCACTACTTTCACATACAGCTCAAGTTTTAATATAAGGTTCTTTATAATAAAAGTTTTTTAACAATGCTAAATTCAAAGGTGACAAAAGCAAGATAAATATAATATTTAAAATGAGGAGCGACGAGTCGGCGACTGTCAAGATCTATCAAATCAACTTACCTCACTCTTGACTTAAAAATATTCTAAAGGAAACGTTAGGGTTCCGTACTATGAAAGGAAATCCTTCAAGAACTGTTGTTGTTGTTCTCTATCTTACTGTCGCCATTTTTTCGCAGCAACACCCGGACTTACAAAGTTGAAATATAAATAGAATACTTAATTAAATCTGTCAGTCAGGGCATTTGTACCTGGGAACTTAGAACAATGTCATTTTGTTAAAAGCAGGACTTCACAGAAGCAGAAGTCGACATTACACTGTTGAATTAATCTCAGACGTTATATAAGAGAGCTTTGTTTTTTCAGCAATAGTATATATTGTAGTTTTAGTAACAGGTCGCGGCCTTGACTTTATTGCCACTCAACATAACGTAATATCCTTGTTTTACAATTTCCCTTTTTACTTATTTACTTCTTTCATTAAACTTCTAATGTTTCCATTAATATTCCTAACGCTCTTCGTTAACAGCAATGGGCTACCTCTTAAACGACTCAAGTTGGATATGTAACTCACATAAAAATATTTAACTAGAAATTCAGAGAGATGTTAAATTTAAAATAATAATTAAGCTTATGTTGCATATAATAATAAAACTTTGTTATTGGAATGTTAATCTAGTTATATAACATTTGTTTCTATATCATAACATAAATGTAAGGAGATGTGTTAGAATAGGTATATTTAAATTGATTGTGTTGGCAACACTATCTCTCTCTTCTGCAAGTTCCATGAGTATGTGCGTTGTGTTTTAAGTAAAATTTTATAAAAGTAAGGTAATAAACACAAAATCAGTTCCACTGGCCTCAATCACTTTTGATAACTTTAGAAAAATGATGAAGAATATCAATAATAATAATATTAATAAAATAATATCCCTTCTCATCCTATAAAGTCGTAAGAGGGGACTTAGGGAAAAACTACGTAAGACTACAGCAATGCAAGAAGAAGTCCAACCCATCTGGCCAACATATTATAATGGGCTAAAACCTTCTCGCTAAAAAGAGGCTTATATTCAGCAGTAGATGATTAAAAGCTGTTGATGATGATGATGATATAACACACTAGACCTACAGTACTAACGCCTACGTCTTTGCTACGATGCGGTGCCGTAGCTACGTAGCTCTTTTGTAGAAGACATAAATTAACCCTTCCGCTACTTCGCCAGATAAAGCGTTCTGAACACATAGCCCGAGGATATATTTAACCGTTTTGTGAAAACTGGAAATATTTTTCACTTTATATTGGGAGAAGCCTTTTTGTGATAACGCTAATTAATTTTAAATTTAAATTATGTTCAGTGAAAATATTGATAATAATTATGTAAAATGATAAATTGAATCATCGCTCTATATGAGTTCTTAATGATTTCGGAATATTGAAATATATCTTTCTGTAGATTATCGAGGGCTAATTAAGCTACGATGTGGAAATATTTAATTTAAGGCTTAATAATTAACTGTGTCTTATCTTGTCAGACTTTTAAAATTTATATAAAAATGTTGTACTGTTATTAAATATTCTGAAAAGTAATTATTTCTTGAAAGTTTCATACGACAGGATGTCTTAATATTGGTTGTCTTACGTTTAGTATTAGATGTTAGTGACGTGATGTTATATGGTAGACGAGATGCTGAAGTATATTTTTAACACTGATCCAATTCATTACTTTTCTTTCTGCTTCCTTAGTCCAGACACATAAGATTGGTCGGGGTTTGCCCTTTCTCTACCAGTAAGGAGTATCATCGTGTGTCCCCAATTAAAATAGTATATACCACCACATGTAGTTTACCACTAAATAGCTAAACAAATACCGCTCCCGTTATAGAAAATCAGGGGTTCAGACTGTTGTAAATACATCTGTTTAGAAGTACAAGCACACACCAGAACAGTTCTACCGATCAGTTATAAACTAGATACCCTAGAATAGTAGCAGACAAAGTATATTGAACCTTATTGATTTCTTGCGATTTTTTTCTTTACATAAACGTCTTTTTCAATAAGTCATAATATTAACTAATTTACGTCTGCTTTGAAGAATTTAAAATACGAATCCTACATCTTAAAACAGTTGACAAAAAACGTCGTAAGTATCGTCTTACAATCAGAGATTTACAAACACATATATGTGCCTCTGTAAAGTAAATGATGTCCTACAGCCGTGAGTTTGATACGGTACGCACTTCGGTATAACAGTAAATTTTACGAGCAACTCTAAAACAATCATTAATACTCGTTTTATTATCGAATACGTACTGCGGCCGTATTCTAGTTACATCATTCTATTTTCAAATGTTTCGCGAATTTCTAGAACAATCTTTTAAATAACAAATCGTTAGGCTTTAGCCCATGATTATACGAACAGTTGTTCTTAACGTGATGAAGTAGAATAATTAGTTCCTCTACCGATGCTTGTTAAAATGGTTTATCTTGTAGTTTTACAAGATTCGAGACTACCTGTTTAGTCTGACCTCCAAAAACATTTTAGAAGACTTGAATTCATCAACAAATGATATAACGACATCAATAAACAATAATGGAAAGTTTTCATAGAGCGCTTAGTTTTACAGGATTCAAGACTAACGGCTTAGTCTGACCTTCTAAAACATTTTAGAAGACTTGAATTTAAAAACAAATGATATAACGACAGCTAGAAACAATAATTAATGTTTTCATAGACCGCTATCAGAGATATCTAAAACTTTATCGAGGCCAGGACTAGTTTTAAATACTCAATCGTTATTAATGGGTAAGAAGTTGTAAAGGCATCAAAGAAAATTATAATTGTGTTTGGACCATTATCTTCAAAGATGTAAGATCTAGAATTTACGATACTTTAGGAATTCAGTAAAACTTTTGACTATTCATTAATTCTCATTCGAAAATATTGTATGTGTTTTTTTACTTTAATTGCAGTTTTGTTTAAGTCGTTACAACATTTTGAATTTTTTTATTACTTAACTCATTATTTGTTGATGTTTCCTTGCATTATATTTATTTATTTAAGCTTCCTGCAATTACATTGCGTAAGGCGAACTTTAAGCAATAGGCATTACCTTCCCGTCAACCTTTGGGGTGAGACAGACCTGTGTGTAGCAGTATTAAGTAAGTAAGAATTATACATAAAGGTATTATAACGCAACATGAATATCATAAATATAATAATCATAGATATATGTATACTCATACATATACTTACACATACACACATATATACTCACACACACATATATACATACATGAGATATAGAAAATAAAGACCACATATTCGAGGGTTTGGGCTTTGCTTTGATTATCCAAGGTAGTGGAAGTGGTGAAATGACGATTGATATCATCTAAAGCAATGCTCATCGGAAGATCCGCGTGGCACTCACTTCCAGTACCGAGAGTCCTTAGAAACTTCCAAATATCGGCAGAGGAAGATTTATAGATGTTGTCGAGAATATAATGGTGTTTAGCATTACGTATTAGCTCCAGATATGGGCCTCCAGTATCCTCAGACCCTCGGGAAAACAGCGCAGGCGCTGTTTCACACCGGTTGTCTGTGATGCCGTGGTATCACTCCGGCCCATTCATGCCGAAGCGTGAGTCTCCCACGGTAAAAATACAAAGACAAAACTCACTTGTACTTATTCCAATATTTAATTATGATGAGTTAGACCTCATGATGAGAGTGTATAGACGATACGTTCGTGTCTCTTTTATAATAAACAGAAAATATACAAATCATTTGTAATTTTGTAGCAGCTACCGTTGAATAACAATTGATTTGTGGGAAACGAATGGGCACGTATTACAAATATTTATCTTTAATTAAATTCCCTTGAGACAGGGAGCTGGTACTGAGTGAATTTTGAACTCGTAAGCAAATAAATGTGGTGGCGGTGTGGCCTTAAACAGATTTATTAGATTATGTTATTCAGTGATAAAAAAAACATGAAATTTCGAGAGGTTTTTTGAAGGCTGTCGTTTTATTTCATTTTTGGTCCCTTAAAACATTGAACTATTTTTAGGGACTAAATAAATAAAACAACAATCTTCTAAAATGAATGTAGAAATTTGGTTAATACTGGGAGTGTCTATAGTTCAAATGAATTCATTTTAATATATAAGGTCAAACCGGTACATGTCATCATGCCGAAGCATTGGTATCCTTCGATATTATACTGGCTGTACGGCATACGTTGTTTTGCCATAAAAATAAAAACAATATTTAGGAGTGGGTCACCCTTATCATGTAGAGGTACGAAGAATTTTATATTTTAGATTAAAACATTGTTACTGGTGTTTGTACGCAATTAATTCGTGTAGCGTCAATAACAGTTGCCACTAAATGATATAGAAACAGTTCGCAACTAACAGAGGTTTATTATTCTACAGAATTGAATAGGGCCATTATGTTTATCTACCGAAAGCAGCAATTATTGTGTGGCACCTAACTACATAAGTACGTTTTAATTACAAGTTAAACTAATTGTGAGCCAGAAATTTCTACGGTCGTTACATAAATTGAAATTTTCCTAGTGTCATAAATTATAATTACTGTGCTTTTATAATATTTTTAAGTACTATTTGTATATAATTGCCACACTTACTAAAGTACTCATTTTCTTCTAGGGTTAAACGGCAAACTGTTAAGGGATTAAAAAATAAATGTTTGTTTATATACATATGTCAAATAGGATTAGTTCGTTTGATATATGAACCGATTATTATCATAAAAATACATACAATGTTTGGGGTACAGAAACAAAAAGGGTATCTAGATTCGCTGATCATAAAACAACGTTTTCGTGAAAACAATTGAAAGTGATTTAATTAAAGTAATATTTTTCATATAAATATTAATAATGAAAATACTATTGCTGTAGTAAGATAAAAATTCAACTGATCGTCCCTATGATGAACCTCAGAATCTCATATTCATATATCCTGAGTCGGACCAAGTATTGGTGTGATCTACAAATATTTGTTTAGAAGTTTGGGTATTTTCTATGTATAATATGTATGTATTTACAAAAAAAGTATATATGTATTCATATCAGTTGTCTAGTACCCATAAAACAAGCTCTGCTTAGCTTGCAACTCGATGGCGTTGTGTGTTAGATGTCCGAAATATTTATTTTATTATTATATATATTTTTACTAGTTTTCGCCCGCGGCTTCGCTCGCATTTAATAATAAGTATTGTTGTTACTTCTTGCTCTTATTACTTCTAACACCTCCAAGAATTTGTATACAAAGATGTTTCATGATGATCAATTAAGTATTTGTATTTTTCGCATGAAAGCGTTACAAATAAACTTACATTCACATTTATAATATACTAGCTTTCGACCGCGGCTTCGCTTGCATTTTATCAAAAGTATCCTTTGTTACCTTTAATACCTCCAAGAATATGTATACATGATGATCGGTTAAAAATTTTTAGCGTTAAAGCGTAACAAACAAACTTACTTTCACCCTTATAATATTAGTGTGATTTTTTATTAATTTTATATTCTATCCAGTGGAGAGGGTTGTATATATAATAGTACCGCTGAATGTCAGGAAAGCAACACGTCAATCTTGGCGGGATCATGCCAGTCAAATTTTATTGGCTTTCACTTTTAATGGCGGCTCTACTGTTTTATTGTTCAATTATAAGATCCAGACATTTCTGTTTATTTACCCACTTGAACTTTTTAAATAGAAACCCAAAACTTAATATAAATTGTATTTGTGTGTCTATTTTTTATTATTATTATTATGTAAATTTTATTTTCCCTTTTAAATCTGCGATCAGCTTTAGCTATAAGCAGGTGGTTTCTGTGTATATTGCCTTGGAGTGTATCTTTCAGTAAAGATATCTATCTACTCATCCTTAGACCACTGTATGAACCATAGGTTTTTAAAGCTAGTATCTCATTTCACTTCAGCTTTTTATTATAGCTATGATGATCTTGTAGAAAAGTACATTTTTTTCTTTTCAATAGTACATTTTGTTCTTTAATCTAAAATCTAAACTGATAAAATATTTTTAAATAAATTAAAACAGTATCGATATTAATAAATATACAAAACAATACGAATGCACGGATAGCCGCCGTTTTCTACGACACTTAGTATTGTGAATTTTAACTCAAATGTGAAAACACGTTGTGTGATTCACAAATTGTTGTCCTGGGTTTTGGTGGTTTTTGTGTCCGTTTTATGTATGTTTCCAAAGTGCTCTATGAAACATCGTATATTCCTTGCAGGAATCGTCTATAAAATTAAGAATTCTCACTCAGAGCCCTCTGATCCATAACTAGGTAGAGTTGTAAACACACTTTTGATAAACATATTTATATATTTCTCAATACATTTATCCATGATTAGAATCAAACCTACGACTTGCCAGTCAGGATGACTAACCACTAGAGAAATCACTACAAATGTATTTAGATTTGCATATTACAACTTATAACCTTACAAGCCGAAACTCCTGTAAGTCTTGTAGATACGAAACCCGACTGTAAATTACTCGTATGCAGTAGATAGATCATTGCAAAATAAACGAGACATCGATTATAAAAAAAGAAAATGTTTACTTCAATTTTACAAACTGGTGATAATATAATTTTCATATAAATTAAGACAAAGAAGCGTTACATAACGCTTAGAATAAAGAGGATTCTAACGACACCTTAACACCAAAATTCCGGAAACTGTTAACGCTACAGAGCATACCAAAGAAATATAATATTAGGTCTTTACCTATGAAATTGCCGTTTTGTATGCTTGAAAGTGAAAGTACTTATTTTTTCAAACTTTTTTATTTCTGTTATTCGAAGTAATCACCCATGCAATCGACGCATCTTTGCCAACGCATTGGCAGTTTATTGATGCCCTTCTTGTAAAAATCAGCTGGACGGGAGGCAACAAACTCTTCAAAGGCATTTTGTACTGCCTCTCGGGAATTGAATTTTTTACCCACTAAAAAGTTGTCTAAATTTTGGAAAAAGTAATAGTCGGTAGGTGCAAGGTCTGGTGAGTATGGCGGATGAGGGAGAGCTTCCAACCCCAGCTCTTGCAGCTTGGAGACTGTCTGTTGCGCAGTATGGGGTCGCGCATTGTTGAACTAGCAGTGGTCAAATGTTAGAAACACTTGCTGTGGCCTGATACCCATAACACAAGTTAGATCTTACCATGGGTTTCAGTGTTCCTAAACCATTTATTTCAAATGTCTTGTGAAAATATTTTAATGACTTATTGTTGTAATTTTTTGGATTAATAAATGTTTATTATTTATTATTATTATTGTCGTGAAGGAGCAATGGGGACGACCGATTGACCAAAGCTGGTTGCAGATGTGCAAGCTTCTCCATCATTCTCTCCAGTTCTTCACAGTACACATCTGCATTAATGCTCATGCCGTTTTGTAAAAAGCTGTGGTGAATCACACCCGCACTAGACCACCAAACAGTGACCATCACCTTTTTAGGGGTCATTTTTGGTTTAGGGCATTGCTTCGGTGCTGTAACAGGGTCTAACCAACTTGCTGAGCGCTTTCGATTGTCGAACAGAATCCATTTTTCGTCGCACGTAACTATTCGTTTCAAAATTCCTTCATTTCTTTGCCTGTTGAGCAGCGAAAGGCAGGTCTCGACGCGTACGTTGCGCTGGCGATCGTTAAGGTCGTGGGGCACCCATCTATCAAGCTTTTTTACCTTGCCAATTTGTCGCAAATGGATCAATATTGTTTTGATGCTTACATTAAAAGCTGCTGTTAGCTCAGCTGTAGATTGAGTTTCGTCAGATTCCACAATCGCCTTTAATTCATTATTGTTAACCAAAGTCTCCGGACGACCACGAGCTTCATTTTTCAAGTCAAAATTTCCAGAACGGAACCGGGAAAACCAATAAATGGTTATGCGTTCGTTTGTACAGTTCTCTCCGTAAACGTTTTTGATGTTACGTGCCGTTTGTGTCGCGTTGGTGCCACGACGGAATTCATATTCCATAATTACACGAATTTTTAAAGTATCCATTATGACGAAAAATGTTCAAATGCAATGAAAATACAACGCTAATCAAAAAACAAAAGACTGAGTTTGTAAATAGAATGTCATGGTTTTAAAACAAAATTAATTTGAATTTAGAATACAGAGCCATTACAAACTTTTTTTTATTTGAAATGACCAGTACTGAAGAAACGCAATTTCATAGGTAAAGACCTATTATAAAACCTAAAACCATATTGGCGCAGTTAAGTAATCATTCAAATCAATTTTTATTACGGAATAGTAGGCAAACTACCAGATGTACGCCTGATCGTAAGCGATTACCGCCGCCCATGGTCACCGGTAAGACCAGAGGCGCACAAGTGCGTTGCTGGCATTTGGGGGATGAAGAGAAGAGTTGGGTTATGGGCATCCGATATCCTGAATCACTAGGTGAAACACAACGAAGGCGCTGTTTCACACCGGTTTTCTGTGAGCTGGCCCATGCATGTCTAAGCGTGGCTCTCCCGGTAGATATATTTGCAACTTCTTATAATGTATATACTCATTAATATTGTATATTCATTGTTTAAATCACCGTATAAATGAAGCAAAATTTCAACAATAGTGAAATGTCAAATAAACATGGGTGCGCTGTACATATTCAAATTAAATTTCACAAAAGAGCTCATCAAATGAGTATCATAGCAACATTATTAGCTTTGCCCACCGGTCACGCATCCACTTAATTAGTTACAAATTTGCAATGTTGGTTTGAACTTACTAAATAGCGCCAAATTCGCAATGTTGGGATTATAACATTCATGTTTTTACAATTTTGAAGTAGGCCTTATGCCTGCAATAACTACAGCGTAGAGTTCAACTTAAATTGAGTAGAAAGCAAGTTAAAATTTGTATTTTATAACAATTTCAAAAACAAATAGCTTACATAATATTATAACTGGACAATAACTTAACAAAATTATTTTAATAGAGAGATAAGTTATGGCTGTGTCGTGGATTAAGCGGTTGTCACACTGTCTTCCACTGTGCCGAGTGTTGTTGCCGGGTTCAAAACCCACAAGAAAAAACATTGTATGTGATCCACAAATTGTTGTTCCACAAATATAGTGAATTATGACGTTAGTCGATAGTAACTACGAATATGGTATGCCAATTTTTATTTTTGAAGTGAAACTTCTTTAGGCGCATGACGGTAATTTTTTTACGGATGAACCGCGTCACGAAGATGTGCAGCGTTTTTGTCGAAGAGGGAGAGAGCGATTGAGACCGATTGAGAGTAAGAAAGGGCGAATTTTAATTTAATATTCATCATCTGAGATTTTACTATATTATTTTTTAAACAATATAAAATAAATGTATTTTAATTAATAAAATTAATTTAAAATACATTTATTTGAAGTTTCACTTCTGACATGAGTACTTTGTACGCACGCACTTTTTCATACTAGCTTCATCCCGTGATGCTACCACTATTTGACCTCTTTGCTGGAAACACAAAAAATTTCAAAGTAATAACAGTTTTCATATATATATCATTATTCATATATATATATATTCATACAGGGTGTCAGTTAACTCACTGTTGAATGCCATCAAAATCGGTTAAATCGTTTGAGCATAAAAACGTACCGTATTATATCACTATAAATACAATCAAAAATAGATGTATCTCGCGCCTTTCATCAGTAAGTGTACCAGACAAAAGATTTCAAATTTGCTGCATTGTTGACTTAATGTATTTAATTGATTTACTTAAAAGATATTCAGTTACGAAGAGAAATGATTCTTAGAAGACTGATTCAATCAATCTACCTGCCATTGTAAAGTAAAAGAAAATTACAAGAAGGCGAGGAAAATGGAACACAATAAGACTTATAATAGCGAAAACTGTGTTTCAATGCACCTGCTTTTAGAAATAATGATTGAATACAACATTGGAAATATTTAATGGACACAGAATCTTATTTACTAACGATCTGTAAGTAAATTGGGGGGGTGCTACAAAAGGCTATTAAGCCTTTATTATTTCGAGGAAGATATGTAATGCAGCTGTTTTTACGGTACATTTTTTAAATGTAAACGAGTCTGCCAAAGTGACTCTGCTTTGTCTGATGGAAAGTACTTATCTTATCATGGGTGCCAAATTATACTTGTACACTGAATGTTTGGTTGTTGTTGTGTTTTTTTGTAATTTGTTTGGAAATAAAATTATTATTATTATTTTTATTATAAGTAGAATACACCGTACTCATTGTGAATGCCGACAATGTAGCATGGTGGCCACACTATGGCGATGCCAACCGACCTATTGAGATGCTTCTGCTTCATTGAGCCTCCGGTCTCGAACTAACCAACGAAACACGTTAGCCTGAATGCTGTCACTTTAGGTTGATCTTCTGTGAGATCTTCGGGGTAGTACAGCCCCGATCGAGCTGGTTCATTTGTACTGAAATCAACGTGGCTCTACTACTTACCTAACTCTCTCGTACTCACCGCTTCGGTTCGTCCTTCCTGTGCCGAGCGGTCAAAACCTGGAACTCACTACCTGCGTACGTGCTTCCATCCCACTATGAACCCGGGTCCTTTAAGCGGAGCGTGAAAAAGCATCTCCCTAGGCCGCCATAGTGTGGGTCACCCTGCTGCATTGTCCCTATTAGCATTGAGGATCGTGACCACCTCTTCTGCTCGTGCTTTCCATCAGGCAGAGCAGAGTCATTTTGGCAGCTAAGACATAAAAAAAAAAAAATACTTAGCATAATAGAGTTACTGTTGTATTTGTAGAAAATTGTATATATTTTTTTGTGTGTGGATATACATCGAAACTTCGAAACCAGTCTGACCAGGGAAACAACGCACCACTAAGATAGTCTTCGGAACTTAGATTAGCAGTTATTAATCGAATCCTAAATTCTTAAATGGAACACATAGAGAGGGAGAAATAGAAAGAGATACAAGAGAAGAGGCCAGACACAGTCAATACCTCTTAGAAACAATAAATTACCTGTACGTCCCTTACCTAATAAGTGGTGACTAATAAAGAAAAGTAGTTTATTTTACTTCTGAACAGAGTTGTGTTGACTTTAGTTAAGCTCCCGAAACCACATTAAAACCTAACTAAGATGTACAAGCTACTTATAAATAAAGCAGGTTATACACGTACGACTTGTAAGTTAAAAATATATAGACTACGCAAAGAGTAGATATATTATAAGTAAATAAATACATTATAATATCTCACAACGTTTAAAACTTAAGACTTTTTGAAAATGAAAGATACCTTCTAATCTTTTCTCCATCCCTGATAACGTGTTTGGAAATTTAAACTACGAATTCTTAAACAATATTAGCAGTTTAAACTACATGTTACATGCAGTTCATGGTTGTTTGTATCAGTTCGCAGACTAATATAAAACCGCCTATTCGATTGTACGACGGTTTTTTTTATCATGGATTGCAATAAATACATAGGTGTTATGTCATGGAGATGTGGCCGCTGCAAACGACCCAGGAAGGCGACACTGCGGTGCGGCCTGAGGAGTCGTCTTAGGCATGTCGGTGGTTCACCTCTTACTGTGTAAAACGGTGTGAGGCGTGACAGCGTACCGCCCCGGGGGTGACTCTGGTCACCCCGGGATGTACCTCAGTCATGGGGTATGGCAGGAGGGACTCCAGAAACCGCCGATGCGTTCCTGTAGCTCCTCTCGACTGCCGAGGTAGGCCGCCGCGGGTTTAGTGGGTAGACCGGTCTTCCGGGAGTCCCACACACGCCCTTTGTCTCCCCATAAAGAGTATGGTGGGGAAAGCATTACCCGCGTAAAAAAAAGGTGTTATGTCATATCATTCAATTTATTAACGTTTGTGTAAATTTAAAACAACCGAGCTAACGTCCCTAACGTAACGCCCATCCCAGACAGAAAAACAAAAACTTGAGAGGTGTCAAGGGACACCCGGATGGAACGAAGTTCGAAATAGAAAGACGATACAAATATTATATTTACTTCAATATTTTACGTAATTTCTAGTTTTATGATATATGTGTACACAATAATATTAATAATAATAATAATGATAATGATGATAATGGTGAAAATGATGAAGATGATGAAAATGATGAAAATGATGAAAGTGATGAAGATGATGAATTGATGAAAATGATGAAAATGATGAAAATGATGAAAATGATGAAAATGATGAAAATGATGAAAATGATGAAAATGATGAAAATGATGAAAGTGATGAAGATGATGA
The DNA here is from genome assembly GCA_916048165.1 of Spilarctia lutea. NCBI lineage: Eukaryota > Metazoa > Arthropoda > Insecta > Lepidoptera > Erebidae > Spilarctia > Spilarctia lutea. Next base: position 3,307,017 of record OU696490.1, read on the forward strand.
AAATGATGAAAATGATGAAAATGATGAAAATGATGAAAATGATGAAAATGATGAAGATGATGAAAATGGTGAAAATGATGAAAGTGATGAAAATGATGAAAATGATGAAAATGATGAAAATGATGAAAATGATGAAGATGATGAAAATGATGAAAATGATGAAAGTGATGAAGATGATGAATTGATGAAAATGATGAAAATGATGAAAATGATGAAGATGATGAAAATGATGAAAATGATGAAAATGATGAAAGTGATGAAGATGATGAATTGATGAAAATGATGAAAATGATGAAAATGATGAAGATGATGAAAATGATGAAAATGATGAAAGTGATGAAAATGATGAAAATGATGAAAACGATGAAGATGATGAAAATGATGAAAGTGATGAAAATGATGAATTGATGAAAATGATGAAATGATGATTATGATAATAGTGATGATAATGATGATAATGATGATAATGATGATATGTATATATAAAAGTTCGAAATCTTATCTATCTATTATATATATATATATATATATATAGTATATATATATATAGATATATATATAGTATCTGGCTTGCTTCAAGCAATGAAAAATAAACTAATAACAAATAAAATTTAAAATAGCAAAAAGTGTCGTGACAACAAAAAGTGTCGTGACAACAAATTATGTCGCGACAATTTCTGTCTAGCCCCCTTCGTTTTCGTTCATATCGCGCGATAAGGAACTTCGTTCCAATATTATATGACTAAATAGATATTCCTTGTTTTTATTTGACAGCATAATTAAATTTATTGATTTAAGCAACCTCACTAACTTACTGTTCTACTATTTTTTGTATGTCTTCAATGTTATCAATTACTAAATCCATGGTTTTTAAAACATTATAATATTTTCATCCAATTTAGTTTAATGGCGACACTTCGTTGAAATCAGCAAACGTAACCTATACGAAAGTACAAATACATTTACCAGTGTAACTTTTGATATTATTACATTTAGTTTGATTTATGTACTTAATGTTGTAATAACGGGACAGGATATTTCATATTATAAAAGTTTCATTTGACATTTGGGTGAGGTATGTATAGACAGCCTTTTTATGGAACAGACGAGCACACGTATCGCCTGATGGTACGCGATTATCTCCGCCCGGACACCCGCTACGCCAGAGACATGTTACGGTGTCCATGACGACATGTTTAATAGCAATTAACTTCTTCTACCTCCTAACCTATATAGTCGAAGTGGATCACCATCGAAAGGTTCACTGCTAGTAGACTAAGAACGAATTCTGAACATTCGTAGGTATGTTGTTATAAAATCAAATTTATTTCAACAACTGTTTTCAGGGTAAAATTTAAGTCGTAATAATGACATATACTACTTACTTGAGACTGGAGATGCCTCTGCATTCCACAAAACTCTTTAGCCAGTCCTTTACGGTTGGAGCTATCGCTTGTGGAATGCAAGATTTTTTTAAATCCGACTAGCGGTTCCTGAGATTAGCCCGTTCACACAAACAAACTCTTCAGCTTCATTATATTAGTATATATTGTAATAAAAGTACAAGAGAGTATTGTTTAAAAATGTAGAATAATTATTATATGATTATTTAAATAGATATAAGTACTGTTAACATAGAGTTCTAAGGCAGTATAAGCCAGCTGTAAGTCAATATTTTCTCTTTGATAAAATATTTATTATAACGAAGAGAAAAATTTGACTAGATTCTTACATATTAGGTACTTAAATCATAGCACGTGTAATATTATTTCTCAAAAAGTATTTTTTAAGGTGTACTTTATATATTTACTCACTCATGGAGAAAACGATACCTATTCAATTTACGTCTCTCTTAGAATAGACCGCTTAATTCCGCTTTAAAGAAGTACAAACTAAAAATAAAATGAAACTTTTACATTTAGTTACGTTTTTTCCTACATTTGTTACTAAAACTGAAAACGATAATGCCAGAGGCCCATATCGCAACCCCTCCCTCCATCTCCCAAAGGCCGGCAACGCACTTGTGACGCCTCTGGTGTTGCGAGTGTCCATGGGCAGCGGTAATCGCTTACTATCGGGCGACAAGTCGGCTCTCTTGCCCTCTATTACATAAAAAAAAACTAAGCGACCACTAGTAATTTTTGTTAGACATTGTCAAGAGACAAGCCGTTAGCCTGCGTGTCCTTGGATATTGATTGCATGATTGATGAGCACACACTTTTCTATATCGTACATATATCTCTAACATTATATGGAAATAATATGTGGAGTGCTTGTAAGATTTTTATTTTTAAAGTAAACTGTATATGTCTTGTCGCGTAGCTACTAATGTCCAAGAATTTTCCATTCAGTTTTAGCCTTCATAAGACTTATATCACTGAAAATTACTTAAAGACTGTGGAAAAAAAACCAAACTATTTTTAATAATAGCGGTTTAACCCTTAACAACCCACAAGTGTCTTGCGGACACAATTTTGCGTTTATGTTTTCATAAAAACTAAAGTATTTATTTTTATGAATCGGCCTTTTATCTAATTTATCGCCAATGTTTTACGAATCTAAATGTGCAATGAAAATATTTGTAACATGAATAATTTATTATTTTTGGTTAATAAACGAAAATAGTACTTCATCAATCCAGAAGTGTCCAACAGACACAATAACATTTTGTTTGATTCGAGTGTGAAGGTAGATTGTTTTTATTTACATTTACTTATAATCTTATGGTATCGGGAGGGCAATAGCGGCTGCTAGACCTTTGTTTGTGTTATAATCGTAGTCTTTGTAATCGTATCACGTATCAGTGAAAAACGATGATGAACAATTATGGAGTGAGAGTGATGATGTACCATTACAAGAATACGTCTCAATTGACAATTATAAAGGAAAAGATGGAACAACTTGGAAATCAGAACCTGACAGGCAAAGCCGAACGCCTCGACACAACATAATTCGCGGTGGTATTCATAAGGTGATTCTTCCTCCAGGGCAAGCTATAATAGATCCGAGAGACAGTTTCAACCTTTTTTTCGACGATCATGTATTAGAAATAATAGTAAAATATACCAATACTGAAGGGCTTAGAGTTTTACAAAATCGATGGAAATCAATAGACAAAATCGAAATGCAAGCATTTCTAGGTCTTTTATTGACTATAGGCGTCAATAAACAGGGCGGTGTGGATTTTAGAGAATACTGGGACACTATCTTTGGCAATCGAATATATCGAGCTACAATGGGAAAAAATAGATTTGTTTCTTTATTACGATTCTTAAGATACGATGATAAAAATACTAGGTTCCTGAGAAAGTCAAAAGATAAACTTGCACCTATTAGAGAATTATGGGAATACGTAAACCAAAACCTGAAAAAGTTTTATTTGCCTGGAGAAAATCTCACTATTGATGAGCAGCTTGTACCTTTTCGAGGACACGTATCATTCAAACAGTACCTACCCAGCAAACCTAATAAGTATGGTATGAAAATTTGGTGGATCTGTGACAGCAAAACTAGTTACCCCCTATTTGGTATACCATATCTCGGAAAAGAAGGTCAAAACCGGGCGGAAAATTTAGCGTACAATGTAGTCAACCAGTTATGTGAACCATACTTCCAAAGTAACAGAAATGTTACTTTTGATAATTATTTCATGAGTATTGTAGTCGCAAAATCTTTGACACAAAATGGTCTTACAATAGTTGGAACATTGAGAAAAAACAAGACGTGTATACCTCCTAATTTTCAACCCAAGAAAACCACCGATATTGAGTCTAATGTATTTGGATTTTATAAAAATATGACATTGGTCTCTTATGTACCAAAAAAGAATCATGCTATAATTTTTTTGTCTACGATGCATCATGGAAAGGAAGAAGATGTGAACAAAAACAACAAATCTGAAATAAACTTGTACTACAACTCCACCAAGGGAGGTGTCGATACGCTGGACCAGATGGTTCATAAGTATACAGTTCGGCATAAAACAAATAGGTGGCCAATTGCATTTCTTCAAAATATTATAGATGTTGTTAGCATTGCATCGCTTATTATATGGAAAAATATACATCCTGATTGGAACGCACGTAAAAAAAATACACTTAGAAAACTATTTTTACGTGAAATCGCAACCGAGTTGGTAACACCTCATATACGGAGACGAAGCACGAAAGGACTAACAAGTTACCAGCAAGTAAGCAGCCATGCAAGACGTGGCAGGGTCAAATCAGGAAGCTACTCAATCATCTGAATCTGCTGCGAAAAGGAAGAAGCGTTGTTATATTTGCCCTTCGAAATTATCAAGGGCTTCTAAACAGTGTTGTTATAAATGCAATTACAATGTCTGCTCTGAACATTCTGAAAAAAGGTATTTGTAATATCTGTAAGTAAATAGGTGTAAATATACATTACTGAAAACATTATACTGTCTTTTTCATTCAAAATATCTTTCTTTTCTTTCATCATACCTTACATTTATAAAATGAGTCTGTTGGACACTACTGGTCAGTTACGTCACAAAAGCATTCTGGATAGTTAAGGGTTAAAAGTATGAAATTGTCGTTTTATAGTAATAGACACTTTAAATTCACGTAAAACCTTCATGGTATGAGATTTTCGAGTGAAACTATATACACATGACACCTAATTTAAAAAAAAAAAAGAAGATGGGGCCCTCTACTAATTCAACATTCAAATTCAGTTCGTCCTCAGGGCTGCAGATGCCGGTCGCTCCATGGAAGAAGTGACTTTCAGGTAAAACCGATTTACCGAACCTTGCAATTAACAAGGGCTACGACGTAGAAGAAAACGCTAAATTCTAGAGATAGTTTTAATATGTTTAATATCTAGTAGACACTTGATATCACTTTGACCCACTTTCATGGATAAAGCGGTTTTATTATACCTATTGTAATCATTGCTTGATGTAAGTGGGCAGTATTTTTTTATGTTCATATAGAAGTGTGGTAGAGTTTGCGTGTCGTGTCATTATTGGCCACGGGATTAGGAGGACTTGACTATGATGGCTATTATGACTATTATGGTTATGGGTTAAAGCTAAAACTATCGTTAGGATATTAAGAGGGTTGGCGAGTCTTGTGAATGGCTTAAGGATGTTCGTTGTTACTGTCTTGTATTCTGAATATATATTTTTTAATTTTCTGGAGTGGTGGCCACGGTGGCCAGAAGATGAATCATGGATAAGCGTCCGACAAGGAAGTAGGACGACTAGGTGGTCGCGTGAAACCGTTGAATACGGGCAGTATATTACTGATTATTGTAGAGGTTTAGGATAGGCTTATATCCAGGTGTAGATGTTTTTCGGTTATGATGATGATAGGGGATAAATGATGGGATGAGTTAGCTGGTGGTAAGTGGCTACCTCCGTACACAGACATATACAATTCATGAACATGCTATAGACTAAATAGTCACAAGTGTGTAGCCACCGTTTAAGTCCCCTTTAATATGATTCGTTAAAGAGGAGCATGAAATATATTCCGTTACCATCTTTTTATAAAATATTTTTAAACTTACTTTGTAAATCATTTTAGTTACATTAGTAATATGGAAGTAGCAAAATCTTGTGAATTTGATGTGTTGTCACCCAAAGTAATTGTACTGTACGTGGATAGATACTGAAGGAAAATACAAATTTTCCTTGGAGTGGAGTTTATCACACCTTGACCCATCCGAAAGAGAGTCTTAGTGCTATAGTTATGGAATTCTTATGTTATAAGTCATCACCACCATTGTCTCTGCCAAAAGAGGTCCACTACCGGCCATAGGTCTTTCGAAAGGTTGTCTACAAGAACCGGTCCTGTACTGCCCGCATTCAACGGCTACCCACAACCTTCCCCAGGTATTAGTCTGTAATTCTTTCGTTGCTTTTGACCGAGTGACTGAGGTTACTAGAGCCAAAACCTTCTGTCCCCCTGTTACTGAAGAAGACTCAAAGGGGTATACCACTACAAGAAAAAAAATAAAAATTTATTACACGACTACTTAAAATCATTTTATAAAATTTATACAGCCTATGTCACCCGGGTCACTAGTTTAGGCGCTACGGTGGAACATATAAACAAACTGTCAAAACTTGCCGGAATCGGATAAAAGAAGTGTATTTGTAACAAAAGACGATAACTATTTCAATCTTAACTAGAAACGTAAATAAAAACTGTTGTGTTGCGATTTCAAGTAATATTTTACGAGAGCGACTTTTACTAGGAGAACAAAAATTGTTACTAAGTTAAGATTTATAACGTACCGAGGTTTAGTCGTAAATGTATCGACGGCCTTAGCTGTAGATGCGGCTCACATACAGGTGTAAGGCCGCATTCACACTAAAAACAATACATATAGTAATATACATTAATATTTATTTTTATATGATTTATAACCAAATTTTAACCAATAACCTTATTTAGAAAAGTATTTTTTACTTATGTAATCACAAGGTTTCAAGGTTACACAAATAAAACCTATAACATGGGGAGCATCAAAGTTAAAGTAGGCATATTTAGGCATTTTTAAACTCGCACCTTTTGCCTGCCCAATTTATAACCTGCATATATTTCATCTGTCAATCATTATAATGTGTCCAGTTGCATAACTTTGCTACTTGCAATATTATTAACTATAAATTATGATATTTTTAAAATCTATAAGTTAAAGTTGTTGTTTTCTTTTCTCATATTTATATCCTACACATGCCTTGTCCTTTACAGAAGCATCTCAAGGTTAACTGGTAGATAATGCCATGTGGCATTAAGTCCACCTCGTACAATCGTAATGCAGAAAGCATGGTGATTTAAGATAAAAAATATTTTCAAATATTTAAAAATCATATTATATCTTTCAGTGTACATCAAGGGTTATACTTGAAACTGGATTCAGCTGTAAACTCGTGCCGATAAATCGAGCTTCGGAGGTGGAGGATAATCCCGATGTACGGGCGTTTTATTAATTGCATCGAATGCGGTACTCGTCATGAATGCAGCCTTACATTAGCCTGCAGAACCCCAAGAGATTTAATTCTAATAAATACCACGATTTCTATTACAAAATGGTTAATTAATCATTTTAATTAAAGAAAAAATATAATAAAGAATTATGATCAACATCTTGTGTGTATCTTGTGTCAATGTAGGTTTGTTTAACACCATGGCTTTACAGAAAAACGATGTTAAGTTTTTTTTCTTGAACTGCAGCAAATGATCCTCATAACTGTCATGCACTATTTTTATTAAACCTATTTGTGTACATATTTTATGTACTTCGATAAGTTTATATGTATTTCGTTATATGTATAATATGTATTAGTTTTTGTGGGAATGATAGGTTTATGTATATAATGTTAGGTCGCACCTTAGGTTGGAGGTGCGACAGTTGTCGACAGTGCAAAAACTCCTGTAAATAGGAGGAGGAAAAGACCAGTACAGGGAAAAATTTTATGAAGACAAAATGTGTTCTAAATCTATGCGGTAGCCGGGCGATCTAGAGGAAACATAAACGGCTTTTTTCACTTACGACCGCTATCAGGTGACTGAATTTCAGCCAAACGCACGACCTTTGCCTAATCTTATTGCCCATAAATCAACATTTCCTTAACGCTAAAATCAAAACTCAACAAACGACTTTCCGCAAATGTTTCTTACTCCTAATTGTGAAGAACTGCGCACCTCGCCCTATTACAGATTCTTTCGTATAATTTATGTTGCAATTTACTGCCTTTTTGTAGGCTTTTCCCAACATTATTTAGGGTACTTTGTTTTTTTTGGCTGTATATTACTTGCTTTATACTTTTAAACGTTTTTGTAAGCAAATTATAGCTTTTTAAGAGAAAGTGCTAGTACCTACGTTTCCAGATTATTTTTTATTACACAGCACTTTCTAGTCCATAACTACATATAACTTGTTCTATATATACTAAGAATAAATATACTCATATACCGTACCGTACAATATACGTTTTCCACGTGTTTTAAAAAAGAATCCTTCTTGTCTCCTAGTGTGAGCATAGTAGGTGTCCTAATTACTTTATTCAAAAAAAATATCTAACAGGTTTTACATGTAGTAGAGCCACGCTGATTTCAGCACGAACCAGCCGGGTAGATCGAGGCGGTATTACCCTCGCACAGAAGATCAACGTAAAATGATTGCGTTCGTGGTGCGGATGTAGAAGCATCACTAGGTCACTATAGTGTGGGTTGTATTGTCTGCATTTGCAACGAGTATGATAATCACCACAGCTCTTGGATTCTGCTTATGCTATTCCATCGGACATAGTAGAGTCATTTTGATTGCCTCGTCAGCGCAGTCTAGCGTACGCGACAACTGTGCATAAGGTCTCGGGATTAATGGCCGGGACGGACCAAATGTGTGTATAAAAAATAAAATAAATAAAAAAATATTACGTAATCAATGTACAAGATTTGGATGTTACGTAAATTAAGAGTAGACTTAACATAAAATAAACAAACTGCATATTCTCAAATAATTATATATTACAATTAAGTTTTAGTGATATTACCAAAAAAATTACAATTCTTAGAACCATTGTAAAGTCAATACTTTAATTTAGTGACATGCCTGATCGAGGTAAGGACTGTGTTTCAGGCAAATATCGTATGATCTGCAAATATTTGTTTCGGAGTTTGGATGTTTTCTATGTACGAGTATATTATGCATGTATTTACAAAAAAAAAGAATAAATAATATTTTTCGGACATCTAACACACCACGCCATCTAGTCCCAAGGTAAGCAGAGCTTGTGTTATGGGTACCAGACGACTGATATGAATACATACATACTTTTTTTTGTAAATACATACATATTATATAGAAAACACCCAAACTCCGAAACAAATATTTGTAGATCACACAAACACTTGGTCCGACCCAGGATTTGAACCCGAGACCTCAAGCACAGCAGTCGCATTTACTACCACAGCGCCACCGAGGCAGTCAAATATATCATAATAAAGTATATATGTACATATTTATATCAATTGTCTAGTGTCCATAATACAAGCTCTGCTTAGTTTGGAACTAGATGGCGTTGTTATTAGATGCCCGAAATGTTTATTATTATTTATTTTGGCAGTGCCATACATAAAGAAAGCTCCTCACTGGCCGTGCTAGTTGTTTCCGAAGTCTGAGTCTACCGGGTTGTGTGTAGTCTGAAAGCTACAAGCGTCTACCGTTTGTGATATAGACTAACCCTTTTTTGTATAAAAACCTCCATATGATACCGTACCGAAGATAAATGTTTGGACTTGAACCTACCATAACTACAAAATGTTCCATCATCTTAGGGCTTCACAAGGCAACCCCTGTGGAACAATAAAGCCCTAATAAAGTAATAATCGGAGTTGAGATTGACGTCACCCTAAAAAGTTTTACTCAATAAACGTTTTCTTCACTCAATTTAAAAATCTATCGCGCGATCGTAATTTTTTATTGCAAATAATTAATACTCGTTTAATTATTCGTTTTGAACTTTTAATTGATTCTCCAACTTTCCGAATACGAAACATGAGAACGATCGATATTTCATTTCATTGGTGAATAATTTAAGAGTTCCGTGATGAATACCGTTCATAAGTAAACATTTCTTTGAGTTATTGCAGTTGTTTATAAATGGTCTTCTTCTGGAATAAGCGTTTGCGATAACTTATGAAAAAGTGAATTGCTGTTTCAATTTGTTAATTTAATCCCAATGAAATTCAACAATATTGTTTCTTAAACTTATAAATAATAATAACCCTTCACATTAAACTCACGGCCACCTGATCCCAAACTTAACTACCTTACTTGGGTACCCGACTGCCGATAAACATACTTATCAATTCGTTTGTTTTCGTAAATTTTGACCAGATTCTTATGTTTCATAAGAAATCTACGTGTGAAGTTTCAAGTCTGTATAATCTATAATTTCGAGCAGAAATTTGGTAGTGGGATTTCGATTTTACGAATAAATAAATTAAAAACAAAACAATCCAAATAAGGTGTTAGATGTATATGCAATGGAAATTCGACCCTATATGCAAAGCTGTTAGCGGTCTATTCGCTTATTCAATACGGTTATGATAAATCACTACAGAAATAACCTCGCAACTGTTCACAATATAATATAGCTAACACCATTATAGGCGCTTAAATACGTCGAGTAAGCAATCTGAGCTTAGTTCCATTTCGACGTAGCGGACGAATCCCCGCAAATTTGCACCCATTATCCATGATAGGGGATTTACCGCGTATAAATCCCGGGTATTTTAGGGATTGCGGGACAACTAATCCCTAATGTTATGCGTCTTAATATCTGTTAATAATAGCGCGATTTGCTTGTTGTCTTTGGTAACTGGATGTGGATATAAGATGGAGCTTAATAAACGGATTATTAGGGCGTGTAATATGTCAGGAAATGAATGAAATTCACGCGTATAAATATGTATTTGTAATTAACATTTAATCGTACGATAAAATGAGGCTTATATTTAAGCCATATTCAAAGGTAAAATGTTTAGTGTAGACTTGCGAATTATCGTGAAAAATTAATAATAATTAATCTTTTGTTGAAATCAGGTTTTCAGTAAGATAACAATATGCATTCTGAAACTCAAATTGTTAAAAATTTTAGATGACACGTATATGACTTTAAAAATGTAACAATAACCTTAAAACATTTAAATTGCGATATATATATATGTATGTATAACTCAGAGAAGTTACTTATACGGGTAAACTGGGGATGGCCTCCTAGATACATGCTAATTAAGAGAGAAACGTTTGTACAAATAAACTATACTAAATAACAACTTTGTCGTTATATAAAAGCTTTCATTTCCGATAGACTCTCTGGCGCTGCGTAGAGTTCGTGGCTTCCCTGTGCATCTTCTACCGCATTTACTATGGGGAGTGCTCCGAGGAATTGTTCGAACCGATCCCTGCCGCCTCTTTCCGCCATCGTCCTACGCGACAGAAATTTCATCCCCATCATCTAGCTAGATGGTTGGCAGTCCACAACTGTGCGCTTTTCCCGAAACTTTCTCCCTCGCACAAATAAACTATGGAATGAGCTGTCGCCTGCGGTGTTCCCGGACCAATACGACCTTCAAACCTTCAAGAAAAGAGCGTACTCCTTCTTAAAAGCCGGCAACGCACTTGTAACACCTCTGGTGTTGCGGGTGTCTATGGCGGCGGTAATCGCTTACCATCAGGCGAAAAAAAAAATAAGTAAGTAACTAAACGTAGACATACTGACATAATCGTCTGCCAGCCATCCGTAGACAAATCATATTTTGGATTTGAGCTCCAACTGAGCCTAATGAAGCTGATGCCAAATACAGTAAAAACATAAAGATATCGGTAACCTACTCGTATCATGTCTTCTAAGCCATTAATAAACAAACGTGTACACGAGATACGGTAGAACATCAACATCATTACAAGTATCTACAAGAACTTAAAACGAACAACATATTTCGAATGTAATTCAGTTTATTGCCACCATTAGGACGTATAATAAAGTAAACAATCTGTGTCCTTGTTCTTTTATGTAACGCACCCTTAGAACACGAGACTGACAGAATTGTGTAAGGTTTTCGCAATGTTACGCTAACGACCCTTAAGAAAATATTTTAGACTTTTATTGTTTACAACATATATGTAACATTAATAATTTCTAAATAAAACCTATAAAAATTACAAAAATTAAACGTTAGAACAATTAAGGTTGTGACAGACACCAAACGGGGCGATTGCGTCAGGACTCAGTTCAGAATATGCTGATGGTTTGTAATGGTCTAGATGCCTTGGGCTATTCCCAGATCTTACCTTTTTGGCGTAGAAGAGCATACTGTGTAGCTTTATTTTGTTTGATTTAGAAACATCGCCCCACGAAAAGCTACAAAGGTTATAAGGGCCCGAAAGCCGTAAAAACAATAAGAAGAGACAATAGACTACCAGGCAGACTAAAAACGTTGTAATCTACTGAAGGTTGTAATTTTTGTTGCGTCTGCTACTAGTCGTCTTACCCCTTACTGTCTGGACTAGACAGTCAACGAGCAACCTTAATTGCATGAATTGCATTTCTAAAAAATTAAATACAACAACTATTTTATTTTTTAGATGTTAGTTAAATTAGTCTACATTCCAAGGAGCATCATCGTTCCTAAGTTTAAAAAAATATAATAAATTGTTATCAAACACAAATTTATTTGATTAAAAAAAAAGAAACAATTAATCTTGCACGGAACACGAAACAATAGCTGGTTAGTTAACTCTATACATAATCAAAATATAAAGGCTACGGTAATCAACAATCCGTTACGTGATATACCACACAGAGATGCACCCGTCTGTACACCGCCAGGTCCCGAGCAAAAGTGACCGAGCTTCACGATACTCGATCCTACACGATATTCGTTCATTCGAATGACGACACAATGTGAAGTTAGGTACAGACCACCATCGGCGTACTTCACTCTATTCATTTATTCCTAACAATATTTTATACACTACCTTTGAGCTTTACTTAACACAAAGAAATTGTCGTCTAGCTATGATTTTAAAATTTTAGGTACGAACATAAAATACAACTTTACCGCCATATAATATAAGAAAAAGTACAGCAGTGGTCGAAAATATGAAGCACTTCCGTCTGTGTATAAAATTTGAAGGAAGCAGAAACACTGCGGAGAATAGAACTTCCGCTACGAACGCACTGTGAAGAACTTTTCTACAAAAAAATCTACCAAAATATTCAATCTCTACACATTTACGCGATGGAATTGAACTTTAAACGACGTCACATCGAGTATGCAAATTATTATTTAAGTAGAATTTGGTGGAATGCAAAATGTAAACAAAAAAGTCCAACACACACAGGGCCCAATTTAGATAAAAAGTAAAATTATATTCATTGCTTGTCTTTGATTCCTCGTTTAGAGTTTATGAATAATTCAGTGCACCCTTCATCTCTGTTTACTTTTGCCGAAATTATTACTTTTGCGTTGCGGTTATTTTAGGAGTTTTGTTTTTTAATAATAACGTGAACATGCAAGATTGGGACCAATTGACTTTCAAGTGATAATTGTGTTATTCACTTTGAATATATCTGACTGTAGAATGAAAGCTACTTTCTTCATTTATTTATTTCTAATCATACCTATTCGTCACATTTATAACATATTTCAAGAAATCTAAAACAATTTCGATAAATTAAAAACAAGGAATAAGATAGTTTTAATGTTTTTTTAAAATAATTTTGCAATAGCTACAGGTAGATTAACATATATTCAAAGAATGATAACTTTCGATTCCTGAACTTTACCTAAAACGCAGTGGTTGAAGCGATAAACTCACCGTTTTCTATCACACTGAGTGTTGTGAGTTAAAACCGAACACTCGAGTTGAAATCTAAAATTGACAAAAAGGTGACATATGAGGCAACTAAAAGAGCAAACTACGCTACACAAAATCAGTGCAAACAGAAGGAAAACTTAAAACAAACCCTGGAATGATTTGACTAGTATTGTAGACCAATACTTCCTTTCGAAAAAGAGGATTTATAATTAAACCCTCTCACAAAAGATCAACCTAAAATGACAGCATTCATACTGTCGTATTTCATTGGTGAATGTGAGACCGAATGCCCCATAATGTAGAATCATCTCAACAGACCGCCATAGCATAGGTCACCATGCAGCATTATTGCGTTGTCTGCATTCGCAATGAGTATGGTGACCACTACTCTTCGATTCTGTTCATGCTTTCTATCAGGCGGAGACGATTTTAAAATAATACTTTAAAGTAATATTTACTTTTTTTAAATGTTAAACCATTAAACTTATTTATTTATGCTTATAGCTTAATTCTAGCAGTGTCTGTCAAATTTTGCAATATAAAAGCCACTCTTTAGAATACGTAAAAAAGTAGGGTCGTGTCTTCAACTCATCGTCATCATTATAGAATAATTTTCAAAGTCTACTTATAAAAGTTGAATCACATTTAACCATGTTCTCAAAGGCTGATGACTCACGCTGAAATATTTCTATGTATACGTACATGTGAATATTTGATTTATTAATTTGCGAGAATGAGTTCTGTCTGTCTTCAAAGGTTTACGCAGAATTTTTATGGTATACTAGTTTAGCGCTGCGGTGTGACTCGTGGTTGTTGTTGCACTTCTACTCAGATCAAATAAAAAAGGTAGATATTGCATGTTTGGAAGCAACATTCAATTAGTTTGTCTATCGATCGATAGATGGCGTATCTCACAAATTCTGAATCGCGATATCGTTTGGTTCACATGGCGGCTTAAATAGATCAAACATTTATTTTTTGTTAATGCGTGCAAGGCACATGTATTGGTTCTATAATTGGGTTACAATATACAATATAGTGTGATAGGGTGGTTTTATTGAAATCACCCCAAGTGACGCGACAGTAGTGTCATAGTGCATTGAATTGCACAAGACGGCATTTTGTAGGTACACTTACTGCAAGAGAGCATGTACGATACTATCGAAAAGTAGCGTAGTTCGTTGCATGTGTGTGCGTTAACGCCTGTGTTTACTAGAAACTAGGTGAGTTTTTTGGCTTAAGTAATAACAAAGGCTGTGCGGTATCTTGCTTTTTTATTTCATCTGAGTATTTCTACAACAATAACGGTGAGTAACACCGCGGAGCTAAGCTAGTCTAAAATTAAAGTAGCCTAGTACTCATTATACAACAGTAGTTACTCATTATACCATCAGCTATCTGTCAGTGATGGTCTCGTCAAAATCCCAAAACAAACAGAAAAACAGGCAAAAAATAGTTTTTTTATGAAATACAGCATTTTCAAACTCAGTGAAAAACTGAAAATTTAAGATTTCAAACAGACACTTCAATTTATTTATTTTGTATCAATCTATATTTAAGCCTTTTTTGTATAAATCTTTGTTGGTTGAATGTGATTCAAAATTTGATTTATCAAGTTTGTTAGAGAGATTTCATTCTTATACAAGGTGTCTCAAAAGAAATTTCATATTTAGTGGATTGATTAAAAAAAAAGGAAGCGGTATATAGAAAAAATGTTTATTTATTGTTAAAATACACTTTTTGGGAATTCATTTCTTAAAAATAATATCGTCTAAATGTAAACCCTCACGTTGTTGGCACTCATTTAATCGAATAGTAAAATTACTTATGACTGCTCGACAGGTGGAGTGAGGGATGGCTGCCATTTCGTGACGGATATTTTCTTTCAAATGCGCCAGTGAAGTTGGTTTATTGGCGTAAACTTTAGATTTAAGATAACCCCATAGGAAAAAGTCCATAGGGGTTAAATCTGGGCTACGTGGAGGCCAATTTATGTCACCTCTCCGGGAGATCAATTTTCCTGAGAAAATTTCACGAACACGTGGCAGAGATATATTGGACGTGTGTGAAGTTGCTCCGTCCTGTTGAAACCATGTTCTTTGGTTATAGCCATTAAAGTTTTGCAGTTCAGGTACCAAGAAGTTGTCTAACATCTCCACATAACGCTCTGAATTCACTGTAACTGTACGCCCCATTTCGTCTTCAAAAAAGTAAGGGCCGATAATTCCTCGCGCCGACATGGCAGCCCATACGGTCACTTTAGGCGAGTGTAGGGGTTTCTGATGTTTGCGTTTCGGATTGGCTGAACTCCAGTAGCGGCAGTTTTGCTTATTTACGTGGCCATTAAGATGAAAATGAGCTTCATCCGAAAACAAAATGTTGGTAAACGTTGAAAATCGCTCAATCATCTGATTTACGAAATTAAGCCTCTGACCGGCATCTTGGGGCTTTAATTCTTGCACCAATTGAATTTTGTAGGGGTGCAGCTTTAGATCTTTGTGCATAATGCGATGTAATGATGATCTATGCACATTTAAAGCACTCGCGCGCTTCCGAATTGAAAGGCTCGGGTCGTCACGTACAGATTGATTAACACTCTCCACGTTTTCTACCGTTCTTGATGACCTAGGTCGCCCGGATTTTGATTTATCCAGCGTTGATCCAGTCTCTTCAAACTTTTTAACCCAATGTCGAATGAGAGGAAGGCTTGGCGCATCATTTAAGTGGCGAAAACCTCGAATACTGCAGAATTTTCTACGCGCGACAGTTGTCGAATCACCGTTCTTGTAAAACTCTCGCACGCACAACGCGCGGTCTGCTCCCGAGAAACGCTCCATAGCGACTGAATCCCCAAGAGCCAAGCTACCAATTGACATAACCCCCGCACCCCTCAAGTACGCAGCGTTCACGCAGTAAGCTAAACAAATATAAAATTTCTTTTGAGACACCCTGTACTTGACACTAACGGTCAATGCAATAAAATTACAGGACTGTAATTTTCACAGATACTAGTCGGTTTGATTTCCGGGTGTAGCAAGCGAATTTTCGGATATCTATGAGTGTACTTTCCTTTTTTTTCAAAAAGAAAAAGGAAGGTTTTGTTTGAGTAAAATTTTCAAGGTACAATATTAATAGATTTTTTTTTATTTTTTTTTATTTATTTATTTTTGAAGAAGACTTACAGACTAATAAACATAATTATGGATAATACAATTATGTAATCAAGTTGCTAAGAACAAGCCTCCATATATAGGAGTATAACTAACAGTTGTTTCCCTTCAGGTGGCATTACAAAATTTTACCCTGTATTTGTATTTATATCAGTTGTCTAGTACCCATAACACAAGCTCTGCTTAGCTTGGGACTAGATGGCGCTGTGTGTTAGATGTCCGGAATATTTATTTATTTATATTTATTAAAATAAAATATTACATTACAAAAATACTTGAAAAAATAAATACACTTAGTTTATGCGCTAAACCTAATTTTGTACATATTTGTAGTTTAACAAAGTTTAACAATATTTCTATTGTCAAACAAATAAATTAAAGTGAGCTTCAAGCGAACTTGTTTTAGATATCACAATTTAAAAGCGATCACTTTCTCTCGTAACATATAATTTTGTATAAAATAACAATTAAAGATAAAACATACATCACGGTATATTTTATAGAACATTCTTTGAAGAAAACATAATACATGTTATGACCACAAACCACTGCACCTGGATCTCAATTTGCTATAAAAATATATAAAATGTATTGGAATCAAATGAACATATTCCTGCAGCAGTGTCCCAGCAAATATATCGATATAAAATATAGACATCGTAATGCGATTTTAATGCGGGTTGCGGCCACGCGTTGCTTTTATCGATAAACGTAGGTACATATTTGTTTGCAGTTTTATATAGGAGTAAATAAAGGCAATCATTGATTGACTGCCTCGGTGGCGTAGTGGTAGCGTATGCGACTGCTAAGCATGAGGTCTCGGGTTCGATTCCCGGGTCGGACCAAATGTTTGTATGATCTGCAAATATTTGTTTCGGAGTTTGGGTGTTTTCTATGTATAATATGTATGTATTTACAAAAAAAAGTATATAAGTATTTATATCAGTTGTCTAGTATCCATAACACAAGCTCTGCTTAGCTTGGGACTAGATGGCGTTGTGTGTTAGATGTCCGGAATATTTATTATTATTATTATTATTATTAATGTGGACCGGGACAGGATGTTTGTATTTGAAATCGTACTGTGAGATTTATAAAATTAGCAATCAATGAGTTCTGATTGGACTCAACGAGCAAGTTTTATAATTCATTGTGAGCAATGATTACCTCATGGCAGTATATTATATACTTCTTACATTAGTACACTTATTTTAACCAATTTTAGATTTTAAATTAAATACATTACAGAAATATAGTTAAAAACAGGCGTAAAGTCTCGGTTACAACAAACAAAAATGCAGGTAAAGCTACTAAAAGCATATTAATAAAAATGAGCAAGTCTTATAGTAGTCGCATGTGATGTGTACACCGGGCTATATATATAGCTAACTCTAGCACCGCTGGAGCATTCTTTTTGCACTTCCTGTTACATGCTTCCGTCGCGGCACTTAGTTCTGGTAAGTAAGGCTTGCGCTGCCTAACATAGTTGGCATGTTAAAATAAAACATGTCACTATTATAAGCTTTAAAACCAGCAATAGCACTTGTATTCCGTAAAAAATATAAACAATCATTGAAAAATTAAAAAAATGAATCATTAAAATCATTGGCGAGGAAAAACGCTCCCAAAAAAAAGAAAATAACAAGGCACGCGCCATTTCTCTCGCATTAACTAAAGCGAATGTTGTACAAACAGTGCCTCCTGCTTCACAATAAAGGGAAATAATCACCGAGCCACACAGCATTATGGCGTAATGAATGAAGTTATTGTTTAGCTGATGCCATTATAGACCCACGGATAGCCGGACCGCGTCTGCCCTCAATAGCCTCCGTGAATTGTAACTCGACAGCCCCTAATGTTAGATAACTTCCTCCAAAATCAAGGAATACGTACTTTAACAACGGGACTTATAGAGATTATGAATTATGACGTCACTTCTAGTAATCGTAGCTTGAGGAGGGTGGTTTTATTTTACTTATAGAACATTTTATGAACTTTATTTTTTTTTAATTTTAGATTAATCGGTTTAAGATAAAGTACGTGTAAAGAATTTTGAATTGTTTTTATTAATAAATTTATATTTTAACTACCATAAAGAAATGGATACCGTTATTACTTAATAATAAATTTATTTCAAAAAGTATACAGAACACATATGAATGACTTAATACACTATGACATTTTACAATTAAGCAATTGAATACCCTATCCCAAATTAAGCAGGTGGGAACCTGTCTGTATCTTAGGAAAGTGTATCCAAATTTAACAGTCTAATAGACTGTGATATATTCGTCGCGTAGTACTCGTAGCTTCCTCGTAGTGCCAAATAGTACCGTCTACGCCGCGCTCGCCGTAGTCTCACAGTCACGTGTACTGTTTTCTGGAGGAAAAGCATCGGCTCTCCACGCAACGCACCTCAGGATCAATTTCCTAAAGTAAAACTCTTCGTAGATCCCAATAAAAGGGCTCTACAAGGAAATATAATCTCAACTGAATTCAAAACATTATATGAAGTATTAGGAATGTATGAATAATTAAATTTTCAAAAACATTTTGCTGCCTTAAATGTTATGGAAAAGATGGGCGTTTGCTATATAAATCAATGAAGCGAATGAATCGGACCCGAATGCGGCGCTGTACTAATGACGGCTTCAAATGTAAATAACGACACACCCATTTAATGTACCTATTTATCTGTTAAAGAAAAATAGGTCCCTCATGGGGCATTGACCGTACTTTGTTTTTCCGGCTTCACAAGGGAGTATTTTCTCAATTCAATTTTTTTTTTTTGTTTTGTGAATCGTAATATTTTTTTATTCCTTTGATCTTCTGTTTTTTTTATTTAAATTAAAAAAGAGTATTCAACCTCTGTAGTCGAAAAAATAGTAAGAATTTAAACTACGAAAATGTTGAATCTCTGTACATTTTGTACTTGTAGATTGTTTTTATTTATCTTGTACGGACTGCTGCGGGCAACCCTGCTCAATCATTTTTCTTGGCACATTAAAATGAAATCCACAGGTATTTTTGTCAATTTCTTCTAGTGCCAAACCAAACTACTTCACAGCGCTTTCTTTACAAGGCAGTTTTTTATCCCTATTTTTTTCGTTTTTAGGTTAATCCGTTAATTTAGGTCAGTTAGTTAATTCGTTGTATAACTACAAAACGCATTTGACTATTTCATAATTATTAACTTAAATAAAAGCCTAATTTAATTAACTTGTCTGTTGTTACAACATATTAAACGTCTTTGCAGTGTTGTTGTCCTGCATAATTTGCTCCTTCAGTCGACTGGTGACTCTTCGTATTCTTAATACGTTATCATTACAACGAATACATATATTATTTCATTTTATTCAACAATTTTTATATGACTGGCTACCACTTGACATCTTATCACACCTTAAATATAATATATTTGTATCATAATTTCATGTGACTCCTTGTAACAAAGTGCGGTACACCTACGCTAGAACCGTGTACCTACCCTCTAAGATGCATGTTCATATCACGGCCTCACCGCAATATTCGGGGCCCTTTCAGCGAGCATGATTAATGACCACCACGCTTGCGGGAGCTACAAAGACACCTATGTATTTCACTTTAGAAGAAATCTTATTAATATTGTGCAGCATTATTTGAAATTGATTCTAAGATTCTTTATTTGAAGTTGAATTATTTGATATTGTGTTATAGAAATCTTGTAAGTCACAGAAGTATCTGATATCTCAGTAAGTTTTTTACCCAACTGCGCCAACAACGGGTTGTTTTTCAATTGTATATGTCATGTTTTTTTTATATACGAATATGAGCCCGACAAAGTGACTCTTGCGAACACAACGTTGAAGGTGAAATAAAAGTCATTTTAACTTTGAGAATGACACTAGTAATATTTAAATTCAGTCGCCCTTTTTTTAATTAAAAAACATTAAGAAAACAGTTTTTTTTTTAATTATTAAAGAACCATTTTGTTATAATGATTTCTATGCTGTTTTAACTTTAAACACGAAACACATTTTACATGACTATTGTCCCGTTACGCTTAATGTACGCTTGGGCAAATTATTAAATTTTATTCATAACGGTATCCAATCATTTCATCAATGTTTTGTTATGACGTTATCACGTTAAACTATCGTCCGTAAACCGACTTTACAGACAATTTTTTTTTTATTTTATCTCTTGACAGAATAACTGATGACGTAGCAATCTGGACGCTTTGAACAACAAAATAACAAGTTTCCCTATGTTTTATATTAAATTATATCTTCAGCAATCTGCCAGAGAAAGCCCCGTCGAAATCGGTCCAGCTGTTCCAGAAGTTAGCCGGAACCAACAGACGGTCAAGAAATTTTAAAATAGATTTTTTGACGTAAGTATCGTAAATATTAGTGAAAAGCTGTTAATTTGAAAGTACAAACAGATATTTCAATTTTATTTATTTTGTAAAGAAAAGACGATATGTAAGTGTGCTTGAAAACTTTCGTACCTCCTAGTGATGGAGTAAGTGGCTGAACTTCCCAACTTTGTATATAATTGAATAAGATAATTTAATGCCGGCCCACTAACCTCTGATGCTGTAATACGCGCGTATCTTCACGGCTATGTGCTCGTGTGAGGACGACTATCTAATTAAGCTTTGTGTTCCAAATTCATGTACCCGTAATAGCTTGTATGTCGTACATAATGACATCATATATTGTGACATTTGTACTTAAAATCTATTTTTGAAATGATTCTGAAGGGGAAACGTCTCTCTTAAATGAATTTACTCTCCTTCTCCCTTACCCTCCACTGTCACTCCATCCAAACCTGTGGCAGGTTTGAATGGAAAATAAGGGTCAAGTTAAGTCGTCATCGATATGGTCACGTAATCTGTTAATACTTGAGTCAACTGTGAGTGTATATTTTTTTTTTGTGATAGTAAGCGATTACCGCCGCCCATGGACACCTGCAACACCAGAGGCGTTACAAGTGCGTTGCCGGCCTTTAGGGGATGAGGAAGGGAATGGGTTGGGGTAGTTCCTCCGGTATCCTCACTCACTCGGTGAAACACAGCGCAGGCGCTGTTTCACACCGGTTTTTTCTGTGAGGCCGTCGTATCGAATGTGGTCGAGCCGCCCATGCATGCCGAAACGTGGCTCTCCCACGGTAGAATATGCATATATAATAATAATAAAATTACTTACTGCACCAAATTACATTTTACAACTTAGCTCTAAACCCTGATTCTCATATTTTTCTTCGCTAGCCCACCGCGGGGGCGGTGGGTTCGTTTCGTGTGGGACTCCTGGCCTCCGGGAGAGGTGGCCAGACTACCCACTAAACCCCACGGTGTTCCTCTTCACCTAGTACCGAGGCACGGGATAGGATGCTCACCGCGACTCGGCTAGGGACGCCCTTTCAAGTCCGCCTCGGGGTGGGGGGGAGGGGTGAGAGTGGGTCCGGATCGCTCCGTTGTATCTGTTGTTTAGACTAAACATTCCTTGTTCCTCAATAAACAAAAGATAATTGAAAGGTACTGCAGTTACTCAATAATAAACTTTATTTTCTTTATAATAATTAACTGTGTCACAAAGCCTTAAGCTACATATACATAAATTACGTGTAAATAGGTTAAATAAATACTAAGCAATTTTCAGACTTTTTGATGTGCGTGTGTGACGACGCCGACAACAAACTCGCTTGTTTAGCAGCGAGGTCAAATATTCCTTAAATAGGAGGCACACTCATTCCCTTCGTGCTCTCTATGCCACAACAACGTTAGCATGTATTTTTACCATACCGTTAATTTAAAATAACTCAGATCACCTCGTATTCAAATATGAAGTATATCTTGAACGGCACTTGTATAGACTTTTAATACGATGGTCAAGAGGCACACATGACTCTCTCACTATTAGCGAATCACTTGTCTCGAACTCAATTAAACATACAGAGGCAAGAAAAAACTTCGTCATACCCCTGTCTTTTAAATAACGTTGCTATTTTCCGCTTTCTTTATTATTTTATTAACAATTCCTGTATTAAATTTTGCATGAGGCGGATTTTATCACACCAATATCGAACTTAATTGTATAAACTGTAAACAAAAGATACTGAATGTAGATAAGACCTCCTGCTGACCACGAACTTTCAATCCGCTGATAGTTTGCCGATAGCCTAGTTTGAAGGCAGTTATCGGCCGATACCGAATCGTTATAATGTGCGCATTCCTGATTAAGAAACCAACCAAACTATCAGCCGATCGAAAGTATAAAGTTTGCGGGGGCTCTAATTGGTTAATAGGTTAATAACAGGCGCTCGTACTACCTTATTTCATTTGAAACCTTTCCTATCGAACACTTTTATCATACGATCACTTTTGGCAAAAGATTTACCTGCACGTTCACACGAACGAATCGGACAAAATGCGGCGATATATCCGGATCTCCCGAGGCCCAGCCGACAGCCCCTGACTAATCGCATTAGTTTCACAGCATCACTCAGTTGAGAATATACGCTTCAAAGTTCTGCAGAAAACTAAGTTTACGTAGAACGTAATATACTCGTGTAGATGCAGTTTTCATACATATATCCTTTATCGAATTGTAACCTTTTATCTGTACACTTGCGTACATTTATAGTTTTTCAGTAATAGTTGTTGTTGTTCGGCTAATAGTTATTCAATCTTGCAGCAGGCAGAACTCATAAGTTCCCGAACCCGCAGGCGCAGTTGGCACACCGTGTGGTTTTAGTCGGTTCGATTCCGACACACCGCCCCGCCGCAAATCCCAGCGGGGTGACGGCCCGAGGGGGTTTCTACACTTCTTCTTCTTCTTCCTAGCCTTTATTATTCCCAATATTATTTGGGGTCGGCTACCAGTTCAATCGGTTTTACCTGAATATAAGTTTTTTACACAGAGCGACTGGCATCTGACCTCCGCAACCCTGAGGGCGAACTGAATTCGAAGGTTAAACTAGTTGTCAGTATATTTGAGGGCACTGACTTCCCAATAACGATTGCCATAGATGTTCATGACAACCGGGACCGACGGCTTAACGTGCTGTCCGAAGCACGGGCGGGAAACACCGCCAACTTCCATACTCCGGGCTGCTATTAGGAATTTCTTGTAGGAAAACCCAACAGCAGTACGACCCGGGAATTGAACCCGAGACCTCTTGATTTGCAGTCGCTTACGCTAACCACTAGTCCAACGAAGCAGTCTACACGTAAAAAAAAAAAGGCAGAACTCATAAATTTAAAAGTGCTTTGTTTCTCACCCGATGACTTATTTATCTATTATATGAACATTTTAGAATTATAATTAAGTATGTATATCAGCAGTATGGTTACTACAATAAAAATTGACCCTATTTTACGATAGATGGTCGTGTGTGAGATATCTCAAGTTATTATTTGCCTGTAGCACAGGTCTTAACTAGATCAGGCAGATCACTAAATTGAAATATTAATTGAAATATATAATTATTAAAGAATCACCAGTTTGATTATTTTAAGCTAAGTCTACTCTTAAGAACCATACCCAAATCTTGTACATTGAGTATTTTTTTTATGAGCCCGTTGTGTCCCATTGCTGGGCAAAGGCCTCCCCTACAACAAGCCACTTCTCTCTATTCAAAGCCAGTTCCGGCCAGTCTCTGCGATAGGCGTCAAGATCGTCGCGCCATCTTTTACGGGGTCTGCCTCGTCGTCAGCGTCCACCCTTAGGCACCCAGCGTTCGACGACCTTGGCCCACCGGTCCGGATTCATCCGACATACATGTCCGGCCCAATCCCATTTCAATCTGGCAGTCTTCTTACCCACATCCGCGACTTTAGATTTGGATCAACGGTGAATCCAATTCCAATCCTTAAATTATAGTTTGATGTCAGTGCCACGTAGCCATTTCGTTGGCAGCCGCAAAACCAACGAAATAACTTTGAACAAGTAATTTTATTTTACATCACTCATTTTTTTTATTTCTAACATGCTAGTGTCATCTCTAATGAAGTACAATACATCATAAGTATAATAACTCACACCTAACATGTACCTCATAAGTTCTAAAATGACCCTAGTGACAACTAGCTCAGAGATGAAAATAAGTCTGCTAAGTCTAACATCGTGGGTTCCATTCCCAAATAGAATTATTTTGTAAAAGATATTTGTACTACCCACCTAATAAAAATAAAAAAGAAAACATAACTACCTCACTAACTACGCTAATTAGGTTATATATTTTTTGTTTAAAACTATGTTATCCTCTGTAAGTGATTATTGTAATCTTTAAAGAAATAAATGTCTTTAACCACAATTAAAAGCTTTCCGTAGTTTTGGGTCCTATTGTTCATCCTGTTGCATACACAACACATTTGAAAATTATTCTTATATATTACACAATTGACACAAAACTATGGAGAGCTACAAAACCAATTGAATTAGGTAATTCAAACAACTAATCAAACTGTAAACAAAGTAAAATAAAAATCTGCATTCGCTTAAAATTGAAATTACTTGAACAATTAATGCTTATAGCGCTTAGTAACTTCACTTTGACACTTCACAATTATGAAAAATGTAATTGATATTCTTTTCTATTGACCACTCCAAATCAAAGTAAAAGTTTAGATGAAAGGAACCAGTTAAAATCTTTTGCAGTATTACACTGACACAAACCTTATTCCTAAGGAGACTCCTATGTCCAGCAGTGGAGTCTTAAACACTGATTCAAAATGAAACTGAGAGAAAAGCAGAAGTCCTCCAACATTGCTTCATCTGATGATGAGCATTAAAACAAGAAGCAAAATAACTTGTTCTAATAACATTTCGTTGCAGAAGGTCCATTTTTTTCGTAATTGTTCCTATTACTATTTAACGGAAATCAATTTATTAATCAACACACGTCACAACTTTGCCTGGAGCAACAACATCCCATGTCCGCACATTACAATTGAAATAATGTACCAAATAAATTCTATTATGTTGTATTTAGTTGCTAAACTACAATCCCAGACTATTCCATCTAAGTTTGTTCTTGTGAATCCCGGGTGTGTGCCCTGAGGCCCCGGAGTTACGGCCGAATATCGTTGTTACGTGGTTCACTTAATTCTTTTACTGATGTAGTAAAATCCTAATGGAAATAACATGAAAAATTCTATACTTTGGCGAGATGATTTAAAATCACTAGTTATAATCACCAATTGTAACAAAAAAGAATCATCAAAATCGGTTCACCCAGTCGAAAGTCATGAGGTTAACAAACATTAAAAAAAATACAGGCGAATTGAGAACCGCCTCTTTTTTAGAAGTCGGTTAAAAAGTACCTACAATATTAACTTGCAAAGAGTCTTCTTCTTATTTACGTCAAAATGTCTGGTCGTTGTTAATCAAAGAACTTAAGTTGAATAAAATAAAAAATATGTAGGTATGTTATTAGAAGATTTCCACTGCTGAATGTAAACGTTCCTCAAGGATCGCCATAATAACCGGATTAGTGCTGTATGTGCCCATATGTAATGGCTGAAAACAAAAGTGAATAGGTTATGTACTAATTATGATTAAGTTTAATTTGGCTCTTAAAAATACAACTTGTGGCGACCTCCACATACAGCGCCATCTACCGAAGATACACTGAACTACGAAATAACTACACGGAGTAACTATCAATCCTGAATCGCGCAAATAGACGTTCTCGCGCCGATTATCATATATACAACATCCCAACATCAACTGTTGGGCAGTAGCCCGCCAGGCATGATCACCTCGCCTGGTCGGAGGATCCTCCCTTTGTGTTGGGTGGAACATTAAATCCGTTCCCCCACAAACTTATTATATTATCACAATGCTAAGTACGATAAAGTGGAATAAACAAGTTTTGAATAAGACAAATGAAAGATATTTTTTTATTCTTAAGGTTAACGAAAATAACGCATTAATTGAGAATAACATATCATTACTTTCTTCCATCTACAACATACAGAGGAAAAAATGATATAAAATATGAAAAGTCACGCAGTACAGAATTCACAGAAAGATACCGAGACGACAATTGTTAGACATAATGGTCTCAAGATCTCAGAACTCCGAGGTTGCAGAATAAATATTATAATCAAACTGTCATTTCTGTCTGACACAGTTTTACTGTCTACGTGAACTAAATGTCAAAAGGACTTATAGTAATATACCGTACGCTAACATTTATTTAAAACACAATGGAAATAGCAGTTACTACGCACAAATATAAAAGTCGTTTTCAATTTTTTACCACATTTTAATACTAACCTTCTGCATAACCCTTGTTAACCTTAGGAGAACCATACGTCGCCACAAAGGGCCAGTTCATTTCACTTCACCGAATAAGAGTGGCCCATCTCTTTCACTCTTCAAGAAGAGATACCCAATAACAGATATCAATTCAGCTAACTGATCTATTTGCCATGTATCCCATAAAAAAAACAATGTAGTATCTACATATTTATTTCATTTTAGTACGGTTTTATGGTGTTTTTTCTTCACTGACATTTACACGAGCCGAGGTACTCGTATTTGATTGCTCTAGAGCTCACAAGGTGGCTTTTCTAGAGAGTTTGTCGCAAAATATGATTAACCCTTTCTTATTTATTGCAGAACGCTTTTAACAATTCCGTATCTGGCCTATACGTTCCAATAACGACTAAATTTGACCTGTTATTACAATATATATAATAATAATAATATGACAATATTTTTTAAAGACAACTCCCTCTTTAGAAATATACATGAAACAGACACAAGGAGCATCTTGACTCAGAACAATAATTTGTGGATCACACAAAGTGTTGTCCCATATAAGATTTGAACCCACAACACTTGGCGCAGTAGAAAGCGGCGTGGCGGCCACTTGAATCACTAAGCTAAATTTGCAGTCAGTACATTTAGAATCCTACCTATAAACCGGCGTTTACTTCTTGGCTATTAGTTTCAATGTTACACTTTGAAGAACAGGCCAAGTGCGAGTCTGACTCGCGCACCGAGGACTCTGTACAAACCTGTAGGTATATTGTATGATGTAACTAAAACCATTAGATAATAATAATAAATATTCCGGACATCTAACACACAACGTCATCTAGTCCCAACTTAAGCAGATCTTGTGTTATGGGTTCTAGACAACTGATATAAATACTTACATACTTTTTTTTTGTAAATACATACATATTATACATAGAAAACACCCAAACTCCGAAATGAATATTTGCAGATCATACAAACATTTGGTCCGACCCGGGAATCGAACCCGAGATCTCAAGCTTAGCAGTCGCATACGCTACCACTACGCCACCGAGGCAGTCAGACATTGCTTCGTTTCAAATTTCAAGATTCTGAGTTCACGGGAAGTACCCTATAGGTTTTGATTTCCTTGCGAGTGTCGAAAAATTGTAGCATAAACGACTTATTATATGATGTAACTAAAAATTTATGCTTTTCGCAATTTTCCCTTTATCTGTGTAGTAGAAGAAGAAGTACTCTGTCGGTTTTGATTCCCGTACGAGTGTCAAAAAATTGCAGCGTAAACAGCTGTATCTTTTTATTGCGTAAGCTTAGAAATTTGTTTTTCACAGCTCCAAGGGACTTTAGATTTGAGTATTTGATATGAATTTCAGCTTGATACCTCCACGCGTTCCTGAGAAAAAGGGCCTAGAGAAACAGACAGACGGACAACAAAGTGATCCTATAAGGTTTGCGTTTTTTTTTCCTTTTGGGGTATGGAACCCTAAAAATAATCCTTTATAACATTTTAGATCTGACCATAAATTTTAAATTAGATAAACAACAACAGGGAAATAATTTTCAGCATAAGTTTTTTAAGTTTGTAATTTTTTTTTTTTTTTATTATTTAGTAGTAGGCAAACGAGCAGACGTATCACCTGATGGTAAGCGATTACCGCCGCCCATGGACACCCGCAACACCAAAGGCGTCACAAGTGCGTTGCCGACGTTTGGGGGATGGGAAAGGGGATGGGGGCAGGGGTTGGGGTATGGGCCTCCGGTATCCTCACTCACTCGGTGAAACACAGCGCAAACGCTATTTCACACCGGTTTTCTGTGAGGCCGTGGTATCACTCCGGTCGAGCCGACCCATTCATGCCGAAGCATAGCTCTCCCACGATATAATTAATTAATTTATCTTAAACAGTAGTTACTAATTTGTGAAACGTGTCTCCATACATTACTATCAGCGTGCAATAAACGTTCTCTATACGTCATTTGTCAAATAGCTATAGAGCCTCGTACTAATTAATTATATTTATTATATTAAAAATAATAATACAATTCTTGAACAAGTTTTAAGTACTTGGGAAGCCATATAACATCTGACTCTAGATGTACTACAGATATCAAATGTCGCATTGCGATGGCTAAACAAACGTTCTATGCAAATAAACATCTTTTGAAGTCTAACATAAATGTAAACATTCGGAAACATTTATTAAATCGTATATCTGTAGCATTGCATTGCATCTTTATGGTTTTGAAACATGGACAATAACTAATCAGGATAAGAAAAGACTGGAAGCCTTTAAAATGCGGTGCTGGTGCTGCAAATTACCAACGAAGAAGTTCTAGAAAGAGGGAAAGAGGAAAGGCTGAAGAAATTAGAAGAAGCAAGATGGTAGGCCACCTTAGACGTCACGATAACTTTAAAAGTAATATCAGAGAAGGAAAAATAGAAGGAAAGAGTGGTAGATGAAGACCGAGACACAGTTATATACTCGTAGACCAGATTAAGGAAAAATTGGCGGTTACGACGTATAAGGAGGTCAAGGAAACGGCTCTTGATAGGGAGAACTGGATGAAGCTGTATCGACAAGAGCGTAGTTCTTAAGTTAATGAAGATGATTATCCATGGCTTATAAATGACTCTAAATTTTGAACCAATTAACAGTTATACAGAGTAGGAATTGATTTTTCTTTAGTATCGATATTTTACTTTCGAAACTAAATTTGTTTATGATAAGATAGTTTATTTTTGATACCGGATCCAGTATCAATATTTTTGTTGATATCGATATAAGACTGTAAGTATCAAGGTAGAGTACCGGCTGTAGTTGGAACAGACAAGGAGGATTCGCCGACCAGTCGAAGTTTAGCATGCCGCGCTCCAACGTTTGATTTTAGGAAATGGTATATGTACTTATATAATTAATACCGTCGAACGAGAACTAAGATTGTGTGATATTGGTTTAGTATTCACTCAGTACTTCCGTACGTTGTCGTTAAATGATATTTAATATATTTTTGCTACTTTGTTACCCGATAACTTGCACAACGAAAGCTAGAAATTACGAGTATATAAATCCCGTCACTCCTTAAGTGCAGCACCAAAGCTTTACCCTTAAAACTCAAATATCAATTTAGGATTTAAATCGGCTTCAATAATAGCTGTAAAGCTTTACAATCCCAAAAACTGCAGTAAAGTGAACAATATTTTTAAGACATCCAACCGAACGTTTTCAAACAAAGCTAGTAAACTATGTACTAACAGTTCAGTCTGCAGAAGCCGTCATTTCATCTATTGTTCTGTTATATTAAATATCTGAAACAAACAAAGACAGCACATTTTTGTAGTGCTCTTGTCCAAAAACATCGCTGGCCTATGATGACGTCAATATATACGTCCTTTGAAATCATCTTTTTAAGAATAATATTTAAATCAATTTTAGATCTCATGTCACTTGTTTTCTGTATCTAATCAATTCTAAATGCAATTTGAACGAATGGATGATGGTACTAAGGTACCTTAAAGTCTAGTGTGATTTTTACATCATATCACATCAATAACGTTTAACAGTACACTGCTGGAAATAGACCTCTCTTACATAGTGTGAGTTTACTTCACATCAAATCGATCTCGCTCACAAGCGCGTTCGACGTTTGCGGTTGGTGAATATTTAAGTGCGGCCAATCGTAACGCTCAACGCGGTCACCTTGACGATAGAACAAGAGTGAAATAAACTTACACTAAGCCCATTGGCGCCTAAAAACGCTTTTACTTTTTACTATAAATAAATAAATAAATAAATATTCCGGACATCTAACACACAACGCCATCTAGTCCCAAGCTAAGCAGAGCTTGTGTTATGGGTACTAGACAACTGATATAAATACTTATATACTTTTTTTTTGTAAATACATACATATTATACATAGAAAACACCCAAACTTCGAAACAAATATTTGCAGATCATACAAACATTTGGTCCGACCCGGGAATCGAACCCGAGACCCCAAGCACAGCAGTCGCTTACGCTACCACTCGCGCCACCGAGGCAGCATCACCTCCCAAGATTTTTTAAATTCGCAGTTTCCAGCGCTTGGATCTTAAAAAACTACACATAGATGCTTCGAATATTCGAATATCTATATAGATTAGACGAGTGTGGCAGCTGCTGCGAACGTGGATAGCAAAGTCAACATTTTAAAGACATTATTGTCTAACTGTATGATACTGTGTGAGATCAGTAAAGATAAAACGTGCCCACCTTGGATGAAACCCTGGAAATCCGTACAGCGATGAGGCAAAGGGATCAGTGCTGCCTCCGTTACAGAAGAGATCGATGTGAAGACAAGTGAAATTGCTATAACACTGCGAGTGACCAGGTACGCAACGCTAAACGCCGACATATTCTACAAAACATTGAGTCCTCATCTTTTTCCAGTGTTTGGATTTTTCTCGGTTCTTTAAGTATTGGCAATAATAATAACAATAAATATTTTTAGACATTCAACACACAACACCATCTAGTCCCAAGCTAAGCAGAGCATGTGTTATGTATACTAGACAACTAATATAAATACATATATATACTGTAAATGTGTGGCAGCAAAAATATGATACCAAGTGTGGCCACAGTTTTAATAATTACAGTCGTTCTCTACAGCTCGGTATTACTCGTACCTTGGAGCCCTGTAGTCAAAGACCTAGGCCCTAGGCCTACACGTCGATTCAACGCTTGATTGGCGAGCTCAAGTTACTCATGTGAGTCAAAAAGTGACTGAGAACCTGCGATCCTTTTACCGTTTAAAGAATTTCCTGCCTCCCAATACGATAACCTTTCTTATGCTATCCCTAATCATTCCTCTAATTGACTATGGTGATGTGTGTTATTTCGACATGAATGCAGACCTCCTCAATAAACTAGACCGTCTTCTCAATAACTGCATTCGATTCATATTTAATCTTCGCAAGTATGATCATGTGTGATCTTCTTTACGTTCCCAATTGAAATGGTTCCCGTTCTTACCAACTTGACCGCGACCTGCGTTTTCTGATTACTTAGAGACTTCATTATTTATTCTAGATTTGTTTTTATTTCTATTACTGCATAAATAAGTAACTTACTAAGTTTATTTATTTAAATGACTAGGATAACGAATTAAAAGATAAATTAGATTCTTTTGGGAGTTCGCTGTATCCGCTTGAAAGTATTTTATGATTGCTGTTTTGGAATTATACATGTATTTTTTTATTAGATGGTAATTTATACTTATAGCTTAGGGACTAAATTTCTACTTGCTACAGCAGAAAACAATAAATACAGGCAGTTATTTACCAGAATCGAGTTCGATAAAAATACAGATTGCCTTTGTACATACACAGTTTAAAAAAAGACAACCTTACATTAGGAATATACCTACATCCTTTGTCGCGGACTTTATAAACATACATGAAACAGACACAAAGAACACCCAGACTCAGAACAACGATTTGTGGATCGCACAAAGTGTTGTCCTATTTGGGGTTTGAATCCACACCGACCGACATGACCGCTTAAACCACTATGCCATTCGTGCAGTCGACATTCAATATATTTTTATATAAACTGTTACTAAAATGCGTTCTGTCATTTACTTATATGGGCGGCACATTATTATACTCATCACATACTATATGTTGCCTGATGTCATGTAGAACTTTTTCTGTTAATTTACCGAGCGACGGCAAACATTTAGTTCCATCGATTAAATAAATCGTACTCCCTTTATGTGGATGGAGATCCACCTCCAAAAATTGCTTTCAATTTTAGAAGTATATATCAGAAGAATATTATAAAAACTAATAATACGATAATTTCCTTGTATGTGTAATATTATAAATATTTTATCACATACATAATTATAGTGTATATTTGTATAAGTGAAGTCTATTATAATAATTTCTATCCCACAAAACTCGTTTGTAAAATAATATCTCGTGTGCCATCATATATTTCTCTAAAGTTTTATTTCTATGTCAAATTTGGAAACATTTACTTCAACACAATTAAAGAAAATCATTAAAGTAATGAAAACAGGCGTAAAAATACTCATTCTAAATGTTCGACAGAAGCAAAGTGAAACATAATGACTGATATCAGTTTACTCCCGTCCATTTCAGAAGCTACCATAAATGAATGTTTGTAATACCTATATGTACATGTATCAAAACTAGAATTATTCATAGTTTAAGACCTCTTTCTCAACTCACCTCTCAAGTCGTAGGAAATGCGGACGCTTTGCTAAAATATGACTTGTAAGAATGTCTGTAAATATTAGACCCTTACATACGGAGGGTATCATCCTTACATATCGTCCTCATACAATATTTCAACACATTAACGTTCTTTTAATTTACAAGTACATTGGAGGAGATGAGATGTGGAAAACTTAAATCTTTTGCATTATGTTTATTCTTTTTTCCTTTGGCGTTTAAATAGTGTGTTCTGTTCTGTAATATATCCTACAAATTAATTATATATTATGTCCTTACATAAAAAATTGTGTTGTGCGTTTTGTCGCGCTGGCCACTTTAATCAAAACCAAAGAGGATATATTACATATATTCTCTTTGCTTTAGAATTCTAAATTCAAAGTTATAAATCCATTTAACTGGTGTATTTGAGATACGAAAACAGCCATTCGTTTGTTTTTTCCCTCATTCATTTTTCTTTGGCGTCGCTCATGTCGCACAATGGAACACTTGAAATATCACTTTATTTACGAGTACAAATTCTACCGTGGTACCAGTGCTACAGAAACCCTTCGAAGGATTAACTATGCGCTAGCGTCGAAAAAGAAAACACGATACGTTTTTGGTTCCAACGATTTCGTTTTGGAAATTTCGTCCTTCATAACAAACCCCGCGGATAGCCGAAGATCAAAGTGGATAATGAAGAATTAAAGGCTAATATGAAACTGGTTTCATCGCAAATCACTTCACAGGTGGCTAAAAGATTCGAAAAAACTATTTTAATCTACTTGAAGCTTAGCTTAATAGGGAAAACAAAAAAGCTTGAACGGTGGGTACCTCATGAATTGAGTGAAGCGAACCAGCAAACACGTTGCCGTATCGACTGCTGCGTTATATTGCTCAATCGTCACAATATGAAGGGATTTTAAATCCGTGTTTCCGCAAATAAATAATTGCTTGATTGTATACTATTATTATATTAAAATATGTGATATTTCTGGCAGCGGATGTGAACTGCTAAAAACCAGATTTTTTAGCAATCTTTGGGAGAGGCCTTCTTTAAGCAGTGGCTGATAGGCTAAAGTAGTTAATGATATGGCATACTTATATCGTGTGACATATCATAAGGAATTCTCAAGCAGAATTGAACATGATATGCGAAATTAAAATGAACTTTACTTTTGCCCGTGGGAGAGCTATGCTTCGGCATGAATGGGTCGGGTCGACCGGAGTGATACCATGGCCTCACAGAAAACCGGTGTGAAATAGCGTTTGCGCTGCGTTTCACCTAGTGAGTGAGGATACCGGAGGCCCATACCCCAACCCTTCCCCCCATCACCTTTCCCATCCCCCAAAGGTCGGCACTTGTGACGCCTTTGGTGTTGCGGGTGCCCTTGGGCGGCGGTAATCGCTTACCATCAGGTGATACGTCTGCTCGTTTGCACACTATTAAATAAAAAAAAAAACTTTGTTAAACACTGGTATCGCTCACTTTTTGAGCCCACTCGAAACATGGCTCTCTCACCCAAATTCTTCTAAACAGCCACTAACTATTATCTCTTTAAAGATAATAACTCATTAAAACAAATAGCTGTTTTTCAAACTCTCGCATAAATAAATATTTAAAGACTAAACGTATATTTTTACAAAGGCGTTCTTACCTCTACGTAGAAAATCGCAAAACTTTTTCGTTACAAATGAATTCCTTTCTCAGTGACGCGTGACCTGCATGAACCGACCAAATACGCCATTGTGGAACCTCCGACAATGTGTAGTTGGGCCCTTAGCACTCTATTGTGTGTGCCAATATATTTACACAAGCGATTTTAATCTCAAACGTAAGGTGGCGAACATTTTTGTGCCATTTTATAGCATGGTAGGGGAATGGAAAAGTCTGTAACTTAATGTAAAGCTCATTCGTTCGTTCAAACTTTGATTGTGTTCACTTGTTTAAGGTATTTAGTTTATAATTAGCATGATTTATAGTCTTAATAGCGTATTTATTTAGCTGTAATACGCTAATCTTAGTTCGAGAGTTTAGGCAAACAATTATGGTTTATAATTTATGTACCTAAATGTTTCTTTAGTAGATAGAAGGGTTATTTCAGCATGTGACCTCTGATCATATTTTCTTCTCATTAATAGAGAAGAAAATATGATCAGAGGTAATAGATACCTAAAGAATAGTGCATTTGGACATTGCGAACTATTGCAGTAAATTGACTGTTTAGACGGAGATACGACACATGTGTGATATTATAAGAGTCCCACTTCTGATACACGTTGGAAACCGCCTAAATTCACACTTTACTAAGTAAATATTACTTTACCTATTAATAGTTTAAGTAATTTCGTGGTTAAACTCGTAACGGAAAACAGCCGAAAAATAACGGTTGCTTGAATTGAGACTAAGTTATTCATGATGATCTCCCCTCAATGTTAGATACTGTTATATGATAAAGCTCTTTTTGCATATCCTCAGAAGATTAGCTTCTCTTTGTGGTTTGGGTGTTTTCTATGTATAATATGTATGTATTTACAAAAAAAAAAGTATATAAGTATTTATATCAGTTGTCTAGTACCCATAACACAAGCTCTGCTTAGCTTGGGACTAGATGGCGTTGTGTGTTAGATGTCCGAAATATTTATTTATTTATTGTTTATTATTTATTATTATTTTTGCCCAAATTATGACGAAGCTAAATAAAGGGGTACGGAAGGCCTATGGATATAATGAATGCGACTTTATTAATCGATTATAAACGAGTTATTCACCAATTAGAGTAATGGTGAGTGTGTAAGTGATTTTATTTTAGAAGTCGTCAAATTTATAGCCTGAAAAGTATATTTTTTTCTAAAATTATAGATACTGGGCTACGACTGGATTTCAAACGTCAATAGTTTACGTTTAAAAATATACATAAATGTAAATAACTTATATGTTTCTCAGTTATTTTTGATTCCAATCGGTATTTTTATATCATTTCATAAATTTTAAACAATTTATGTTCTGTAGAACTTACAATTTGTTTTACGTAACATATTTAAAATATCTACTGATATTTATTTTTATTTATGATTTTATTTACACTTTATGCACTTTGTACATCGGCGGACTTAATGCCCACGGCATTCTCTTCCAGTCAACCTTAGGGTGGTGTAGAAATCTTGTAGGGAGGTGCACAGGTGATATTCGTATATTTCTTCTAATTAATCCACTAGGAAAGTAAGAAACACCATCGTAACCGAACAAGAGATAAATGAAAAACGACTCAGCATTCGTTTCGTTTTAAAATTCTTTTCAGATTTAAGTAATGGCTTTTATATGAGATTACTAGCTTAGTGATAAAAATATGTACCCTCTTACTTAAAAGGCAGAATTAATATATTTTAAAAGAAAATAGGTCAAAGAGCGGTAAATGTGGCCGTCATAACAACTTACTAGTGGAAACTTAAAGGTAAGTTGTATCGATCTTGGCAGCTGCAACGCTTTTCTGCTTTCTTGAAGCCTTCGTATTGCCTGTACAATGCATTACCGATATTCTTTTCTGTATTAAACATTATAGAATAGAATAGTTTTTTCAATGCAATTTTTTTTGTTTGCTTTTGTTTTGCTATTTACTGTTTATCGTATATTCCTCAAAATAAATTACTAGTTTACTTTAAATTTGACTTCTGACGCTACTCCACGTCACGGACTTAGATTTTTCTTCAAGGTTTTTCAGGGCCAATGAGCATATTAGTCAAGTAATTCAAGGTAATGGAGCCACACCGATTTCAGCACGAACGGACCACCTCAAACGGGGCGGTAATACCCTCGGAGAGAAGATTAACGTAAAATGACAGCATTCGTGCTGTCGCATTTCGTTGGTGCGTGTGAGACCGGAGACCCAATGACGCAGAAGAATCACTAGGCCTCGATGGTGTGGGTCTCTGCTGGTGTGGCCGCCATGCTGCGTTGTTGCATTGTCTGCATTCATTAGGGATTTAGGTTCCAGTATCAGCAGGTAACGTCTTTCAACTGAAATGAGGATGATGATGATTCT
The DNA here is from genome assembly GCA_916048165.1 of Spilarctia lutea. NCBI lineage: Eukaryota > Metazoa > Arthropoda > Insecta > Lepidoptera > Erebidae > Spilarctia > Spilarctia lutea. The sequence continues at coordinate 3,344,068 of OU696490.1, forward strand.
CACCAACTCGATGATAAGCAACAAAAGAATTGAGGCCGCACTATCTTTCCAGTCCGGTCTATTTGTGCCAAAACGTTTATTTCTACATTGACGTAAATTTTCAAACATATAAATAAAAAGTAACTAAAAACATTTTTATTCTTTACATACTTGGTACATACTTACGTTATTTTCTGATGTTCTTCCCCTTTTTTCTTTGTCCGCAGATCCCTTAAATAACTCGGGTCGGACGCTATTTGTAATGGTTATTTCAGACTCGGATCAACCAAAAACCACACGCCGCCACTGCGCTATCGTCAACTCGAACACAGGTCGCTGGGGAACCAATTCATAATGTTCCAACGAGTAGGTAAGGTTCATGATGCAAACAAACTCCATTTGCAGTTAGAATTAAACAAAATCTCCAGACTAGACTCCAAACAAATCCCTTCACTCGAATTGCACAACAAATAAAATAATGCCAATATTAAACCAATAAGATTCGCTACAATTAGTTTGTTGATTCATTCCTATCTATTAGCTACCTTGGCCTTGAGAGAACAAGCTTTAATTGTTTAGCTGGATGAATTGACGCATTGTTCCTTATATAGTTCTTAACGTAACGTGTCCTGACCTCATAGTGCAATTGTAGAAATTGACCCAGAATGTGTGAGTGACGGTATAGGCGTCCGTAGCCTCGCACGAGTTTAGATAACATTAATTGATAGATTAAAGTTGGACGTATGTTGTGGGCAGACATATCGTTTGAACGAGGCGGACGAATACTCGAAGTATTTGTGAATTTTGTTGATCTCCTCCCACGTAAGTGACGCAGGAATAAGCGCTTTGGTGTATAACCTTAAATTGCATTTAATTTTAGTAGTGTTTTATTTACCCAATAGTACATAATACCAAAATATTTACCATACTATACAAAACGATTTGTTGATAAACATTCTTATGTACTTCTTGACACAAAATTAATTGATATTTTTTATTTAAACTAACGTATCTTAAGAACAATATCAGTCAGATTTTAATATATAATAAACTATTTATTGAACATTCTGACAGCTATGGTAAAGTAGTTGTTTATGGCCTCGTTTTAAATACCTTATGTATTTATACCTATGTGTTTTCTAAAAAATCAACAACCGTTTACTGACAGATGCAACAGGTAAACTTATCTGAAACTTAAGTTTGGAAAAATATCTATAAATCTCATTTAATCATGTAATGTGTAATACACAGCTAACATTAAAGAAATAAATAAACAATCAAGTGTACATATATATTATCCTCAAATTATTTAAGAAATGTAGTCACAATATCACTCCTCATCGACCCCACAGCCTGTTTTTGTTTGTTTCATCACATACAACGATTTATCCGACGTGAATAGTATATTGTTGTCATTGTCAAAGGTCATTGCACCAATATCAGGTAACTCGGCCACTCTGACTACCTTCGAATGCTGCAAGTTCTTATTTATAACAACTTTATAAATTCCATCAATCCACCAAGTGTAAACTGTTCCTTGTAAATCCATTGTAATCCCTCTAAAAAATGCATTTCCCGATATCTTATGCCTCTCCCCACCTTTAACTACATACAGGCCCGTATAATGTAAAATCACGAACACATCATACTTCGTAATAACAAAATTTTTCGTCAATATATTATCATAGCGTGTTATAAATTCACTGTCTTTTTTAAAAATGATACCTCTTTCGTTATTCTTCGTGAAGAACACTCCATTCTTGTAAAATATATTTGTGATCGTGTCTGCGCGACTGCTGTAAAACGACATTTTGTTTAAGTTAGTGTCTAGAAGGAAAATGCCTTCACTCCCACCGAAATAGATCAAGTTGCTGTCTTGGTCGATATCGAATGTACCAAGATTAAGTATCTGCCCGCCGAATATATTTAAAATTCCTACAGTATTTATGTCTTCTAAGCTTTGAAAACCAATTTTATAATATTCTTCGTCTTCAAAAACTGGTTCGTAACTGTAGAATAGTATGTTTTTTGACCGCAAGAGAGCCATTTTTGGGATCACTACCCTTTTCCTGAAGTTTGCTTGGAGGTCGAGGAGATAAGATATATTGTAGCAGGTTGTGTTCAGGAGAATACAAGACGTGCATTCTTGGTTTTCGGCGTGAACGACGAATGGCGATGCGATCCCCAATAGTGCCACGAGAAGAATCATTTTTGTATCTGTAACAAATGGTTGTATTGTTGTATAATGAGCAAACTAAAGAAAAATATTTTTTTTTTTTTTACCTAACCAACACCCGTCTTTCTTAAAGTACGGGAGGGAACTCAAGACGCACTTGTGGCACTAGATTTGCACTGCATGAGTGGCGGTAACCACTTACCATCAGTACCCCATCTATTCGTTTACTACCTATACAAAAAAAAGACAAGACTGCAACTTCAACTGTTTCTGTTATTTTAACTATCTGTTCTACGTACCCCGTATAAACAAAATTATAAATCCAAGCTTACCTAGCGTCAACAACATTACAAGGATAAACGCTATGAAACCGACCAGATATCCCGAGAGCCCTTGACCCTTATATGAATGTAATTTAAAGTTGGTACCAGTTTATTATAATTAGTGTCATCATATACTAACTCGTTTATTCCCACGCGATATGAAGTGGACTCTTGGCGAATCAACGCCAAAAAGTTACAGATTTGTAAAACATTTTCTACTATAACTATGTACACAGCAAAGTTCTCATATATAAATAATGACATAGTAATAAATTTGGCGGGAAAATGATACATGGACCTTCACATTTTGGCATTTAGTTTTGATCTTCAAATAAAATATGCTCAACCATCGAAATATTGCCCTTTTAAAAGATATATTATAATTATTATAATTACGAAGGTCGCCTTTTGAGCATTTCGCAGTAGATAAGGGTCACCTAAATTTGTGCACTGTCCGTTGTCTCTATCCTTGTGTACAAACACTGTATGTATTTATACAGTAGGTATACAAATAAATCCACACTTTTGAACTTGTTCTAGGAAATAGAAAAAATAACTGATTAGACACGACGTCATGGCTTATTGTTGTGAAAACATTGCCTTTAATGTTATCATAACAATTATAAACTAAAACCTTAAAATAAAACGAGATGACACAGAAATCTGCTTCATTTTATTTTTCATTCAAACTGAGGTGCACATTGGGCATTTATTTTTACATAATCTCATAAAAGGTATTCACAATACCATTGGTAACACTGAAACCCCTATGCCATTTTCCAGATGGCAACCCTGCTCACCAGATGACCACGGTTTTTAAAATTAAAATATTGCAAACAATTTGTCAAGGCCTAAATATAATTGAATTATCTAAACTTATTTCAATAGATTTAAATAATATCATAGACATACCTTTGTATAATTTATATATTTTTTTCCACAACATATTTCACACACACATTTTTAAATTTTGAATTGAAAAGAATTTAAGTAGATACGGTCAAAGGTTCAACGAGCAAAGAAGTTATGAACGAAAGCGGGCCGCGTTAGTTCTAGGATCGATATTAATGTCAGACGGCCCGCACATTAATTATTAAAGGCTATCAGCAGAATTAGAAGTGCACTTAGCGCACTGAAACCCGCAACCCGTGGTGGTAGCAAAGGCAACACAAATTATAATATATGTAATTCTAAAGAACCGAAAAAGCTTTTGAAAGTGAAGGTTAGCTTCGATAGCCATCCTTTCCAACTAACATTTTGTTAGAGGGTTAAAGTCAGAAATCACAGATCGAACGATCTCCTTCCTCCATAAGCGCAACCCTGAGAGTGACAAATCTGTCACCCTAGCAGAAGCAGGCCTTGGTGACGGCGCGGACGCTGTGAAGCGTGCGCGCCCTGCGGGACAGTAGTGGCAACATTGGGGTTCCCACACAGGAGGAGGCCATCTACAAAGCGTAGGTGGCCTGAGGTGCGTCGGGGTTCCAGGGCTTTCCTTCCTAGGGTGTACCTGGTTCTCCAGCATCTAGTACCCGAGACGGCGTGCGGTTTTAGTCGATTGGAGTCCGACATGCCACATGCGAAAGGATTCCCGCAAAGAAAAAACTTACACTTTACTGGAGTAAAAATACCGAAGCTTGGTATGCTCTCCTCATACAGCGTTTTAAAACTGTAATATAATTTTACTTTTTCATAGCAAATATAAATTATTTGGTAATCAAGTATAGTAATATTAAAACCACATGAGGTAGAAAAGAAACGCTCCTGTTTTAATGTTCTGAATGTAATTGCGTTTAAACTAACAACATCTTCGTTGAGACTGGAACAAATTACCTCCGTAAACAAAGCAATTTGCGGACAAGACACAACCAAAACATTCATTACTTATAAATGAAAGCTTTAAATTATAACTCCAGTACTTTGGAAATGTTGTTCGTTACTTAAAATTATTTTAATCGTCGCATTTCAACCAAAGGGTTTTAAAGGACGTTGGTGTTGTCAAAAGTGACAGATAAAAATCAAATGAAAATTAATGAAATAAAAAAGTAAAAAGTATTTGTAATGGTTATTGCAGTTTTCTTTTAAAAATATCATTGGCAGCAAGATTTATTTAGGTATACCTATATAGTCGCCAATAGACTTGCCTGGTGACACCAAAATCATAGTTAGAGATATCTCCTCTCTATATTTTTTTGTTTTTTTTTTAAAGGTAACTCATGCACAGGAAATATTGCTTTCGAGCGATAAGGCTGCCACTTGTACCTTATTAGCTTTAAATTACCTGTGTAATAAATCTAATGTACAATAATGTGATATATTATTATTATTATACATACTGCAGAGCGGAGGGACTTTACAAACATACATTCAAACGAATATAAATAACACCCATACTTAGAACATCAATTTCTGGATCACACAAAGTATGTCCTCATATGGTGGACGAACCCACAATACTCAGTTTTGCACTCAACATCGAAATTATCGCTAAACCACTACACTACACGTGTAGTCATATATGAAAGGTGTATAACAATTTCTGATCAGTAATGTAACATTTCTAGCGGTACTGTGCCCGTCACGGATGTGTATAGTAATTATGGAACACATGTATTTATGTAAAGAGATATAAATTATATTTGAATAAAGGCCAGTGCTAGCTCAGCAACGAGTCATTGTAGACCTTTTGTTAACGGTCTTTGGACCGGAAAGCTACAAGTCCGACCCCTGTTTTAAGGCTAAAAATTAATATTCACGCATATTAGTTAGTAGTTAGGCATAAACCAAACAATTTATGTTACCAGATAAATTAATTTGTCGCTACCTAGTGATGAATAATTTATTGCTTACAGTATTCTTACCCTGTCTAAATAATAACATTACAACAATAATTTTCTACCATGGGAAAGCCACGCTTCGGCATGCATAGGCCGGCTTGACCGGAGTGATACCACGGCCTCACAGAATAGCGGTGTGAAAAAGCGCCTCCGCTGTATTTCAACGAGTGAGTGAGGACGCCCAAACCCTACCCTTCCCCCATCCCTCTTCCCATTCCCCCAAAGGCCGGCAACGCACTTGTGACGCCTCTGGTGTTGCGGGTGTCCATGGGCGGTGGTAATCGCTTACCATCAGGTGATACGTCTGCTCGTTTGCCTCGAATTCCATAAAAAAATAAATAAAAAATTGGTTTACGACAACGGGGATCCGTTCGATGCTTTGAGCGGATAGCATGTAAAATATATTATAAACAATACTATCACATTTAATCTACATCGAATGAAATAATAGTAATATAATAATTTCTTAATGTCACTTTACATAATTATGTGATTAAAAGATATGGTCATGAAAATCATTTACTTGGTAGAAACCAAATGACAACGAAACTGTAAATTTTAAATAAAAATGTGAAGCTCCAATTATTTCTTTTTAAAAATTTATTTGTAGTTCCTAATTCAAATCACAAAACATAAATTTATAACATATCTCACCGTTTTAAAATAAAAAATAAATCCAAAGTCAATGTCACATTGTCACTGGCGGCAAATAATAAAAAAATAACACACCAAGCCGTTCGCTCCCGATACAATCACGTACAACAATGCGGAGCTTCACTACAGTAACGTTTTAAATACAAATTACCACACATTATTGTCCTACCTCACGTATATGGAGGAGGAAAATTCTATTTTAAACGGATATCATATAAATGCTTAAATAGTACATATTTAAGGCATATTATACGTACAGTTAGCGGTTAGAGACTCTCAGACTTCTTAGTTCTTAAATGGAGGTTCTTAGATGAATGGCCCTAAATAACTCAAAGTGGTATTAAGTTTATTTATTATCTGTAACTTTGACTGCCCTAAACGCTCTTAGAGCTTTTAGGTGCCTACGACTAGTCATGTTAAATCGTTAATTATATCTTTTAAAATATTATATAATCATATGCTGAATTTGCATTCAAATCCATTCAACCTTTTGAAATGGAAATTATCTCAAAAAACTGAGTTATTTATTTGAGATACTCGTTATATTTACTACAAGATGTACTTTAAAAATGTCTGAGCATTCATAAATCAGGGAAATGGACACATTTTCGTTCTAGATCTTTACAAAACATTTGGGTGTGCACGATCATATACCACGCAAACATCGGGCGCTTTTCCAAATCATAAATAATTTAATTATGAGCTCTGTGCACATCTAAACATAGTACGTTTATGCGGGAATTAGAATTGAAGGGTTAAAGGGTTATAAAACACATTTATGTGGTTTTCACACTTTTATTAGCAGAAATAGTAATTACAATGTTTACGGTTCAACGACGCGACATAGACCAAATCAAAACAAACTAGTGAGAATAGTTATCGCCAGATGGCACTGCTCACAATCTTCGTTATACTATAACAAGAATAATATGTGATAATTGCACTTTAACGACTCCAGTAAATGTTTAAAGCGAATAGAGTAATTTTTCGTCACTTGTTCATATTTAAATCATGATCATCATCAAGGGCAGTTATCCTTGTGAATTGTAAAAAGTACACATATTTTGATTACAATTTTTTTTTAGATTCTGTATTCTGGAACAAATTTATTTCTGACTAGTACGACAATAACCGCGGCAACGCCGCGAGGCGAAGCTAGTATTTTTATAAATTGTAGCCTATGTGTTATTCTGATGTATAAGCTATATTATTGTAAAGTTTCATCAAAATCCATTCAGTAGTTTTTTGCGTGAAAGTGTAACAAACATACTCACTTACTCACAAACTTTCGCGTTTATAATATTAGTAGGATTTTTTCTAATTCATTTCCATAATTAAGTATTTTAAAAGTGTAAGACGTCTATGATAAAAAATATGGAACAGGACATAATTTTAGTATTAAAGTTGTAGCGTCTGTTATAGTAAAAGTCTTAACGAAACGAAATACCCACTTCGATAAATCTTTTATTGTCCCATCATCATCATCAGCCCGTTGCAGTCCACCGCTAGACATAAGACATGGGAGAGCCAAAGGATCACCATAGAACCCGGTCTGTTGCTTTTAATCCGTATTAATTCTTCGACTGACTCGGTAGCGTAGTGGTAGCGTATGCGACTGCTAAGTTTGAGTCTCGGGTTCGATTCCCGGGTCGGACCAAATGTTTGTATGATCTGCAAATATTTGTTTCGGAGTTTGGATGTTTTCTGTGTATAATATGTATGTATTTACAAATAAAATATATATAAGTATTAATATCAGTTGTCTTAGAACCCATAACACAAGCTCTGCTTAGCTTAGGACTAGATGGCGTTGTGTGTTAGATGTCCGGAATATTTATTTATTTATTTTACATCCAGTCGCTGCCAGCCCTCCTATTCAAGTTATCCCGCCATCTGACTAGAGGGCGTCCCACACTACGTTTACCCTTTCTGTCTGAATGTACCTATGTAAATAAAAATGCATCACTGATATGTATGTACGCGCATAACTTTTAATCTACTGCTGCTGCAGTAATTGGAGTTTTTTTTATTCCAGGACGCCAGGGCAAGGTTTGTGTAGAAGAAAAATTAAAGGCGACACAAAAATAAATGTGGCGGTACTAAGTTTGCTAGGTCTTCTATTTCTCTAAATAAATACAGAATTGATTTATCATTAACATAATATTCCTGAACATAGGCCTCCCCGTTCTGGTTTAGAAGTGGACGTCTTTTTATTGAAATAATGATGATGTTAAAATAATGTCATATCTGATGAAACAGTGTGTCAGGTCAAGAGAACAAAATTGAAAAAAAAAGTTTCTCTTGAAAGTGGTTAGCCTTGACGCCAAGAGTTCCAGTGAAGTCAGTTTATAATATAAAATTTATAGGTTACCTGCAACCAATACTTTACAATCAATAGAAGAAACTATAATTCAAAAATTCTGTCTAGGGGTGTTAGTGGAACCACACCCTTATGTGAAGATGTATTTATGCACATGTCTAGGTATATTGGCTTTTCAAATATTGATTCCCAGGTCAGACCAAGTTTTTGAATTATTTGCAAATATTTGTTTGAGAGATTGGATGTTTTCTATTTGTACGTATGTATTTAAAAAAAATATATATAAGTATTCTATCAGTCGATATAGCTTTCATTGTACAAGCTCTGCTTAGTTTGAAACTAGATGGCATTGTGTGTCAGTTGTCTAAATAATCCTAATATTTATATTAATTAGGTTTGCTTTTATTTGGAACGAAGACCAATCCAAAATATAGATGATGTTAAAATTCGCTTTAGCCGATGTTGAGTTATCGACTTTAAGGGTAAATTACCCGGATTTAACGTCACATCTACTTGTCTAACTGTCTGGTTGGCCTAGTGGTTTAAGCAACCAAGAGGCGGCGCGCCTGGCCACCAGGGGTGTCTCTCTGGTGGTTGGGCGCATTGAGGCGCTGGGTTTACGGGTGGCCCTTGACAAGACGGAGGCCCTGCTTTTTCATGGGCCCAGTCGTGGTCCACCCCCCGGCGCCTCTATCGAAGTCAACTCGGTCCTCGTACCGGTTCGGGCCCAGATGAGGTATCTGGGCCTGATCCTCGACAGTAGGTGGCTCTTCGACGAGCACTTCCGACAGCTATCTCCGAATCTGGTCGACGCTGCCTCCGCCCTTGGGCGTCTTTTGCCCAACTTGGGTGGAGCCAGCGTCGCTACAAGAAACCTCTACACGGGGGTTGTCCGGCCTATGGCCCTGTATGGGGCACCGGTGTGGGTGGCGGCTCTGACCGCCCAGAATAAGGTGCGCCTTTGGCGCCCTCAGAGGGTATTGGCGGTCAGAGCCATACGCGAATACCGCACCGTGTCCACCGAGGCGGCGTGCGCCTTGGCCGGGAGACCCCGTGAGATTTGGAGGCGAAAGTGCTCGCCGAAGTTTATCGGCGAGCGGCTGAATACCGGGCGGAGAACGGATATCGTCCTCCGCCCAAGGAGGTACGCGAATGGCGTGGAGCCGCTCGCCGAGCCACGATGGCTCGTTGGTCTTACCGGCTGAAGGCTCCACGCGCTGGCTTTGCCACCGTGGAGGCGCTCCAGCCGGTCATCCTCGAGTGTGCCGTGCGTCGCCTAAATTGAGATTTTTACCAGCAGACGGTGCCCGCTTCAGTGCGGGCAGGCGCTGGGAGGGGTCCGGTCGTGTTAATAACTGCAGTTCCCGGACCCCCCCCCCCCTTCTCAGGCGCGGAGTTGGCAAACCGTGTGGTTTTAGTCGGTTCGATTCCAACACACCGCCCCGCCGCAAACCCCGGTGGGGTGACGGCCCGAGGGGGTTTCCAAACGTTAAAAAAAAAAAGTGGTTTAAGCAACACCAGAGTCGTCACAAGTGCGTTGCTGGCCTTTGGGTAAGGGGAGGGGGATGGGGGGACGTGTTGGGGTATGGGCCTCCAGTATCCTCACTCACTCGGTGAAACACAGCACAAACGCTATTTCACACCACTTTTCTGTGAGGCCATGGTATTACTCCGGTCGAGCCGGCCCATTCATGCCGAAGCGTGGCTCTCCCACGATGAAAAAGTCTTGCTGTTCTTTGTGTTCATTTCAAGTATGTTTGTAAAGTGAGCCCGCGATACAAAATATGTATTCCTAATGCGGGAATTTTCTTTTAAAACAAAAATACCAAACTTATAATGTAGGTATCGTCCAAGTAACAAAAATATGTTAGTAGATATTTTAATATTCGTCACTCCATATCTTTTATGTCCTATTATTATCCTCGAACACAGCACCTTGTTACAAATAGAAACATAAATGACACGGACACCGCACACAGTCGTGCACCGAACAATACACATGTCATGTGAGCTCAAAACAACTAATTATGTCATGGTTCACACATTATAATGTATCCACCATTCATATCTTCACAACTATCAACACATCACTGTTATTTTACGGTGGCATAATGGATGAAAACGAAACAGCGAAAATTGATTCAAAACTACAGAGATTTTAGACTTTTTTAAACGACTACTTTATTTCATTGACCAATATATGTTGAACTGTCGATCTATAGGGTTATATGTGCCGCGTCATGTCAAACATATCTTGACCCTCATCTTAATATATATAAATCTCGTGTCACAATGTTTGTCCTCAATGGACTCCTAAACCACTTAATCGATTATAATAAAATTCGCACACCATGTGCAGTTCGATCCAACTTGAGAGATAGGATAGTTTATATCACAATTTACTAATTGGGAAAAAAATATTTCTTTTGAAGAGAAGCAGACGAAGTTGCATAAGTCAGCTAGTAGTTCTATAAAACCGTTTTTGTGACCAAGGAGTTGACCGACCTTTGGTAAAAGAATGGCTTTTAACACCAACATGGGTCTGAGTTTTAAGGGACATTCCCTATGTACTTATTTTAGTAATCTTGTGAACACAACTTTAAATAATACAAATTCAAATTTCATTTTGTTTTATTTCAATATTTTTGTGGGTTAACAAAATTTTATAGTCTAACACATCATAGACAGGCAATAAGCCAAGCCAACATATGAACCGTAAACAATATTTTAATCTTCATAAAACCGAACAACGCCGGCTTTCTAATTGCCAGCGTTGAAAATGTTGTAATTGCGAACAAAGCCACCACCATAACACGCAGCGCCAGTTGTTTAAGGGGAAAATACAATTATATTAAATTAAGCCCAGTTTCCCCAATAGCGTGGAAGAAAACATCCAGCAAATGTATTCCAAATGGTTAAGTGTGTTTTTGCCACCCGTAAAATAGCTTCATGAAGCCATGCTTGAATTTATCAAGGACGTTGCAAGAATTTGGATGCAATAAGAGTATTTTTTCCTTATGTATCGCCACATAAATTGTATCATGTTCTAGTTCTTTCTTTCTTATTTCCCAGAAGTGATCAAGAAACCTTTACACTTGTAACAGGTTCAAGAGCTTAGCCTTTATAAATAATAAATAATGAATAATAAATAATAAATAATAAATAATAAATAATAAATAAAAAATAATAAATAATAAATAAATAAATGAATATTCCGGACATCTAACACACAACGCCATCTAGTCCCAAGCTAAGCAGAGCTTGTGTTATGGGTACTAGACAACTGATATAAATACTAAAATACTTTTTTTTTGTAAATACATACATATTTATACATAGAAAACACCCAAACTCCGAAACAAATATTTGTAGATCATACAAACATTTGGTCCGACCCGGGAATCGAACCCGAGACCTCAAGCTTAGCAGTCGCATACGCTACCACTACGCCACCGAGGCAGTCAAAGTCAGTTTTCAACAACAGTGATAATATCCAGCTGTTATTTACCCTCCCCAATCTTATATTAGCTGTCTAGGATCCATAACACAAACTCTGCTTAGTTTGGGACTACATGGTGTTGTGTGTAATATAAAAAAAAAAATATTCCGGACATCTATCACACACAACGCCATTTAGTCCCAAGCTAAGCAGAGCTTGTGTTATGACAACTGATATAAAGACTTAAATACTTTTTTTTTGTAAATAGACACATATAAAACAACCAAACTTCGAAACAAATATTTGCAGATCATACAAACATTTGGTCCGACCCGGGAATCGATCCCGAGACCTCTAGCTTAGCAATCGCATACGCTACCACTACGCCACCGAGGCAGTCATATATATGTTCAATATTCGAGTATGTTCAGAATATTTTTATTATTGCATTTCTTTCTTAACTGCTGTTTTCTTTCATATCGAACTTCCTATATTCCTTCTACTTCCTGAAGTGTTTCCCTATTCGATGAGTAGAGAACGTTTAATATGCTACTGCCTTCCTCTTCCGATAAAAAGGCGTATACACATGGATAGCATAAATTGCTAGTAAAATGAAAGAAACCAAGCAAAACCAAATGCTACTTTGAGAAATGTGGTGACCACAAAAGGCAAATAGATCGTTTACAAGCACACTCAAACGAAAACTTTATCAAAGCTTTTTCGTTCTAATGCTCAAAAACATTCTGATCCTATTCACGTTCTAGGCCAATTCAAAGGCCAATATGCTCTCGAGACAAAACGCGCGCGTCTCACAACCATCTCCATAAAGGCACAAGTCGCCTTCTGTGTGCCATTTAAACTCTTTGATGAGCGCCCTAGTTTTTTCAATTTTAAACCTTTTCAAATTTCAGATATTCCGTCTGAGATATATTGACAGACACGGTAAAAGCTGTGGTAAATATACATGTAGGTAATATAATAAATATATAATTTGGTTACTTGGGGTCCGATTTAATAATGTCCTTTCTTGTAGGTGACGCATTACATAAAAACCAATTTAGTACCCACATATTTTTAATCGGATTAATAAAATGGGTACTTTAGTAAGTCTTATGAGCATTCGATTCTATTTCTCTAGAAATTCGCCTTTTTGATTACACAAATTGTATAAAACCTAAACAAACTTTTATTGTTATTAAGATACAAAACGAAAGTTAAACGGTTCTCGAGATTTTATCCAACAAAAACCTATGCCATAAACCTTTGATTCACGACTCAACATTCTGAACGAAAAGGTACCTGGTCTAACATTGCTCACGTACGTACAAACAAGTTTGCCAAAATTATGGCAACTTTACTTAGATTAAATAACTTGGATACTAACGGAGGCAATATCTGTCCCATACTTAACGTGAGGGAGACCCTCCGAAATTAATGACATTTGTTCTACTCAAATTTTGCTTGAAAGGAACGTGGCAGGAAAGATTTAATTCTTTCATTTAAGTGAAATCATCGCTTTCTTTAATGGAAACCTTGATATCTTTTCACCCCAAGCAGTTAATATCTGCTTTAAAATGAAACGATTTCCAAAGTTATTGATCCGGAGTTCAATACCTTTTAGAAAGTACAAGAAATAATTAATTTTATCATTTTCATTATGCTTGGATACACATAAATACAAACGATAGATCGTATCCTTGTTTGCTAGCATTTATAGTAATATTATGTAAAAGCAATTTTGTTACCCCGTCTGTATTTTGCATAGCAAATAAAAAGCAGCACAGGCAAATACATAAGCAATTTTTGTTCTTACTCTTTTCTAAAAGTGATATTCAACAAATTATGTGTCGTGTGAGAGGAGAGACGAGACCATGAGATCCAATAGGTTTAGGGGGCAGACTTATAATAGTCAGAAAAACTTGAAATCTTAAGCAGTAACCACTTCAACTCAGTTCGAATAATCGTTATAGTCGTTCCAATAGTTTATTTAACTTTTGACAGCTCTAATACTTAATCAAATAGTGATACCCTGACCCGTTACCTATTCGATTTCTTTCATCAATCGATTTTATGCATTAAGAAGTTTTAATCGATTTAACAAACTCATTATTTTATAGATAATTTCGTACTTCATATTTCTATGTGTTTCAATGTGCGACCTCCTTTGTCAAAATAAAGAAGAAATGGATTAAAAGAATGTTGTTCAAATATGACGGTTCTATGTCATGAAAAAATATATAAAAGGAACTGAATTTTCAAAATGTATTATTGTATTGTGTTGTAATTCAGTGGTTAATATTGTATTTGTTAAACTATTGATGATCTTTATTAAATCTCTCTATGTCTATTTTAAAATAATCTACAGTATTTCAATGAGTAACCTTCAATATAGTTGAGTATTTATATTCCTCCGTATTGATTTATTTGTGAATTCTCACGTTTGGTTGAGTTGAGCGTATCGTTCCTGCCTTCGTTACTGTCAAAATGCCAAAAAAGAAAGTACTCAAAGGACAAACAAGAGAGTTTGTCTTGCGACTTCGTGAATACTTGGGCGAATGTTGTAGAAAAAACAAAGAAGGTGATAATGTCGGATTGGGATCGGGATGTTGCATTCGACAATTTATCTATCCAAGAAATGATAATCAATATTACTGAGAACTCAAGTGATGATGATTCCTGGTCATACGAAGAAGACGATTCTTTATAATTAAAATTAGTATTACAGTACCTCTTTTGGTTGTTTTATTTTTAATCCGTAAATTACTACGAATTTCAACATTTTGTACCTGTTCATTACAAGTAGGTACCGCAGGTAGTTTTTATTTGAACCAACTATAGTAAGTCTAAACAATTATTTTAGATTCATTAATTTGCGGCGAATACATTCGATCCCATTACTAGGTACGAGTACGATGGAACTGTTTTCATTACGCAAATTATTTATGCATTGAAACAGAGACATTTAGGGCATTTTAATGCAAAATAATAAAGCTTTTTACGTGATTTGATATAAAATATAATCACAATAATTTTATTGTATGTTTTATTAATATAATCGATAATCGATTTATTTCAAAACCGTTTTTATAGTCTGTGGTCATTAATTACGAATGACACATCCCTAAGTAGGCGGAGCCCGCCCATAAAGTACAGTATTATCTGTAGTACATTGTATCAAAAATTATTACAAAACTTTATGTGCGTGATCTGTCAAAAGTTAAATAAAGTATTGGAACTAGGCTTGAGGTCTCGGGTTCGATTCCCTGGTCGGACCAAATGTTTGTATGATCTGCAAATATTTGTTTCGAAGTTTGGGTGTTTTCTATGTATAAATATGTATGTATTTACAAAAAAAAAAGTATTTTAGTATTTATATCAGTTGTCTAGTACCCATAACACAAGCTCTGCTTAGCTTGGGACTTGATGGCGTTGTGTGTAATATATGTTCAGAATATTTTTGTTATTGCATTTCTTTCTTAACTACTGTTTTCTTTCATATTGAACTTCCTATATTCCTTCTACTTCCTGAAGTGTCTGGTGAATGGGAATATTATTCCGGAATATTATTATTATTTATATATTATATATTATATCTCTCTATCACAAAAAAACAACAATTTATATGAACAATTGACAAGTAAACTATGAGTAGTTTAAAATTATCACATCAAAATACCTATTACCGATTGATTAGCAGTCTGTTTACCAAAGCACTGACTGACTAGTGGATTAGAAAGCCACGTATAAGGTGTGTCATGTTAAAATTATTATAGACTAGCTTAACTTTTGCCCACGAGTCAGCCCACGTATACATTGGTTATCACAGTAAATAGTAGCCTTAGTTATTCTGAATTCTGATGTACTTATAAACTACATTACTGTAAAGTTGCATTTAAATCCGTTCCATAGATTTTTTTATTGTATAGGGGCAAACGAGTAGACGTATCGCCTGATGGTACGCGATTACCGCTGCCCATGGACACCCTCAACACCACAGGCGTTACGAGTGCGTTGCCGGCCTTTTAAGAAGGAGTACGGTCTTTCCTTGAAGGTTTGAAGGTCGTATTGGTCCAGGACTACCGCAGGCGACAGCTCATTCCACAGTTTTGTTGTGCGAGGCAAAAAGTTTCGGGAAAAGCACACAGTTGTGGACTGCCAACTATCTAGATGATAGGGATGAAATTTTGCGTGAAAGAGTAACAAACTTCATCCTGACAAACTTTATCATTTATAATTTTAGGATGTAGGATATAGTGAACTTAGGAGCCCGATGCTCATGCTTGCGATCGGGCAGGGTAGAGTTACTTTGGCATTCTCATATATAAAAAAAACGCTAGGCGAGTAGGCTGTTTACAAAATTAACAAGAAAGTATCATCATTCGTATCTGTCACTGACAATGAGATTAGCGAATCTCTACATAAGTCTATGGGAGCTCCACGTTTCCACAAACCAACTTCCCGCTGGATATTTGCCGTATTTGACTGATTAAGCAACGGACAGACAGTGCGGTCAGCGGCTAAACAGGTTGATAGATCTCTTTCTTAATCTGATAAATTAACCGGAACCTTTATCTGTCTAGTTAGGATAGTGGTTGATTTTATGGAATGTCTTATCCATTTGGTTGTTTACCTTGTTTTTATAACGCAACAATGTATTTAGCCATGTCCAACTGTAAATAAAATACACGAAGAATGAGAACAATAATCTAGACGAGAATATCTAACAGTCTTAATTGGTGTACGCCCATTCTGAATTTTACTATAGTTCTTAATTTATTGTTGTAAACTTCGGACAGATACGAAATAAAATATTCAATATTAATACACGTGCCTGCCATAGTGACTCTGTTTAGCCTGATGGTAAGCTCAAGCAGAGTCCAACAGTGGGGGCTACTATACTCACTGCCAAAGCAGACAGTGCAGTATGGCGTCTCACACTGTGACGGTTTAGTGAGATGCTTTTTCTCGCCCCGTAAACAGTGGCAACAAGTATCCACCCTGACGAAAAGATACACCTCACCCTTCGCGAGGAAGCACTCCTGTGCTTACTTTACTCCTTTTTCGTTTACCTGGTTATTTGCTCGAGGACGAGCAAATAACCAGGATAGTGGAGATCCCTATCGGCAGGGCGACATATTTGTGTCCCCGTGAGAAAGAGCATGGCCGTCCATACCTTCGCATGGTAAATGGTGGTAATGAGACGGAGTTGAGATTAGCATGAACTTCACGAATATTCGTGAAGTTCACAACAAACAGTTCAAGTTTCAAGATAGTAGAGCCACTAAGTAGTAAGCAACAAACGCCTACTGCCCTACCTACCAATAAGTCATTTTCTAAGTTATTAAGTAATATCTCATACTCATAATAACTTTTAAATCAACCTAATTGGCAGAATATTAGAAAACAAGTTTAGAATTAAGGCATTTATATATATATTATTTTAATATAATTTGTGATCCATGATAAATCTATACTAATATAAGTAAAGCTGAAGAGTTTGTTTGTTTGAACGGGTTAATCTCAGGAACAGCTGGTCCGATTTAAAAAAATCTTTCAGTGTTAGGTAGTCCATTTATCGAGGCAGGCTATATATCATTACGCTAATACTAATAGGAGCGGAGCACCAATGAAGAATGTTTCAAAAACGGGGGAAAATTTTCACGCTACGGGCAATAGAAGACGCAAACGAGGTTGCGTGGATTAGCTAGTATTAATAAAATATAGTATGATAAAGTTATTGAGTAATAAAATAGGCTTGAAAAACTAGGACACTGAACACAAACGCAAGTGTTAATGGCGGAGAATGGCTAAATGCTAAATTGGAACTGACATAAAAACAAAACCTGTCAAAAGTCATTTGAACAAACAAAAATTTTTAAAATAAAATCTAAACACGCAATTTTAATAAGCAACACTAAAACGTGGAAAATAATTTTGTATAAGTTCAAAAGAAAAACAATTTTATCGTATGAATGCGTCAGTGTGCTAGATGTCAGTAGGTAATTGTTGTGAATATTTTATTGATAGATGTTGATAAAATTAAAGATATTACGGCATAATATATTTTGAAAAGCACCCAACTTTTTTTTACGATAAAATGTTTTTTTCTTTTGAACTTTGCATAATTATTTTCTACTTTTCAGTTTCAGTTTGTTACAAAAGTATGTTTTTTAGTTTTTTGAACTATAATTTATTTTTACTTTTAGTCACCTATACAAATAAATAAAATTGGAGTGTCTGTTTGTAATATTAAAGTAACAGCTTTTTACTAAATGCATATATAGCACGGTACATTTACCAAAATATTTTTATTTTTTATTTTTGACTGTCTGTCAGTCTGATCCCTGGAACGGTTAAACCGATATTGACGGGACTTTCACTGGTAGGGAGCTGATGATATAAGGAGTAACTTAGGCTACTTTTTTCGACTATTTTCGCCCCGCAGCGTTAGGGAGCGTTCAAGTATTACGTAACGCAACGTTTGAAGATTTTTGAAACCCCCCTCCCTCCTGTAACGTATCGTAACGTTTTACGAGAAAAATTGCGTTACGTAATACTTGAACGCTCCCTTATATGTTCTATAAACTATAAGTGTCATCACACTAAAACCAATAGAAGCGGAGCACCAATGAAGAATGTTTCAAAAACGGAGGAAAATAATCACGCTACGGACAATAGCTCAGCTAGTGTAGGTATAATATGAATGTAACAAAAAATCGATTTTAAGCTTTCGAGATATAGAAGGCTATCCTTGACCTGAACCAATTAAGTCGGTTTCAATAAATGGCGTAGCGTCCTCATAACACGACTTCTATTGAATTCTCATGACCTTCGATGACCTCTGGTATACTCCTCTTAACTTCTTAACTGTTGGATTAATAAACTCCTCATCGTCTTCAACGACTTTTAATATAAACTGCTAGACATTTTATCATTTTAACTTTCTGCCGCGCACAGCAAAACTGTGGAATGAGTTGTCGCCTGCGATGTTCCCAGACCAATACGACCTTCAAACCTTCAAGAAAAGAGCGTACTCCTTCCTAAAAGGCCGGCAACGCACTTGTAACGCCTCTGGTGTTGCGGGTGTCCATGGGCGACGGTAATCGCTTACCATCAGGCGATACGTACATATACATAATACATAAAACATATATATAAACAAAATAAAACATAATACATAAAAATAACAGATCTTGCCCTAAAAATGACGTTTTGGCTTTCTATCCACGCTGGCGAGACGGTTTGGTATGGGTTGTTTCAAGTTTTCATTCTCCATGCAGTGCTGTTGTCCTGCGTAGTCAGCTCAATGTCCCATGGGTGGGGTTGGGTGGCGCTAGGGTGAGCTGGGGACTGCACCCTGACGTCATAAGGACGATTTACACGGCAGCCGTGGAGCCTATTGTCCTGTATGCTTCGTGCGTGTGGGCACCGGCAGTTAGCAAATTGGGAGTGCAGAAGCGCCTCAATGCGATTCAACGCGGCTTCGCCCAAAAACTTTGTCGAGCCTATAGGACGGTATCCCTGAACTCAGCATTGGTGCTGGCAGGGATACTCCCTCTTGACATTCGGGTGAGCGAGATGGCCTCGCTGTACGCGGCCAAGAAGGGGGTGCACCTGCCGGCACTGGGGGACAGGGATATTGAACGGGTGGCGTCGGCGTTGGACAAACCCCATCCAGCGGAGCAACTGGAGATAGAGCTGGGAAGCCTGGTAGACGAGGAACAGTACCATAGCCACCTCAATTACGAGGTGCGCATTTTCACCGACGGGAACGAGATTGAGGGTAAGGTCGGAGCCGCCCTATCCATTTGGAAAGGTGAGGTTGAGACCAAAGCATATTGCACCGTCTACCAGGCAAAGTTCTTGGCTCTTTGCGAAGCCATGGGGGAGGTCCAACGACGGCAGGAATGTACATTCGCAATCTTTAGCGACTCCAGGGCGGCCCTTCAGACTGTCGCTAATCCGAATGCCCTCCACACCCTTGCAGTCAAGACCAGGGATGCCATCCGACGCTGCAGAGACCAAAACAAGAGCGTCTCTCTGTTTTGGATCAAGGCACATGCGGGTCTGGAGGGAAACGAGAGAGCTGACTCTCTTGCTAAAGAGGCCGCCTTGAAGTCGAAAAAGAAACCAGATTATGACTGCTGTCCGGTTTCCTTCGCGAAGCGAATGATCCGTTTGGACTCGCTCCGCGAATGGGACCGGAGATACGACACGGAGCAAACGGCCGCAGTCACAAAAATGTACTTCCCTATCGCATCCGAGGCATACAGGATAGTAAGGAGTATACAAATGACCAAAGAGGTGGCCCAAGTATTAACGGGGCACGGTGGGTTCTCCGAGTACTTGGTAAGATTCAAATGCAAGGATAACCCATCGTGCATCTGCAGCCCTGACGAAAGTGAGTCTGTGCCCCATCTGATACTGGAATGCCCAGTGCACGAAAAAGATAGAATGAATTTGGAAAACGAAATAAATACTAAATTAATAAAACATACATTGCCAACTATCATTGCAAATAAAAAATCTAGAAATTTGTTCTTAAGCTACTGCATAAAAATTGTCAAGATTGTTAACAAACGAAACGAAAAGTAAAAGAAAAGACTAACTATTCAATATAGTATATTAAATAGTTAGTTTAATTTAGCGTAAGAAATATGAAATAAGAGGAATTGTGATGGCATGGGAATTAATTGTTGGATGGAAGAAGGAATGTGTGAATAAATTAATTACTGAACCCTAATAATCTCAAGGAACTAAAAATGGAAAGTATGAAATGATATATGAAATTACGAAAGGATTGCATGCAGAAATTGGTACGACACTGGAGGACATGAATGAAAGGACGTGAATGAAAGTGTTAAAAAAGCCCCAAAGGGCAGAATGTAAAGTATTAATGAATAAATAAAATCACGAGAAAATAAGAAGAATACATGCAAATAAAAACGAGTATGATACTAAAAGACATGAACGAAATGTTAGAACGGATATAGGCCCCAAAAGGGCAGAATATAAAGTGTATTAAGAGAGAGATAGAAGTAGCCTATCATAGGCCCTGGCTATAATTATTTGCTAGGGGTAGTAGAAAAAAAAAAAAAAAAAAAAATGTCCCATGGGATGAACAGGGTTGTGGTGCTCCAATAAACTCCTACTAAATGGTATTTCATTCACATTTGATTCAACGTGTATGGTGGGAAATAATAATAAATAAATATTTCGGACATCAAACACACAACGCCATGTTTCTTTTTATGTATGGCCTGCAGATAATGCAGCAAGGTGACCCACACTGTAGCGGCCTTATGATGCTTCTGCATCATTGGATCTCCAGTCTCGCACTTATCAACGAAACACAACAGATCGCTATCATTTTATGTTGATTTTCTGTGCGTGTGTAGTATCCCCGGTAGAGCCAGCCCCTTCGTGCTGAAATCAGCTTGTCTTTACTAGGTACCTGTAAAAAAAATGTAGTAGCGTAGTCCCAAGCTAAGTAGAGCTTGTGTTATAGACAACTGATTTAAATACAAATATAGTTTTTTCTTTGTAAATACTGAATAATATACATAGAAAACACGCAAACTACGAAACAAATATTTGTAGATCATACAAACATTTGATTCGACCCGGGTTTCAAACCCGCGACCACGAGGACAACAGTCGCAAACGTTATCACTGCGCCAATGAGGCAGTCATAAATTTCTCTTGTACTAAACCATTGCACTTTAAACTGCACAAATGGCGTACCTAGTGATAGGATCGATCACATTGCCGCTCCGTTTCATGTATCTGGCGAAACAGGATATATCTTAGTGTGGGAGTTGTCTTTTGTATGTGCCCATTTTTAGGTCTTAGGAGAGGTTTTTCTTTTTCAAATTTGAATGGAATCAAAAGATTATCTTCACAAAGTTTACAAAAAAAAAGAGTATCTATTCCAAATCCATACTTATATTATAAATACGAAAATAACTCTGTTTGACTGTTTGTCTGTCCTGCTTTCACTGCCAAACCGCTGTACCGATTTCAATGAAATTTGACATGGCGAGGAAGGATCCTCAAGAATCAAAATATAGGCTACTCTTTGATAACCGACAAACACGCGGGGGCAAAATCTAGTCTGTTAATAAAAATACGCAGTTGTAAGGTAACAATGATATAAGAATATAGGTAACCAAATTAAGAATTGCTTCAGTAGCTACCTACATTACAAATTTATTCCGAGAATGAGATGAGAAGAGAACATGGATGTATAAAATAACCGTATCAAACTCTCTAAACTTTCCACTATCTACTTGTTCCTCGTGTAACTACATTAATACCTAATATGGCGTTGAAATTCAAAGGGGTTTGATAGTCCCTCAACTCAAACCCACATCTAACGCGGGTAGTTTGCAGTACAAGTTACAAGAGAATGCGATTTGGTAAAAATAAATGTGAGAAGGCGCACTATGCAGGTATGCAGGTAGATTTAATATAACTCTACAAAAGTCAAGTATTAAGCATAATGTAGCCCAAGTTTTTAAGGCTCGCAAACACCAAACGCTTAAATGCTTCGCCTTCAGCTTTTGCTGTCCACTGCTGAACGGAGGCCTCCTCCTTATTTAGTTAAGACAAAGGCGAAGCATGTGCGTGCGAGTGATTTTAACTCTATTGTTAAATCGTTTCTGTCCAAGCCATATTTGACATTGATGTTATAAGTTTTGATGGATTTATGTGCTTAAATTTCATGACATGCTCAAAGATTCCTAGCCAACTGATATTAAAGTAGTCGCCTCCAGTTAGCAACTCAGACCACACTTCATAGCTCAATTTGATCCATTCACCGTCACTATTTGCTGTGCGATGTTAGCCACGTTTGATTTCCGTAACTAAATAGCGTGTTCATTGTAATTGTATAGAGCTGCAAACACGCAGCCGACTTACAACTAATTGACTAAGATCACAGTGTCAAATGTTTTTATAAAACAAATGACTTGGGTATTTACACTAAGAAGAATTAATTGAAGATATTTAAAAATAGTTACGGGGTTTTTTATAGTCATGTTGTTTTTCTGAGTCACGAGGAGTCTGTAACGTCTTTGATTGGACAAAGTCATACTGATATTAGCAACCTTCACAACAAATAATTGGAAGTGCATGTTTTATTATTGAGTAGAATATGATAGATTAAACAGATAGAATAAATTGATTAAAACAGATTAAGAATATAGAGAATAGGGACAATTCTCAGGATTCAAAGGCGACCTACTAATAATTAAGCCAGAACTACAAGGACACGACAAGTAGGGGCACTACTTAGCGTTTCATAGATCAGAAACTTGTTTTACGATTTGTTTATGGAATGGGGCTCAACTCACACTGCAGAGTCAAAGCGGTACGTGGCGTGTGTACTGTTTCTAAAAACAAAGAAAAGTCACCTATCACTCTAATAATAATTCTTGTTAATAAATCAGGCCAATTATTATCCAATCCAGTTAATAAGATTAGTATAGACGAAGTTAGAGTGGCAGTACGAAGTTTGAAAAATGGAAAAGCTGTTGGACCTGATGGTATACCAGTTGAAGTATGGAAAATATTGAAAGAGGATGGACATCAGTGGTTGACTTTATTCTTCAATAAGTTGCTACAGGAAGAGGTTATCCCGGATGAATGCTGCTTAAGTTCACTAGTACCCATCTTTAAAAACCAAGGAGATGTACAGAAATGTGGCAGTTATAGGGGAATACAGCTCATTCCACATAGTATGAAATTTTGGGAGAAAGTTATTAAGGGAAGAGTGAGAGAGGAAAGTGCAATAAGTCGAAACCAATTTGAGTTTATGCCGGGCCGCGGTTCAACAGATGCCATATTCGCAATTCCACAACTATGCGAGAAATACAGACAGGCACACAAAAATTTTCACATGGTGTTTGTTGATCTAGAAAAGCGTATGATAGGGTACCCCGAGAGGTTTTGTGGTGTGCTTTGAAAGAAGAAAGAGTGCCTGCTAAGTATGTGGCATTGATTCGAGCTATGTACAGGGGATCTAGCACATATGTAAGATCAGCTGCAGGAAACACCGACCAATTCAGTGTCCCTGTTGGTTTGAATCAGGGATCGGCTCTTAGCCCATACCTTTTCCTGCTGATAATGGATGCTTTGACATCGGAAATACAGGAGGAGGCACCATGGTGCATGCTATTTGCAGACGACATTGTGTTGGTCGGTGAAGACGCGCCCGAGGTCCAGCGCAGACTGGAGACATGGCAGCAACGACTGGAGAATGTTGGCTTAAAAATCAGCAGGAGTATAGTATACCGAATATATGTTTTGCGATTTCGGCGGTCTCTCCGGTCTTGCTGTCGTGTCACTAAATGGAACGGTGATTCCGGTCTGCACAGATTTCAAGTACCTCGGTTCGCTGTTACAAAATAATGGCGAAATTGATAGGTCTGTGCAACATCGAATCAATGCAGGATGGATGAAGTGGCGGCAGTTAACAGGAACTGTGTGCGATCCCAAGTTATCTTTGACCTTAAAGGGACAAATTTACAAAACGTTCATCAGACCTGCCGTTCTGCATGGATCTGAGTGTTGGCCAGTGAAGGTAACGGATGAGAGACGCCTGCATGTAACTAAAATGCGAATGTTGAGATGTATGTGTGGTGTGACAAGAATGGATAAGGTGAAGTATGACTACATCAGAGGAAGCCTGAAAGTTGCACCAGTGGCTGAATAGTTGAGAAGCAGCAGGTTAACCTGGTATGGACATGTGATGCGTAGAGATGAGCAAAATATTGTTAGGAAGGTTTTAAGTATGGAAGTTGACGGGTATAAGAGTAGAGGACGACCAAAGAAAAAATGGATGGACTGCGTAAAAGAAGATATGACCAGAAAGGGAGTTAGTAGTGAACTGACGAGTGATAGAGGAGAATGGAAGAAGAAAACTCATTGCACCGACCCCAAATAAATTTGGGAAAAGGGTAGGAAGATGATGATGATGATGAACTCAGTACAATTACAAGACAGGAGTTTGTGTGTCACCTTAAGACCATGACTGTTTGTCGTTTATGTAATCGTTGAACGTATAGTAGGCTTTCCTAATAAGGTGATTTTTACAGTAACCTTAAAATTGTCCATGGGAAGGTAAATTACATCCATAGGAATTTTATTATAAAAACGTACACCAAAACCCTCGAACGACTTGTGTACCTCATGTAAGCGATGGTAGGTACCAACAAGTTTAGACTTGCTTCTTGTATTAATATTGTGTACATTACTGTTTTTCTTATAGTCATTAATGTTGTGCCTAACAAAAATAATATTTGCAAATATATACTGAACAGTTAAAATACCTATATCCTTATACAACTTTCTAAGAGCGACTTTAGCAGCTAAATTGTACATTGTAACATCAGCCGCCTTGCCCCAAACTAATATACCATAAGATATGACGCTGTGAAAGTAGTAGTTTCGTTTTACATTTTTTTTTTTTTTTTTTTTTATGTAATAGGTGGCAAACGAGCAGGCGTATCACCTGATGGTAAGCAATTACCGCCGCCCATGGACACCCGCAGCACCAGAGGTGTCACAAGTGCGTTGCCGACCTTTGGGGGATGGGGAGGGGGAATGAGGGAGGGGTTGGGGTATGGGCCTCCGGTATCCTCACTCACTCGGTGAAACACAGCGCAAGCGCTATTTCACACCGGTTTTCTGTGAGGCCGTGGTATCACTCCGGTCGAGCCGGCCCATTCATGCCGAAGCGCGGCTCTCCCACGATAAAGATTATTTGGCATAATAAATCTCACATACTTTGTTTTATTTCAATTCAGTAGGAGATTGTTAGTTGTAAACCAATTCAATACATCA
Source organism: Spilarctia lutea (assembly GCA_916048165.1). Classification (NCBI taxonomy): domain Eukaryota; kingdom Metazoa; phylum Arthropoda; class Insecta; order Lepidoptera; family Erebidae; genus Spilarctia; species Spilarctia lutea. Next base: position 3,369,638 of record OU696490.1, read on the forward strand.
TTTAGCGCCCTATTCACATCGTCGAAAACTGTTTGCTTACGATCGACTTTAAAAATTTCAAGTACGAAACATTAAGTCCCAAAGCAACACCACTGACAAATGTTTAACTTTAAGAAAAAAACGTGTTATGGTTTACAGTCAAAAGCTTTTGAGAGATCGCAAAATACACCATACGCATCCTGAAAATTCTCCCATGTCTCTCTCCAAATATATGTCTTTAAAGAGTTGCACTAGCATCAATTGTTGAACGACCCTTTGTAAAGCCATATTATTCTTTGTAAAATAAATTATTTAGACTAAAATAGCTTTCTAGTTGTTTCAAAATAACTTTTTCAAAAATTTTACTGTGGTCTTCCTTTCAATTCCCTTCGGTAACAAATGTTTTTTTGATATATTTCTTAAAAAACAACTCCCACAATAGGAACATTCTTGTGTCACAGGAGACTATACAACATATTTTACAAAACTGACACAAAGAACACTCAGACAATTTGTGGACACGAAGAGTTGTCTCATGTCGGGTTTGAACACGGAGTGCAGCAGAAAGTGCTTAAACCACTACGCCAACTGTGCAGTTGTGATAAGCACGTGTGATAATTTGTTTTAGATCTGGGTATAATTTACACTTAATATGAATATGTGTATGATTTGAATATCTCGGGCTGTCTCACTTGCCTCTAGATTGGTCCATTGTACAAATATGAATGAAATAAATTCTAGAATCAAATAGACAGATCGAGTCTAAAAAACAACAAATAAAAAGATATCAATTAAAACACTGAATAATTTAGCAAGAGTTTAATAAAAAATTGCAAAATAATAAAAATATCTCCAAATATTGAGCCTTAACGCTAGGATATCTGTAGGTTACAACATCCAAAAATACAAAATTACACGCACTCACACAATGAGGGTATCTCGATGAGGGTCTGATCATATATTACAAACAAATACATTTAACCTTTTTCGACAAAACCTTTTACTTTCTAAGAACATACAAACGTTTTTTACTACAACCGCTGTCCTTTGAGAATGGTAGTTCATTCAAAACCAATTTTATCGAAAGAGGCAAGAAATGATATAAACTTACATTTTTTAAATATCGAGGAAGCATTGGCACTAGATTCCCAATTTGTAGCAATTTTACGTATTACATACATAATGTTTGGACGAAATCAATTGAAAAAGTGAAGATTTAGTTTTCAAATTAATTTATTGTCATTTCACAACATTGGTATGGAAATGATTTAGAGAGCAGAGATTGGATATGTGATTTTGTTTGACGATTCCTTAAATGTTAATTTAGCATTGTATGCAGTGATCAAAATATGGAACACGAGTGATTTTTGTTATTTTTGTATTTGTAAAAAATCTGTGCTATCGTCAAATGGTATATTTACACGAAAATATATTTTCTCGTAACAGCGGAACAAGTCTTAGTTTGGGAAACCGAACGGATTAGGTCATACCAGCTAACAATGAGGCATAGCTACACTGTTAGAAACCCAAGTCCCTGATGAATTCATTCCCTGCAGTCTGAGACTTAACTACAAAAACAAATTTTATTTCATTATTTCTCTGCCAAAATGATTTTGTTTCTGCTTGTTTATAATTTTTTTTTCACGCTGTACAATTTTATTCACTACACTTCAGTGAAAATGAGTAAAATAGTGTATTCATATCACCTTTGAAAGTTCAGAGGTCACTTTATTTTACTCATTTTCACTGAATAATAGTAAATATAGTACAGTGAACAATAGTAAAATAAAGAGTGTTTTTTTTTACCAATTATAAAACTATCTTCCATGTCTCTTAAACTTTCAACCATTACTCCACAAGATTGTGCTTTTAGACTTTTCAACCAATGGTGAGTACTTACAAACAAATCGTATTAGGTGATTTTATTTGATATGAATACATGTGCAATAGCAAAACGCGGTGTGCTGTCGGCATTGCTTCAGACTGTTTTATTTCATAATAAAACATTAATTTAAAACAGATTTCTTTAAGCTGGATAATTGTTTTGTATCATACAAAGCATTACCGACAACAATCCGTTTAAAATTAAACTAAAATATACATAGAATTCTTAATCGTAGAATAATATTAAAGTAATACATTTTGAATAAAATATTTTTAAAGAATCTTCCCATTTAGTATAGTATTTTTGACTAGTGAATAAATTACACCTATTCGTAATATATTTAAGTAAAATACGAAAGCTGGAGTATAATTCCGATATACTCACACTTAGTTTGTGCAAGCGAGACAGAAAAAGCTAACGTCATACTAACTCCTATAATGTTGATGCTCAAATTATACCTTTTTTTTAAACTTATATCAATTACATTTAATTTTGAATGGGAACATTTAATAAATAATTTAAATGAGATTCCACTTTAATACTACGTACAAAACCTAGCTATCTAGATTTTTCTATCAATTACTGCAAAAGGCAGAGTTTTCATAATCTTTCATAAGTGAAACAGGGATGAGGTGCAATTTTAGTTACTTTTCAACATTACCATTTAGTCGATTTTAGCTTGAAGTAAATACAATCGATTTGTGAATAGTTACTAATTTCATTCCTCTTTATATAATCTCAAAAAGAAATGTATATAAACATAAACTAATATAATTTCAACACATTGACAAGAAAATTATAGTCTTTGGCGTTTTGAGCAAAATGTGATGTGTTTATGGCATCAACTAGCGATACTAAGTCGCGCATTCAAGTTACAGATATTTATACAAAGACTAAACGGTTGATACATCGAAGAGGGCAATTTGACGTTAATTAATCAATCCATCATTATTGTTAATTTCACAATTGTCATGTGACATGACCACAGAAATTTGACTGAGATTTTTTTTTGGATAATTTATGAAAATATCAAACAATTTAATGCGCTTCAGAAGTCTTACTTGTGTTCCGATGATACTTTTATAAAAATATCATAATTGAATATATTCATTTTATTAATTCTGTTTTGCGATCGATAAGATTTGATATACGACAAGATTATAACGAGCACACATTCAAAATGCGATCGTTTTAAACATTAACTCAAATACCACTACAAGAAGTCGAAAGCGACCGCAATTCATAATCTGTACGCTAAACATCAAAGAGAAACGGCTTCGCGAAATCTCTTTTCACTAATAACATCAAATCTAATAAGTTCTACGAATTGCGATAAAAATTTTGAACATAGAAAAGAAAATTTCTGGCTATAGTTTTTAGTCGAATTGCCGTAAAATTTGTTATTTCTATGTAAGGTATAATTGTGGATAAACTTGTTTGTAAAAACATATCTAGATAGTTATGCGGCACGTATCACCGACCTCGATGTTATCAACCTGACGTATTTACCAATATTTAAACTAGTGACAGTATTCCATTTACGATGATTATTGTAAACTAAAAAGATTAATGATCTTAAAGTGCAGTATAATAATTAATATTAACGCAATTATACGTGTCACTAGTTAAAAGATCTGCAAAAACTACTAATCATTTATGTTTCTATCAATATTAAGATGACTATAGAGTAATATCGGTTACATTATAAAATGTCAATTCCCTAATAAGTATGAATACCCTACACATCCTTACATTTACAAAGTATTACATACATACAAATTATACGTAATAATATTATTTCTCGTTATTTCATACATATAGTGTACACAGATAAATGCATTTATGGCAAAAGGTAGGAATGTTGCTGTGTAATTCATTTGTTTAATAAAAACTAGGCGATTTATATCGATAAAGCAATATTCGACTAAAGTAGGGAAATAATTACAATACTAGAGTTGCAAAATGCCGCTCTATTAAGTATTTTTTCATTATATCCTGTAAATAAGAAATATATTTTTCGAAATTCTTAGAAACAAGCACTATTTTATGTTACATTTAAGTTGTTATAAAACAAATACCTATGTATAATGTATGTAAATACATACATACGCGGTACAGTGAGCATTGCTATGAGCATAATAGTTAAATTTGGTCGAGCTCGAGATCACGAGATTGCAAATTAAAACCACAGTGCCGTTTTATTCATTCGGTTTTATATTAGGACTTGGAAATAAACGGACTTCTTAAAGATAGTTTTGTACATAAGATGTGTTTTATTTTTGTCCATTTTGACATTGCTACGAAATGTTTGATATTATTTGGTCTAAATTTAAGGGTGACCGCTAAGCTGTACTGAATTAAAAAAATAATACTTTTTAATAAAATTAGTTACGGGTATGTTATTCTATATAGACAATTATTTAAATATCGATCAATATCATTTTTTATGGATGAATGCTAGTTAATTTAACCTTCAATGTTAATAGTTGCTACAAAAATACTTTGTTACAACACAACCATTTATTTCATTTTTCTTATAGATTTATGTAGCAACTTTCACTCTTTTTTCAGCTTTAGTTAAAGATAAACCTTTGTAATAGAAAGAGTCTATAATATTGAATGAGAGTTACGGAAAGAGCGTACAAATAAATAAATAAACTTGTACCTACGACAAACAAAATACCAAGTCTATATAATTATGTATTAATAAACACTTGACTTGGTATCCATACATATTTTACTGTTTATTGCTATTAACGTTTACATAAGTGTAAATTATATAAAAACTTCTTGTCCCTTTACTTACCTTTACTCTCAAAATCTCTGGTAATAATAGTTTATTACAATCGCATGTACTACTACTGACCAGATATTTCGTTAGCGGTGTACATCAATGTGACAATTACACATTTATTTCCCAGTCCTAATATTTCAAATCTTATTTATTTATTTTATTTATTTATTTATCTTTATTGTACACAATAACAAATATACAAAAAGGAGTTGTAGTTTACAAATCTAATGTCAATATAATAGTTATTGGACTTACGGGCCGAGGTATTAACTACTCTACGTTATAAAGACTACGATAAAAATTGTATTAGCCCTAAGGTGAAAAATGTCTATAAAATATGTCTGTAATCCCAAGCCTATTGTTAGGTATCAAAATGTTTTTGTCATCTTTAGGGGTTGACAAACCACATGGAGTAGTGACGATATTGATACAATATAGATACTGTTCTAGGGTAGAAACATAAGTAATACTTTTATTAAAATCGGTTTTGAATTCGTTTTGAGGTTTATTAGTTACATTAATATTTTTTTTGTCACAGATATATATTTAATTTTAATGGAAACAGAAATTAAACTTAATCTTGGATGAAATTTCTAATATAAAATGTTTCAGAGAGCCTTTGACATGTTTTTGAGAACCAAATTACTTTACAATCAACTAGTGTTGTTCGTCGTTCGTGTTGGCGCTGTCTCAATAGAAAATAATAATTAAATGATTACACTATACGTCTGTGACATCATAGTATAGAGCGATTGTGATTTAGTATTTTTTTATTTAAATTTCTCACATTAATTATCTGTTTTTTTCGTAAAATGATTTTCAAACGTACAATAGTTTTTGTATTATCAAAGTTACTGTTTAAAGTTCTTGTGTCATTAAAAATAATTAACCTTTTACAGAAAAATATAATATTGCCATTATTCTATGATTTATCTTGAATCTTTACAGCATATTTTAAATACTATTTGTATTGTACTATGTGGATAAAGCCATAGATCATTGGATTAGTTAGTTTGTGTTAGATTAACTATATTGCAAGCGAACAAATTAACTAAATATATACCGAATGTCATAAGCACAAAAATGATATATAATATATATATAAAAAGATGGTTTATGTACACTTCAGAGACTCATCTGCACTGATTGAGGTCAAATTTTGGTCGGTTATAATCTTTTTTTCTCGATAATTTAGTTTCTAATTTCAGCCACAATATGCCACGGCGAAGCGTAGCGCTGACAACTAGTATATAAATAAATGAAAACCAATACAATCGATATCACTATCGCCATTACTCCAGTGCGTTCACCGGTCACATACGGTAGCCTCTAAGTAACTACAATCTAAGATAGTAAATTGCACTTGAGTTATTGGAATCTCACTGTTCCCATTCGGTCTCGTCCACGCCCTCCATACTGTCCTGTTCCAACTTCATGTTCACCTCCATCTTGGCGCTCATTGACTTCATGATCTGTACGGAAATATTAATACTGTTAAGAGTCGCCATACTTTAAACATGCTATCTGACTGCTAAAGTAGAGGTCTTGGGTTCGACCCCAGTCCAGGATTTATAATTATAAATATATCGGACATCTAACACACAACGCCATCTAGTCGTAAGTCAAGCAGAGCTTAAGTTATGGGTGCTAGACAACTAATATGAATACATATATACTTTTTTTTTTGTAAATACATACATATAAATACCCAAGCTCCGAGACAAATATTTGTAGATCACACAAACACTTGGTCGGCAGTCGCAGTTTTTTTTTAAATTATTGTAACTGCATAAACATGACTATTTGTTCTGCATAAAGGTGTAATTACTCAATAATATGTAATGTGTATAGGAGAAGCAAACTGGCGAGGACGAAAGCCCTGCAAAGAGAACGAAAACTTGACACAAACTTTAGTCCACTCTATCTGACCCGATACTAGGCCAAAATATATTTTGCGAGGAGTGGCCTATGTCCAGTGAGGATGCATGTTTTTAGAAACATATAACTGTTTTTATTAGCAGCCTGGTTACTGAATTAAATCTCTCTCTCTAAGTTGTTATGATTATCGCTGACGTCAATCCTCATTGGCTCCGTTTATCTTATGCCCGGTTCCTTTATTAAACGAATCGTCATCGTGTAAAAATTTTCTACAACCGACTAGGAGTCGTAAATACCGTTCTTCAATTTATTTTTTATAGGAACGATTTTAGCTTACGCCCCGTATAATATACTACTATTCGTACCTAGAACGGATCGTTTTTCAAATATAGGAACCGGGCATTAGTCTACAGCTTTTAACAGTACACTGCTTGATATTGTCCTCTTCGTAGAAGGATGCTTTGGCCCTATTATACCACTCTGTCTGGTATTACACTTTATACCAAGTTTGTTGTTTCTCTTAGTCGGTTCTTATAACACTTACAAGATAAATAGGGCTGGTGACACTCTGTATTCTTAATCCGTCACCACATAGTACTCAGGTACTTAGAATACTGTTGATTTATCTTTGACATATAATATTTGTTATTAATTTCAGAGTAGAATCGAAGTGTGGTGGTCACTGGCCTCAATGTTGCAGCAAGGTGATCTACCCTACGGCGGCTTATTGAGATGTTTATGTACTAACCTGATCCTGTTTCTCCTTGCTCTCATGTGGTACGTGCGACTTGATGAGGTCGGGCTTGGGTTTCTGCGCGGCTGCAGCGGGCTTGCTCACCTCGCGGGAGACCGGGGAAGACGCCGTGTGGGCAGACACTGCCACAGAACATTTTGTATATTTACATTTGTAAAACACTTTTCTTATTAGAAAAAACCAAACAAGACCAAATTATAATCGTTGTTAAATTTATATTAAAATCTTATCTAGCATACATTACGTGCACTATAGTCCCTCATGAGAAAATAATTAATCGTTGCTCTTATCATATTTGAACGCGATAACGTCTTATAAAACGATAAATGCCGGCTGCACACACGAAAAGGCATGCTCTTTCCTTCCGAGCCGAGCGCGCGAGCGAGAGCACGGAACAAGCTATAGAGAGGTACGATCGGCTTAAGCGCACATTTTTCATCAATGACTTCTTGACGTTATTACGTAAAATTATCGTCCGTAAACCGATTTTATAGAGACAACCATTTTTTTATTATATTATTAAAAAAAACCACCTGCCTATTTGTACAATTGAATATAACTTAAAACACATTTACGCACAAAAGCGTTTACTAGAGACACAATATAGGCTAGAAGTACAAACAAAGACTTACGCGGCTCCATGCCGGGCGGCTGCAGGCTGACGAGGCGCGGCGTGGCGCCGGCGCCGGCCAGCCACGCGCTCCCCACCAGCCACGGCTCCCACGTCACCAGCGTGGGCGGGAACAGGTCGTCTTGGAACAACTCGCTCTATCGAACAAACATTTCATGTAGGTATTCATTAATGTTGAACCGACAAGACAACTTGCAATTTTTCTTATGAAGCAAAACAGTTTAAAATTATTGAAACGAAGTTCCCTATCGCGCGTTGTAAAGGGGGCTAGACGGAATTGTAACGACACTTTCGACACTTTTTAAATTGTAACTACACTTTTTGTCAAGACGAATTTATTATACAATGGTGTGTTTTTACCCAAGAAATTTAGTGGTACCACAAGGAGGATAAAATTTTCCGCACATACTCCTGGATCGCCTACTTCGTCACATCGTGAAGTCGAGTTCTTCGATACCGCCATACTTCTCAGTCGAGGTGCCCCCACTAATACTATATTACCTATATTTTCAACCCCTTTTTTTAAGGCTTATTTGTCTAGCGTAGCACCCCCAATCCATTCACCGTACTATCCCGATCACCCCCACCCCCTAAGATCATTCCTTAAAGAAGACACCCCCTCTATCTCCGAAACTATAGCTCGGAGACATTTTTAGTCCCCCCTTACCACCTCCTGAAATTGTCAGGAATCATTACTCTTAATATTCGACCTACACCCCCTCTTTTTTTCAATTATACTTCACCCCCCTCAACCTAACTTTTGAACCAACTACCCCAGCACCTTAGTGCTTGGACTCATTCGAACCAGCACAGCACCCCAACCCTTTTTCAGACTGGTCATTTTCTGACCTTTACCCCCCACTGATAGTAACTTCATTCCCCGCCCCCCCTAACATACCAAGACCACATATATCTTCAACCCGTCAGCTGGATACCACAAAGTGTTGTACTGAATGGCATTTGAACCCACGACACTTGACACAATAGCAAGCGGCATGGCGATCGCTAAAACCACTAAGTCAACCGTGCAGCCGAGTCGTCAATGATGCGCCTGTTTACCATCGAAGCTATAGGAGGAAGGCTACAAAGTAATTTCATCACTAACCTTTATTCTGGGAACTGTGAACGACAGGGGCTCAACGGTACCATTGGTCAGTCGTAAAGCTCTCGCGAATTCCACCTGGCAATAAAACAGAAAATTATAAAAAATTCAAGTGGGCCTTTTACAACTTCACATAATTGTCAAAGGTCGAACGCAAAACTACGATTTATTCACAGTATTCTTAATGAAATAAATATTTGAACCATAAAAACTTAAGTCATTCAATTTGGACAGTATTTTAATGATTCAATCGAAATAATATTTTAAACTTATGAATCTACCTCATTAGGTACATTCTTCGAGTAATTAAACAATGGTGCTAATTCTGTTGTTGCATCACTAAACTTAATTTTTTTATAGAGTATAGAACGTCAATTAAAAGGATAAAAGACATTTTAGGTTACAAGTTTTCAAATAAGTACCGTACAGAAATTAATTACACAAGATTTTTTTATGGTCCAACGAGCCACCGAGGTTACCTTAAGTGACTGCCAACGCCTCCTATGAGACCGTGGAATCACTCCGGTTGCGTAGTCCCATATATGCCGAAACTCACCTGAATGCCATGGGAGACCCTTACTACCACAACATGAAGGTAAATTCAGATATAGATGGGAAGCTTATATACCAAACATATGCATTTTTTTGGTTAAAATGCCTTCAAAGGTTAAAGTATTAAGGGCTCCGGTTTCAGCATTTAAGACTCAGGTACGGGCCTTTAAGCATTGTCGAAATCGTAGCTAAGTGAACCAACTCAGCTTTTTCGAGATGCGCAGCTGCGTCCTGGGCCGTTCACAAGTATTCGAAGAGTGATTTTGTATCAAGAAATGTCTTTGAGAATTATAGTGTTACGAAGAAAGGTAATTACAGAACAAGACCCGACACGGCTAAACACCCCGAAAGTTCTAGTTGATTTCTTGAGGCACAGAACAATGAACCTTACATCGATAAACGCAGCGTCGAATATACAACAAATACATTTGCCGGCGCGTTCTCGAAACCGGTCAATGACCTTCTGCGAATGTACAAGTGATGACGACATGAAATATAAAACTACGACTCGCGGGTCGCTTCAGTTCAGTTTGAAATATGTATAGTGCGATAAATAAAGATTGATATCAGTGATTAACCTAGCGACCTCGGCGACAGTTATGGACTATTATTCTGAGTTAAACTGTGATTTTAAGATTGTTTTAAATAAAGACTTTACTCGTGAGAAGGTTTATTTCTCAATTTCATCGAGCCCTAACACGTAACAATATTATAAACAAATAAATATGTGTTAGGTATACACAACGTATCTAGTCCCAAGCTAAGCAGAGCTTGTGTTATAAGTACTAGACAAGTGATATAAATACATTAATCGTATATGCTTTTTGTAAATACATACATATCTATATATATAAAATTAAACCCGTTTTCCGTTGTCACGACATAGTATGAAAACGGCTTGACCGATTTGGCTGTTTTTTTTTGTAGTTTTCTAATACTCTGTACAAGGTTCTTACGGAAAAAAATATTAAGAAAATCTCTCAGAAAGATTGAAAAATATACATTTAATTTTGCATATTTTAATAAAAGCGCGTTACGAATGTCAACATCATTCAATTTAAAACAAAAAACTCTGTGGTGATCTATGATCTATCTATGGTGCGCATACATAGATAGGTCAGCTATACAAAATAAAGTAGTGCATCAAATTTACGCTAAGGCGGTACGAAGTTCGCCGGGTCTGTTAGTTATACATAGAAAACACCCAAACTCCGAAACAAATAGTGCGTGCTAGAGGTCTCGGGTCCGACCCAGGAATCGGACCCGAGACCTCAAGCACGCTACCACTGCGCCACCTCGGCAGTAGCTAGTACCTTCTCGACAGCGACGAGGTTCTTCTGCAGGAAGGAGATGCCCTGGTGCAGCGAGTGCGAGCGGTGGTGCGACAGCGCGCACAGGTGCGGCGCCTCGCCCGTCACCTCGTAGCAGTAGATCGTCGAGTCGCCCTGGGACAGTTCACTACACTCAATACCATTTCTACATTTTTTATCTGACGTTACACTCATGTCCTGTGGCAACACTACCTTTATCCGTATAAATTTAAATCTATTGCAACACATAGATCAGAACTAAAGTGTGCTAATATACGTAATTTAAAACACAAACAAAATGTTAACTTTAGCGATTACTAGTACAGATTGGCAATTTTGATAATACCAAACAACTTGCCTTTAGCCCAATGAATTGAGGGTAATTGATCAAATGTTTAGGCCAGACCAATCAGTACCAATATGATCAGACATGTATCTCTCAGTTATATTCCTTTTCCAAAACTAGTTTCCCATTCTAACCATTTTTCCTAACACAATTTACCTTCTTCATTTATATGTATGACACTTATATAGGCATAGGCATTTCAGCTAGTACTTTTAGAAAAGCATATGCTGAATTCCTTTGCAATATTACACGCTATATCGATTACAAACAAAATTAAAAAAGGTCTAAGTAAGTTTATGACAAAATCATTGATAATGTTACAGTTTTTTAAAGTTACTATTAGTGTGTATACTCACACGTCCCGTAAGGAACAAAGTGCCGGAGTCGTGGTCGATATGCGTTTGTAGTATAGCCGGCGACACGTCCAGCCCGACCGTACACACCGGGGCCGACAGGTCCGTCGCTTTGTACAGTAATATCTGTCGCTCCGATACTCTGAAATATTACGAATACACTCATTTACTCGTATCACGTCAATGTTATAGTCAATGTTGAATTTCTACACTAAGCTGCTTCAAAATGTTGATTGGTAAATGTAAAAGTATTACAAAAAGAGTTAAACGATAAACTTTGCTTTAGATTATAATGAATATATGTATACACATAAAACATTATTACATTATATGTTATAAAATGAAATAATAATGTTAAAATAAAGAATGGCTCTTTAGAATATATACGAAAGATAGATCAAAATTGAAAATCATCATCAATCATACATTTTGTTATTTTTCAATGGTCTCAAAACAAACAGGTAACAAAACCAAAGGCTGGTAATATATTCAGGCCGAATGGGGGATAGTATATTTTCGGCCTGAATCCGGATAATACTTTAAGGACGAAGGTCGGATAATACGCTTTCGGTCTAAGATCGGATAATACATTTAGGTCGGTTGCAAGATAGTAATATTGCCAAGCATACATTTATAGTGAAACTAAAACTAAACAACTAAAACTATCTCACTTGTCGAATCCAGTGACGACGAGATGTGTCCCGTTGAGCGCCCACACGACGCGCGCCCCGCGGGCCCCGGCCGGGCCTGCGCCCTTGGCCCAGGGCTCCACGCTCGAGCGGGGCTTGTATACCTGCCGCAGCGGACATACGTACATACCGACATGTCTCAGTACATAACATATTACAATTACGAGTGTCGTGGAGGATTTTATAAACACTACAATTTGTGAATCACAGAAAGTGATATCCAGTGTTAGGTTCGAGCCCAAGTTTTACTAACAAAAAGATTTTTTTTTTATATAGGCTTCCGGTATCCTCCCTCACGCGGTGAAACACAGCGCAGGCGCTGTTTCACGCCGGTTTTCTGTCAGGCCGTGGTGTTACTCCGGTCGAGCCGGCCCATTCGTGCCGAAGCGTGGCTCTCCCACGATAAAAGTCAGATCCAAAATACAAATCAAACACAACACTAACCCTGATAAAGCCGTCCTTGCAAACCGTAGCGAGATACTCTCCGCAAGGCGACCAGTCGAGGGCGAATATCTGGTCGGTGTGGCCGAGCAGGGTGATGGCGGCCACGGGCTCGTCCGGCGCCAGGTCCCACAGCTTCACGCTCAGGTCGTGCGCGGCCGAGGTCAGCACGTCCGACGCCGTGGGGTGGAAACGGATCAGATAGATCTTGTCGGGGTGGGCTGAGAACGTTCTCGTGGGCTCGTTTGTTGATTCTTGGAGACCTGTTTGTACAAAATGCAATTAAGGAGGTTATAATATTTTTCAAACTGTCTCTTAGATCTGACAATCTCTGCCGAGCCCTGATATAACACTCGCATTTTCTGTGTTTCATATTTTCATAATTTTTTTCTCAATTTAAAAATTCATATAATTATTTTAATCGTTCAAAAAGACAAAGAGAGTACTATGAGGTACTTACCGCCCTCAGGTATGATCCACTCCCGCACGAGTCCGTCATCGCAGGCCACGAGGATTCTGTCGGGGCGGAAGGGGTCCCAGGCCCAGTCTTGCAGGGGCGCCGGGTGAAGCAGGGCCGCCACACTACACATATTAAACATCAAAAATATTAATAAGAATAATTTATAATGTAAATGTTAAATAAATAAAGTACATTGTTACGAAGAAAGATCATTCCAGAACAAGAATCGACTCAGCTAAACATCTCGAAAGTTCTCGTCGATTTTTTTGATGCATATAACAATGAACCCTACAGCAATATAGATAGCGTCAAATATGGATTGATTGTCAAGTCGCGCGGTTGACGGTGCGTTCTTGGAACCCATTGCCTCTCTCGTATGCAGTAGTAACAACGGCATGTAATATAATGGCGTCTCGCGGGCCGCAGTTCAGTTCGAGCTACATTGGGACAAATATCTGAGTGATATCAGTGATTAACCGAACGACTTCGGCGTCTACTAAGGACTATTGCTCTGAGTAATACAGTAGGTTTAAAATTGTTTTTATTAATGTGTCTTTTACTCGTCAGAAGGATTATTTCTCAAATTCAACGAACCCTAACACGTTACAATACGCTGATGTGCTATAGTCGTTCCAATACTTTATTTAACTTTTGACAGATCACGCACATAAAGTTTTGTAATAATTTTTGATACAATGTACTACAGATAATACTGTACTTTATGGGCGGGCTCCGCCTACTTAGGGATGTGTCATTCGTAATTAATGACCACAGACTATAAAAACGGTTTTGAAATAAATCGATTATCGATTATATTAATAAAACATACAATAAAATTATTGTGATTATATTTTATATCAAATCACGTAAAAAGCTTTATTATTTTGCATTAAAATGCCCTAAATGTCTCTGTTTCAATGCATAAATAATTTGCGTAATGAAAACAGTTCCATCGTACTCGTACCTAGTAATGGGATCGAATGTATTCGCCGCAAATTAATGAATCTAAAATAATTGTTTAGACTTACTATAGTTGGTTCAAATAAAAACTACCTGCCTGAAATTCGTAGTAATTTACGGATTAAAAATAAAACAACCAAAAGAGGTACTGTAATACTAATTTTAATTATAAAGAATCGTCTTCTTCGTATGACCAGGAATCATCATCACTTGACAGTTGTTTGTCCTTTGAGTACTTTCTTTTTTGGCATTTTGACAGTAACGAAGGCAGGAACGATACGCTCAACGGTTGAGTTGAAAACGTGAGAATTCACAAATAAATCAATACGGAGGAATATAAATACTCAACTATATTGAAGGTTACTCATTGAAATACTGTAGATTATTTTAAAATAGACATAGAGAGATTTAATAAAGATCATCCATAGTATAACAAATACAATATTAACCACTGAATTACAACACAATACAATAATACATTTTGAAAATTCAGTTCCTTTTATTATATATTTTTTCATGACATAGAACCGTCATATTTGAACAACATTCTTTTAATCCATTTTTTCTTTATTTTGACAAAGGAGGTCGCACATTGAAACACATAGAAATATGAAGTACGAAATTATCTATAAAATAATGAGTTTGTTAAATCGATTAAAACTTCTTAATGCATAAAATCGATCGATGAAAGAAATCGAATAGGTAACGGGTCAGGGTATCACTATTTGATTAAGTATTAGAGCTGTCAAAAGTTAAATAAACTATTGGAACGACTATAATAGTTGCAAATATCTACATTTATTTTATTCTTGTCCTCGGAAATCAGGTATCGTTAACAATATTGATCATAAAAGATAAACTTCACAATACAGTAAAAAAACAAGGCCAAACAATAGAAAGTAAACATAAAGAAATTATATAGTAAAATGTCATTTCTGGATTTCACAAAAAGTTTTTGTTTAGTAAAAAAATACTTTTTGCCCATACCGGGTACTAGCGGGATGCTGGTGTGGGGCGACGGACACGGGCGTGGCCCCCTTGGGCAACTCCACGATGCCCACGCGCCCACCACCTCCACTCAGTGGGACTGCGCACCGATATCCATTGGCTAAGGACATAAAATATTCGTTTTACCATTATTTTCAAACATTACACTAGAAATCTTTCGAATACTTGGATTTTCTATTGCATAATATGCATTTACTATATATGTATTTAATCATTCCTTATGAATTAAGCCCCCTATTGGTAAAAACCTCGTCAGAAGCTGACAAATTACTTACAAAACGTAGAAGAACAAAACGCGACTTTACTAGACGGAATTGTAACGACACTTTCGACGTATGTCATTTTGTCAAGACGAATTTATTATACCATATAGTGTGTTACTATAGCACATAGATTACGATCTGGACACATTCCATCAAAAAATTTTTAATATTTTTTGCGTATATCTAACTCACCAAATTGTGAGATGTGTAATATTGTGGACGATGTTCAACATTTGTTGATGGAATGTGTCAAGAATCAATCAAAAAGAAATGTAGTAATGAAGCAGTTACATCTGAATCGTTTGGATGTTGGTATAGTTCAAAGTGTTTTGGCTATACCGACATCAGAAAAAGCTATTAAATTGTATAGTCTAGCGTGTAATATATAATTGATATTTGGTTAATTTAAGGCCTTATGGGGCTGGCATACCCGAATAGGGTAAAAGCCCCTTAAAATAAAGAGAAAAAAAAAAAAAAAAATATAGTGTGTTTATTTATCTAGCGTAGCATCCCCAATCCATTCAGCTCACTACCCTGATCACCCCCACTCACTAAGATCATCCCTTAAGGAAGACACCCCCTCTATCTCCGAATCGCTGGGAGACATTTTTAGTCCCCCCTTGCACCCCCTGAACTTATCAGGAATTAGCACCCCGGGTGTCCCTTGACACCTCTCAATTTTTTATACTTTGTAAAGACCGATAGTACAGTAAGGTGCAGCCACTAAGAAAAGATTTTTGAAATTTCAACTCTTAAAGGGTAAAATAAGGGATAAATGGTTGCGTGGAAGTTAGTCACTTTCACATTTAAGAACACGATACATTCACGAGAACGAAGCTAAGGGTTATAGGTAGTCTACTCTAAATGTAGACTTACAGTAAAATCCGTTGCATTCGCCAGAAATCTGCCTGCTAATGTTCTTGATGTTCTCCACCTGCGTCGACTTGTGACCCGGTGTGCCCTTCAGATGTCGGAATTTTGAGACTTTGCCTACGAACAAGAAAATAATATTAATAAACTGTCTTTGATTTACTCTGTGTATACGGGAACACTATAAAATATAATATTAATAAACTGTCTTTGATTTACTCTGTGTATACGGGAACACTCTAAAAAATAATATTAATAAACTGTCCTTGATTTACTCTGTGTAAACGGGAACACTATAAAAATAAAAAGTCCGAACAATATGTAATATATTTATATGTCCGAGCATCTCACTACCTTTTTTACCATTTGTAACCTTATTATGTGTGTGTAAGGGTATTAAACATTCTCCCACAAGACAATAGAGTGCATTTTTGTTTGTTATCTTGAGTAATATGTTTTCTTTTATTATTTATTAAAAATAAACTTAATAATGGCGTGAATTTTTGTTGTGAAACGTCCTCCCTTATGAGGAAAAAAATTAAATTACTAACCAAACACCGTGGATGTCCTTTTAGTGGCAACGTTGGGTACTGAGGCGCGCTTGTCTTCACGTTCCGGACTCTTGCGGGACTTCAACGAATCACGACGTCTAAAACAACAAGGGTTAATAAGAACGCATTTTATCTAATACATATAAATATGTTTTTCATCAAATGAGATAGATAATCATACTTTTTAAATAATTTTTATTGAACAGACATGGGCAACTTATGATCATTAATATAAAATTAAACATTACATATAATTATTATTACATATAATATTTTCGGATATTTTACACACACCACGCCATCTAGTTCCACAGACACAGATATTAATACATAAATACTTTTTTTTGTAAATACATATATATTATACATAGGAAAAACCCAAACATTTAATCCGACCGAGACCGAGGTCCGACCGAGGCCCACCATATACAAAGAATAGTTACCTGAGAGGAGCCGGCGAAGGCGGAGTCTCCGACTCCACGGCCACGCTCACGGAGCGGGACTCGTACGCGCGCCGACGGTCCGCTATCGACTGCACACTCCTGTGTACAATAACAGATACGTCAATGGATGATAATAACTTGAGACATCCCACACACATCCAATATAAGAAAGTAACAAAACTGTTCATAAACATAGGTAGTTACATAAATAAATGTTTCGGACATCTGTCACACAACGCCACCTAGCTTCAAACTAAGCAGAGTTTGTACTATGAAAGCTAGATGCGCGCAACTTTGTTTGCGTTTTGGAGGTTGGTAGTGGAAATAATTATATAAGTTGCCATTCAATATCAAATAGATTATGATATGACAGCTATTGGTACTGAATTCAAATGGAAAATGAAACAACTCACTCTGTATTCTCAAACATCTTCCTTCGTTCAGCGGTGCTGGGTGTCTTCGGCCTGTACCCTGAATCGGATGAATTCATCTCTTCCTCTACACTGGTATCGGATTTGCCGTTTGTGTATTCTTCTGTTAAAAATAATATAAAAATGTAACAATACTAGCATAATAATAACACACCTTAAAATCATACCGATAAATTAGAAAAGGATCCCTTTTTTCCATCTCTTAACTACTTTTTCATTTTTTTTTTCTATTCTCTTTAGTCGGCCGGTGTATTGAATATGTTTGTTCGACCAAAAAATAATATTATTTTAAATAATACTATTTTATAATACTACTATAATATACTTTAAGAATACGGAGTGTTTGTTGTCATCTGACAACAAACACTCCGTATTCTTAAAACATCATCACCCAGATCTGTAAGTCTTTACTTCCTTTAAAAATGAGGCACTCTCGTATCTATGACTGAACGTAAAATGTTGATATCAAGACGCTAGGTACCTTTATTAATGACAATCTCCACGTCACTGGTCGGCGAGAGTGACTTGTCCTTCTCTTCGTCCTTAGCGGTTGGTGTCGAAGTGACCGGCGTACTCGCTTGACCGGATACCGGTGATGATGCTACGAAATATTTAAAACTATAATACACATACATTCACGTGATTTTTGCGTTGTTTGAAGTAAATGCGAAAACCGCAGTCCAAATATGGCAGCCGATGACCTTTTCAATATACAGTATAATTATAAATAATTAATTTATCAGTAAAACTTTACACCCCGTGCTTCGGAGGGCACGTTAAGCCGTCGGTCCCGGTTGTCATGAACAGCTATGGCAATCGTTATTGGGAAGTCAGTGCCCTAAAATATACTGACAACTAGTTCAACCTTCGAATTCAGTTCGCCCTCAGGGTTGCGGAGGTCAGATGCCAGTCGCTCTGTGTAAAAACTGATATTCAGGTAAAATCGGTTGAACTGGTAGCCGACCCCAAATAATATTGGGAATAATAAAGGCTAGGAAGATGAAGATCAGTAAAACTTTACACAAACCATAGGTTAACGCCCAGTTCCTATATTTGAAAAACGATCCGTTCTAGGTACGAATAGTATATTATACGGGGCGTAAGCTAAAATCGTTCCTATCCTACTACTATTATAAAGGCGAAAGTTTGTAAAATGGATGTATGTATGTATGGATGTTTGTTACTCTTTCACGTAAAAACTACTGAATGGATTTGAATGAAACTTTACCACAATATAGCTTATACATCAGAATAACACATAGGCTACTATTTATAAAGATATAGCTTCGCCTCGCGGCGTTGCCCGCAGTTATCATCGTACCGCGGGTAGCACCGCGGGGTTCAGCTAGTAAAAAATAAATTAAGGAACGATATTTACGACTCGTAGTCGGTTGTAGAAAATTTTTACACGATGACGATTCGTTAAATATAGGAACCGGGCATTAGTTTATGATTAAACAGTGAACCACGACTTATTATTATATTATTTAAAATTTGTAACTATTAAAAAGATGATTTACAAAGATTACAAGAAAATAGTCATACCATGTGTTAAGATCCTCATTTCAATAGATATAAGAGATAAAGTGTGAAAATAAATACACATCATAACACATATACAACTTGATCATTTATAAATAACATGATAACTATCCTCCATCTTAGTTTAACATATACCGTGGGATATAACGATACCGTGGGAGAGCTATGCTTAGGCATGAATGGGTCGGCTCGACCGGAGTGATACCACGGCCTCGCAGAAAACCGGTGTGAAATAGCGCTTGCGCTCTGTTTCACCAAGTGAGTGAGGATACCGGAGGCCCATACCCTAACCCCTCCCCTCATCCCCTTTCCCATCCGTTAAAGGTCGGCAACGCACTTGTGACGCCTTTGGTGTTGCGGGTGTCCATGGGCGGCGGTAATCGCTTATCATCAGGTGATACGTCTGCTCGTTTGCCCACTATTCTATAAAAAAAAAAATATGCATAGATCGATGTTCGTTAAAACGGTTACAATGGGGTTGTCATTTCCGAAAGGATAAAACCCACAAACAATAAAAAGAAAAAAAACACTACACACAATAATCGTAAGATAATTATAAGTACGGTAAAGTGGAGTTAAAGAACACTAAAAGCTAAGAGGAACCAACCTGAATCAGACTTAGGTAATCCAGGTACGGAGGGCACAGAGAACACCTTGTCGAATGAGAAGTCTTCGTTGCCGGTAGACGCTGAGAACGGCTTCGGGCCCAGGCGAGGCTATTCAAAATAAACAATTAATTCTATAACAATAAATCGCATCGTTTTTTTTTTTTTATACTGAATCTTGCAAAATCTAATTGACTGACTGACTTGACTGCACAGTTGGCCTAGTGGTTTCAGCGGTCAGTACGCCACTTGTTACTGCGCCAAGTGCCGTGGGTTATATCCCACGTGGGACATCACTTTGTGTGATCCACAAAATGTTGTCCTGAGTCTGGGTGTTCTTTGTGTCCGTTACATGTATGTTTGTAATTTCCCCCGCGACACAGGATGTATATTCCTAATGCGGGAGTTGTCTTTAAAAAAAAAAAAAATCCTACATTCTATGAAGGCATTTCTACATTGAAATTTATTTATAAATAATGCCATTGCAATAATATTATCTAATCATTACTAAAAGTACATATGTAAATAAGTTATGGCAAAAATAACCTTATGAGTAAGGAACAAGATTTAAAATTTAAATATACCCGGTCCTTTAAATTTTATAGGGTTAAAGGAATAATAAAAACCTCGTTTCACACACACGGGGCTGTGTGATCTAAAATTAGTGTGTGTTATGGTAATCAGACGACTGAAAATATTCTAATTATACAGTCACTAAAATCACTTATAAACATTCTAATATATACTAACAGAACACACTAAACTATAGGTATTCTATGTAAGAGAGATATACTTAGTCTGGCCATAAATATTGTAACAATTAAAAATGAACAAAATATTAGTTTTGAATTTGGAATCTTTCAATTTTATACGATTGTTCAGTGTTTTCTTATTTTTGCGCCAATATAATTGTAAAGTATTTTGTGATATTAAAATGGAGTGAGGTGATAAAGAGAACCGAATCGCTGTGATTGCATATCATAAAGTAGGTATGGAGCCAAATACAATTTTTAAAATCCTCCATACGCTTGGTATTAGTGAAATGTTTGTGTACGGGCTATTGATAGTTACAATGAAACCTCCTCTGTTTGTAACAGAAAAAGATCTGGAGATGAAGATAGAACCATGTTGGGTATTTTAAAAGATGTCTTAGGATTTACAGTCTATAAAAGACGCACTGATCCTTTCTTAACTGACAATTTAAAAAAGAATAGAGTGGTAAATCAAAACAACTACTTAAGCAGTACGCAAAGGGAGGTCACAGAAAAAAAATTGTTTACGGATGAGGATTTTTAGTACAATTGAAAAATATATTAACGGACAAAATGACCCTACTTATGCTGAAAGCTCTAAAGAAGCTTTCCAATTAGTCAATAGAGTACAACGTGGGCATTATCCGACTTCAGTGATGGTTTGGTGGGGTTTTAGCTATGAAGGAGTGACTGAGCCACATTTGTGTGAAGAAGGTATCAAAACATCGGCACAAGTGTATCAAGATACCATTCTTGAGAAAGTTAGGCCTCTTAACAACACCATGTTCAATAACCAAGAATGGTCCTTTGAGCAAGACTCGGCGCCGGGTCATAAAGATAGATCCACACAATCTTGGTTAGAAACGAACGTTCCGGACTTTATCAGAGCTGAAGACTGGTCGTCATCTAGTTCTGATCTTAATCCACTGGATTATGATTTATGGTCAGTTTTAGAGAATAAGGATTGCTCCAAATGCCATGATAATTTGGAGTTCAAAAACAATCCATACATACGTGGTGGTGAAGAATTTTCCCACAGAAAGAGTATGTGCTGCTATTGATAAATGGCCTCAACTTTAAAGGACTGTATTGCAGCCAATGGCGACCACTTCGAATAAGCTTTGTATATTTTTAATGGTTTTATATTAATGTATCAAACTAACACACTGTCATAGTAATAAAAATTACATTCAATAAAAAATGCTGTTTTCTTTGTAACAATATTTATGGCAAGACTTAATCTTGCATATGTATAAGTAAGACTAATACATAAACAAGGAATACTGAAAGCAGAATACAAAACATTAAAACCAAGCCAAAAATAACAAAATGTATAAAATAACACACTCTTTATCAACAATATTAAATTAGCCTAAAAAGTAATAAAAGACTTTATTAATACTATCAAGGATGCTAAGGGGAACTAAATAAAATAACAAAAAAAACAGTTAATACAAATCAAAAGTACTTAAGGCTAAACTATAATCATAAATAAAACTACAAAAAAAAAACTACACACACCGATTTAAATAGAATACCTTATAGCCGGATGCGGGAGTTGCAGTCGTCCTTGGTTTCGGCTTTGGTACTTCTGAATGATCTTCCGTAGACCCAGCTTCGGAAATAGATGACCTAGGCATTGGCTTCGGGACAGGCATGCCGTTAATCAAGCTGTTGCTCCTAGACAATGAAGATTCAGTAGACTCAGTACTGTCTGTCTTTTCAATAGACTTTTCAATCGTCTCAACGGACTTTTGAGGAACAAGATCAGGCTCGTTCTTTTCAGGATCTGAATCAGTCTTATCGTGCCCATTGTCTGTAATCTTCTTATGAAAACCATTCGTCTCTTTCTGGTAATCAACTTTATTACTTTTCTGCCTTTCCATACCTTTGATGAGGTCCTTTACGTTTACAAAATCGATTCTGTCTTCGTCTTTCGGTTCTACTACCTCAGGTTTTGGTGCAGTGACTTTGGTATCTTCAACTTGAACTGGGGTAGATTTTTTAGTGTCACCCTTTTTCGGTATAGGCATAGCTAGAATAAGGGTCACTACTTCTTCTAAATTACCGCGATGGATCTAAAATGAATATTATTCTTTTTATTTAACTTTATGCGATAAGACTTGTCTTATGCACTTTTAAAGCAAGCTAACAGATAACACCAATAACCTTTTAATTGGTCATGCATTTTCTTAAAAGATATCGAATCTCAAGTTGTAACAATTTGTAGATTTTTTTAAATTTTTGATACAAAAATATAATACAATACTTACATTGCTACTTGCACACCAAATATTTACTAAGCACCACACATTAAGGAATTTAATAAAACATGGAATAAAAGCTTCTAAACATTCTTCAACCTATTTATAAGTATCATAGCGCATAAACAAAGGGAATGATCGAAAATAACTTTGTAGTCTGGTGTTATGGTCTTCGGAAAAATAAACCTAAGGGGTCGTCACCACGAGCGAATTGTGGCGATATTATCGTTGGGCAACGTATTTCTATACGCTCAGCGATTCCTTTACGCTTAAAGAATAATCGCTCGTAAGTGGATCGTATTCGACGATAGAAACTCTCTCGTTCGTGGCTACTACGGTCCCTTAATAATCCAACAGAAGACACAGAAGACACAGAAGACACAGAAGACACAGAACACTTAACCCTTCTCCCATACAACATTTTTTAATGCAGACGTGATCAAATAAATACAATGACAATAATCCCTTGAAGTCTCTTTGTTTATGCCTTATCATTTTACAGATAGTAAAAAAAAAACTTTCAAACGTAACAATAACTATTTTTTTTTTTTAAACTCCAATATAATACATGCACATATCAATAATAGCTAGAGCCAATATTACTAGGGTCAATTTCCACCAATACCCCGTACCGTTAGTTCTGATCACTTAGGCTCCCCAATCTTAGAATAAAAAAGTAACATTGTTCAAGACCTGAAAAGGGGACCCACAGAAACTGGTCGGGCAATTGATACACACATACATAATTTATGCAGAAAATTCGGACACCTGACTTACATCAGCCACGATGTAGCGAATGTAAAACAATTCATCTTTATATCACAAATTGTGTTTCTTCGATTGTCTTTTATCGAAAACTAATAACGTCGCATTTAGTACATAAGTTTGATCGACTCTCAGTTCACATTCCTATGATAGCACCCTCTATTACTTTCTTATTCTAAGGTATATAATATCTAAATATCCCTATATTTAAAACATCACATATCCAAGATCAATCCTTGATGAAGTTCGCATTCGCAACATGCATAGCCGAAACCATTCTAACCCAGCCCGCATTTCAATTCAAATCAATCCGAGGGGTCACTAAACTCAACCACACTAAACTTAAACTCTAAATTTTATGTCAATGACATTGCTCCAACTGCGTGAATATGGCGGTAATAATCCAGTCTCACCTTTTTCAAAACATATGGCACAAGATAGACTTACAACCATCTATACCACACACATACATGCGTGTGAATGGTAACTAATCAAATATCGAAGTAAAAATCGTTGTATATTTCTACCCAGTATTAAGGTAATTTAATGTCATAAATTCTTTGATTAATTTGCCCATCCCTTAGCTACTACCAAAGACAAACTATGATTATCCAAATACCCCAACCTCGGCTGATTAAAAAAAATAATTTCTTGATTGATAGACTGACAAAGCTCTTGACAGGTAACGCTTTTGTACTCGTAGTTCTGATACCATGAAATGCAAGAAAAACAATAGCGAGAGTGCCACTAACAGCACCTGTTTAGTAGTTTAATTAAAACAACATAATATAACTTGATAAATAAAAATATTTATACAAAGTGGATATGACAATACGACATGAAATGAAACCGAGGGCTATTTAAATGCGTTAGTTAATTTGGGATGGTATACTTTATCTCAGAATTGAAATTTAATATTTAAAACCAATAAGGACACCATTTGTAATTTAGGTTTACAAGTGCCGTGGTGCCGTGGTAGGGAAGTATGTTTCTAAAGCACAGAACGGTGCGCGACATAGTAATAGCTTACGTTTACGCATCAAGGGGTTAACGACCGTAGGTCATTGTCATATGGTCGTTAACCCCTTGATGATAATGTTTTATTGGATACATCGTGTGTAAAACGAAAAATAGTGTCCTGTAGCTGAACTACTAAACCGATTTTATTAAAATTTTGTAAGTGGACTTGTAACATGTGTAGGTATGTCTAGTTCAAATAAATGTCGTATTGTCATACCCACTCTTTATAAAAAATAGGCCTATTATGTGCGATAGGCTGATCAAGTGTATAATAA
The DNA here is from genome assembly GCA_916048165.1 of Spilarctia lutea. NCBI lineage: Eukaryota > Metazoa > Arthropoda > Insecta > Lepidoptera > Erebidae > Spilarctia > Spilarctia lutea. The sequence continues at coordinate 3,394,561 of OU696490.1, forward strand.
ACACACTACAACACACAAAGTTTCTTCAACTCATAATTTGTCAAATGACGTTTAGAGGAAGGGTTTATAAATACCTGTGTGGAGTTCTTAGCGTCCGGGTGCAACGAGATGTTGGGTACAGGGTGGTCCAGGTTGTCGAACCACATCGGGGCGCTCAAGTACGTCATGCTACCGCTCGTCTCTGGATACAGGTCCGAATGATACTCACGGTAACTCTGTCAACAAAGGAACAATCCAATAAAAAAAGGGAAGAGTCACCCTTATCATTCAGGAGTATGAAAAATAGATTTTGGTCGATTCTCAGACCTACCCGTTATGTACACAAAATTTCATAAAAATCTGTCCAGCCGTTTCGGAGAAGTTTGGTAACAAACACCGCGACACGAGAATTTTATGTATTAGATAATATTAAATATTTTAATGTGTATAGATAGATTAATATATAGACTACATTGATTTTCCGAAAATGTCCCTTATAATATAACATAACATAATATCCGGACATCTATAACACACAACGCCATCTAGTCCCAAGCTAAACAGAGCTTGTGTTATGGGTACTAGACAACTGATATAAATACATATATACTTTTTTTGTAAATATATACATATTACACATAGAAAAAACCCAAACTTCGAAACAAATATTTGCAGATCATACAAATATTTGGTCCGACCCGGGCATCGAACCCGAGACTTCAAGCTTAGCAGTCGCATAAGTTACCACTAAGCCACCGAGGCAGTTATTTATGCATCCCTATTACTCTGTTTTACTATCATTGCTTTCTTTTCTTATCAATCTTTACTTTGGATTTACTCCCAATTTTCAAACCCCGCTGACAGAAATAAGCTTGTTTTCTTGCGTAATTGTGATTATATACATATATATGTTTAAAATTGTCCAAATATTTATGTTCGAAACTTCTCCTATCTGCCTGGATATATCATATGTCCAGGCAGATAGGAGATAGTATATAAATCATTTATGTAGGCATGAATTGACGTATGTATGTATGTAAAGTTAATACATATTAAATCTAATCACATACACATAATCATTTTATTAAATAACTAGCTGAACCCCGCGGTGCTACCCGCGGTACGATGATAACTGCGGGCAACGCCGCGAGGCGAAGCTATATCTTTATAAATAGTAGCCTATGTGTTATTCTGATGTATAAGCTATATTGTTGTAAAGTTTCATTCAAATCCATTCAGTAGTTTTTACGTGAAAGAGTAACAAACATCCATACATACATACATCCATACTTACAAACTTTCGCCTTTATAATAGTAGTAGGATTCACAATCGCCTGGGAGATTATCATTTACAACTACTAAGTTGTTTTGTGTATGTTTCAAAACTTATGAATGCCTGCATCGATTGAGTTAAAACTTTGAGATGATGTACAAGTTTTAAAGATGGTTTTTATTTATTTATTGCAACCATAGTGTGACATAATAAAGCGTGGCAGGATACAGTTGTTCTTTATTTATGAAAATAAATCATTTTTATCCTTGATCACGTCATCACGCGCAAACGGCTGGACGAATTTCGCTAACTCTTGACCATTAGACCGTTATCGCTAATAGACCATTGAGGAAGACTATGTTAGATAACATCACGCTACGACTAATAGAGCAATAGAGCAGAGTATCAATGAAAAATGTTGTTAACAAATGAAAAAACCTGACGACATTTTTTTATACATACATCGCCATTTAGTCCCAAACTAAGCAGAGCTTGTATTATGGGTACTAGACAATTGATATAACTTAACTTTTTTTGTAAAGACATACATATTTTACATAGAAAAGACCCCAAAAAATATCGAAATAAATATTTGCAGATCATACAAATATTTGGATATTGAACTCGGGAACCGTACCCGAGACCTCGACAACAGCAGCCGCATACGCTACCACTGCGCCACTGAGACAGTTGCGTGTATCAGCTAGCTGTATATAAATAAATTCACTTATAACAGTGGCGACATACCTTCCTAGGGACTTGGTACATGATGGGTACGACGGAAGATCCACACAGCTGCAATACTCTGTTCACTTCGCCTTCCATCACGCGCAGAGCACGTTTTGGTACTAAGCAAGCGCCTTTAGTTTGTTCTCCTGTGAAAAATAATATTTATTATTTCTGAACACTTGTAACGGGCCCACTGGCTCGACGAGTATTCCTCGATCGACGAACGGCCTCATACCAATTGCAATGAGTCTGGTGACCACTACTCTTGGATTCTGTTCATGCTTTCTATCAGGCAGAGTAGTCACTGTGGCAGGTCCATATATAAAAAAACTATTCAAGAAAATCGGTTAAAAATTAAAAGATATGCTCACCGGAATGTCTCAATCCCTCAATAAGGTAAGGTTCTCTATCAGTCAATTCCATGTAGAGTATTGTCGTATCACCCTTTCCAGCTAAGAAGAGCATGTTGGTGTCAGGATCGAACAACGGCATCAAGATCCCCGTGGAGCAGTCCAGCTCTAAAGTTTTCTGTGTTTGCGACAAGTTGCGAATGTCTCTGATCATGATCTGACGAAGACGATTTGAATCGAAACCTGCGAATGAGAAAAAAATGTATAATAAACGCGAAAGTTTGTGGGTATGGATGGATGGATGTTTGTTTGTTGCTCTTTCACGCCAAAACGATTGAATGAATTTTAAAGAAACTTTACAATAATATAGCTTATACATCAGAATGACACATAGGCTACAATTCATAAAGATACTACTAGCTACGTCATGAAAATAAAAGAAAAGATATAAGAAAAAAGATAAAGAAAAAAATAAAAGATAAAGAAAAGATATAACATTATAAAACCAATTACTATATATAAAAGTAATGATAATGTAAGTACACTTTAACTGTTTATCTCAGAAACAATGCAAGTTTGGGCTATTTCTATGAATTTCGGCAATCTACAATTATGTATATTTTCGTATCAATAATATTAATAATCCGTTTGGCACGCGATAAAGGGGCAAATTTAAGTATGTTAGTCCTCGCCAGGGCGACGACGAGCGCCCACGCATCTAGGTCTAGTCCAGGAGCGACAAAGAACACTCAAACAATTTTTAGATCACGCAGTGTTTGCCAAATGTGGAGTTCGAACCCATAATGTTCAGCGCAGTAGAGAGTGGCGTGGCAACGTCTTTTTTTTTTGTTTAATATTTTATTGTTTGGGGGTTTTTATCCTTTCGGATATGACAACCCCGTTGTAACCATTTTAACGAACATCGATCCATGCATATGTTAAACTAAGATAGAGGAGTCACTGCGGGCTTAGTCATGTGACAGAGTATAAGAGTATAGATGTAGGTTTCGATAAAATCGTTTGAGGGATTCCTATGTCACATGGGTTTACCCCCAGCGCCTCCATTAGAATTTCTCTATCCCTGCGGTTCAAGAACCGATGGAATGTGTCAAGACACATTCCATCAGAACATGTTGCATGTCTACCTCCACGCCACACACATCACAATTTGGAGATTCATCTTTATGCATCCAGTACGCAAACTTGTTTGATGGAATATGTCCTGATCTTAATCCGAGTATTATTTTAACTAACTCTCTGTCAAATGTGGCGAAGTCTTAAACCACTACGGCCAGTGAACTGTGATCTGATAAAAAAAATACACATACCAGTAGTAAGTATCCTATCCTGGTCCCCCAGCCAGACAATCCTGCTGTCCTTGATGTTCTGATGGCTGTTTGCCACGTCGAGCACCGCCGTTGGCGCCCTAGGGTCCACTATACGAACTTTCTTATCCTTGCACGAAGTCGCCAAGAGCTTGCCATCTTTCTTCCACGAAGTCGATTGGATTACTTCACTATGATCTCTGTTTACTGCAACGTTTGAATAATCTTTGTAAAACCATCTATTCATCTTTTCAATTATTCAATTTTTTCAATAAAAAGAAAGAATTAATAATTCTTTTCTTAGAATTAATAATTCTTTTTTTTGAATTTTGTATCCCCTTTCAGAGTCTGTATAGATAACTTAGCGGAATTCGTTCGTTAATAAATAAACTTAAATAAGTTGAACTTAAATATTAACGAACGAATTCCTAATTAGTCTATACTAATATTATAAAGAGGAAAGGTTTGTATGTAAGTATGTTTGTAACGAATTGGCTCAAAAATGACTGGACGGATTTTAAAAATTCTTTCACCATTTGAATGCTACATTATCACTGATTAATATAGGCTATTTTAATTGAAAGAAAAAAAAACAATATGTAAACTAATAACTGCAGGTAACGCCGCGTTCCGGTTCAGCCAGTAGTCTAATAAAGATAATCAAAAATCTTACCAGTTAAATATGCTTTAATTGTAAGTACTCTTTAAAAGTAAGTGATTAAATTCATAGTTTTTATTTACATACACATTTTTAACATGAAAAAAAGGACAGAAAAGTATTAAACTGGGTAATCTAGAATAACAGAAACTTGTTGCAAAAAATGGAAAGATAGTTTTGAACCAATATAAACAAATTTTAAACATTTTCAGGTCATTTTCGGTAACGACACAATAATGGAACTGACGATTTAGTCGACCGTCGAAATGTTTTGAAAATAGTCTAGACTTTCACACGCAATGACACTACACAATTACGGAGGTCTTGTGGTAAGTACATTTCATATGAATAAGCTATTTAATAAATAAACGTTTCACTCCTTTTTACAAAAATTATGAGAACAGAGGGTTATGACATTTTGTACAATTAAAGTATATTATATATGGTGGTTCGACCAATAGTATGCATAAAGTGCAACTTACTTATTCATACTTGCATACATACTTGGATAATCTAATCAAAGAAGAATTATATTCTTTAAATAATTTAGTGCTCTCTCCTGATACTTACCAAAAGCCTCCTTTTGCTTAGTCAAGTCCCATAAAGCAAGTTCATGTCCCGAAGCAACGTGGATAAGTCCGTCAGCGACGGGATGAAACCCAACATTTTCAACACGCCGTTGTTTCTGTGATAGTGTGCACTCCGGCGTCGTAAGAGACTCTTTTAGGCCTTCAGGTGGTATATGCCATATCTTCACCTAAAAGAAAAAAATAAAAAAAAATAACGAAACGAAGTACTTTTTTAAAAAGAAAAGAAATCGAATACAAAGTAGGTTTCTCTAGACTTTGCATGCAATCACATTTTACACGTTATATGTCGGGTTAACACCATAGCGACGTCATGAGACGTTATTGATTTTTTTTTTGTATTTTAACTTTACTTGTGTTACCGATAGTTTTTTCTAATCTATACTAATACGAGTAATAAAGCTGAAGAGTTTGTTTGTTTGTTTGAACGCGCTAATCTCAGGAACCGCTGGTCCGATTTGAAAGATTATTTCAGTTTTGGATAGTCCATTTATCGAGGCAGGCTGTAGTGGAGCACCAATGAAGAATGTTTCAATAACGGGGGAAAACTTTCACGCTACGTGCTAGTAAGTGATAATGATATATCGCTTTATTGTACAACAGATTATTAACAATGATAACTAAAAACTAGAAGGTACAAGTGGCGGCCTTAACGCTCGAAGGCAATCTTTAACAGGCAACCATGGATACATCTAGCGCCCCCTATTAATCCCTTGGGTATCGTAAGATCCGAATAAGGGAATAAAGTACAAAGGACAATATCATTGCAAAGAAAAACCAACCCTATACGGTTTTGTTAAGAGTTATTTTTTGTTTTTCTAGAATGACAGTTACAGTAGACGAAAACGTTCTTTCTAAGACGTCTATATCCAGCCAGTGGACTACTAAAGCCCGTTGATGATGATGAAGATGGTACATCGAAGCCTACGCCTTAAATAAATTATTGAGAGTTTCGGTAGAAAAGTCAGTTGCTAAGTCAAAACCGATAGAAGAATACACAAGAGGCCTGGATGATAGCTGAGCTGGACATCATACAATATAGGTCACCACAGTAACAAGATTACTACTAAAATATTTACTGAAAGTATTTATAAAATGATATTGTGTTTGTTATTATGTTTCCTCTATTTCCTCATCAACGCTACATTATAATTTTCCTGTTATGAAGTAAATATATTATGTTACATATTCTTGGGTGTTTGGACATGTACAATCGTTAACCACATACATGATTCGAGCACATGTACATACATCCAACTAGTATTATAGAATCCTTTCTCCGATGGTCTGATTTTTTACGTGAGGACCAACTGTCATCAGACCTCTACAACCTATCGTATTTTTTTTATGTTTGGCCCTGTCAAAATGACCTCTGCTTGATGGAAAGCATAATCAAAATCCAAGAGTGGTGGTCACCATGCTCATTGCGAATGCAGACAATGACCCACATCATGGCGGCCTAGTAATGCTTCTACATCATTGGGCCTCCGGTCTCGCGCTCACCAGCGAAACACGACAGCACGATCGTTGTCATTTTATGTAGATTTTCTGTTCGAAGTTAGTACCGTCCCGGTCGAGCCAGCCCAACTTTGAGCCGTGCTGAAATCAGCGTGGCTCAAAGTACTATAGTCCTACAATCTAATCAACCTGTACTATGCGACTCAAATAAGAATAGGAACGTCAATGACCTCGATCCGTCAAATGTCCCTTGAAAAGTACGGTCAGCAACGAAACCTTACTTACGTATCAATAATGTTTTTTTTTGTTTTATTGAGTCTCAGTTATTCAAAGTGAACAAACGTCCTTAATTAAACGGAAAGTAGCAGTGATGATGACGACGATGTCTACACAGAGAGTGATGCCGAGATCAGAGGAATTGAGCGCCTAGATTCTGATTAAATTTTGTGATAAAAACAGGTAACAATACCTTATTTTATTTTAAACAACTGTCGGTGGAATAAATATTAAAAACCTACATGAATCCATGTTTTATTTTATAGGGGCATGCAACAGTGATGATATCGGCAATGACAACGACAGTGACCGTGACTACTTAGTCAGTGGATGCACAGATGAGCGAAATTGAAGAACTTGAGCACGAGGAATGACGAGTTACACGAGTATGTGAATATTGCAACAATTGCCTCAGAAATAGAGCGATATCAGAACAAGCACATTGAACGTTTTATCCATCACCGCAATCCACTCGCATCCGTATTGCTTAATAGAGCCAATGTGGTTAAAAGGCTAAAAGAAACCACGAGTGGTCAGTGAGGCAATAGCCTGCTGCTCTTAACATCTTTGATTGATTGATTATAAGCTGACGACTGCTTTGAGATTAAAACGTAAAAATAAAACTCGTTTTCCTGACTCTGCTGCTGACAATTCGAACTGACAGCTATGACGTCACAACATGGCGCAAAGTCGATCCTATTCTTATTTGAGTCGCATTGCACTCGGCGATATCGATGTTCTATAAGAAATATTGTTGTCAGACTTGTTAGGGCTCCATCCGACTACTTAATAACACAGTCATATTATTAAAATTCTTGGAGGAAAATATTTGATTTCTGACACTGCACAGGGTTGAAGTCAGATGTTATAATTTCTTTACAGTAAATTGAGAGAAGTGACATAAATAAACTTATAAATATAACTTCACATGTACATAAGTGAATATGGATATATTGTACACTAGCTGATCCGCCTGACATTGTTTTGTAAAAAAAAATGCAGGAATTTTTTTTTCTTTTTAGATGTCAAAAAAAATAACTAGTCTTTTTATTAATAATAATTGATGACTATTATATCTACACTAATATTATAAAGAGGAAAACTTTGTTTGTATGTTTGTATGAATAGGCTCAAAAACTACTGGACCGATTTTAAAACTTCTTTCACCATTCGAAAGCTACATTATCCACGAGTAACATAGGCTATATTTTATTTTGGAAAAAAATAGGGTTCCGTAAGATATGTGGGTTTTTCAGACACAAGGTGTAAAAATCAACCAGAAAAGTTACTTATTTTGCGAAAATTTTCATGCTACGGGCTATATAAGACGCAAACGAGGTTGCGTGGGTCAGCTAGTCATTAATAAAACATCAAATATCGTAATTTGTGTATTGAGCTAAGTAGCCTAGAAATAAAAGGGAATAACTCATAAGAGTAAGGTAGGAACAACAGTTATGATAGAGGGTAGTTTCATAACAAAATAAACATACTTATAAAGTAGGAAGTATGTAGGTACCAATATACAACAATGACAAGAAGCATCAGGCAAATGCAGTTACTCAAACATACTTCGTTCAAGCTGAAATCTTCTAAAAACAAGGAAAAGAAAAAATTCCCAGCTTGTCATTATAAAATGTACACAGTATTGGTAAGATAAAAATAGATTATTATAGTGTAGAAAGCATTATTGTGATAAGAGAAATACATATTTGTAATAACCACTGCACTTGTTAATGATAACTTTGTCCTATAGATAACTATATGAATTTATCACTATTTTTATCTATTTCTGTACTGCTATGTGCAATATTTGTGAGAAATCTAGTTAAAATGGATTTAAAAGTTATTTTAAATAAACTTATGTTACAAGAAAACATACTGGTATACTAACATTTCTAACAAATCCTACTATTATAAATGCAATAGTTTGTGAGGATGTACGAATGTTTGTTGCCCTTTCACACTAAACTTGTGTTTAGATGAAACTTTACAATAATATAGCTTATACATCAGACCAACCAGAAACACTCGCAATAGCTAGTAAGTTTTTTTTTTTTTCATCTCCGTTCAAATAAAGCCCGGATGCAAAAGGTCTAGGTGTATAAAATTATAAGCCAAGTCTTAGAGAGTAGTAGAGTCATACTGATTTCAGCAGGAACAGGCCGGCTCAACTGGGGTACCGGGCCCTCTACCCTCGCACAGAAGATCAACCTAACTGGCAGCATAAGTGCTGTTGTCTTTTGTTGGTGAGTACGAGACTAGAGGCCCAATGATGCATAAGCATCACTAGGTCACTATGGTGTGGATTACCATACTACATTGTTGCGTCATTAGTATTTGCCATGAGTACGGTGATTATCACTTTTGGATTCTGCTTATGCTTTCCATGAGGCGGAGTAGTCACATTAGCAGGCCCATACATAATTACCGTCCATCCAATCCAGTTAACCTCTGGATAGATACGGAGATTAAAGATGAAATGGGAAATTGCAATTTACAGTATGATATAATCAAGAAACATTTATGGTTTTATTAACTTACTAGCTGACCGACGCAACCTCGTTTGCGACTTTTATTGCCCGTAGCGAAAAAAATTGACCCGTATAGTGTGTCGCGGACTTTTTTGTAGATATTTATAAGATCTACGATTAATTAGAACATTTTATGGTTCTATCTTTTATAGTTTACGCAGCGTACGCAAAATAAGTAACTTTTCTGGTTGATTTTTTACACCTTGTGTCCGAAAAACCCCAATATCTTATGGAATCCTATTTTTTTCCAAAATAAAATATAGCCTATGTTACTCATGGATAATGTAGCTTTTGAATGGTGAAAGAATTTTTAAAATTGGTGCAGTAGTTTTTGAGCCTATTCATTACAAACAAACAAACATACAAACAAAGTTTTCCTCTTTATAATATTAGTATAGATAAAAAATTATCTAAACTAAACTGTTACACATCACACACAGATGTGTAGACATCTTTTTACTGCTATAATAAAGAAAAAACGGTAGAGCCGCGGGCAAAATCTAGTATAATATAAACACAATACAAAAAAAAACAGGTTTCCTCTACTTTTACATGCATGTGTTGCACATATAAACCTTGTTCTATCTATCTATTGCTGAAACTGCATCGAAATCCATGAGTGGTTTAAAGTGTGGCAATAGTTTAAGAAACCAAATGGTTTTTCTGTACGTTCAATCTTCTAATGTTAATGCTTTTGGATTATTTCGTCTTTTGAGTACAGATGCCATGTATTAAAATGCACATACAACTGTACATTCATGTACAGTTTAGATGTTACACTATCTATAGCTTAGGAAAAAAATGAAAGGTAATTTATCATGTTAATAGCAAATGTAAGACATAATTGCTAAAATGTTGAAGTGGAAAGTCAAAATCTAGTTTCTGCACCTGAGTGAACAAGAAGGTCCACATAAATGTGTGCATATACTGTGCACATATTTGCTGAATTCATATCTGAACAACTCTCTACAAGTATGATAGCGATTTCACTATGAAACTACTAATGTTGGACTATGTTTAGCGACGCATTTAACACATAGAAACTAATGTAGATATTATTTAAGAAAAATAATGAAAAGATTAATTTTAAATTAATGAAAATGGAGTAACATAATATTTTGTTCTATGTTATAGAAGATGTAAAGATAATTTTATTTACATTAATTATACACATAATCATAATATAATTAAATAATTTGAGTCTGTAGGCCTCATGATTTGTCTGACATAGAACAAAGGATTTGTTTTTTTAATCTTTTGTTTATTAAATGAGATACATATTCTAGGAGTTTATTAAATATGATTACATGAATAGATAAGTGATTTAAGATAATATGTAATGTAATGTATATAAGGTTTTTTCCTTAATTATTTTACAATATTTTTATATGAGGAAGTGTAGGAAAATATTATATTTTTGTGCCAACATATTATAAATTAGACACAATACCCAATAGCTTAATGTGGTATCATGCTAACATAAACATTAGCATAAAGTAGACATAAATATTAACCTATGTAGGTATGCTTATGATTATACATATAAACAAAACTAAGTATTGTGTTTAGGCCACCACGTAACATATACTTTACTTCACTAGATGCAAAACTACAGTGATATGAACAATAAAAATGTACAAACTTACCAGAGAGTCCTGTGATCCAGTCAACAGCAATCCATCATGGAATGGTGAGAACTCCATATCAGTAATTGTATCAGAGTGTGCATGTAACAAAGGCATTGTCTTACTCTTCCTACCACAGTCATCCAACGGCAGCACAGCCATGCTAGACCCAACATGCTCCCAGTTAAACGCCATGAAGGCAGCTGACGCACATATATTATTTCCATAAGTCTGGTATGATCCCACACAGATATCTCTTATGCAGGCCTCAGGCTTAGGCACGATCGGTGCCGCATTTTTATATTTAGAGGCTTTGAAGCGCCAAGCCATGGTTATCCACTTTTTAAAAAGTTTCTCAGTCTTATAAATTCGGAATGTATCAGACTTTCAGGAGATGTCTTTCCTGAAAGAAATTTAATGTTACGTTTTATTTTTGTTTCTACTTACCACTTCTTAAATAGTTTCTGACACACATTCTAAGATTTTAACTCATAACAAACACTACACATACGCTAATTGCATTTCTAATTAGAAAAATTGGGCTACCTATAGTTCCTTTTTGAGCTCTTGTTTGAATTAAATGTGACAGAAAATGTAGACTATTTTTTTTTTGTTGTGACTAGTTTACTTAAGTAACAAATAGATCACATAATATGATATAGGAAAAGCACCGTAAATGAAAAAACACAATATACCGTGAAAACACCTTTTGTTTTGAATAACTCGCCCGGCTGTCGCACCGGAAACGCAATGTACGAACAATCAGACTGAACACTAGCACCCATTTATATTTTATATTATTTATGTTATCTTTACAATTACGATTTATAATTAATTACTCACCTTATCGGTTTAATAATTAGGTACTAGGAATTACAATTTCCGCTAGACACTCCCCCTAAACGTCGGCCATTTCAAAGCGACATTAGTGTAGTGGATCGATAAAATAATATAAACAATGTAGTCGATGTCAGCGATGACATGACAATCGATTTGTGGTGATTCAATTTCGATTCCAACTCGACTTCCAAACAAAAAAAAAAATTTTAGCGCACATACGATTCCAATATTTATCCGTAATTTAACATTTATAGTTGTAGTTTAAATCAGTACTACATTGCTTTAATAGAACAGTAAAAAATGTTTTCAATTATTTGTATCATTCATTTCATTGATCTTTCACAAAAAATATTTAATAATCCACATTTTTATTATTCGTTCACTTTCTGATCACACAATTGAATAGGTTTGTTTTTGTCCTATGTAAGTAGGATCATACATTTTTATTTTGATGTTAAAGTTTTGTTTTATATAGATTTACTTAATTATATTTTAACGTGGTCCAAGGGTCCTTCCTATGTGATGAAGAAATCATTAACTAAACCTTACATCTTGACCATTACTATAAGCGTTATAAAATGTTGGCATAATATAAAAAATAATGGCGTTTTGATTACTCCGATTACCTTGAAACGAAAATGGCCTACTTAGTCAGTTACCCTTTAAATTAGTCATCCATATATGTTATTACCATGATTTTTTCAAGGTCGCCAAATACCATGTGGTAGAGCCATGCTGATTTCAGCACGAACTGGCCAGCTCGACCGGGGCGGTGCTAACCTCGCACAGGAGATCAGCTTTCCATCAGGCAGAGTAGTCATTTAAACAGGGCCATATATAAAAGGAAAACATCATTAGGGTAAGAGACTAGGAGGGGGGGAGGACATAACTAACAAACTGATTACTTCACAAATGAATAGCTTTGTCAAAATACTGTCTCAACAAACTCTTTTATTTTTTAAATTAAACATATTTAGATAAGTGTTATGGAGAATCTTGGGGAGACCTTTGTTTAGAAGTATTTAAAAGGAACTAAAGATACCCTATAAGAAAAACTGTCAGCGTGATTAATGTGCATGCGAAATAATAGGTTTCTATTTCTAATAGGGAATATAAATTTCGCCATTATTTTGTAACAGTGAACCGAGATACTTGAAATCGGTGCAGACCGGAATCGCCGTTCCATTTAGTGACACGGCAGCAAGACCTGTGAGACCACCGAAATCGCAAAACATATATTCGGTTTTAATTCTGCTGATTTTCAAGCCAACATACTCCAGTCTTTGCTGCCATGTCTCTAGTCTGCGCCGGATCTCGGACTCGTTTGCATCGACCAACACAATATCTTCTGCAAATAGCGTGCACCATGGTGCCTCTCCCCCTGTATGTTCGATTCAAAGCATCCATTATCAGCAGGAAGAGGTATGGGGCCTCTAACCCATACTTTGGGCTAAGAACCGATCCTTGGTGCAAACCAACAGAGACACTGAATTGTTCGGTGTTTCCCGCAGCCGATCTTACATAGGTACTAGATCCCCTGTACAAAGCTCGGATCAATGCCACATATCTAGCAGGTACTCTTTCTTCTTTCAAAGCCCACTGCAAAACCTCTCGCGGTACCCTATCATGCGCTTTTTCTAGATTAACATATACAAGTTTTTATTTGCCTGTCTGTATTTCTTGCATAATTGTCGAATTGTTAATATGGCGTCTCTTGAACTGCGGCCCGGCTTAAACTCAAATTAGTTTCGACTTATTGCACTTTTCTCTCTCACTCTTCTCTCAATAACTTTCTCCCAAACTTTCATACTATGTGGGATGAGCTATAACTGCCACATTCCTGTACATCTCCTTGTCTGTTGTCGATAGTACTAGGTTTCTCAAAATAAAACAAAACACATTGTATCCAAAGTGATCATTTATTATAATCTGAGTATTACAATAATACAATTTCTTTGGTGAAGATTAATTTTAATATAATATTCAATGTTTGATAGGGAACAATATTAATGAAACATATATATTTCAGATCCGATAATAGTGCAATCAACGACAACTAACATTAAACTTCACTAATAAACATTGCAAAACATCACGCATAGAAACGATGCATGGTAGCATTTTACTTACAAAAATTGCAAACATAGCGAGGTCAGTATTTATACTTAAGTAAGAATTAAATCGAACTCTTGTTTCGAGTCGATTTTTAACAAAAAGTTCAATTTATGAACTTAAAAGTATAGTATGTTATATCTATAGATTTAATTTAGAAATGTTTTCGTCACATCTTACGAACTAAATAAAAATGGAATAAAATATTTTCAGTACAAGTATAATTAGTGATTTTATGATGATACGGGAATTATAGGAATAAGATTGTTTTTATTTTGCACCTCTTTTACTTTGATAATATATAGACTCTATCGCGATATCGGCATGACGAAGTACCACTCTAATGCTCCTATTTTACTATCAATATCGTTTCTAGGTATTATAATAATTAGTTAATCCACACTACACGGGTGATCCAAATTAAACAACAAGCCATATGCTATAATAGTGCAAAATTTAACATCCCATAAAATTAGTACATTAATTCTATTAATCTAGTAAAGCATGGATTAATATTGGGTTATTACCCTACCAAATTATTAGTTCACAAAATTTCAAAGACAAAAGAGTAAAAATGTTAAATCGATTATATTTCAAAAGTTAATTAAGGCTTTTTAAAAGTAACATCATTTGCTAAAATTTAGATGTAATTTTAAACATAAATATATTTTATTTCGATAGCTTTGTTTAAAATTCGTTGACCTTTTTGGTAAAGTACATGGCATCAACAAGGCAAGTCCGGCCGAACCAAATAAATATGATTGCACTAATTTAAGAACATTACAAAACATTTAACTATATACATATCAAAATCACATTTAAAAATTTACATCAATGTGCACATACATACATAGTGTGATGTTTCTGTAAATAATATTTAAACATGTAAAATTCCAAATAGGCACCCTTATAATTAAAACGTAGGTAATAAATACAATTCAACTTTATGTTAAAATAAAATTTACTAAAACACTATAATGTAGTTTGTAAAACAGTATAAATAAAATTATTGATCACAAATATACATAATATCTGAATTTCGTAATCTATATAATTCATAGAACATTTTATACAGTCTATATATATAATTGTGTCACTGAATGTCAAGTAAATCTGTAGTGTGAAAGGACACATAATTTGTGTATTTCTAAAGAATTCTAAAAAAAACACTTATACTTTTTGCATTAATATTATGATGATTTTTATGTCAATGTTTTTTATTCAATTGTATCCTATTACATTATTGTTAATCGGAAAAAATAATCTTAAAAATACAAAGTAAAATTAATGATTTAATTTCTACACAGTGGTTATTATGTATGATTTTACGCCTGATAAATGCAGATCCCGTGGACTACTCAACTTCTTGTATGTTAAAAAATGTCTAGGAATGTATATAAATTTAGTGTGCAGCGATAACGCTGAGTTTAGTATAAAACAACTTTTATAACTGAGTATTAACAGGAGTCATTCTTAGCTTTGTCTAAGACCACTATTGTCTTACGTCTGTTACAGTTATTTAAAAGATTCATTCATATAGGTCCCCAGTAATATGGTTGTAAGAGCGGAACCTCCTTCCCGCATGTGTCTTGGATCCGAGAACCCTTACGGCGGATTACACTGGTAATACGGGTAATACACATTCAGTCCAAAAAAACTTGTTTCTTTATTATGACACATAACTAATCTATCATTGCACTCAAGCATATTTGTTTGAATTTTTATTTTGTCAGTGAAAAGTTAGGTAATGGTGGTCATTCTGTTGTTGTCATCACTAACCAAAATTCACTAAAATTTTTGCAAAAGAAAAATCATGGCCTAAGTTGAGTAATTGAACTAATTTTGATTATGCCAAGTAAATTTTTACTTTTCCAAGTAATAAACAAGCATGTGACTCTGATTAACGTTTATTCCGTACTGAACACAGTAACTGCTGAGATGAGAGATATCGAGAAATGGACTAAGCGGATGAAATTAACATATGTAATTCAACAACAAATTTTAGTGTATTTTAATTTACTGATGACAAAAGCAAAATTACCACCAATGTCCATGTTTTTTTTTTACACCGTACTGTCACAGATCATCATGGAAAAAAATGACTTATTAGCAGATATCACTAACTAAACCAAAGAACGTCTGTTAATCTCCTCACATTGCAAATATGTTCATAATAGCACAAAACGAATTTCAACAGTACAGTCAAACAAATTAGACTAAAACGTCGCTATTATAAACAGTCTACTTTTAATTCCTGTGTTGATTCATTCACTAAAAAATATAACATTAGTGTACACTAAATTCTATCCATTTGTCTACAAAATAGTATTTCAGTAAGATTAAACTACAATGCTACTTAAATATATTCTCCTCAAATATTATGTAATAATGTTCTAAAGCTGTAATAATTATAATCAAATTATAAGTACATAATTAATACCATGAAATAAAATTTCCCATATTGCAACAAGAAAAATAACAAACTAAATGCTAAGAAAACATTCTTACATAACATTTAAAAATTCATATAACTAACGATAATAACAAAATTGCAACCAGCATAATTGTATTACTTGGTTATGTTGGCACAATGTCATGGGTGTGAGTTTAGGAAACTTGTCATAAGTGTCACAGTGAAGAATGCAATAAATTTCACATACAGAACTGAGCACAGCGTCACATAGATTATGACATGATTCAATGTTCTAAATCTAAATAAAACATGGGTATCTTATTCACAAGCATCTCACGCTCTCAGGATGCGCATGATCAGTGCAGAAGTGGTTACGAAGGCAGATATTTTGGAGAAAAAAAAAGTAGTTTGTCTTAATCGTTTAAAAAAACTAAACCTTTTAAAAATTCGTTTATCTAGAACCTTTTTAAATGCTTAGTTTGCACAAAATTAAAGTGAACTATTCTTTAATTGTAATTTTTGTATAATTTTTTCTCAGAAGTCAATGCCAATACGAGTTTAAATTAAACACATATTGACCCAAAGGACTCTCATAATTATCACCGACCGTGAAATTCTACGATTACAATCAATAACTGTAATTGCTTAATCATTATGGAATGTTCGTTCTAATCATCGGTTTTATATCCATGATTTACAATAATTAATATCAAGTTATCTTTACGTGTTGGTATTGCAAACGCATTAACATAATGCGAGTACTGCCGCAGATACATTATACATGAATTTCAGAATTCAAACTATCGATTAATAGTCGCCTAATTGTCTATTAGTGGTTATTTAGACATCTCTATTTAATATTTAATTCTTTATGGTTATTTATTTATGTATGGTTGATTTTAACTTAATGAGAATATAGTTATCCTTTATAGTTTCCTATGTATAATTATGTAGATACACGATTGTGGGTATGTACATTGAAATGAGTAAACCTATGATTGGTCTCACTTTTATACTATGAATACGATTAATACATACATGATATGCAATACAATGGTACCGCAAGGTACATTACATCTAGGAATTGACATGAAAGATGATTAACTATGACAAGTCATGACATTGTGGCAACGACACAGCAATTAAAAGCGAATCGAATCTACTTCCGCACTACTTAATACAATTGTACAGATGTTGCGATGTTCTCAGATTGATGTAAAAAATAAATAACCCACATCACTAAGAATAAATAGTATTCTTGAATCTTACCTTACTCTTACCCGTCCATAAACGACGGATTTCACTACCGACGTCACAACCGAATTAAAAATACAAATAAACGGAGTCAGTAGATTATTTTCTTGGCAAGAACATATTATACAAAAATGAAAAAGTAATATTGGGATTAAAATGTTTCCTTGTCAACCTTTTCTATTTGCGTCGACCAGTTGGTGTTGTGTGTCTTTATTACCGAACCAGTCGATTTTTCATATTGTCGCCACACTATTTGCCACCATTTTATACAATCCTTCAACACCCTAAAAATCGACTATCTTCTAATCGACTAATTATCATTTTATCGACAATAATTTAAAAAAAACCGTCATCTAAGAACACCACAACTATAGGTGAGTAGGTACCGACAGCCACTTTTCACGCGATTTCTCAAGTTCTCGCGAAAAATATGCAGTTGGTATTCAGACACTGGTAGTTAATATCAATGAGATAAATTCGTTTACTTTAAGAACGTAGACAACAGGAGCTATCACCGACTGAAGTCGTCTTACCGTTGATCGGTCCTAAGCTGCCATCGTACTTAGGTAGCTCCTTGCACTTGGCTTGCTGGAATCGAACGAAAAGCATTTTATATTTAAACATGAGTTTTACTCTGTTGTAGTCACTGTTTTCGTACAATCATCTAGACAACTATACAAATAAATAAAGTTGAAGTGTCTATTTGTAATATTAAAATAACCGCTTTTACTAAATTCATATATATGTATGTAGCGACCGACTAATCTCTGGAACGGCTGAACTGATTTTGACGGAACTTTCACTGGTACCTACCAGTACAAAGTAGACTAAGTTACTCCTTGTGTCATAAGCTAGGTAGCTGATGATACAAGGACAAACTACTTTTTTTAGACAAGCTTCGCCCCGCGGTTTTACCCATGGTACGACATTAATCGCGAGTAAATCCACGGGGTTCAGCTAGTTAAGAATAATCTCACATCACACTTATACTCAACAGCCAACAAATTATTCATTTTTAGGCTTACCTCCATAAGTTCAACGGCAATCTCCATAAACAATCGTTCGACATTCTCGGCCTCCTTCGCCGACGTTTCAAGAAAGTACATGCCATGGCGTTGCGCAAAATCTTCTCCAATATGCCTAGGTATCTCTCGATCTTCCCTATCTGTTTTGTTACCTAAAATTAGGATCATCTGTTATAGAAGTTATAGATTTATTGTTTACGGCGAGGCCAAAAGAAAAGGCAATAATTTTGGCAGTTTATATGTTCCACTTCCACGCCAGTTGTGTGTTCTAGCGTCTCAACTGCTGAACCGATTTCAGTTCTTTGTGAAGACGTGGTATCGCTCCGCGCGGGTTAGGCCCATACGTAGCAAAACATGCAAAGCAATAGCATTGCACGGAAATGATATTAATAATCACAAATTTTAATTTAATAAAAACGACTTCAAGAACTGGACCAATTAATTATTAATTAATTAAATTGTATCTGTGTTTGGGTCTAATTGTCTAAAAAAAATATTATTATCCTGTATTCTTTGAATATCATGTTGTGTTATTACGGAAGGGTACCAGTCAGTACTGAACCTATATTTATCCTAAAAATCATGCCTTGTTTTTTACCTGTTGTAAATTACCTTTATCTATACTAATATAATAAAGCTGAAGAGTTTGTTTGTTTGTTTGAACACGCTAATCTCAGAAACGGCTTGTCCGATTTGAAAAATGGAACATTCTTCATAAGTGCTCCGCTCCTACTAGTATTTACATGATGATATAGCCTATAGCCTTCCTCGATAAATGGACTATCCAACACTGAAATAATTTTTCAAATCGGACCCGCGGTTCCTGAGATTAGCGCGTTCAAACAAACACTTCAGTTTTTTAATATTAGTACATATAGATTATGATATACCTACGATCTATTGTACATTGTTTGGCCGTTAAGAACTACTTAAAACTTTTTAATTCATAAATATTACTAGGTGATACATGCAACATAAACGCGGGCGGAGCCGCGATCAAAATATAGTATCCAATAAATTCAGTACAAAATACATTCAGTGCCACAATAGTAAAGAGAACTAGCACATACGTCATTCCAATATTCTGAACCCGGCGGTGCTACCCGCGGTTCGATAATATCCGCGGGCAACGTCGCGAAGCGAAGCTAGTCTCCTTATAAATTATAACCTATGTGTTATTCTGATGTATAAGCTATATTATTGTAAAGTTTCATCAAAATCCATTCAGTAGTTTTTGCGTGAAAGAGCAACAAACATACTCACAAACTTTCGCGTTCATAATATTAGTAGGAATGAAGTGACACGCCTCGATATATCATATAACAACGGCATGTGGGTAATATTAATTCATGAAAGATACAATCAATCATAGCATAATTATATAAAAAAAACTACTAATTAATTACACGTAATTGAATGCGTACCACATCAGGTTATCGCTATGTCCATAATTAGTCTGCCCGCAAAGGGCAGGCAATATGAAAAGTCTATTTCTATTATATTAATTCGAAGCTACCTATAAGCTATATATTTCATTTCAACCATTCGCCGTCCACTGCTGAACGTAGGTCTCCCCCAAGCAGCGCCAACCATCCCGGTCCTGGGCAGTCCGCATCCATCCGCTGCCAGCCACTCTTTTCAAGTCGTCAATCCATCGTGCCGCAGGGCGCCCTACACTACGTTTGCCTAATCGCTAATAAGCTATATATACCTTATAATAAATGGTAGTTAAAGTTATATTAACATTATTGCGCTCATAGCCCAGTTGCACTCGGTGATTAGAAACAATTACCGATGGTAAACAACGACGGCGTGGTCAGTACCTGGATGGGTGACATGTTACCATGAGCGTCTTCGCGAGAGTCTAAGGTCACGTTAATCAATCGGTCCCGGTTGTTATCATAGGAAACAGTCGTGAAGCTTAGTTGGAGGCCTTTGGGCGGCTTAAAAACATCCAACGGCAAGATTACGTAGCCACAACGTTGTCTTGCCAGTCCCTAACCCGCACTCGGCAAGCGTAGGGACGTATGGCCTTAACTCTCTCCTGAGAGGAGACCCGAGCTCAGCAGTGGGACGTCTTGGGTTGTTGATTTAACATTATTGTAAAAGAAAATAAAATTTCATTCGATACAAAGAGATATTTTTGTTCATTAAAGACAGTTAGAAAAAAATATTATTGAACACCCACGCTTAGTAGCCGGAAACTTTAAAAACATACATGAAAAAGACACAAAGTACACGTAGACTCAACGCAATTTGTGAATCGCACAAAATGTAATCCCACGCGATGTTTGACCCATGACGAGTTTAAAAAGTGTCGAGGGCGAAGCTTAAACCACTATGCTAACTGTGAAGTCTATTAGTACCAACTAACAAGGAATACAAGTCTACAGAACTACTGGTCTTGTCAATCAATTACAATTATATAATATTTGAATTGGGGTCAATCAAATGAATCACGGGGCTTGCAAGTGTGTCATATAAGGTCAAGTTCAATTAAATGTCATTACGAAACTGTC
Source organism: Spilarctia lutea (assembly GCA_916048165.1). Taxonomy (NCBI): domain Eukaryota; kingdom Metazoa; phylum Arthropoda; class Insecta; order Lepidoptera; family Erebidae; genus Spilarctia; species Spilarctia lutea. Next base: position 3,415,515 of record OU696490.1, read on the forward strand.
GTATTTGTCGTAACCGACAAAATTTCTCTTTTATCATATAACAACTTCCTACTTTCATTCCATACAGGATATAAGTACATAATTGTTTATTTTAATTACAACAGCGGTGACATGGCGACAATATTTAATTCACTTTCGGTCGTTATTTCTACCTCATACGAAAGTGACACGAGAATAATTACATAGTTTAATTTGAAGTCGGTTTCCGTTCTTTTACTTCTCGACTGCCTCGGTGGCATAGTGGTAGCGTATGCGACTGCTAAGCTTGAGGTCTCGGGTTCGATCCCCGGGTCGGACCAAATGTTTGTATGATTTGCAAATATTTGTTTCGGAGTTTAGGTGTTTTCTATGTATAACATGTACGTATTTACAAAAAAAAAAGCATATAGGTATTTATATCAGTTGTCTAGTACCCATAACAACGGCGTTGTGTGTTAGATGTCCGGAATATTTATTTATTTATTTTACGCTTGGATTTTTTAAACTACACAACGGATTTTAATGCCCGTTTTCATCAATAGAAGGAGTGATACAAGAGGAAGGTTCATATTTTTAAACATTTATAATTAAGATGTAAAATCGATGATGGTTCTTTTTGATTATTGGTAGGGTTAACGTTTAATTGAAGACGCAACGAAATTATTATGTCGGATCAAACAAACTATGTACCAATTTTTTTAATAGAAAGGGGGACAAGCGAGCAGACGTATCGCTTGATGGTAAGCGATTACCGCCGCACATGGACACCCGCAACATCGGCGTCACGAGTGCGTGGCCGGCCTTTTACTCTGTGTACTCACCCACTAATATCCTTAACACTTTATTGTTAGCATACTCCTCAATTTCTCTGAGCCAGTCTGGTAAGCAATCAAAAGTCGGCTGGCAAGATATGTCATACACTAAGATAAGGGCATGAGCAGATCTATAGTAGCTCTGTGTTATTGAACGGAACCTTTCTTGACCAGCTGTATCCCATATTTGCAACTGAAAATAAGGAATTATTACACATTATATGTACCACTATTAGGGTAAACTATACTAAAAATAGTATATTAATAATAAATAAATAAAATAATAATAAAAATATCTACATATATACACTAATAGTTTGAAATTTTGATCTAAATCTTTTATACAAATAAATAAAGTGGAGTGTCTGCTTCTAATATTAAAATAACCACTTTTTACTAAATGCATATGCATGTTTACATGGCACAAATAAAAAAAAAAAAATTTCAAAAAAATTTTGACTGTCTGTCTGTTTGTTCCAGCTAATCTCTGGCACGGCTGGACTGAACTTGACGGGACTTTCACTGATAGATAGCTGATGGTATAAGGAGAACTTAAGATACTTTTTTAAACTAGCTTCGCCCCATGTTCCCTGCTTTGTGTCAATAACCACCGGTAACCCTGTGGGGGTCAGCTAGTAATAAATATAATGAAGATGCATCATTTAAGTTAAAATGATTAAATATTTGGATGTCTGCTGAAGCTGGATTAACAGAAAAACTATTGTAATGTACTAAATATTCATAAAAATGAACAAAACAATTTCTCATAAAAAAATGTGTATGAAAACTAAGGATGACAAACTTAGCTAAGTTGCTATGAAAAATACAAGTAAAGCTGCAGGGAACTACTAGGTACAAGTTTATTGACTCTACATTGAGAGAAAACATGGGAAACTTCAATTCTATTATTCATATGTATATAAACAAACAAATATGCAAGTAGACAAAGTCTAAGAATGTGAATGGTATATTTCTTACATTTTCACATTCTTGTTAAACAATGCATGAATTGGAAGATTTCTAAATTCTTAACAATGCTTTTATTATGAGGATTTTTGACAAAAGTAAAGTTGTGATGTAATTATTATAAGAAAGCAAAATATTCATTGCACTTCTAATTAATTAATTGTGTATACTAAATTATTGAATTATTTTATAAAGTACCTTTGTACCAATTTTAATTTTTTTGAAATATTAAGATACAGCCAGCAAGAAAAATCATATAAAACCATGATAAACATTTATCTTAAATTTTCTTCACTTATTTATTCAGTTCAGCAATATTTTTTTAGAAAATGGAATCAAGCATTTCCATAAAGTACATAAGTCACTTAAAAAAATACTTATTACAATTAAGTGACGCAATAATCTTTCTTATAAAGTAGCTACGTTTAAAACAAGCTCACCTTCACTTTCTCACCATCCACTTCGACAGTCTTAATCATGAAATCAACACCAATTGTAGCACCTTGACCAGGTGGGAAGAGACCTTGGGTAAAACGACGAACCAAACATGTTTTCCCAACCCCCGCATTACCAACTAACACTACTTTAAATAGAAACTTATAATCCTCCATATCGAGCACCAAATTACATTTGAAAAAAAAATTCTTTATTTAATTTTCACCTCTCACTGTTACGCTTTGATGATCGCTATTACATTACGATAGATTACCGATATCGTATCAAAACGATTATTTTACGATCACATAAGACTTTCAGATTAGATAGCAAAATCAGTTTGTCAAATCAATCTTTAGTCCTATTCAAAACAATGAGAAAGAAAAACTGTGAACAAAAATATCGACGTCGCTGTCGAGTAAAAAGGATAACTAATGTTTACGGAGAACGGTAAGAAAACCACATGAAAAAAAAATTAATTAGTGGTACATTAAATATCTTCTAATATATGAAATACGTTGTTTTGCTAATTAACGAAACAAGAAAAAGTAATATTTGGAAAATGTGAAATATTATTTTAATACTTATTTTGTTTGAAACATGCTTTGTAAAACGTAATTTAGTCGATTTATTTCTAGATTTTAGCCTCACAAACTTTTAAATAAAATACTAATGTATGTTCCAGTTATGCACTCCTGCTAGAACTTTTAGAGATATAACTTTAGGACTTGCAATTATTTAATCAAGCCAACGATATTTATACAGAACTAGCTGACCCACGCAACCTCGTATGCGTCTCCTATTAACTCGTGGCGTGATAATTTTCCTCCATTTTTGAAACATTCTGCATTGGTAATTGGTACACCGCTCCTATTGGTCTTAGCGCGATATAGCCTATAGCCTTCCTCGATAAATGGGCTATCTAACACTGAATAAATTTTTCAAATCCAACCAGTAGTTCCTGAGATTAGCGCGTTCAAACAAACTCTTCAGCTTTATATAGTAGTGTACATAGGAAATTTGTGTTTCTTAGAGAGCCGTTTGGTAGTGCCTGTTGTCATGCTATAGATGACAGTAGTCGATATTAGGAAATCGGGGCCCTCAAAGTTACAAAAGTCAAAGTACTGAAAGTTAGTTCAGCCTGTCAACAAATTAATTTTCAGGTAAAACCGGTTGAGCCAATGACTGAGTGCCACCACTGCGATGGCCAGACCGTGGACACGGCGCTCCACACGCTGGCAGAATGTCCGGCAAGGGACGAGCCAAGGTGTGATGTGATCTCGTGGCGGCCATTAGGGTGGGGGTTCTCTCGCTCGGTAATATGATTGCGGCCATGTTGCGGAGCGAGAGCGCGTGGAACTCGGCCGTCGAAGATCAACAAACGATGTCTAGTATTTGTAAATTAAAAATATGCACATCCGAAAATTAATATTTTCAATCAACATTAATTTTTGACATCACTTGCTCATGCTCAGATAGTTTTATGGCTGCTTGTCAATTGTCACTGTCAAGTCAATACTGGCATTGTGTTTTGGTATTTATGTTCCACCTACACCGCTTTCATTCATATGCATTTCGTGTAAATTCTTGTTAAATAATTTATTTCAAATGTCAAGCATAAATTATACGACGCGCACTGAGGGTCAGACGAAAATAAACACCATAATATGGACGGTTTCAAATTTCATATCGCTCTTGGACCACAAAACAACCAGAGAATTTCGCACTGCAAAATCTGAAGAGCCGACGGCGGATGCACTGGACTCACGATTTCAATTAAAAATGCAATTTTTAGGAAGAGACAACGACATCATAGAGATTTATTATTTATCGCCGAATCCGGTGTTTTTGAAGGCTATTTTAACAATATGCTTGAAGCGTTTCGAGGAGCGATCGATAGTTATCAAAGAATATCATACAGTTCAAGGGAATAAGTGGCAGTATTTGGCGACCTTATTCAAACGAGATGTTGCCGGTTACGATGGCAGAGACATATTCTTGCTAAGTGATGGTAGTCTTAGGCTGAAATTTCAATTTATGGTAACTAATGATATAAAAGTGGATCGTTCTAATGTTCCTGAAGCACAACTGAGTAATGATTTCGAAAACTTACTCAACAATGGTTTATTTTCTGACGTAACAATGAAATCAGCAGAACAAATAGAATACAAAGTCCATAAAGCAGTTTTAGCTAGTAGGAGTGCTGTCTTGAAGGCTCATTTTGAACACAACACAACTGAATGCACAACTAACATTGTTGAGTCACCACTGGAGTCTGAAGTACTGAGGGATGTCCTTACTTTTATTTATAGTGATAAAGCACCAAGGGTTGATGAGATGCCTGAGAAGTTACTAGCAGCTGCTGACTATTACCAGCTCAGTAGATTGAAAAGTTTATGTGAGGAAGCTCTCCATAAGAAATTGACAGTAGAAAATGCAATAGAAACATTACAATTGGCAGATCTACACTCTGCTACTGCCTTGAAACAGTCAACTTTGGAGTTTATTAAAGATGGCCAAGCAAAACTGATCACAAAAACTGAAGGGTGGGCCAGTGTGAAATCTGTAGAACTTATTAAGAGAATATATGAATATATCATGGCTGATGATTATGATACAGAACTTAAACAATCACTCACATAGTCTATTTCTTTGTTATACATAATATGTAGACATTCTTTTAAGTTAGCAGTCAAGTGCTTTAGTGCAGCAATAAGCATCATATTGGTGCACAGTATGATGCTTATATTGGTGCACTAAAGCACTTAATTTAGGGATGCAGAGTGAAGTAGTGAACAGTGGCAAGTGTTTCAATTGAAACAAAGTGGAGCTGAGCTGAATTGAGTGAATCAGGCCTTAACTGCGTTCCAATCAGTCATATTGAATCTCTTGTGTATCTTTTAGCATTAAATCTTTCTAACACTTTAAATTAATTTCCTATTTTGATTCACATAATTATGATGTTGATGAAATGTGAAGTTTACGACAAAATGATACTAACTTCACTGACAAGTCTACCCCACCCACCGCTCGACACCGCTACCAGCTCAACTCCATTCTATCCCATTTATACATTTTATATAGAAGCCAACTCACACTGTTTCCACACACAATAAATTTACAGTCTGCTCCGATTAAATCAATTGGTATATAAATTGTTATACTTAGCTCTAAATTAATAATGTTAGAAAATCATCTGACTGCCTTGGTGGCATAGTGGTAGCGTATGCGACTACTAAGCTTGAGGTCTCGGGTTCGATTCCCGGGTCGGACCAAATGTTTGTATGATCTACAAATATTTGTTTCGGAGTTTGGGTGTTTTCTATGTATAATATGTATGTATTTACAAAAAAAAAAAAAGTATTTAAATATTTATATCAGTTGTCTAGTACCCATAACACAAGCTCTGCTTAGCTTGGGACTAGATGGCGTTGTGTGTTAGATGTCCAGAATATTTATTTATCTAGTCACTTTAATAAAATTGGAGCCAATATAGAATATAGATACTGGACCAGGTATTATGCTTGCCGTGTATCATAGTAGATCTGGTCTGGGCCTTTAATAGTCTATTTCTGGTTATAAATAGGCTCCTTTTCAGAAAGAAGAATTTGACCTATCAAGCCACTCTGGACAGATGGCTTGGGTTGGTATGGTGTTTGTGTAAATATTTATTTCCTCTTCAAAAATATACTAAATAAAAAATATCAACTTAAATTTCATATAATTTATTTTTATAATAATTTTACATTATTGGCCACAAAATCAGACCCATAGAATGATACTGATCTTACTAAAACAATATTTAAAACTTTATAGGGAAAAAAAAAGGGTACAATTTTATGAAACACATACATCTTGCTATTTACCAATGTTTTCTTTATTAAACTTGTTCAATTCCTATAAATAACTTTTCTAGTTAGGTCATTACCATTCTGAGACTTTATGATATTGATGTGATTTTTTTTTGTTATATAGGGGGCAAACGAGCAAACGTATCGCCTGATGGTAAGCGATTACCGCCGCCCATGGACACCCGCAACACCAGAGGCGTTACAAGTGCGTTGCCCGCCTTGTAGGAAGCAGTACTCTTTTTTCTTGAAGGTTGTATTGGTCCGGGAACACCGCAGGCGACAGCTCATTCCACAGTTGCGTAGGACGATGGTGAAAAGATGATTTTTAGATATTTTAGTAAAATTATTCTTCATCATCACTATCACTTTCATCAGTAATATATATAACTGCAGGTCTTTTGTAATTGGTGTTAACAAATAAATCGTCATCATTGTCAGATTCATTATCACTATTTTTCTCTTTTCTTGTATCTTTCTTTTCTATATTAGTTTTACTTACTGTACCTCTACTACTCTCTTCAAAATCTGCCGGCCATACATTATTTTTTTTATAAAATTTTATAGAAGCTTTATTCATTATTTGGACTATTTCTGCTTTCACTTTTTTACCTTCTGCAATTGGTTCAACTAAAACACAATTGCCATTTAATACATATACTTTATTTCTGAATTTTCGAGGCATAGACGCTAGATATTTTTCACCGCTTGGAGTAACAACCTGGAAAAAAACATTTAAAATGTATCATAAAAAAGCATATAATAATGTAAGGTGGTTAAGCATTGCAAAGTTAAGCTACCACTATGTTTTTATTCAATTCCTACCTTTTGTTTTAAACAAGGACATGGCCTCTACAGATGCTAGTCTTAAACAATAGCAATAATGAAGATTTTAGGAGGAAAACTTCAAACAAATGGTAGAAGACGAACCAGACAACGAATTGGAAAGATTAAGAACAAAAATACTAAGGAGTCTAAAATCTTATTTAAATGAAAATATAGTATTGGTAAAAGAAATGCTTAGCACGTGTTATTTTTACACACGTTACATACGTTATTTAGATTAAAGCAAAAATAAGGACTAAATAAAACAATACCATACCTCATACAGCTGGCTTCCTTTGCCTTCCACAACTCGCACAATAGTTTGGTTGTCTTTTGGCAACTCAAAGTTTTCCGACAGTATTTCATTATGTACATGTTTGCGTTTCGTATATTCACTCATTGTTGCTAGTAACTATGGTGAACTGTTTTGATTTGAGTATAACACATGTGTATTTTAAACGATGTGGTCGCAGGACACTACGAATATAACTTGTAAATAAACACACACTACAACTTAAGTACTCATGTATATTCTGTTTAAAAAACTCGTACGACTTAACTGTGCACCCCGTTGGAATGTGACTGCGATATTTTTTCGAATATGATTCAAAATATACGCAAATAATTTTAAGTTTCTCTGCTAAATCGTGTTATATGGTGATTTTGACAGGTGACACCACAGAACACTTTTACTCAGAGAGGGTAAAACTGACGTTCGGTAACGACAGAATGCAACCATGCACTAATGGAACTCACCATAAAACTATTTCAATTTAAGTCAAATAAATTTTATTAATGTAAGTAATAATAACTTTTGTGTTGAATGAATGTAATGGTGCGTATTTTAGTTTAAATTTCTACAAATTATGTTAAATAATCGCGTGACTATTCTTGTCTACAAGGTGTCCAGATGTCCTAGAACATTCTATACATTCTATGATTTTTGTTTTTAATTTTAGTGATGTTACATTTTAATCGTTGCGGACGTAAATCGTTTTGATCTATAAAGCGAATTTTTCGACGCTCTAACCAGTAATCATCTTCGTTACAGTTATGTGGCTGACACTTATTCATTCTTTTCTTTTTACTTTAATTTATAGTTTTCGTATGACGAAACTAAACTGAACTTACATTAATACTTATATTATTCATATTTATATTCTAAAGAACAATTTAAATGTCACCTAACATTCAAAAGTATCATTGTTTCATATCTGTTTGATAATAAGTCATTAAAATATTTATAAATATAAATAATTATTTTGTTCGTCATTTTGGACGTGTTCCAACCCGAGACCTCAAGCACAGCAGTCGCATACGCTACCACTACGCCACCGAGGCAGTCAATAAACTTTTAATTTAACTGGACTGACTGAACCCCAGAAACAGAACATTGACCAAGGTACCTAAAACCATAAATCTATTAATAAGAGGAACTTCCTTTAGCTGTACTTGGACATCAATAACAATAATAACTTTATTGTTTCTCTCACATTACAAAAGAAAGCAGACATTAGACAAATTACTTTGTTTCTATGTGAGAGACTGGCATTTATACTAGGACAGGCTTGTATGACAGACTGCCAGCCTCTCTCAACTCTGGTTTTGTGCAGTACTAGATGTAACGTATTTTATCAGGTAGAGATGGATCCGCAGGACATACCTAAAACGGCATTTTATGTAGAACACGGGCATTTTGAACTTTTGCGAATGCCCATAGGATTGAAAAATTCACCATCTTCTTTTCAACGCGTTATGGACAATGTATTAAGGGGTCTTCAAAATAGTATTTGCCTGGTCTACTTAGATGATATAATTGTATTCAGTACATCGCTCCAAGAGCACATGGATAACCTGGAGAAGGTACTCCAAAGGCTCCAAGGAATCGAACTTCTAGATATAAATGGACAAATCAGAATTTTTAAAACTCGAAACTAGCTATCTGGGACACATTATTAGCAGAGATGGAATCAAATCTAATCCCGACAAAATTTCCGCAATAGAGAAATACCCCATACCAAGAACCCCCAAAGAGATTAAACAGTTCTTAGGTCTCCTAGGATACTATAGAAAATTCGTTCCGGATTTTGCACGTATCACCAAACCCCTTACGCTATGTCTAAAGAAAGGTAACAAAGTAGTTCATAGCCCTGAATTTGTTAACGCATTTGATAAATGTAAAGCTCTACTAACCAACGATCCCATTCTAAAATATCCAGACTTCACGAAAGAATTTAACCTAACGACAGACGCCTCGAATGTTGCTATTGGAGCAATCTTATCCCAAGGATCTATTGGTTCTGACAGACCCATATGTTACGCGTCACGTACACTTAACGAAAGCGAGTTAAACAAAAGCACCATTGAAAAGGAACTACTCGCCATTGTATGGGCCACGAAGTACCTACTTCAGACCTTATTTATTCGGTACAAAATTTAAGATTCTTACAGACCACAAACCGTTACAGTCATGAAGTTGAAAGAACCAAACTCGCAAAAAAACCAAAATTAACCAGGTGGAGACTCAAGTTAAGTGAATACGACTTCTCCGTAATTTACAAGAAAGGAAAATGCAATACTAACGCCGACGCTTTATCCCGCGTAGAAATACATAACGAAGAAATAGACGAAATCAGTTCAGTTATATTTTAAATCGTAATAATTACAGAGATATAATTACATTTAAAATACGGCATTATCCAGAGATGGTTTTTAAAAAGAAATAATGGTAATATGTTAATAATTAAAGAAGGGCTTAACCGCAAATGTATGTTTACTAAATTTTACTATATCTATAATTTTTTATAGTTTAACAACAAACAAATAATATGTTTTATTTAATAATAATGTTAGTACAGATGTTGTAATTTTATATAACAGTGCATATTTTATGAATAGTGTATTATTCTAAGTTATTCAAGAACTATATCATTCAAACTTTTTAATACGCGTTATTGTGTATTTACATGTGCGTACTAGTAACTATCAATAAGCAAAAGTGGTCTTTGTTCACACTTTGACTACAAACGACACGCAGTGCTACTAGCAAGACAGGAGCACTAACTAGGAGCTGCATCATTTAAAAGTAAGATCATTCCACTTTATCTCTAACTCTTAATTCATCATGGAGGATATTCACATACATCAGTCCGAAATATTCGGTGCTATGACAAAGCTAGTAAAAACATCAAAAAGGATAGGGCTAGTCGTAAGGCTGGTGATTATTTTAAACGCCGTTTCGAACTATTACCACGTACTGGGCCGATTATCAGCACAACCATGCTCTGCTTTGTACGTAGAAATGCAGGTCTCACCCGTATTTTTTAGAGGATGAAAAGGTAGAGCGATTGTGCAGGTCTATTAAAACATTACTTAAACAAGCATCAATGGAGGCGAAGCCTTTTAATATCACAGACTTCCTCTTGAAGTCTCTCAGCAGAGAGAGACAGACGGCGTCTCAGCAGAGAGACAGGATGATCAATCATTAATACAAGCATCTCCAGTTTGCTCTTTTAGAGGAACATCTAGCAAGTCGGAAGATATATATAGGAAACAAACTAGCAATATCAAAGCATTTAAAAAACCGTATCAGATTTAAAATTGGACGTTATCGAGGAGAAATGGGATTTGGAACACGCCTTGAATCAGGACCGGGATCCGGACATGTTCTATACACGGCTCAGGCAATCGAAAAACGCAGGCATGCGAGTTACGCCAGTTGTTAACTTAGCGGAAGCAGGCCAGAGTAGATATTTAGTGTTGGGAAGGTCATCACCATACACGAGAAGGTCATCTTTGACTCGTAGATAACTCGAGATTCGTCTCAGTACCAGAAATTTCCTTTGTAGATTACTCCTAGTTTATGGAAGGTAGAGACAAGGAGTGTTATCTTATGTGGAAGAAAATTGAAAAAAGTGTCCAGCATAAACTGTAAATAACAGTTCAAAAACAGGCGCTGGTGTAGACACAGGTTATGGTATGAATGTAGCAATTGTGAACGAATTGAAGTACGCCGAGTTAAAAAAATTTACATTATTGTCACTACTTGCGTATTACAAAATAATGTAGTAAATATATTTTATTTTCTGAACTGTGAATAGTACGTTTATTGATTTTTTATCATTCAATTTTATGAAAAAGTGTGTGTATTGATTTTAAGAAGTTTACCCTGATGCTAATGTGGCGCCACCCTAATTGAATGCATTTCAACGGACACTTTTCATGTACACAGATGATACTCCTTATCTCTACCCTCCATATCCTAGTTCCCTGGCTACTGTTACCCAATATATATAAATAGGCCTTATTTAGACCTTTTAAACCATAACTCTGGACAGACGGGTTGGTGTGGGCATGGGGTTTGTGTAAAGTATTCGTTCACGTATAAAATATAAACAATAAAAAAACAGTAAGTTTAATATCACATTGTTTATTAAATTAAAAAGCGGGATACAGATATATTTCGTGTTATGAATACATTATCCTGCGAACACCTGATGGAGCCTTGATTTTAAATTGAAAGTAAGAATAATGATTTAGTCTATTAACAAAACATGTAACAATATAAATTAAACATTTAATTTATGAATTTTCTCTATTGTCTACTAATAATAAACTCTTCTATTCCAATATTCTTCTATTTCGTCCTCACTTTCACTATTAGTGTCCTCTTCAGTGATATTTATGATTCTAACTCCACTGTTCTTGTCAAATGGTGCAGGCCATTCATCATTTTGTATATAAAAATGTATTGCAGCCTTACTCAGTATTTGAACTATTTCTACTTTCAATTGTTTAGGATGTGTAATTTCTAATCTATTTGTAGCTTGAATTACAACATATGTGCCTACAGATAGTACATAATCTGTATTTTTGAATTTTTGTGCCATAGTCGCTGGGTATGTTATGCCGAGTGATGTAGCAACCTGGAAATAAATCATTGTTAAAATGCATAATTTAAAGTAGACATTAATTATTGAAAAATCTTGTGTTCAAAATACATTAATTTTATTTGGGCTTGTTTTGTTTACAAATCAAAATAAAGGTTGTGTTGTCTGAAAATTAAAATTTAATGAGAATATCTTATGTTAAATGCTCGCATCGCGGTGTTTGTTAACAAACTCCTCTAAAACGGTTGGACCGATTTTTATAAAATTTTGTGGTCATATGGGTTACGTCTGAGAATCGGCCAAGATATATTTTTCATACCGCTAAATGATGGAGTGACCTACCCCAATTTTCGAATCCCCCAAATCGATTGAAATGAATATGGTGCCAATAGATTTGTAAAAATGATCTGGTTGATTTACATTATAAACATTTTATACAAAGTTCTTACGTAGTCGGTTTATAGTTTTCTTAACTTTTTTTATTTATGTTAAGAGGTAAAGATTCAACCAACTACGCCAGAGTCACAAAAAGAAAGGATGAACGAAATGAAGACCGATACCTGTCTCACGTTTAGTAACTATTAAAATTTATTAACGGAATATCAAATGCTGTCAAGATAAAACTAATATGCAGTAACACTCCATACATTAAACTTACATTTTATTGCACCAACTTATAATATTAATAATCTCTTTATTGTACACCATATTACTTAAAAAGGTAACACAAAACTAGGAGGTACAATTGGCGGTAAAACTTATGCTCTCTATCTGTTCAATTTGACTTTCCGTTGTTGACGAAAAGGCACGAAAAATACTAAATAGTATAATTAAGATAATTATCATAAGGTAATCATATAATTAAGTTAATTATAAAGACATTTACGGTACTTAAGTAATATCAAATTACACTCTTTTTAGGATAGACTGCAAAAAGCCTAATATATTGCAATTAAAAAATACATCTAAATCCTGTGCCGCAGGACACATTACAAACATACGCGCAACGGACCCAACGAACACCCAGAATAGGAACAACAAATTTGACCCACACGAAGTGTTGTCCCATTGGGATTTTGAACCCACTTCGCGCAGTAGAAAGTGGCGTGGCGACCGTGACCACTAAGCCAACCGTGCAATCAATATAAAAAGATTAATATTACATTTCCTATATCTGTTATTATTAATCCAAATGTAGGAGGCATGTACTTTGGCTCCCCTTAAAATGATGTAGAGTCCCTTACAAGGAAATAAATAACACTAGACCTTTGTTCTAATAAAATAACACATGTTGTAAATTGTGACATGGCCGCTACAGATAGCAGACTTTAACAATAACTAGGTGATAAAAAAATTTGGCGTACGTTTATATTGTAATTATTGAAATGGAGGTTATTCCAATACTATTAAGACTTTAGAGATAATAAATAATCCTAGTTTATTCAATGCATCGAGAATACACCGTGATAGACCAGCTATATTTCCGTTATAGATTTTGTTACAATATTTACATTAACCAAGGATTATTATTTTTTGTTAAAGAAAATTGATCAAACATTGGAATATCCTAATAATAGATAATACAAGCACATACACTACTTATATATACACATAATACTTTGGTAGGTACACAAAAATCACTCGAATATTCTTAAAATATTTTGGCTTGTTTGGTAAATTTTATATTTAAAAGTATTTATAATTTAATAGGTACGTTAAACTAAGTAACACGTAACTAACGTGTAGTTTAATATTTATTTTATAATCTCAACGACTCGCAGTCGATGCACGTGGCATATTATGTTTTTGGCGGTAATCAGTTTGACGTTTCGAGACATTGGAATGTAAAACATAAATTAATTCTATTTCGTATTTTATGTTTATTACTTAGTACTAATAATTAATTTAATATTGTAGAAAAAGAAACTTGACATACACTTGTGCATGTTTACAGTTTTTGTTCAATACCTACAAAATAGGAGATCCTTAGTTAGGTGTCACTTAGCATAGGGAAAACGAAATTAGGTAAGATTTATATTTAGGAGTTACCTACATTAGGGGGTTCCTAGTCAAGAGATGGTTGGTGAAAAAGGGCGTCCACGTCCTTGGCACGTGTTATTTTTAAACACGTGTTAATTACGTTATTTGGATTAAAGCAAAAATAAGTATAAATAGAACAATACCATACCTTAAACAACTCGTTGCTTCTCACTTTCACAATTTTCGCAACCACTTGGCCAGTTTTTGGCAATTCGAAGATTTTCGACGGTTTTTTTTTTTTTTTTCTAGGCACATGTTTGGGTTTGTTTTCACTCATTTTTGGCTAGTAACTAACATACACTACAACTTTATCAATCTCGAAATATTCGTCATCGACAACGTTAACGGTTCGACCGTACAATGTGGACTAAAGATGAACACTAACTAAGCATGGACAATGGCCAGTGAGTAAGCAATACGAACGGACGACCCCGAGTTGTGTTGATCAGTGTTACCAACACCAAGAAATTAAAAATTACCAGCCCACCAACAAAAACAGGAGAAATTATGACTACACTAGACTTAAAGTGAAACTTGACAGATTTCATACTTTCCTTATCTAATTAAAACATCACAACAAATCAAACACGCTACAACTACAACATATACATGGGGCTCTGGTTTCTGACTTTGTTCTTTTGTTATATTTATTTTAAATCTAGACTGCCTCGGTGGCGTAGTGGTAGCGTATGCGACTGCTAAGCTTGAGGTCTCGGGTTCGATTCCTGCGTCGGACCAAATGTTTGTATGATCTGCAAATGTTTGTTTCGGAGTTTGGGTGTTTTCTATGTATAATATGTATGTCTATACAAAAAGAAAGTATACAAGTATTTATATCAGTTGTCTAGTACTGTGGGGGAACGGGTATCAAGTTCCCACCAACACAAAGGGAGGATCCTCCGACCAGGCGAGGTGATCATGCCTGGCGGGCTACTGCCCAACAGTTGATGTTGGGATGTTGTATATATGATAATCGGCGCGAGAACTTTATTTGCGCGATTCAGGATTGGTAGTTACTCCGTGTAGTGTAGTTTGTAGGTACAGTGCGTTACTTCGTAGTTCAGTGTATCTTCGGTAGATGGCGCTGTATGTGGAGGTCGCCACATCACTCCCCTCCAAGACTGGAGGTCGATATATGTTGTGTCAGCTGTCTGTGATCTGATGCGGAGCTTGCCAGTGCCAGGAGTGAGTAGTTCCAGTGAGTCGGAACTGAGTGCCGCAAGTTCCAGTGAGTCGGAACTGAATGCCGCTAGTCCCAGTGAGTCGGGGCTGAAGTCCGCTGATCCCAGTGAGTAAGGATCGCATGCGGTGCGCGGTGCTGCGGTGAGGTCCCCAGTGAGTCGGGGCGATTGCTGCGTAGTGGCTGGCTGCTGCGTAGACGGGAGAGATGTGCTCTGCTTACATGGACCGTAGGTGCAGTGTGCTGTGCCTAGACGCTGTAGAGGCCGTAGGGGTTACCAGGCTGGAGCGGTCGCGTCCTGCGTGTGGTATATCCCAGTTGAGGCCGAAGTTGCTGGCTGGCTTGAGACTTGCTGTGGGAGTGAACATGATGGTGGCGCGGCTTGAAGGCTGCTTCCAATCACGTCGGGGTCACCACTGTGGGGGAACGGGTATCATGTTCCACCCAACACAAAGGGAGGATCCTCCGACCAGGCGAGGTGATCATGCCTGGTGGGCTACTGCCCAACAGTTGATGTTGGGATGTTGTATATATGATAATCGGCGCGAGAACTTTATTTGCGCGATTCAGGATTGGTAGTTACTCCGTGTAGTGTAGTTTGTAGGTACAGTGCGTTACTTCGTAGTTCAGTGTATCTTCGGTAGATGGCGCTGTATGTGGAGGTCGCCACAGTACTCATAATACAAGCTCTGCTTAGCTTGGGACAAGATGGCGTTGTGTGTTAGATGTCCGAAATATATTTACTTATTATTTATAAATCTATTATTGTGTCCAATTGGTACACTTTTTTTTCTATGTAGCTTTGTTTTTTCTTTTTTTTTGTTTTTCTTTTTTTTTTATTGAATAGTTGGCAAACGAGCGTATCACCTGATGGTAAGCGATTACCACCGCCCATGGACACCCGCAACAACATGGCGTCACAAGTGCGTTGCCGACCTTTGGGGGATGGGAAAGGGGATGGGGGGAGGGGTTGGGGTATGGGCCTCCGGTATCCTCACTCACTCGGTGAAACACAGCGCAAACGCTATTTCACACCGGTTTTCTGTGAGGCCGTGGTATCACTCCGGTCGAGCCGACCCATTCATGCCGAAGCATAGCTCTCCCACGGTAAAGATTCGTTGATACGGGAGGGCCCTGGTGATGGAGTACAGGTTTTTTTAAACCTATTTTAGGCACCAAACTCCCACGAAGTTACTTGAATATCTGGCATTTTGTAATTTACCGTAAGAAGTTTAGTGCGAGTCAATGAAGGGTATTGTTATTAATTCCATTGTTGGCATTCATAATGTTTCTGAAAGTAGACTTTTATTGACTTGCCTTCACTTAGTATGTTTATGTGTCTTTATAGGTTTCATTTGTTTTAAGCATTTTTATTATTTAGCCTACGAGTAGGTACATTACTTTTAAGGGCAACTATAACTATAACTTAATTTACAAACTTATTTTGTAAGCTGAGGTTTTTAACCTAAAATACATTACTAAACAGTCATTTGTTGAAAATTGCCTGCATAAATCTGTATCTGTACATATAAGAACAGATAGAAATTATATTGGTATCTCTGAATCAGACAAATTAGTAATCATTTGTTTGACAAATTAGTAATCATTTGTTTGATATATGGAGGGTAGAGACAAGGAGTGTTATCTTATATGGAAGAAAATTGAAAAAAGTGTCTAGCATAAGCTGTAAATAACAGTTCAAAAACCTTCCAGAATGGCGCTGGTGTAGACATAGGTTATGGTATGAATGTAGCAATTGCGAAAGAATTGAAGTACGCGAGTTAAAAAATTTAACATTATTGTCACTACTTGCGTATTACAAAATAATGTAGTAAATATATTTTATTTTCTGAACTGTGAATAGTACGTTTATTGATTTTTTATCATTCAATTTTATGAAAAAGTGTGTGTATTGACTTTAAGAAGTTTACCCTGATGCTAATGTGGCGCCACCCTAATTTAATGCATTTCAACGGACACTTTTCATGTACAGAGATGATACTCCTTATCTCTACCCTCCATAGTTTGATAACCTCACTAATTCTTTAATCTGTCAGAACTGTCAAATTATACTTTCAGATTCGATGGACAATATACTGGGAAAGCGAGAAGATAATATACATCGATGTATTGTAAACACGCAATATACATTAACGATATATCGTATTATACCGATATACTGATAATACTTCAACATCGAATAAATTCATGCTATATTATCTTATTACAAAAGAAGCAAAACTGCTTACGCATAATGCGCCAACACAACAAAAAATCCCTGTATAGATTTTTTCCCCTAAATTTGGGGGGAAAACCCCGGAGTTGGCATCACTGATGCACAGATACAAGATAGGAACTATGGAGGGTAGAGATAAGGAGTATCATCTGTGGACATGAAAAGTGTCCGTTGAAATGCATTAAATTAGGGTGGCGCCACATTAGCATCAGGGTAAACTTCTTAAAATCAATACACACACTTTTTCATAAAATTGAATGATAAAAAATCAATAAACGTACTATTCACAGTTCAGAAAATAAAATATATTTACTACATTATTTTGTAATACGCAAGTAGTGACAATAATGTTAAATTTTTTACCTCGGCGTACTTCAATTCGTTCACAATTGCTACATTCATACCATAACCTGTGTCTACACCAGCGCCATTCTGGAAGGTTTTTGAACTGTTATTTACAGCTTATGCTGGACACTTTTTTCAATTTTCTTCCATATAAGATAACACTCCTTGTCTCTACCCTCCATAATAGGAACAGACAGTTGACAATGTTGCCATTATTAAAAATTATTTCGGGATGTAACCTATAAGAAATATTCAAAACTTTACCTAATTTTCTATGCAATAAAAATTTATCGATGTTTATATTTATTAGGATTATTTATTTTATTGATGTATATTGCCCGACCGATATATGTAACAAAATGTTTTATCTTTCTCATAAATGAAGCAAATTTAGGTTTCGTTTGTTCATAAGCGGCAGCCACATTCCATTAAATGAAGACAATGAACAAAATGGAACTGTTAGTACAGTGAATACTAGAGACTGCCTCGCTAATCTAACGATAAGCGTATTTGACTGCTGCAGAATCGGTAAGTGGTGTCAGGTTTGATTCCCCGGAACTTGCTCCTGACAGGTGACAAATCCGGGTCTAGTCAAAAAGTGTTGTTGTCTTTCTCTTACAAAAGTTAAGTTACTCAGTAACTCCTTATATTATCAGTGAAAATTCTATCAAAATCGGTACAGCTTGACTGCTGTAACAAACAAACAGACAAAATCTTTAAATTACTTTTTATGTAAGTACCATGGGCCCACAGGAGCTCAGGGGAGAGCAGCTACTCCCCTACTATTTTTGTTTACATTTTAATTACCTTTTGTATGGAATTTAAGGAAAGACATTACTAATGTGCCGTGTGAAAATCCCATTTTATGAAATGGTCAGCAAGTACCGCCGCCCATAGATACCTGCAACACCAGAAACATCACAAGTGCTTTGTCGGCCTTTTAAGAGGGAGTACGCTCTTTTCTAGAAGGTTTTAATTCATTACATATATTGGCTCGTATACAAAGTTAACTGACAGATAGCGCGGTTTACATCTGAAGCCGAATTATGGCGCACTTTTTGGACAAAGAAGCATCAGAAGAACTTCAAAAGTATTGAAATAACAGAGATATATCAGAATCTCTTTACCCGAAGGTAAATACATTCCTAGAAATACCTCTTCTATAATCGAAAGGTCATTCCGCACACTCAGACGCGTGAAAACGTCGCTAAGATCTACAATGACCGAAGATAGATTAAAGTAGCCTTTGTATGCCCCGGGAACATTTTTTAACGCTCTGGGCGATTCTTTCAAGGAACACGTCATAAGCCGTTTTGCTGAAGGAATTTGAAATAGCTATTGAAGAATTTACCTATTTTAATTTATGTTCGTTTTATTTCATTAGGTGGTTATAAAAATCTGATTTGCTCCTCCTCTAACCCAAATCCTAGGTAAGACTATAGTAAGTACTGTATTTACTTACATATGTATTAATTAAAACGCTGTTAATTTGGAATCACAAGCAGCGGACACTTCAATTTAATTTGTTTGTATATATGTACTTTTGTTGTCTAATAAACTCTACTTAATCACTATTTATGACAGTAAAAATTTATGCAATTTGTTTTTCAAAGTAAAGCTTTCTTTTATAATGTATGTAGGATATTCTAAATTTTCCCACGTCTCTGCAATTTTTTTCATTAATACTGCAGTCCTCTTGGTCGTAGCGTGATGATATATGTATGTATGATCTTTCTCGCTAATTGGGCTATCTACACGAAAATATTTTTTTAAAATCGGACCTGATCAATAAACAGTGCGTATAATAATGAGATTAGCTACAAAATATTAGCATAGATATGCGTGCACACTCGCGAGAGTGTTAACTCTAAACCATTTATTATTATATAGTATAGAATCGCTTCTTGTGCGCTTATATTTTCCAAATTAACCAATCGACGTTAACGTGGTTTGCACCAAACAAAGATTTCCGTACAAAACCAGGCTGGGTCGCTTGTTTATTATAATCCGATAAGAGCTGTTGCATGTTTCTTTATTGCTTTTTCTTAAGTAATACCTACACACATTTAAAGACCGTTGTAAATCGATTCAAACGAATTGTTTGTTTGCAAGAATATATTATATTTGTAAATATCGACATGAATTGTATCTGGAGACGATTGCGTATATATTTGATAAAATATAGGTATCAGTTTAATGATAGTAATTATTTGTTGTTGAAATTTGATTATGTCAGAAAATGTTGTAAATACTAACTCAACAGCGGTTGGCTTTCTTAATTCAATGGTATCTTACTTACTTCTTAAACTTATTCAATTAGCCAATAAATCCTAGCCTTTATTAATACGAAAATTATTTGGGGTCGGCTAGTTCAACCGGTTTTGCCTGAAAGTCAGTTTTCCACGGATCCCTGCTACACTGAGGACGAATCGGTACATTTGAAGCCACAGTTTTCCTAATAACGATTATTCATGACAATCGGGACCAACAGCTTAACCTGCTTTCCGAGGCAAGGAGGAAAATTCTGGAAAAGTTAAAACAATTTTTCTCAGAAACGACAAGAAAATCGTTTGGTCAAGTTTCCTGAAGTTAACCCCAAATGAAAATGGGTTCTAAATTGCTGTTTACATTTTTTTATTTCAGTATACAAATACCATTCGCAATGTTTTTACTTTTAGCGTCTAAATTGACAGGACAAGATTACGGCACCGCAAGACCGCAATGTGACATCGTAGAATTCAACAGCAAGTATTATGACAGGCAAATCATGTTTGGTGGCTATGGACGGTCCTTCAATCTATTTTTTCATGAGTATGTATTACGTTATCCTGACTAAAGCAGCATTGATACATTCATTCTCGTTCGGTTACCACGTAGGATAAATATTTGTGGGACGATCATAGTTATGATTAATTACTAATATATTTGTGTTAAAAAATATCCATTCTAATCTAACCGACCCAGAATTTAGCAGAAACAGCCGTGGAGTAGCCACGCTTCGGCATGAATGGGCCGACTCTACCGGAGTGATATCACGGCCTCACAGAAAGCTGGTGTAAAATAGCGCTTGCGCTCATGAGTGAGTGTGAGCGCACCGAGTGAGTGAGGATACCTGAGGTCCTTACCCCAACTGCTCCCTCCGCCCCCTGTCCCCATCCCCCAAAGGCCGGCAACGCACTTGATTCTCGTGACGCCTCTGGTGTTGCGGGTGTCCATGGGCGACAGTAATCGCTTACCATCAGGCGATACGTCTGCTCGTTTGCCCCTATTCCATAAAAAAACAAATAGACAGAAATATAGGCAAAAAATATAACAGATATCCAAAATAGATTTGTTTGATGTGAGTACCGTAGGTATTATCTCCGCGCTTTGATATTGGGATTGACAGCTAAGAGCGGTGACGTCAGTGAAATTGAAATTGAAGTGAAATTTACAAGAATTATCAACTGAAATCAATCAATCAAACTATCAAATTAAATTTCTTAAAAATAAACTTTTAGATTGTGTTACTAGCGTTACTATTTTGCGATGGATGACGTCACGCGGCTCTTATTATGACAAGGTTCAATCCCAATGTCAACGCGCGGGGGTTATATATCATTTCATAAACATTTAGTGAAAAACTGTTAATATAAAATTATAATCAGACCCTTCAACTTTATTTATTTATATAGAAACAATGTACTTTTGTTCACAGATTATCTGGCAACTTGTTCTTCAGTCGAGCAGTCCAAAAGACAAACCTTAATGATCGAGAGATCATTATGTGTAACAGAGATAAGGGCTACTGCAATTATGTCAAAGGATTAGACAAAGGTTCTGCGATAGCTTACGATCAGAATAGTGATGAAATCTTTTTTGGAGCACCTGACGGTGTATATCTCTATGATTACTTTTTAAAAAAAGCCAGACGCATTGCTATAGAGGACGTACCAATAGGAGAATTGCAAATTTTTGATAAGTTCTTTTATTACACAGTACAACCAGCTAACAAACTCTATGTAGTAGAAAACTATAACTTTTCCGATGTGACATTAGTCATGTATACAGAGGTAGAACGTTTTCATGTCTCCAGACGTAAAGACTTCTACATTTCAAATAAAACGGCTTTATACGAGTTAACACATAAAAACATATGTGTATACACAAATAGAACTGATTTAAAGATACGGCAAATTGTTGAAGATTCTGAGAATAATGTGTATTTCAGCACGAATGAAGGAGTTTATACGTACAAGAATCAGTTTAGGAAAATAATGGAAATGCCTGTTAAATCCGAGATGTTCGGTTTGACAGTCGTTAACTTGTTGACTCCAAAAAATAACCTGATGATAATATATTCAGATGCCAAAAATATTTACAGATTAATTGCGAGTGACAATACTTATTGTATAAAAGACTATATCAATAGGAAAATGAAAGAATATTTAAAAAAAAAACAGAAGAATGAAACTGTATCGTTAAGGTTAAAAATCGTTGTATAGATATATAGATAGTGTAGGTAGATGTATGTATAGATTATAGTTAATGGAATCGAATCATCCGTTAAATTAATTATATGAACTTAAGGTAAGATTATGTTAAAACAATATTTTGTAATTAAACTCTGATTAAATTAGTTGTTCTTAGTCTGAATAATTTAAAGTATTAAGAAAAATATATATTTTAAATCGTAATAATTACAGTGATATAATTGAAAAAATCCAGAGATGGTTTTTAAAACGAAATAATAGTAATATATTAATAATAAAAGAACGGCTTAACTGCAAATGTATGTAGTAAAATTTAGTATATCTATAAATTTTTATAGTTTAACAACAGGCAAATAATATTTTTTATTTAATAATAATGTTAGTACAGATGTTGTAATAGAAAAAAACCTAAATACATATATATTTATAGTGGCAGCCGATAAGGTGTTCGATATACATTGAGATTTTAAATCTTACGTTACTTTGCTAAACAATAGGTGGGACACTTACTATGTCCATATGTTTTATCAGTTTTATAAAAGTGGCCACTCACTATTTTAGAGAACAACAGAAGGTTAGGCACTATAAGTTCTATATGTTCTTGGTCAAATTCTAGAACGGTACCTGATTAAAACGCCCGACTTAACGCCAAAAAAACCGTCAACAGATCGAATTTCTTGGTACCATATTCAATGAAAAACATCTTTTCGTAATTCTTGACTTTCAACAAAATTTTAACATACCTACGCGTATTATGTATTTGTGGTTATTATTACTGTTTATATCTGAAACAATAGGATTGGATTACGATTCAAAGGAAAAAACAGATAATGTCAAATTCGGTAACGATTCTTGTAGCAGAAAGGTAGTGTTCAAGGGCTATGGGAAAAGTTATCACATGGTGTTGTACACGTGAGTATTATTCAAATTAATGTTATTTTCATGCCATTCTCTTAATTTAATTTATGATATGCACAGTGCATTATACTTTAGTGTAAAGTATTTTTTTTTATTGAATAGTGGACAAACGAACAGACGTATCACCTGATGGTAAGCGATTACCGTCGCCCATGGATACCCGCAACACCAGAGGCGTCACAAATGCGTTGCCGACCTTTGGGGATGGGGAGAGGGATGGGAGAGGGGTTGGGGTATGGGCCTTCGGTATCCTCACTCACTCGGTGAAACACAGCGCAAGTGCTATTTCAGTTGTCTGTGAGGCCGTGGTATGACTCTGGTCGAGCCGGCCCATTCATGCTTAAGCGTGGCTCTCCCACGGTAACCTAAAACTAAAAACTAGATCTTTTATGGCTGTTATCTATATAAATAAATAAAATTGGAGTGTCTATTTGTAATATTAAAATAAGGGCTTTTTACTTTTCCTTTTCTGTCTGTCTGTTTGTTTCAACTAATCCATGGAACAGCTGGACCGATTTTGACGGAACTTTCACTGATAAGTAGATGATATAAAGAGTAACTTACGCAACTTTTTTTAGACTAGTTTCGCTCCGCGGTGTCACCAGGTTTTTTTTTTATTGAATAGGGGCCGTTCAAGTATTACGTAAGCACCGTAGGGGGGTGGGGGGATCTCTGTTTTGCTTATTTTGGATGACATGGGGGGTAGGGGAGTCTAGATGATGATTACGTCATCGGTAGTTATTTACTTTTTTACACGAATGGCAACCCTCACATTGTCTAAGCTTGAAAACGAAACGCATTTTCGGGGATTCCCGCAAATAATACATACGTTTAGGCACTCCCTTTAGAACTGATTAGGGCAATTA
Organism: Spilarctia lutea; assembly: GCA_916048165.1. NCBI lineage: Eukaryota > Metazoa > Arthropoda > Insecta > Lepidoptera > Erebidae > Spilarctia > Spilarctia lutea. The sequence continues at coordinate 3,439,326 of OU696490.1, forward strand.
CCGCGCGCTATTCACTTGTTTAAATTTCCTAGTCTGTCTTGATCTTCCAGTCAATTTAGCTCTACGCTTAAGTGTTTCACTCAAAGTTTTCCTGCAAATGCCCTACGATTATTTTTGTCCGACGGTAAAATTTAGGCTATTAAGTCGAACATGCAAAACTTGTGGTCTTCATCATGCTTCCGTCAAGTCACTAAATCGTCACATCGAGAAGATCTATAGAAAAGTAAACACGACCCCTGATAGGAAAATGTTGATGATGTTGAATGGCTCGATGAGAACGACATAGACATTCCAAAATCGGATGAAAGTGAGCAGACTCACAACACTGGGCAATAATCCAATGTCGTCGAAAACTTAGAATCATGGATTCGGGTTTCACGGACTGAAGACTGTTAATTTTGATTTAATATGTGTAACAAAAATTTAAAATAAGTTTGTTATGTTCTTTATTTATAATTATAATATTTTTGTCCATTACTCTATGTTGAATACTGTATCAGTTAAATCCAATCTCTATCCTATATCTGTTTTCTTATTTTTAAAATTATAATAGGTATATCATTAAAATTACAATATAAAAAAAATATAATTAAAAATGTTTACGTAAGCATAGGGGGAGGGGGTAAGACCTTTGCTTACTTTTGCTGACAAGGGGGATGGGGGGGTAAATAATTATAAAAAATCTGCTTACGTAATATTTGAACGGGCCCATAGGAGGCAAACGAGTAGACGTATCGCCTGATGGTAAGCGATTACCGCCGCCCATAGACACCCGCAACACCAGAGGCGTCACAGGTGCGTTGCCGGCCTTTAGGGGAAGGGGAGGAGGATAAGGTTCGGGTAGTTAAGAACATAACTAAATATAAAGATTTTTAAAGTATATAAATACCTATGTAATGTGACTCTCGAACTATACTATACTAATAAGGTGATAACACCCATACATATACATTCCGGGAAATAAATATATGTGTAAATTATATGTGTATATTTTTTTTTGTAGACCAACCCGTGAATTATTCTTCAGCCGCGCCGTACGGTCGGATGCGCTAAACGAGAGAGAAATAATTTCATGTCAACTTTACAATAAGACATGTAGCAACGTACAGGGAATTAGAAGAGGCTCATCTGTAGCATATGAACCGCATACTAAACAACTCTTCTTCGGAGCACCAGATGGCATTTACAAATATAATGCCGAAAAGAAAACAGCCAGCTTAAAAGCAGCTAGAGGGTTAAATATATGGCATATATTCATTACAAAAAACTACTTTTACTACATAGAATACCCCTCGAAGAGACTATATATAGTTAAAGATTATAACTTTAAGAATGCAATAGCACCAATAGACGGACAAGTAGACGTCTATTTTATATCTAATTATAACACAATTTATTTCACTAACAGTACAGGGTTGTTTAAAGTAGAGGAGCCAACAGGACCTCGAATAGAAATACGAGTAATTAAGATGGACAGTGATAAACACATACGACAAATAATACAAGATTCTTATAACAATGTATATTTTGGTGCATTCGAAGGAATTTATACTGACACAGGTCGTAGTATCAAAAAAATATGTAATGTTGATAAAATATATGGAATCACAATGTTTAATATAGTGTCCTCAGCAGCTGCCCATGGAACGATGATTAACATAATAATGTATTCAAATGAAAGACATATTTACAGATTAATTTGTAATTATAATAATAGAATTAAGACTATAAACTTTGGCGACTTCTAGAAAAATATCAAACGGAGTATAGCATAGGAGATTTCTTAAGCATAGAAAAAAAATTGAATAAATATTTTGTTTTTACAATGACTATTTGATTCGATAACTCTGATTGAAAATAAACTAAAAACTGAAGTATTATTATTCTATGATTTAGGTTACAAAGATGCAGAAGTTTCAACTATTGAACTGAAAATTACATTCATATAAAGTAGTGCATCGTGCCGCCGCCTTGCCCTAATTTGACTAGGTCACTCACTCAGTCGGTCAGCTTTATTGTGCGAGGCAGAAAGTTTGTGGAGCAATGCACTGTAGTAGACTGCCAATGTAGATGATGGGGATGAAACTTCTGTCGCGTAGGACGATGGCGGAATGAGACGGCAGGGATCAGTCCGTACAATACCTCAGAGCACTCCCTGTAGTAGATGCGGTAGAAGATGCAGAGCGAGGCTATCTCTACGTAGCGCCAGAGGGTCCAGCCGATTAGAAACGTATTGGCAATCGATAATTCGAGTCGCTCTCTGTTGGATGCGGTCTAAAGGAAGAAGCTTGTACGGGGGTGCCCCTGCCCAAAGATGAGAACAGTATCCCACATGCGGCCGAACCTTCGTCTTATAAAGAAGAAGGCGGTGAAGCGGAGTGAAGTACCGTCTTGATCTATTGAGCACGCCAAGCTTCTTCGAGGCCAATTTGGCCTAACTCTCTAAATAATAATTATAATAATAATAATTTCTTTATTGTTTCAAAGCATACAGGTACATGGTTTGATCCCTAGATCCCACACTAGGATTCCCTGTGTCGTGGGATCCAGTCTCTTTCCGTCCGGTTGCCATCCGATACATCATTACATTAAATTAAACAAACGAAAAAGAAAAGCAAAATACAACGATAAATGAAAATTAGAAATCAGGCAAGCAAAAAAAAATAATTAAAAATATATATTAAACAAATAAAAAAAAAAAAAAAAAAACAAAGAAGGAAGTGCGGCAAATATACCGAGTGTTAGTGCCTGGGTAAAGCACTGATTGCACAGTTGAATGTTTGTGTCTGTGTCTGTGTGTGTGTGTGTGTGTGTGTATGTGAGTGTGTGTATGTATCTGAATGGGAGTGATTATGTATGTATGAGTGTATCTATGTGTGTTATGGTTTACTTTGTGTGTATGTTATTGTATGACTTTTAATAGGTCTTCAGTGCTGCCATAGTCAAGCTCAGCCAGCCACTTGTAGACCTTTTTTTTACAACAGTGGTTTGTTAGCTCTATGATACCTAGTTTGGCGTTAACTTTCCTGTACAAGTATGGGCCCATAAATTTGTACACTCTCCTTCCAATCGATTTACGACACCTCACGGTGTTCCATACCAACCTACGTCCTGAGCGACTGAGTGTGACATTGTTCAGGGCAGATTTGTGAAAGCGTAGCGTAGTGGAGATTATGTATAATTGTCGGACTCTGAGCAATCCCAGTTCTGAATAAAGTGCGTTAGTAGGGTATCTATATGACCTGCCGAATGCAGTTTTAAGGAGTGCACGTTGTGCTCTTTCTACTCTCATCATATGAGCTTTACCAGCAGCTCCCCATGCAGTAATACAATAGGTAAGAATTGACTGATAAAGAGAAAAATAAACCATCCTCAAAGTCTTCTCATTTGCAATTTTACCTAGACACTTAAAGATTTGCATAAGCATTCTAGTTCTTGTGACGAGTGCGTTGATATGTGTGGACCATGTAAGCTGGCAGTCTAAATGAACCCCAAGATATTTTATGGAGTTAATTTGTTCTATTAATGGGCATTGACAGGTTCCCAGAGCCAAGCACGAGTGCAGTCTCAGGTTCATCGCGAGCTTGGGAGAAGAACGCTTTGACACATAGAAATTTACAGCTTTGGTTTTTCCTATGTTTAGAGTAAGGAGATTCAATTGCAACCAGCTGGAAATAGTTTGCATGCCCAGTTCCACATTGACCTGGGTATCATTCCAAGTTTTGCCAAAGAAGACTACCGCAGTGTCATCTGCGTAGGTAATTATTTTTGCTTGGGCTAGCTCTAGAGCACACAAGCCATTAATGTATATGATAAATAGTGTCGGGCCAAGGACACTGCCCTGCGGGACTCCGAAATTAACAGATTTTAGATCACTGCAGTAGTCTCCCATGACCACTTTTTGTCTCCTGTCGCTCAAATAAGATTTGAACCATGCCAAAGCATCTCCTCGAATTCCCAAATGTTCCAGTTTCCGCATTAGTATCCTCCGGGAAACAGCATCAAACGCTTTGGCTAGGTCTAGGAAGACTGTAGTACACGTCATTCCTCGATCTAGTTTGTCTGTTATAAACTCAACCAAACTCGCCACTGCATCCTCCGTAGACCTGCCAGCTCGAAAGCCAAATTGGTTTTCAGATAGATAACTGTTCTTTTCCAGAAATGTCAACAATCTTTTGTTCACAACTCTCTCGAGTACTTTAGAGAGAGTTGCCAGCAATGAGATCGGACGATAGTTACATGGAGCCCTGGGATCGCCACTTTTGTAAATAGGACATACGTTTAAATGGCAACGAAACTGGACTTCATTCGATATATCGACACCAAGTATTCCAATACTGGTCGAGGCAGATAGGGGAGTGTTTTCAAAATGAGAATATACGACCATCGGCAGTTATTTCTCGCTCTCGCTCCTCGTAGCTCCACCTAAATGATAATTCTACTTATTTAACATACCTCTGACTAGTGTAAACTACCAAAAGGTGAAAAAGATAGATCCTAGAACATCGATTCAGTTAGTGATGATGCTGCAACCTTCAGTATATTTTCTCAAATAAAAATACCTATCCTTTATCTGCTTACTGAGAGGCCTGTGTCTAGCTAGTGGACTGCTAAAGGCTGTTGATGATGATGATCCTTTGTCCATGCATTCTCTAAGCATTTTTATAGAACAGAATCCCATTGCTCGATTCTGCAGGTACCTGTTTTTTTTGACGAAATTAATTTTAAATGAAAGTTGCATCGATTACTGACCGACCGTACTCTTCTAGATGAAGTTGGACACAACGCGGCTCAGTTGCATTTTGCCACATACAATTCATTAAAAGGGTCCTCAACATTTTCTATTTTAATGATTTCCAACAAGGTGGAATAAATTACAAATCAAAACTAATAACTTTCTACAAAAAAATATCGAATACACATACACACACACACACATACCTGTGTGCATGCAAACCTCTGCTTGCGGCCATTTTTTTACTGGCAACGATGGATTATTGTAAATAGGAAATATAAAACTTAAATTTTGTAATAAAAATTTCTAAGAAACAGATGACTGTAATAGGGAACAATTACAACCCTAGCGTCGCCTCTGACTGAGAGCTGGCAATCACTATTTTTTTCAATTCTTTACGTCATTTTCTATAAAAAGACGTAAAATTGATTATAAAAGCATATAGCTGCAATTTATAATGTAAATCTAAATGAAATAAACAAAAATTAATTACAGGTATTATATATTGTGGCTAATTGTTTATAGGCAACCTATCGCTTATCCAATGCATACTTCCTCAACTTTCATTTCAAATTAATTTCATCAAAAAAACAGGTACCTGCAGAATCGAGCGGTGGGCTCTTAGACTATTAGTTATTTTGAACAAATTGTTTTTTCAACTTTTACTATTATTTTTATTGACCCTGTCAATTTTAATATCATATTAATTTTCATATTTTATGACTTTCTCCGGATTAAATTGTTTTTCAAAATCATTTACTTAGGAGTCTTTAACAATTTGAAAAATATTAATTTGGATATATACCTACACCTCTTAATCCAATTCATGAATATAAAATAAGCGTTTGCCCCTAGAATTCTTAGCATTACAATTATTTTTGCAACTGCTGATGTACTTATATCTATAGTCGTTCCAATAGTTTATTTAACTTTTGACAGCTCTAATACTTAATCAAATAGTGATACCCTGACCCGATACCTATTCGATTTCTTTCATCGATCAATTTTATGCATTAAGAAGTTTTAATCGATTTAACAAACTCATTATTTTATAGATAATTTCGTACTTCATATTTCTATGTGTTTCAATGTGCGACCTCCTTTGTCAAAATAAAGAAGAAATGGATTAAAAGAATGTTGTTCAAATATGACGGTTCTATGTCATGAAAAAATATATAAAAGGAACTGAATTTTCAAAATGTATTATTGTATTGTGTTGTAATTCAGTGGTTAATATTGTATTTGTTAAACTATTGATGATCTTTATTAAATCTCTCTATGTCTATTTTAAAATAATCTACAGTATTTCAATGAGTAACCTTCAATATAGTTGAGTATTTATATTCCTCCGTATTGATTTATTTGTGAATTCTCACGTTTGGTTGAGTTGAGCGTATCGTTCCTGCCTTCGTTACTGTCAAAATGCCAAAAAAGAAAGTACTCAAAGGACAAACAAGAGAGTTTGTCTTGCGACTTCGTGAATACTTTGAAAAGGAAAGCCGTAATGGTGGGCCTCTTATACCAGTGACTCAAGTTAGAGACCGTGTTGCAGCAGCATTAGGTATTAGTGCTCCAACAGTGGCAAAAATAACAAAAGAAGGCTACGGCAGCAGTGGCATGGAACAGAATAAGCTATCTACACCTAAGAAAAAACGTCCGCCTAGTAAAGTTACAGCCGTTGACAATTTTGACGCTGATGCTATTCGTCGTCATATATACGACTATTACCAAAGAAAAGAGATTCCAACATTAAAAAAACTAACACAATCTCTTCGAAATAGTGGTTTGTTCCGTGGTCAAAAATCTTCTCTAACAAAGGTATTGAAAGACATTGGAATGTTATTCCAAAAATGTGACAAACGAAAAATTTTAATGGAACGCAATGATATTGCTTTGTATAGATGCGATTTTTTAAGACAAGCAAAAAAAATAGAAGATTGGTCGAATGTTGTTTTCACAGATGAAACTTGGCTCAATGCGAATCATACGCTGTCAAAAACTTGGACTGACAACACCGTTGGCTCCACTTCTACAGTACCAATGGGAAAAGGCGAACGACTGATTATTTGTCATGCAGGAACAGTAAAAGGATTTGTGCCAGGCGCTCTATTAGCTTTTAAATCCCAGAAAACAGGAGATTATCATGAGGAGATGAATTCGAACGTGTATGAAAAGTGGTTCAGAGAAATGCTTACATCACTCGAAGAGCCATCAATAATATTTATTGATAATGCACCTTATCACTCTCGTCAAATTAATAAAATACCAACACAGGCCAACAAAAAACATGAAATTATAAACTGGCTCCGTGACAATGGCGAAGAGGTGAATGAGTCCCTATTAAAAGTAGAGTTAGTAAAGATATTAAAAACAAAGAAGCTGCCAAAACGATACGTCATAGATGAAATGGCAGCAGAGCATGGGCATACCGTCCTCAGAATTCCCCCATATCACTGCCAATATAATGCAATTGAAATGATCTGGGCACAAGTTAAAGGATATGCTGCGAGGAACAATACAACTCCTCCTTTCACCGCAAGAAAAATGCTGAATTTACTGAAAAATGCGTGTGAAAAAGTAACTCCAGAAAACTGGGCGAATGTTGTAGAAAAAACAAAGAAGGTGATAATGTCGGATTGGGATCGGGATGTTGCATTCGACAATTTATCTATCCAAGAAATGATAATCAATATTACTGAGAACTCAAGTGATGATGATTCCTGGTCATACGAAGAAGACGATTCTTTATAATTAAAATTAGTATTACAGTACCTCTTTTGGTTGTTTTATTTTTAATCCGTAAATTACTACGAATTTCAACATTTTGTACCTGTTCATTACAAGTAGGTACCGCAGGTAGTTTTTATTTGAACCAACTATAGTAAGTCTAAACAATTATTTTAGATTCATTAATTTGCGGCGAATACATTCGATCCCATTACTAGGTACGAGTACGATGGAACTGTTTTCATTACGCAAATTATTTTTGCATTGAAACAGAGACATTTAGGGCATTTTAATGCAAAATAATAAAGCTTTTTACGTGATTTGATATAAAATATAATCACAATAATTTTATTGTATGTTTTATTAATATAATCGATAATCGATTTATTTCAAAACCGTTTTTATAGTCTGTGGTCATTAATTACGAATGACACATCCCTAAGTAGGCGGAGCCCGCCCATAAAGTACAGTATTATCTGTAGTACATTGTATCAAAAATTATTACAAAACTTTATGTGCGTGATCTGTCAAAAGTTAAATAAAGTATTGGAACGACTATAGGATGAGTCACATATAATGAAGTTTAGATAAGGGGCCATCCATAAAGTACGTCACACGAATTTCATAATTTTTAGACCCCCCCCCCCGTCCTTGTCACAGGTGGTCACATTTCTGAGACCCCCCCCTCCCTAGTGTGACGTCACATGTTTTGCAATTTCACATCGAAAAATTATTAAATTAAAACAGCAGTTCCGAAATCAATTTTATTTCCATTTAAATTAAGTACTTTTTTATGAAATCAACATTAACATCAAATATTTGAAACAATAACAAAGCAATAAACTATTGAATATAAAGAAAAAGAAGAAGAAAGAAACTCAATCAGTATTATATTAGATATTGAAATGTGATGTCACGAAACTTAGGACCCCTCCCACCCCTTGTCACACTATGTCACACTTTGTCGACCCCCTCCCCCCCCCCTTTACGTGTGACGTACTTTATGGATGGCCCCTAATGTTCGGTGGTATAATGATGATCCGATCCATTCAATGTCGATTGCTTTTAAAATTTTAGATTGACACATTTTTTAATGGAATTAAAATCTATATAAATAAAAAATGAATCACTAAAATGTATGTACGCGCATAACTTTCAATCGATTACACCAAATTGTGTAATCCTTTTTTTATGTGTTTGTTATTTTCATGGCAAGGTTCGTATATAAGAAAACTAAAAGAAACAGGGGGTGTTACATTTTCATAGACTGCGGCCTTGCGGGGAGTTAAGGCGGGTTTAAATACTAAGCTTTTCGGTACGAAAATAAATATGGCGGTCTAAGTTCTCCGGGTCAGCCACTAATGTAAATTTGGTAAGACAAATTAATTAATTGTAAACAACTTTATTTGTAGTTTTAAACAATAAATTATAGTATTTTCTTTTTTATTCCAGCATACAAATGATGTACCTCTTAATTACACTTGTTTTGGTTTCAATATCGAGAAGTCGTCAATATCGCGCCATAGATAAGAAATGTGATCTAATAAAGTTCGGTAACGATTTCTATGTCAATCGGATGTTGTTTCATGGCTATGGAAAATCCTACTCCATGGTGATGCATGAGTACGTCTAATTAAATCTCTTGAACTTTTCTACTCTGCCCCGTTAGCCAAGACGCAAGTGTTTCGCATTGATTCTCTTTCTATAAAAGCTAGCGCCTCTTTTATCTTGTACATATTATTGGCTAATTATAATTATTTTGTTATGATCATACATTTGATAATTGCCTATTATTTACATTAAACTAAATACATTGAACTATTTTAGCGCGTGAGAACCATGCTTCAGCATTTATGGATCGGTTCGATCATATTTTTCTTTTTTTTGTTTAGGAGACAAACGAGCAGACGTATCGCCTGATAGTAAGCGATTACCGCGGCCCATGGACACCCGCAACATCAGAGGCGTCACAAGTGCGTTGCCGGCCTTTAGGGGATGGGGAGAGGGATGGGGGAAGAGGGAGGGTATGAGGTATAGGCCTCCGGTATCCTCACTCACTCAGTGAAACACAGCGCAAGCGCTATTTCAAACCGGTTTGCTGTGAGGCCATGGTATCACTCCGGTCGAGCCGGCCCATTCATGCCGTGGCTCTCCCACGGTACATATAACGGCTAGGACTGGATTAATGATGGTCTGGTGTTTTTTAACACGTTTTTAGATTAGGTTTCCAGAGAGGTATATGAGGTAAAGGTATTACACAGTATTCTTACATTTCTCGAAGAGTCCATTATAATGAAAAGGTTGGTGTTTACTTCAAATAATATAAAAATATCTGCACTTTTTGACAGGAAAACTGGTGACTTATACTTCAGCCACGTAAGTCGAAGCGATGACTTTGATAATAGAGAAATAATGGCGTGTAACATAAAAGAAGAGACCTGCAGGTCTGTGGAAGGCATTTCAGGAGGTTTCGCAGTAGCCTATGGAAAAGATACTGACGAATTATTCTTTGGTGGTAATGACGGTGTTTACAAGTACGATTTCTCTGAAAAGGTAGCAAAACGCATCGGAGTGAACGGCAAAGCCATATATGGTGTAGAAATTTCCGGCAGTTACTTTTTCTACATTGTGTATCCTAAAAAGGAACTCTATATTGTAAAAAACCTAGATTTTAAACATCCAAAAAAGTTTGTAGATGCAGAAGTCGAAAATATTCTTTTGACAAAATCCATCAATTTGTACCTTTCCAACACAACGGCTTTGTACAAAATGGAACCGCCTCATGATCCCGATAAGAAGCCAGTTGTGATAGATGATCAATTCCACGTGAGGCAGCTTGTAAAAAAAATAAATGGCAGTGTTTATATATGTACATTTGAAGGTATCTACGAAACCAAAGAAAATAGCCGGAAAGCCGTGAAAGTGTGCGATCTAGATAAGTCTTTTGGCATGGCATTTTACAAGTCTATGATATTGTATTCAGATGAGCATGGCATTCATAGTTTAGTTTTGAGTAAGGACTATGAGTGTATCAATAAAACTTTAGCTGATATAGATGTTCTTAGAAGTAGGTCTAAGTATCTAGTATCTTTAACTTTGAAACTTTAATGTTTACTTATGATCTGTAAAAAGTGTAGGTAGCTAAACATGACTAAACATGGCGACCGCGTGTGGTTGTAAAATACGCGCGTGGTCCCAGGCCTTACAATTCACATTATAATCGGTAATGAAATAAGAAACAATCTCAATATATTTATTACAGCAATAAAGAATAATAAAATTGAATTACTTATTTATTTAAATTTGTAATTTCTTTCGATATAAAAACAATTTCTCTGCAATACATTATGTTATAACATATGAACAAAGGTAACCTAAAACATTTTTTTTACTCGTGCTTGTAAATGGAATACATTGTATTCGGATATACCATGTAAAAACTTTATCCAATCATTGGATCATCAATGCTTATTCTAGTGAACACTGTTCTATTACTATTGTTACCTAAAGGAGACAGTATAAATGATATAATTTGTAATGGTACGAAAATAATAGGTAACGCGCTTTATGAAGTGCAGAAATTGATAAAAGGCTTCGGAAAGTGCTACAACTTGGTCATGCATCAGTAAGTGGAATTACAGTACAATTAAGTCTTTTTAAAATATTTTTTCACATTTTCATACAGTCTAAAGTTTTCCTGGACAAATATTTGACAAATATTTCAGGATCAAAATTAGCCAAATCGATCCAGACATTCAATCAACAGCAGATTTTTTATATAAATGAAAACGAATCGCCAAAATTTATGTACGTCCATAACTTTCGATTGACTGCACCAAATTAGGTTACTCTTTTTTTTTTATATAGAGTCTAACGAGCAGATGTCTCGCCTGATGGTAAGCGATTACCGCCGCCCATGGACACCCGCAACACCAGAGGCGTCACAAGTGCGTTGCCGGCCTTTAGGGGATGGGGAGGGGGGAGGTAGGGTATGGGTAAGAGGAGGGGGCAGGGCATGTGGTTTAGGCCTCCGGTATTCTCACACACTTGGTGAAACGCAAGCGCTATCTCACACCGGTTTTCTGTGAGGCCGTGGTATCACTCCGGTCGAGCCGGCTCATTCATGCCGTAGCGTGGCTCTCCCACGGTTATGTGTTCGTTATTGTCGGGAAAAGGTTTGTGTACAAAAAAATAACAGAAAACCGGAGGTGTTCTATTTTCTTAGCCTGCTTAGTTATGCCCTGCGGGAAGCTAACACGGGCTTACTAAAATAAGTTTTTCGATAAACGTTACGAAATCATTTTCATAAAAAAATGTGTAGGTCTGATACTTTAAACCGACTTTAACTATACAGGGGTTATGTCTAATGGGTAAATATTAAAGCCGTTGATAGATAAAGGTTCTATAATATTTGGTGCTGACACCTTACAGACACCTCTGGCAGAACTTTTGTTTATTTGTTTTATGTACAGATAAACGGTCGTATTAATGACATCTCTATTTTCATCACTGCATTCTCATCTTTGAGCTAATCTTAGATCGTTTTATCCGAGACTTGCGAATACGCCACTCTGTCTATTTACCTTACTTTTTTTTATATCATATAGCGGGCAAACTAGCAGACGTATCGCCTGATGGTAAGCGATTACCGCCGCATATAGACACCCGTAACACCAGAGGCGTTACAAGTGCGTTGCCGGCCTTTTAGGAAGGAGTACCCTCTTTTCTTGAAGGTTTGAAGGTCGTATTGGTCCGGGAACACCACAGGCGACAGCTCATTCCACAGTTTTGCTGTGCGCGGCAGAAAGTTAACAGGATTTTTTTTTGTCTGGAAACAATATTTTCTCAAGGTAGATATGAGTCGATTATAGAACCTAACATAATTTATGGATTATGACAACACTCATACACACACAATACATATGTCGATCGTAAAGATCATCTCTCTGCTGTCTAGTAGTTACTTTCCATCAGGCGACCTGCCCTGTTGCACCCCTGTGTTATAAATAAATGGTATTTTATCTCATATAGGTAAGTAATACCTACCTAAAATATTATAGTATTATATAAAACAAAGTTTTTGGCATTGACTGCCTCGGTGGTGCAGTGGTTGTGTTTGCGACTTCTGTGCTTGAGGTCTCGGGTTCAAATCCTAGGTCGGACCAAGTGTTTGTATGATCTACAAGTATTTGTTTCGGAGTTTGGGTGTTTTCTATGTAAAATATATATGTATTTACGAAATAAAAGTATATATGTATTTATATCAGTTGTCTAAAAACCATAACACAAGCTCTGCTTAGCTTGGGACTAGATGGCGTTGTGTGTTAGACGTCCGGAATATTTATTTATATTTATTTTATTGTCAACAGATTATCTGGCAACCTATTCTTCAGCCACAACTGCTGCAACAAAAAACAATTTTATCTGCGAATCGTATCATGTCACCTAGCTAGTGGTGTATGTGCGAATGTCAGCGGAATTGCAGGTGGATACGCGGTGTACCATTATAAGCAAATGGATGAGGTTTACTTTGGTAGTTATGATGGCATATATCGGTACGATATCACCACAAATTCTGCAAAATTTATCGGAGCAAATAATAAGATTATTTGGTGCATCTTTGTTATAAATAATGTCCTATTTTATATAGATTACCCGTCATTTAAATTATATTCATTGCAAAGAAACTCGCAAGAGCTGCCTATTGGCCACAAACAATATAGTTATTACTTTGTTTCTAAAAGTTTTGATCATTATTACACAAACAAAGCAAAAGAATTGTACATAATAAAGAATAGTTCTAGATTTGATGAAATACCTATTCTTTTGGATAGAAAGATTACAGTGAGACAAATCACGGAAGATGTGTATGGTACGGTCTACATTTGTACGAAAAACGGACTTTATGTTGAAGACGAACCTAACCATAGACTAAAAAAATTAGCTGATTTCAGTAAAGTCTTTGGCATGACAATAACAAATAAACATGATGTTCCTGAATTGCCAGACATGATAAAGCAAAAAGATTTAATGATAATATATTCTGATAATCATAATATTTACAAAGTATATCAAAGCAAGTATAGTCAATATTGTTTGATATCAAACATCGCTGGAAAACAAATTACAAGATCTTTGACTAATAATCTTCGGATATCTTTTTCAGCAACAATTGACTATGACTAAATTTTTTTTTAATGGGAATGGCCCTTTATTCTGATGGCAAAAATATTCTTTGCTGCCTGTATAATATATATTATAAGAAGTAAAGTTAGACTACTAACTGATGTACGTAGAGTATGTTTCCAGCACTGGAGTACCTAGTGGAGTATTGTGAATAGATAGATGACAGTGCGTATAAAATACGATTACAACGTTTCGTACGAGAGTGCTGCTGATACGTATCTAAATTCCATACAAATGTGCTGCAAACTGGAAACACAACTGTTGTGAAGCGAAACGGTAACGAGTGATGGAAACGTTTTAAGCCCGGTCAAAATAGACATTGACCCTTGCAGTAATTCCTAACAAGCTGAAAATTAACTGTCCCGTAAGGGATACCACTCTTATGAAATCCTAAAAAGTCCCCATTAAACTTGTGTGCAATTTTTATTATTCAAGGCCAATGGTTGCATAAATGTGTTTTTTTTTACCAATTGGTTAGTTTTACGATAAAGGTAGCTTAGAAAAAATTGTAGGTCAGGTAATTATTACCTGACCTACAATTTTTTCTAAGCTACCTAGCTAGCGGGACAGTTAATTTTCAGCTTGTTAGGAATTACTGCAAGGGTCAATGTCTATTTTGACCGGGCTTAAAACGTTTCCATCACTCGTTACCGTTTCGCTTCACAACAGTTGTGTTTCCAGTTTGCAGCACATTTGTATGGAATTTAGATACGTATCAGCAGCACTCTCGTACGAAACGTTGTAATCGTATTTTATACGCACTGTCATCTATCTATTCACAATAGTAGATAATTATCTACTAAAATTATCGTTATACTTGTTTCTATAAGACTTACCATATAGTCATTGTCAAAGGCAAGTTGTCCCAAAGCCGCACTACTTGTACCGTAATCATCATCATCATCTCAGCCGAAAGACGTTCACTGCTGGACATAGGGCCTCCCCAAGGCTCCTCATAACAACCGGTAATGTACTGCTTGCATCCAGTGGTTTCCTATAACCTTCATTAGATCATGGGACCACCATCGGGCATCTTGTCTGCGAGCAATGCCACAGCTATAGGCTGACCGTTTATCTGAGTCCTCGCCTGCGCGGTAACAGGGGCGCGGGACGACAAAGGGGACTGAGACAGGTGCGGGCGGCGGGGGCGCTTAGTGAGATACACACGAGATGAAATGCGAGGACTCAGATAAACGGTCGGCCTATACTTAAGTCTGGCAATTATACGGGCAATGTCGGTGACCATAGTTCGTCTGCGGATCTCCTCATTCCTGATTCAATCACGCAAAGAAACTCAGAGCATTAATCTTACCATAGCTCTATGTGCAACTTTGAGCCTTCTTATAAAGCCCATTGTGAGTGACCACGTCTCTGTACAATACATGCTCTACCTGCTCGCTATTCGAAGGCCCTAACAAAATACCGTTATAAAAAAATAGTCAATAATATTCCCTCGTAATGAGACACGTGGTTATTAGCAATGCCATTTTTTTAAGTTAGTGCTGTATTCAGTTCTTAGAAAATCTCGGGGCTATGCTTCATTTATAAAGATCCTTTGTCTGCAAGTGAAATTGTTATTGTTCATCGTGGCATGACAACACTGATTGACACAAGTGCTAAAAGAGGTGATGAATTCACAGACTACCTAAAAAGACAAAAATCAGTGGCAGTAAATTTGCGAAAGTAAACAAAACTGGAGGTAAAACTGGTCGTCCTTGAGATGAAGCATTAAGCAAGCAGTGTTTTTATCGACGGTTTGCCTCAAAATGACATATACAATGTTTTTCCAAAAAATCAACATCTTGTAATAAAACTTTGATGATGGCATTCATAAATCTTCATCATCCGCTTCTTGTCTTATCACCAAATACTGGCACGTTAATTCAATATGCTGCAGATAATGCTGATATCAATGTAAATACTGTCGATGGTAATAATACACTTCACATAATGGATATCTTTCAAATGGTTACCCCGACAACTTCAGTTTTATTAGAAGAGCCAATACCACGAACAACAGACGGTTTTTCAGCACAAGATTTTACCGTAAAAGCTCATGTTCCAATTTAGGTTTATAAAAATAATTGTGTTGTAGATTTTACAGTAAAATCAAAGTCGAAAATTTTGATTATGAGAGTAAAGCAGCGGTAACTTTACTAAAAAAAGTCGATGTGGTTTGGTAAATAAAAAAATGTTTCCATGAATGTACCGGAATGCTTACATTAAACCTTGTCGAAAAATAATGTAAATTTGTAAAAAAAAAACGCGACTCGTACGATATCACATAGGTGGTCAGTCTTGGAGAAAAAAGTAGAACGATAATTTTAGTAGCAAGTTTATCGATTTTGTCGAAGCTACTTTTATCGTAAAACTAACTTATTTCTAATCTACTGTTAAATGTCCCAGCAAGGAGACAGATCAGAGGTAAGCAAGAAAGACAAAAAAAAACTTTAGCTCAACATGTCAGTAAAAAAAACTTATTCAATTACATTATTTTTATTGATAAAAAATATTGCCAATTTTATTACTCTAGTTTCTACTATTCAATTTGGACTGATGTAAAAAACACATATTAAACTGTTAGTTAAATACGACCTGAGGCTTAAGATGGACAAAATGTCTGTACCAAATTGCAAGAAGGCATACAACATTAAGTATCCGGCCATACATTTATCATATCAGATTTGCGTTTAAAAAAGTTGGTTTTTTTAATGAATGTGCTGATTTATCCCTGCCCAACTGATGTCCTGATGTTAACACAATGTCTACGTTGTACGTTACAGTTATCCTAGCGATAATGGCAGAAGTATATGGTTTTTTTAGACCAAACTGTAATGGTACAATATACCAAGACGTATACTGCGATACGCTGACTTTGTTTAAAAGATTTGAGAAATCCTATCATTTGGTGTTGCAAGAGTAAGTCTAGTTTAACTCTAAATACATTTATTAATTTATTAACCTTAGAGAAACGTACAGCAATACACTTAACACAGCTTATAAAAGTAGCAATAACACGCCATTAACAAGTCTCCACAGATAGAAGCTTTTCGGACGAGGGATGGATGTGTCATTTTTACGAACATGTATTTTTGAGTACTACCCACGCATACTGATGACCTTTCTGCTTCGCAACTTGTTTTGTTATTTCGGACATCTAACACACAACGCCATCTAGTCCCAAGCTAAGCAGAGCTTGTGTTATGGGTACTAGACAACTGATTTAAATACATATATACTTTTTTTTTTATATTTACATATTATACATAGAAAATACACAAACTCCGAAACAAATATTTGTATATCATACAAACATTTGGTCCGACCCGGGAATTGAACCCGAGACCTAAAAAAAGCAGTTGTATATGCTACCACTACGCCACTCAGGCAGTCATTGATTATTTATCAAGTGTATAATCATTTTACCAGGTCTTCTGGTAACATTTTCTTCAGCCATGGAACCGAATACCTGAAACGACAAATTGTGGCCTGCAACCTCGAAACCAGAAGATGTTGGAACGTGACTGAAGCTGGGAGAGGATTCACTTTATTTCATAATCGACTAAAAGACCAACTTTACTTCGGAGGTCCTGACGGCATTTACGAATACACAGCAAACACAGTTAAATATATCGGCGCCATGAATACCAAAATATGGTGCATATTTGTGGTAAACAATAAACTGTTTTATATAGATTACCCGTCGCATCACTTGTATATGATAGAAAATAAAACGACGATCGTTCGAATCGGTAACAAAGAATACGATTACTACTACGTTTCGAAACATTTAGTTCATTATTACACGAATAAATTAGGCGAATTGTACAAAATAGAGAAGCCCGCGAAATTTTCTAAACAAGGTGTTGTTTTAAATCATAAACTCGTAGTCAGACAAATAACTGAAGATATATACGGGGTCGTTTATATTTGTGCGAAAAATGGCATTTACGTCGAGGATGTTCCATTCCAAAGAGTGATGAAAATGATTGAATTCGAAGATTTCCAAGATCTCTACAGTATTGCCATTATAAAAAAATTGTCACACGTCAAGGATAAAGATGAATTTAATGTTATATACTCGAATCAAAATGGTGTCTATAAATTTTATCCGAGTTCTTACGCTGGGTATTGTGTGAACAAGACTTACTTTGGAGCCGTAAGGATGGCAACACCAACACCTTATAAATGGTTATCTTTTTCAGTTAAACTCGATTATATCTGAATATGTTTCGTTTATTTTTATGAAACGTATTTAATATACTTTTAACTTCTGTAACTCGTTTCACTTAAAATTGTTCTTGTCATATTTGACACTAGCTAAATCTCGCGGTGTTGCCTGCGGTTTTTGTTGTACCTTTACAATCTGTACGCGAGTAACACCGCAGTGTGCGGCTAGTCTAAAATAAAAGTAACCTAAGGTACTCCTTATAACATTAGCTGTCTACCAGTGAAAGTCATTTCAAAATCGGTCTAGGCGTTAAAGAGATATACAGGGTGTATAAAGACAAAAACCGAAAACGAAAGGGGGTGATCCAGCACCCCAAAACTTATCAAAAAAAACAAACAGTTGTCCTTAAAAAAAATTGTAGCCGGAATAAACAATGTGTCAAGATTTTTATTAATTTCAGAAGCCAGCAATGTATTATGTGTGCGCGCACCGCGTATGTACCTACGCGTCGGTAAAGTTGCTAATGCCTACTAACGAAAATAGGTAGTGACTTTGTACTCTACTTACCTAATTCTGCGGTAGCCTCGGTCGAATCAGAAATGGCTCAAACTGAGCTCCTTCTCGGTCATAGCACAGCTGAGCTCGTCTGGATGTAGACCGATGAACGCGATCCAGGAATGTAGGGTCCTCGGCACTTCTTGCGTTCAGGTCTGAGAATACTGAGATGATACGGCTTCTCATTTCTTCAGCCGTATCGCACTCCCGATCGAAGACGCGTTCCTTGACATGACCCCACAGAAAAAAATCCAATGGATTCAAGTCGGGTGACCGAGGAGGCCATGCGCGAGGTCCAAATCGTCCAATCCACCGGTTTGGGAACTCTTCATCAAGCTGTTCCCGCACTGACCGGATTGTGTGCGGTGGTGCGCCATCGTGCTGGAACTACATGTGTCTTCGCTGGGCTAGTGGAATTTCGTCCAGATATGAGGTAACTGGACCTTTTATCAGGTCAAGGTATGCCATCCCGTTCATTCTCGAGGGCAAGAACACGGGCCCTACGATCGTCTTCTGAAGGATACCTGCCCAAACGTTTACAGACCACCGTACCTGATGTCCTGTTCACTTCACCCACAGATCACCCCCAAGGAGGAGTGATCTGTGACTTCACCATAGCACATAATCATTTGTCCATATTCCCTCGCACTAAACATTATAAAAAAAAATCACTTTCACTGTTTCAACAAAAAAAGAACTTAATTAATTACTATACCTACTAAAAAACGGAAAATTACAACACAAATTTACTTTCGCGAAAGCCAAGTAGCTAATTGCAAATTGCATGCATAACTGAATATTTGTTTCGATTCGACTTCACAATGCAAGGGGTGCGGGGGACGACTCAAAATACTCAAATACGATTGGATAGTTCAAGGTTAAATTTATAATGTACTGAGCCATAGTGATGGGACAGGGTAAGGATGTTGATCAATAAATTTGGTTGGATCTGGAATGCCAAATCTTTGTTTTTCATTTGCTTATTATTTATTAATAAATACATTGATTAATGTTTATTAATGATTTATTAGAAAAAAAAGTAGGTACGAATATTTTACTGATTTTTAAAATGAATCAGCTTAGTAAAAAATCGTCTTACAGATTTTTTAGGATCTGCCTTCCTTGATAAATAGAGCAATCTTATGTCTACTTTTTCACGACACTCTTGGCTAAGTCAAGGACATGATTACAGTTTTTATGATCAAATTGGTAATATTTCATTTGAGAAAAAATATCTTCACCAACAAAATTACTCACGGTCTGTATCATGAATTGTTTTTTGTCTTTGTAAAATATTTAACAACCTGGGGTTACATCAATTGAGCTTCGTATGACTTGCTCAGATCGTCTACAAATTTTGGTAACCGTGTTAGACGGGAACAGCAGCACTCCCGCATTTCTTGCAAAAATCAAACTGTTTTTATTTTATTAACATGAATATTGTCTTCTGTGAAGTGTCTTGAGCACATAACACTATTTTTGGTGGGAAGCCATTCGTCCCCTCGACGAGTTGCGTTGATCCATATTTTTTTTCTTTTAGGGCATTTAGGAAACCTTTTTCATAATAATATCACAATAATACGACACTACTTTAAGAAAATGTAATTGCTTTAACAAAAAGAAAAACAAACAATGAAACGTGAGCCGTTTCGTCGAATCTTACCTACTAGCCCTTTGATTTTAGCCGACAAAGGCGCACCAAAGCGCCGCTTTGGCGCGAATTTTAGGTAATTAATAAAATGACGAAAGTTTCGAAGTTCTAGGGCTCGATACACGCGTAGGGTTTCCTGGTTAAATTTCGCGTTTTGTATTGGAAATTTTATACGACACCAGCACGAAATCAATGTTAGATTTTTTCCGTTCGGGCAAAAATAAAAACATGAGCGCCTAGTTGAAATTTTGTATTTTTTTTATGGAATAGGGAGAATACGAGCTGACGTATCGCCTGTATACCTATTCACCTATAAAACCAGATTAGTGAGTGATTTCGTTTAAAGTTTTAAAGCGTTTTCAAGTAAGTGAGTAGGTACCTACTTTATTAGCTAAGAATTCAATAACGTAGGAAAATAAAGTTTTGTACCTACCTAATACAAATTTATCTACATAGACAATTGTTCCCACAGATGCACGCTTCATAAAGTTAGCGCCTTAGATTCTATTCATTTTAATAGGTACCTGTACCTACCTACTTTAATATTTTGCATTTTATTTAGAACTTAGGTTTCTTGGAAGTTCTATTTGTAAAATTAAGGCAGGCTCTGCTGCCTCGGTACAAGATTACTATACCTACCTATGTCCTAAACAGCATTATGAATTTGGCAGTATTAGTTTTATTTGTATTAAAAATTTAGTAATTTATCACTACTGAGGCGGGCGGGGAGAGAGGCGACCGCGCGCTCGGCAGCGGTCATTGAACTCACGTAGGCCAGCTGTTTTGATATTAAAATACATTACTGTTTTATTGATTTTATTTGTTTTTTGGTTTTCTAAATGAGATAATTAGGTAGTTTGGGTCCTATTATGTTTTGCTATGTGTATGTAAACAGAAAAAAACATAAAAGGACTTAGATAAATTATCATTTTTTTTGCGTTTTCTTTTCGCAAAATCTATTCAGTATCATGGTCTGATTGCAACCCTCAAGTTTTCGGTAGTAGTCTGGTTACACCCTGTATAAAAACAAATAGACAGGCAAAAATTAAAAAGTTTTTTTTGATGGATGTAAGTACCGTATATACTTTCATTAAGGAAAAGCTGTTAATTTCTAATCTAATCTAACTACTCAAACTCAAATCATTTATTTCTATAGGCCCCAAAAGGCACTTGAACACGTCAAAAATACAAACATAAAAACATAAAACAAAACTCCTAATACTAAATGTGCTGCTAAGACTAAACTAAGACTGCACGGTTGGCCGAGTGGTGTCAGCAGTCGCCATGCCGCTTGCTACTGCGCCAAGTGTCGTGGGTTCAAATCCCACGCGGTACCTACAACACTTTGTGTGATCCACGAATTGTTGTCCCGAGTCTGGATGTTCTTTGTGTCCGTTTCATGTATGTTTGTAAAGTCCCCCACGACACAGGATGTTTATTCCTAATGTGGGAGTTGTCTTTTAAAAAAAAAAAAAAGAAAAAGAAAGAAAGAAAGAAATGCACTGAGATGATTTGAATTACCGGAGCTTAGATTGATTTCGATTCAACTCAAAGGTTTAAATTGAAATCAATCCAAGTACCAGCTCCGATGGGTATTGCATTCATGAGAAGAGCTGGTGAGAAACTCATGTGCACCATCTTTTCAGATAATTCATACAAAGCTTGTTTGTTTTTGACAACAGTATTTCTATGTGCAAGTTAAGGCAACCAAAACACAAAGGCTAGAAAGCGGTCTAATAAGATATTAAAGCTAGGAAAATAAATTTTTTGTCTAATAAAATAATAAAAATTAGTCCATAGCATAGGTTGCAATCACTTACACATCAAGGAGTAAAAGCAATGTGTGCATACATACTGGTCCCAGAGAAAAAGAAAAAAACGTTTAAAATGTAATAAAATAATAAATACAAATTATTTAAGCTCCAACAATGTAAACACAGATCGCCTCAACTTAACAAAGTTCAAATGTCAGGTAATAAATACAGAATAAGATGTCAAGAATTAATTACAATCCAATAAATTATTTCACTTTCACTCACATCCAAGGCACTGTATCAGTCAAGAAATCGTTCATCGTATAATAGCCCCTCTCCACAAGACGACTCTTAACGGCACTCTTGAACTTTTGTAGGGGTAAGTTCAAGATTTCGACAGGAATTTTGTTATAAAAACGCACACCAAGTCCTTCAAATGAATTGTGGACTTTGTTAAGGCGATAATATTGGCCTACTAATTTGTGCTTATTCCTTGTGTTTAGTGAATGATGATCACTTTTGCAACTATATTTATCTATGTTTTTTCGTACAAACATAATATTAGCAAATATATATTGAGATGCAACTGTTAAAATACCTATTTCCTTAAATCGTTCTTTCAGAGAATCTCGAACTTTAAGTTTGTAAATCGCACTTATTATTATCGTACTAATCCCGTCAAACGCTCACCACTGTAACTCCTGTACACCAGGATCAACAGCAGTGATCCACGAACACACCGAGTTATGACACTCGGGAAGTCCCAGGGAAACTGTCTTGGAATCCGAAAAAAACTGGAGGAGTTGGAAATATACGAGTAATATGTCCACTTCCCTCCTTAGCAAAGCAAGAGACAAAATGAAATCTATACTAATATAATAAAGCTGAAGAGTTTGTTTATTTGAACGCGTTAATCTCAGGAACCGCTGGTCCGATTTGAAAAATTCTTTCGGTGTTGGATAGTCCATTTATCGAGGAAGGCTATAGGTTATATATCATCACGCTACTACTAATAAGAGTGGAGCACCAATGAAGAATGTTTTAAAAACGGTGAAAAATTTTTCACGCTACGGGCAATAGAAGACACAAACGAGGTTGCGTGGGTCAGCTAGTATTGTAATAAAAATTGTATATTTGGGTGATGAGGTGAGAAGTTAAAAAAAACAAATACCCTCCATCATTTTTATTTGACTTACATTTTTCTAAAACATCAAATATGTTAAGAGATTCGCCGTTCGTTATTCCATATCCTTTCTCCAGTCCATGAGGGTTGGAAGGTGTTGTGCAGCTCAGATTCGACTCTTTCCTCAAAACCTGGTCTACTTCTACTGAAGTGAAGAACGCCACTGATAATGGTAAGTCATTAATACCAACTCTGGAAATAATAACGATAGTTATTTCTAACTAGCGGAGATACAACAAACACCACAAGGCGAAGTTAGTTTGAAAAAAGTAGCCTAAGTTACTGATTAATGCCCGGTTCCTATATTTAACAAATCGTCGTCGTGTAAAAATTTTCTACAACCGACTACGAGTCGTAAATACCGTTCCTCAATTTATTTTTTATGGGAACGATTTTAGCTTACGCCCCGTATAATATACTACTATTCGTACCTAGAACGGATCGTTTTTCAAATATAGGAACTGGGCATTAGTGTCACGTACAGAGTGGCGGCAAAGAGACCAATCTAGTAACAAATTAAATTCAGCCTAAAGTTCCTAAAATATCATAGTATTATTTTTTTTTATATTTTATTGTTTGTGGGTTTTTATCCTTTCGGATATGACAACCCCATTGTAACCATTTTAACAAACATCGATCTATGCATATGTTAAACTAAGATGGAGGAGTTACTGCGGGCTAGTCATGCGACAGAGTATTCTTGCTTTATTAAATGTAGATATCGCACATTGTATTTGATGAGTAAAACAAACTGTCGTCACTCGCCATCACTTTATTTAAATTAAGAACTTAAGGTTGAATTTAAATTTTTATTGAATTAGTCTCTTCGCCGACACTCCATCTGTCGGCGCTAATCCTTAATTAGTAAACTGAGCATGACAACAGCACTCTAAAGAGAAGGGAAATTTGAAACCAGCACTACACCAACTGTCTATCTAAGATGACAACTTAAATTCATTTTTTTTTAATTAAATTCAAATATCTCAAAAGTAGTTAGATTTAAGATAGGGTGTTTTATAGTGAAATCAGTCACAAACGATGTAAACTACACGCCTTTAACGGGAATAGGTCGACTTAACCAGTAACCCTGTACAAACACTTTCATAAATATTGAAGTCAATATGTTTAATAATAATTACCTCTGTGAACAAAACGCCCTGGTAAGCAAGTTAGTTATTTGAAGCGCCAAAGCTGCCTCATATTTGTGTTCTTCTGGGACAAGATACCTTACTTCGTCGTGGAAGCTGAGACAGAATCTGTAGGAAACAAAATAAAAAAAAAAAACGGACATCTAACACACAACGCCATCTAGTCCCAAGCTAAACAGACCTTGTGTTATGGGTACTAGACAACTGATATGAATACATATATACTTTTATTGTTACATACATATTATACATAGAAAACACACAAACTTCGAAACAAATATTTGTAGATCACACAAATACTTGGTCAGAACCAGGATTTGAACCCGAGACCTCAAGCACAGCAGTCGTATTCACTACCACCGCGCAACTAAGGCGGTCGAAAAAGAATTAAATTTTATGAAAATACAATTATACTCGTATCATGAGCTGCGGGATTACGTACAGCATTTTTTTAAATGTGAATAATGTCACATACAATATACCTACTTGGTCTTAAGTGGATTTTGGTATATCTACATGATTAAGCATGTTAAGTGATTATTTACAGACAGGCTAAGTTCGCACTACTGCAAGCACTACGATCCATGTTGCCCTACACACAGCCCAAAGTAGAAACAGGTGGCGAGCTGTCTCTCGCCCTACAGCTCCAAATAGAGGTCACGACCCTCAGAATTGAGGATAACGACACAAGGAAGAGTGTATTTAAAATCAGCGCTATCAACATAGTTCTAATTCTTTGTATTTAAGGCTCGAGGAATAACGGGGATTCCCCGTGTTTTATTTCAGTCGTTTTGACACGCTTCCTGTGTCAACTGTCGTCGGCAGAGTACTTGACCAACACCAAATCGAATAGACTAGACATTTTTGAAGGACAACTTCTTATGAGAGGGTAAATCGCTTCGTTACGCAACGCGTTACGGCGCCAGTCTATCTTGTTTTTTTATGTGTTGCGTTGGATGGCGAGGGCCTGGCAATGAACTACCCGCATGGGATCTTGAAGGCCGCTATTGAGTCTACTATCCGCCTACCTTCTGCCCAAGTGTTTATCTCCTACAAGAGAGCACTGGTTACTCTACTCCTCTAACGCCTTTAGTACACCTACGCGTTCGTATGCGGCAGCGAATCACTGCGAAACTACTGCGGTAGCGAAATAGCTGCGGAACGTTAGTACATAGCAGTTTTTTCGCAAAGAAATGTAATTGTAATTTACGTGGACTGCGGGTGCAGACGTCATTTCAGAATGTCGTCCGGGTCGTCCCAGTCATTAGTTGCGAAACACCACTAGCGAAACGTCTGCGTCTGTATAACGACGATTTAGCAGTTCCTTGCGAAACAATACCGACAAGGACGCAACTATTTCATGTAGCCTAGTGCTAGAGTGAGATGTAGCGTATGCGAAATTGTGCTATACTACTGACATTTTTTTCGTTGTTTCATTACCGCATACGAACGCGTAGGTGTACTAAAGACGTAATCAAAAGACAACGTTTTGCTGGTCGTGTGAGGATTGCCGAGCACGGTCTCTGTTCACCATGGGGATATAGGACATGAAGTACAGTTGCTGGTCGTGTCGTCACACAATAAGGTACGAGTAGATGACTGTATCGTAATTAAATACCGATGTCTCCTTCATTAAAAAGAATATTACAAAATATCTCGGAAAATATAATTATTACAGATTTCATTTCTATTACAAATTTTAATCAAACAAACATGAAAATATTTTGCACTCTTTTACACTACTCAATTGAGTAGTGTAAAAGAGTGACGTCATAAGTTTGTATTTAGTACATTTTTCATACAAAGTTATCGTTTAGACAGAATATAAAAGTAACTAATTTGACTAAAGTATCAACTACCCTATTGTTTGGCCCAAAAGGGTCGTATGTTCCACGTACCTGGCTGTGGGTGCCAGGTGGGTCATGCTGACGAGCATGAGGTGCAGGAAGTCTGCTGCAGCACTCTGCACGGCCCAGTTGAGGCGAGTTCCTCCCCACCGACCCTCCGCGTGCTCTAGCGCGCGAGATAGCCGCCCTGATAGGAACGCTGTCGATGGACCCGACGAATCTGACACCACAGATATATCCTACTGTGATTAATTAATTAATTAAAGCCAGTCATAAGGACTGCCGACAGAAGTGAATACTTATAACTTAGAATTTTACTTGTTATTGCATAAAATTTGATTAGTATTCATGTGTAAAATTTGAAATTTCATAAAGTTAAAATTTATCAAACATTACCATGACGGTGACGCGAACTCATAAGGTTTCTACTTAAAAATATTTCGCATATCTAACACACAACGCCATCTAGTCCTAAACTAAAGAGAATTTGCATTATATGTACTTTACACAGACAAAAAAGTATACATATATGAATTTATATCAGTTGTCTAGTACCCATAACACAAGCTCTGCTTAGCTTGGGTCTAGACGGCGTTGTGGATTAGATGTCCGAAATATTTATACAAAAATCGAACCCGAAACCTTTTA
Source organism: Spilarctia lutea (assembly GCA_916048165.1). Taxonomy (NCBI): domain Eukaryota; kingdom Metazoa; phylum Arthropoda; class Insecta; order Lepidoptera; family Erebidae; genus Spilarctia; species Spilarctia lutea. Next base: position 3,465,931 of record OU696490.1, read on the forward strand.
ATCGACAATTAAATAAGTTAACCGCTAGACCAACGATGTTTACTAGTTTACGGGTGAACGTTAGCATAATAGGGTCGACAAAGGTGCAGAGCAAATGATACAGAAAAGAACATAGAAATTGCTTCAAGTAATAATCGAATCAATAAACTCACTGGTGCGAGCAACACTCAAATTAATTATATGAATAACTAACTGAACCCCGCGGTGCTACCCGCGGTACAATATTCGCAGGCAACGCCACGAGGCGATACTAGTATCTTTATAAATTGTAGCCTATGTGTTATTCTGATATTATAAGCTATATTATTCTAAAGTTTCATCAAAATCCATTGCGTGAAAGAGCATCAAACATACTCACATATATATATTTTTTTCTTAGCTGCCAAAATGACTCGACTCTGCTCTGCCTGATGGAAAGCACGAGCAGAATCCAGGAGTGGTGGTCACCATCCTCAATGCTAATAGGAACAATGCAGCATGGTAACCCACACTATGGCGGCCTAGTGAGATGCTTTTTCACGCTTCGCTTAAAGGACCCGGATTCATAGTGGGAGGGAAAATCGTACGCAGGTAGTGAGTTCCAGGTTTTGACCGCTCGGCTTAGGAAGGAAACATACTCACAAACTTTCGCGTTTATAATATTAGTAGGATATTATTAACTTACCAGCAATTTCTTCAAGTTTGTTGAACATATCAGACTCGGTGCCGCCATGCCATTTGGGTCTCTCGAACATATCCTCTAGTCTCTTGCCGCTCAGCTTCGCTAAACGTATCGCTTGGTACCCAGACATTTCCACTACCTGTATATCAGACAAGCAGGTTACATTGAAATTGGAAATACTTTCCGTGGGAGAGCCACGCTTCGGCATGAATGGGCCGGCTCGACCGGAGTGATACCACTGCCTCACAGAAAACCGGTGTGAAATAGCGCTTGCGCTGTGTTTCACCGAGTGAGTGAGGATACCGGAGGCCCATACCCCAGCCCCTCCCCCCATTCCCTCTCCCATCCCCCAAAGGTCGGCAACGCACTTGTGACGCTTTTGGTGTTGCACCCCATGGGCGGCGGTAATCGCTTACCATCAGGTGATGCGTCTGCTCGTTTGCCCTCTATTCAAAAAAAAAAACTTCTTTCTCATTCGTTAACGCAAAATTAAAGGTAAGTAGAGCCACGTTGAATTCAGCACGGTTGTGCCGGCTTGACCGGGGCAGTACTATTCTGTCACAGAGGACCAACGGAAAATGAGAGCATTCGTGCTGGCGTATTTCGTTGGTGAGCTTGAGACCAGAGCTACTAGATCAGGCCGTCTGGTAATGCTTTGTCTGAATATCACAATGAGTATGGTAGATCAGGCAGAGTAGAAAAACTTTGGAAGACACATACATAAAATAAAAATGAAATTAAAAAGGTGTGTGTGCGATTCACACACGATAGAAGTGAAACTTCAGTAAATCGACAAAAGAATGAGATGAATGTATATAACAAGGGTAGGATAGTTACAAAGTTTATTTGTTTAAAATGAAAGTATTTTCATTAATTTATACATACACACCGACATTTGCTCTCTCGCTCTGGCTCACTAATAACAGGCGACTTTTTGTATTTGTGTCTCTTACCTGTTGTTTTTTCCGTTGCATCTGGTTTGAAATCACAACGATTTTGAAGAAGTTTCACTTCAAAAAACATATTCCTTCAGTTCCGTGGGTTATTTGGCTCATGGGCGTCGTAAGAGCCGACTAATGCCCGGTTCCGAATCGTCATCGTGTAAAAATTTTCTACAACCGACTACGAGTCGTAAATACTGTTCCTCAATTTATTTTTTATAGGAACGATTTTACTTACGCCCCGTATAATATACTACTATACGTCAGTGCCGGATTCATATTTTTTATGAGTGTAGGCCACTTTATTTCCGCCGCCCCATGTACATACCTTTCTAAAATAATAATTTTCCATTTGTAGTAAAGAAGGCCTTAAAGTTAAATAAAATTTGAATTAGTCATTAAGAGGGTAAAAAAAAATCAAGGTTTACAATTTTCTACAGACCTTTTTAATAGCAAAATCATCTCGCGATTTCGCTGATGATATATCATAATATAAGTTTCGATAGGAATGAGTTTCTAAAGGGATTTATTTAAAGTACTTATAAAAAAACCAGTGGACGTGTTTGACTTATCCGCTGAAATCGAGTGACCGTCCTCTGAAATCTGCCGCCCCTAGGCCGCGGCCTATACGGCCTATTTATAAATCCAGGACTGCTATACGTACTTAGAACGGATCGTTTTTCAAATATAGGAACTGGGCATTAGTGGTCTCTTACGATAACTACGAGACTAATAAAGGTGATGACACTCTTTATTCTCAATCAGTAACCACACGAAAAATAGTAGATATTTTTAACCAATTTCAAAAAACGAGGAAGTTCTCAATTCGACTGTACTTTTTTATGTTTGATACCTCAGAATTTTCGACTGATGCCCAGTTCCTATATGGGTAGTTCTACAAACTAAGGAATTATCGGCGGCTCGGCCAAAATATAATAAAAAAAATGTTCTAACATTTTTGCATTGTATGGCAAACTGTTATTTGAAACTGTTTCTAGTTGGTCAATAAAATTAATTAAGGTTCATAATTATTTTCAAATTGAAATTACTGTTCAAAGTACCAAATTCTCAGAATCCTGCTATGTCCCTCTAACCAATTTTAGTTCAAAAGTGTGTCGTGTGTATTTACTTCTACATCAAGGTCCTAAATTGAAACACAAATTAAAAACTTTACAATTTTTTCTATCTAGATGGGATAATAGCTATTTTGGTATCTTAAAAATACATTCCATACATTTTGTTAACATTTTGTCCCCACGATTTAATATCAGGATCCTGTTCAATGTAAAACAAGCAAATATCTTGCAAGCTGCTTGCCGTGCGACATTTCCGTTCAGCTGAGTTGATAGTACTACGAAAAAGACAGCAAATATCATCCTTTCAATTGTTTCTTTCGCGTCGTTTAGTTAGCCCAGTGCGGTAAACGATGAAAGTGGTGTCAAAACCAGTCAAGTTCACAGAATCCTGGTAATAGATTTCTTCAATATAATAAACAAAATATAAGTGATTTTAGCGTTTTCATATGTAAGTTATTAGCATATAGGCTTAGTTTAGCTTAATTCTTGTTAAATGTTGATAAATTGTTATGTTTTTTTATTAATAGATAGAATTTCTCAGGAACCTGGTCTCAGAATCCTGTCATATAAAGACCCAGGATACTGAGACTTATTCAGGATTCTGAGAAAATCATACTCAAATACAGTTTCGGTGCTTAACTTATGCTCTGTTTTACCATTCTGTAAACAAAATACTTAGTTAGTTAAATTAACTATATAACTGTGACCCTTTAGTGTAAAATTAAATTAATTGTACTGCATATTTTAGCTATAAATATTGTATTATGTTTGTTAACAGAAAAAATGGGAAAACTAAAAAAGAAACAGACCAAAGAAGAAATATTAGAAAAGAAAAGGATTGAAAAATTGAGATATGAAAAAATTAAAAACTATCCTCAAAGATTAGCGGCTGAAAAAGAAAACAGGGAAGCAAAATATCAAAAACTGAGAGAATCGGGCAATAAAAACTAGTGTCTGAAATGTCGGCTCGTGAAAAAAGGCAAACTCGCAAGAACTGGAGGGAATACTCAGACAGATCCTATAAAAAGAAAAAGTTAAGTATTAATATGATGAATGATTTTATTAGAGAAAATACTCCATCTAGTTTGAACGATGAAGCTATGGATGTTGGGATCCGTAATCATGAACAGCCACAGCAAGGAAATCTTGAGATAAATTATCGTCAACCATTGTCGCCAACGCCAAATCCAAGATTGACATCAGCACAAGAACGTTCACAGAAGCAGCGTATTGAAAGAAACAAGGTGATAAAACAAAAAGATGTGTTAATAGCAAAGCTGAAACAAAAACATAGCAAATATAAAAAAAGATGCCAGAGATTGAAAAACCAAAAAGATAAGCTTAAAGAAGATAGGATTTCTCCTAAATCCTAAATGACCAAACTAGTTGAAGATCCAATTACACAGGTAGACATAGTTAATAAGGCTTTATTCGGCGATGTGTTAGAAAAGCAAATAGCAGATAATATGTCTAATCTGAAGACTCGTCAAGGCAAAAATGTAGCAAACAAATTACTTTTCGGGCCGGCTTGGAAATTGAAAAGCAAGATTATAATATATAAAAAGATGTGGAGCCAAGAAAAGCAAAATAAGTCTAACATGAAATCAAGAAGGTGCTTAAAAAAGATAGTTCAAACGTTTTTGGAAGATGATAAGTGTAGTAGACCATGTGCAGGCAAGAAAGAATTTGTAAGAATTAAAGGAACTCAACAAAAATACAAAAACGCTACAGGTTAGATACATTAAGGAATCTCCACAAAGATTATTTAAAGTCAGGAAATTACACTATGAGCTACTCCATGTTTTCGAGACTAGCACTAGCCTGGAAAGTCGCCCTAAATGTATCAAACCGAGGTACATGCATGTGTACATATTCATGTTGTTACCTTATTTTTAAGACATTTTGAGAAAATGTGATTATAATTATAATAGTTACGTTCAATGACCATTTAATGATAAATGTTCTTAATCATCTGATGATTAATATTATCTGTTTTAAGTAGAAATTATGAGTCCAAGCCAAGCTTTAAGTTGATTTTCGTTATTATAAAAGGTTCTTAGATAATTAGAATATACTGTTAAAAAGCAAATTTAATAATTTGTTAAATATATGACACACAAATTTAGATTTTCGTTATTTTCCTCAGTTTCCTGATTATGCTCTCAGTTTCCTGTTGCTTGATTTTCTTTAAATGGCTTTAAATCAAAAACCAATAAGCATTTTGTCTGTTCCGCTTAGGATAAGCTAAAAGACATTGTACTATTGTTATTAAAGTGAATTTCTCGAACAAAATACAAAAAAAATGTCGGGCCGAAATTATGCTCAAATCCTTCCTTACTTTGTAGAACTACCCATATACGAAAAACGATTCGTTCTAGGTACGAATAGTAGTATATTATACGGGGCGTAAGCTAAAAACGTTCCTATAAAAAATAAATTGAGGAATGGTATTTACGACTCGTAGTCGGTTGTAGAAAATTTTTACACGATGACGATTCGTTAAATATAGGAACCGGTCATGAGTGGACCAGTTTGATGATAACTATCAAATAGGTGTGAAATAAACTTGCTCTGGATCCTTTGTATGGCCTCAGACCTAGATATTAATGAGCTCGGAGCTCGATGGTCAACACATTCAAGACTCACGAAGGTTACCGGATATTCTACGTCGTCTCAACTAATATATATACCGTCTAACTTATCAACACACGAATAGAAGGTATTAATTCCACATACGAACCTGATCTGTCAAGTTTTCGTCCATGAACCCTTCCATATATTCTTTCTTGAGCGTGTACACCCGTTTGCCTTTGGTAGAGGTGAACATTTTAGCGGCCTTACTCTTCGCCTCGGATATTGTCATGGTCGGATTGAATTGTTTCAGTAGACGTTCGGCGAAATTTTGACCAGCACCTATTTTAAAACCCACGAAATTTTTAAAAAAGAGGAAGGCACTGGCTTTTAAATGAAAGAAGAATTATCAAAATCAGTTCACCCAGTCGTAAGTTCTGAGGTGACAAACATAAAATAAAATACAGTCAAATTAAGAACCTCCTTATTTTTTGGAGTTGGTTAACAATAATAGAATACTAGTGATAGCTTCAGTGATCGAAGTTCGACCATGATTCTTTCGTTGGCATAATTTTCGTAAAAAGGAGTACAAAGTCTTTACTTTATATATTAATTGATATATTTCACTGCCTCGGTGACGTAGTGGTAGCGTATGCGTCTTCTAAGCTTGAGGTCTCGGGTTTGATTCCCGGGTTGGACCAAACGTTTGTGTGATCTGCAAATATATGTTTCGGAGTTTGGGTGTTTTCTATGTATAATATGTATGTATTTACAAAAAAAAAGTAGTATTTCTATTAGTTGTTTAGTACCCATAACACAAGCTCTGCTTAGTTCGGGACTAGATGGCGTTGTGTGTTAGGTGTCCGAAATATTTATTTATTTACTTCAACCTGCTACTCCTGACCTTACAATGTAGGCAAATTTATGATCTACATGAAACAAATATTTGCAGATCATACAAACATTTTGTCCGATCGGAGGAACGAACCCGAAAACTCAAGTATAGCAGTTACACCACCACTGTACCACCGAGGCAGTCATAAATTGCAATATTTAAAATATAGCGATAAACAAAATCGATGTAATTTTGAATAAGCCATTTCAGCTTACGTTCCATTTTTTTTCGCAACTGCAATAAACATATTATAAATATTAAACTCACACCTAAAACGTACGTAAGTTCTGTATTGACACTAGTGACAGTTGGTAGGACCTACGCAGATCAAAGTATATTATAAGGAGTATAGTGTTGCAAGTAGTAACCATAAATCCTGGCGTAGTTGATGACCTTGGCGTGGTCCCTGGAGACATGGGCGGCGCTGGCGGTGAGCGAGTGCAGGTCGGTGCGGCGGCGCTTGTCGCCCGCCAGCACGGCCCAGCCGAACGGGCTGCCCCCGCACAGCCCACCCTTGCTGTCGCCCAGCAGGGCCGCTATCCATAACTCCTGCATAACCAACGCGTCGTGAACCTCATCAATTTTCCTACGTTGTAGGGTCAGGAGTAGTAGGTTGAAGTAAATAAATAAATAGTTCGGATATCTAACACACAACGCCATCTAGTCCCGAACTAAGCGAAGCTTGTGTTATGAGTACTTAACAACTGATAGAAATACTTATATACTTTAGTTTTTGTAAATACATACATATTATACATGGAAAACATCCAAACTCCGAAACAAATATCTGCAGATCCAACAAACATTTGGTCAGACCCGGGAATCGAACCCGAGACCTCAAGCACAGTAGTCGCAAACGCTACCATTGCGCCACCGAGGCAGTCAAATGACAGTGGACTGGCCATATTAGCTGCAGAACCGATTACTTTTGAGATTAACGTTGGTAACTTGAATGGAGATCGCGTGTTGGCAAATGTAGTGTAGGATGTCCATGTGTGAAGCCGAGTATCGAAGCAAATGACGTACAATTGAATATATCAAGTATCAAAACATATTCTCATGTAAGTGAAATGTAAATTTCTTTAGCCACAAATATCATGTGTCACTGGAAGGTTGCTGATGCTTAAAGCACAGGTTATCGTTTTTTAAGCATCAGTAGATTAAATACTTTGTTAATATAATATTTCTGTGAAATATTATGGCTCATATCCCTTTATTGTAAACAATTTTAAGACAATAAACTTATTATTATTATTGGAAAGACCTCTCATAGATGGACATAGGCCACATATAGCGGTTTCAATCTATACTAATATTATAAAGAGGAAAGGTTTGTATTAGTCCACGGGCCCACGTACAAGGGATTTCAGTGATTAATAACAGGCTGAAAGTTTATACACAGCTTCGTTTTGACGAGACACCCAACTTTTATTATTGGGCCAAATTCTGAAAGTGGAAGGAAAAAGCGGGATAGGGAGCGAAACACGTCGATTTGATGAGTGTCCCAAATTAAATAATAACAGTTTCTAAACATCAATACTTTGAGAAAATACGATGGAAAACTGAGAAAAACTTGTGGCATACAAATTGAATGGCACCTTCCAAGTGACCCCCAGCTCTAACATGTCAAAATGGTGACTTGAAAAAATTTATTAACAACAAGCTGATTTTTGTTTTGGGGCTCGCAAATTATATATTTTTTATAAAAAATGCATCGGCATACAAATTTGTTGGTAATTTTTTTGAGACCTACACTCGAAAGTTGTCAAGATTATGTTAATCTTTTTTTCATTAATAACAACTTCTTTTTTATTTTTTTCTGTTAAGAATCAAACATATAACACCATGAAACTATTGGCATACAAAAAAAATGGAAGCGATTAATTACAAGTGAACTTTTCGAAATTTCAAACAAATTAAATCTTGAAAACATATCATGTCGAAGTCCTGTACATAATTTTCGCCAGCTTTTGTTTGAAATTGCTAAAATGGAAAATTCGTATACAATATTACAGCTTATTTAATGAAAATGAATATTATTTTTTTAAATTACTTAATTATATAAACAATTACAGCAATAAAAACAAGGGAATTGCATGAAAATTTGTTGGAATTTCTTGTAACGAGTGATTGAGCTATTGAACTACTTATTTATTTTATTATTCAGTTAACAACAATTTTTAAGTGATAGTCAAGTAAGGAAAAATCATTGTATTGTAAAACAAATCGTAAAATCAGTTAACGTCTATAAAAAAAAATAGTTCTAAGTTCGAAAAATGCATATTTATAAGTCGTGTAGGTACTTTAAAATTAATATAAATTAAAGTTTTTTAATTTCTCTATAATTTGAATCTATAATTTATAATCGAATTAAAAGTAATTTCTTTAAGTTATTATATTAACAAATTAAAAATATTTACCTAAAATACAAATAATACATGTTTGTAGCGATAATTTTTTCAGTATAATCTTTTTGCAGTACCTTATAAAAAAACATTTATTACATTTCAATTTAGTTCAATATCAATATCAAAAATAATAATATGCTGAACTGTGTGATTTTGCCTCAGGTATAAAATCGTAAGACCCACTATCCCCGCCCAACTTCCTTTAAGCATCAGCTCTAACGACTATTTTACCAAATGGGTTTAGTCGAGCTCTCTTTTCGAAGCTGTTAAGTGATCGTCATCATGGAGTGTTTCTTGTGCAATTCTTCACGTAAGGACGAACGTTTTCATCCGAAAATAAAACTTATAAAAAAAATAAAAATTTACAGAATCTGAACAGTATCATACCGATGGTTCTGAAGATGACGATAACATCACACATAGTGAAGACTCATCGAGTGACGAATCTGATGAGGATTGATTGATTTTTTAATATTTATCATAAATTATTTATAAGTTTAATTCTTTTCATGCACTGTTTGCACATTGCATTATTATTAAAGTTCTGTTAATACACTGAAAATACAAGCTTTCATTCTTTTAACATTAGTCTAATAAATGAAACCAGTGGTTACAAGACATAAGTACGGAGCACATATTAAATGATTCGATTTTTTGTTTTTGTAGGTTAACTAAAAAAAATCCATTTTTTTTGTAGGTCACTATTATATTTAGATTAAGAATTAAGTAAATAAACATATTTTTTTCGTGGCATACGGTTATTAATTAAAAAAAGATTAACATAATCTTGAAAACTTTCGACTGTATGTCTTAAAAAAATTACCAACAAATTTGTATGCCGATGCATTTTTTATAAAAAATATATAATTTGTGAGCCCCAAAACAAAAATCAGCTTGTTATTAATAAATTTTGTCAAGTCACCATTTTGACATGTTAGAGCTGGGGGTCACTCGGAAGGTGCCATTCAATTTGTATGCCACAAGTTTTTCTCAGTTTTCCATCGTATTTTCTCAAAGTATTGATGTTTAGAAACTGTTATTATTTAATTTGGGACACTCATCAAATCGACGTGTTTCGCTCCCTATCCCGCTTTTTCCTTCCACTATCAGAATTTGGTCCAATGATAAAAGTTGGGTGTCTCGTCAAAACGAAGCTGTGTATAAACTTTCAGCCTGTTATTAATCACTGAAATCCCTTGTACGTGGGCCCGTGGACTATATGTAAATATGTTTGTAACGAATTGGCTCAAAAAGTACTGGACGGATTTTAAAAATTCTTTCACCATTTGAATACTACATTATCACTGATTAATATAGGCTATTTTATTTGTAAGAAAAAAAAATAACAATATGTAAACTAATAACTGCAGGTAACACCGCGAGGTTCAGCAATTTTATACCATCATCATCCAATGCTCCACAAAGACTTCTAAAAAATGCCACTGAAGCCAATCGTTCGAGGAGGAGGATTTTACAAACGTACACGTAACAAAGAACACCCAGACACAGAACAACAATTTGTGGCTCATTGTGAGGGTTTGAACCCACAACACTATCAATAAAAAACGGCGTAGCAACTACTTAAACCACAACGCTAATCGTGCAGTTTTTCCGGCGAGAGTTAAATCAATTCAGTTTTGAAAACGATTGTGACCACCCGACTTTTTAAAGTGATAATCGAATACCGAATCGATTAAAATCTCCTCGTCTGAAATAAGTAGAGTGATATCGAAAGAGTCGTACCTGCGAATCAACGTCGGCTCCTACAAACTTATACCCCGGCGGCGCCTGCACCATGGCGCGCAGTTCCGACCCCACTCGCTCCTGGTGAGCGTTCGAAGCTGTCATCCACGTCGGCTCACTCGCACTACAACAAACAAATAGTATTTATAATTATGTGTAAGTATCTGGATACACGAGTTTTATTCGGTATTTTTACATTTTGGGGATGGGTCATGGGGAACATAAGGTAAAATAGCAATAGCTACACAACCCCGTCACGACTTAAACAGTTGATCGTATTTTAAAGATAACTTACCGCCTGGTGAGAGTGCCGGCCACCACGATCTGCGGGAGGATGGCGCCATAGCCTTTGTGGGGGGAGAGTGGGGAGGGCAGCCACACAACTTGCTGGGATAATATTCGAGCGCGGTTGTTGCGCCAGTACGACATCATACGGCCGAAGCTCAGCACCTGACAACATCAACACATCGTCATTTTGACTGCCTCGGTGGCGTAATGGTAGCGTATGCGACTGCTAAGCAAGAGGTCTCGGGTTCGATTTCCGGGTCGGACCAAATGTTTGTATGATCTGCAAATATTTGTTTCGGAGTTTGGGTGTTTCCTATGTATAATATGTATAGATTTACAAAAAAAAAATTAAAGTATATAAGTATTTATATCAGTTGTCTAGTACCCATAACACAAGCTCTGCTTAGCTTGGGACTAGATGGCGTTGTGAGTTAGATGTCCAGAATATTTATTATTATTATTTCAACAGCCTCGGTGGCCCACACGATGGACCCGGCACCCGCACGGTGACTCCATGGAGTGCTAAGAAGTTTGTCTCTATCGTTACTTTTTCGTGTTCTTATATTTACATGCATACCTTTTCAGCCTCATCGCCCTGAGCAGAGAGTACATTTTGACTGAACATGTCTAAGAAGTCTTTGGCGAGGGGATTTCCCACTTTATATTTAGGTCCGTCTTTGTGTGGGAGTCTCAGAAAATGGCAGCAACCTAGAACATAAAAACCCAATCTATTATCTTATTATTTTATATATATTCCCGATATCATTTAGCAATATAAACTGCCTCGGTGGCGCAGTGGCATTGTGGGGGAAGGGTGTCATGTCCGTCCAACACAAATGGAGGATCCTCCGACCAGGCGAGGTGATCATGCCTGGCGGGCTACTGCCCAACAGTTGATGTTGGGATGTTGTATATATGATAATCGGTGCGAGAACTTGTATTGCGCTATTCAAGATTGGCAGTTTAATCGTATGGTACATTACTCCGTAGTTCAGTGTAACTTCGGTAGATGGCGCTGTAGAATGTTATGTTGTTGACTGCAGTGCTTCACGTCACGGGTTCGATTCCCAGGTTTGTATGGTTTGCAAATATTTGTTTCGGAGTTTGGGTGTTTTCTATGTATAATATGTATGTATTTACAAACAAAGTATATTTGTATTTACATCAGTTGTCTAGTAGGTACCCATAATACAAGCTCTGCTTAGTTTGGGTCTTTGATGATTGATGGCGTTGTGTATTAGATGTCGGAAATATTTATTATTATTGAATACTAGCTGAACCCCGCAGTGCTACCCGCGGTACGACAATAATCGCCGTATTACGGCAACGCCGCGAGGCGAAGATAGTTTCTTTATACATTGTAGCCTATGTGTTATTGTGATGTATAAGCTATATTATTATGAAGTTTTATCAAAATCCATTCAGTAGTTTTTGCGTGAAAGAGCAACAAACATACTTACAAACTTTCACGTGTATAGCCCTTCAAAGGCCATCAACAATCTTTCTATGGAATTTCGATACCTTCTAAGTTATATATCTATATATATCACTTAGGTTGTAGAGGTCTGAAGGCAGTCGCTCCACATAAAGAAATCAAAGATCAGTCCCATCATTTGAGAAAAAATTCGCGAAGGTTTTCTCAGTTATCTCATTCTCTTTATAACATCCTTCATGATAAGTATGAGTGAGGATCCCACTCTCTCCGAAATCCATGACTATGTCAATATAAAACTACAGGCGATCTACGTGCCTATTTGCCACATATGTATAGTCCATTCGCTTAGATACGGTTACCTTGAACGTCACAAAATCAAAGGGCCCGCCTGCGGCGTACACCCACAAGCAAGTATGATTTATCAATTAACGTCGTTGTACGAATTAATATATTCGTATTTCACAACAATGACTATAATTTCGTGCGGGTGCACCTGTCCAAATGTCTATTCAGATGTAGGTACCTAAAGTAGTAAAATTACAACTGATTTGTTGTTATAAAGTTTTACTTTTGTAAATTTACAGTAAATAATTGTGTTTATTCTTGTTTAAACAAAAATTGGTGTATAATAAAATTTAACCAAAATATTTTCAATTGTATAGAAACTGACCTTGCAACTGTATACCGCACCAAACTCCCAGACCGTGGTATTGGTTGGCTGCTGCCTGCTGGTCTAATTTCTTTCTCGCATAGTAAGCACGTCTGCCCAAATCTTCCTAAATAATATAAAATATTAACAAAAAAAAAAAACAACTCCAAGAACTGAAACAAATTGAAATGGGACCACACTGGAAGCACCAGCATTCAAATAAAAAAGGAACCATCAAAATCGGTTTAACCAGTCGAAAGTTATGAAGTACAAACATATTAAAAAAATACAGACGAATTGACTACCTTCCTTCTTCACTAAAATTTAGCGTTATATTATACTTTAATTTCATACGATCATTTTCGATCGATTGACACTGAACTGACAAGAGTTAAAATCACGTAATCGCTATTATCATAAAAAATATTCTACAAAATCAAAAGAATTTTTACTATTATTAAATTTTTATTTAATTTTTATTCATTTTAGTGCGAGATTTCAAGTTTTACGCCACAAGATACACGTTTTAAACGAACGATTAAATAGGGGTCAAACGAGCAGACGTATCGCCTGATGGTAAGCTATTACCACCGCCCATGGACACGCGCAACACCAGAGGCGTTACAAGTGCGCTGCCGGCCTTTGGGGGATGGGGAGGGGGAGGGTTTGGCGTATGGGTTTCCGGTATCCTCACTCGGTGAAACACAGCGCGCTATTTCACACCGGTTTTATGTGAGGCAGTGGCCGTCCTCCTCCTCTCTCCACTCCTGTCGAGCCGGCCCATTCATGCCCAAGTATGGCTTTGACACGGTGAAGTTTTTTATATTTTCTTACCTCTACAGTCTTCGGTAGCATATATACGTCAGGTTCGAAAGAGCTTTCCTTACAAAACGTCAAGGGACATGTCTTTAACAGTTCCTCTAAAGGTATCAGCGGTTCTTCTGCATCATCAGAATGTTGGTGACTAATAGGTACAAGGAAACCCCAACCTTCGGCCTGGATATAATGGAGGGGGTAACCTTCCCATGACAATCGAAGCAGCTTGGGGGTAATCTGAAACAAACCTATTCTTTATATGGATTGGTGGCGCAGTGGTAGTGAATGCGACTGTTGTGCGTGAGGTCTCGGGTTCAAATCCTGAGTCGGACCAAGTGTTTGTGTGATCTACAAATATTTGTTTCGGAGTTTGGGTGTTTTCTATGTATGTATTTACAAAAAAAAAGTATATATGTACCCATAACACAAGCATCGCTTAGCTTCGGACTAGATGGCGTTGTGTGTTAGATGTCCGAAATATTTATTTATTTATTTATATAATCGTGTCACGTGTGGTAGGTAGAAGATGGACTAATGTGGGCAAATAAACATAAAAAAAGCCTTAAAAAAATAAAAGTAATTATCTTTGAAATTTATATAATCATCTTCTAAATAAAATGAATGTCCTCAAATAGTTTCTTTGGTTCCCTGTCACATAATCACATCACAAATTTTCAAATCACTTCTACATTGAACACTTTTCTAATCGGAATACGGGCGCTTTTTTAATAAAACAACCAGATACTGTTGAACTTGTTGTATGCACTCAACGAATAACATTACAACTCCAAATGTCGACAATTTTTAATGTTGCTCAGTTGGTATATATATCGCTTTGGTAACAAAAGCATTGCGCGATTCAGATAACTGATACAACGCCATCTATTGAGTGACATGTAAAACTTGTATACCTTAAACAACATATTGCAACCAAGATAGTGTAGTTATGGTACATCAAAAACGAGAAAAAAACCCCTGGCACCCCTTTAAAAAGTAATTAAATATCTCTTTGTTTTTTAATTAAAAAGACAACTCCCAGATTAGGAATATATCCTAGGCCGCTGGGGATTTAACAAACACCCAGAATCAGAAACGAATACTAAGAACACCCAGACTCAGAACAACAATTTGTGGATAGCCCAAAGTTTTGGCTCACGTAGGGTTTGAACCTAAACAACACTCGCGCAGTAGAAATAAGCTTAGCGACTGCTTAAACGGTGATGTTATGTGCTTGAAGGACGTGTCTATGTACTATTTAAGAGTTAATTAATGAATTTTGTTACTATCTGTTGTACAAATAAGACAATACCTGCATACTAGTAGTAATATTGTTGGCCCCAGGGGTCCAGTCCGGATCTTTCCCAGGTTTAGTACAAAGTTTTCTGTACCACGCCGGATATCCGGCCAAATAAGGCTTCTTAACTGGCAATAGTTGTCCCATCTCAAATAAATCATCAAACTTATTCGAATTGGATATTTTCTTAACATATTCTTCACTATCATAACTGTCTAAATCGTTCATATATTTTTCGTCTAAAGTATCAAAATCTTTTAAACTCTCTTTTGACTTTTGTTCTTTTTTCAAATTTTTATCGTTCTCTAATTGACTAGAAATAGTTTCTGTATCACCAGTTTCATTTAATATTACTTTTTTCTTTTTTCCAGTACCCTTTTTTAGTTTAAGTTTTTGCGTTGACCAATCCTGATCCCACATCCAGAGATCTTTTTTATAAGCGTCGTTGGTCATCATTCGGCACGCTTCGTCTGCCTTTAGTGACAGTAGCTGTCTGGATTCTAGTTTTAGATCTTCGAAAACTGTTTCAGCTGAATCTATGTATTGAAGCCAATTGGAATTAACTGGTAGATATGCTGAGCCTGAAACAGTAAATGGTCTTAAAAAAATCTCAAAAGTTTTGAAAATCACTTAAAAGACAGTGTTTTTTTTTAATCTGGTCTACCGTTAAGAGGAAAGCACAACTGCCTTATCTTCTAAGAAAAGAATGGGTCATGATGCTGCATTGATCTTATCCGCATTGAGAATAATTACCACCACTCTTGGATTCTGCTCATGCTTTGTGATACGAGGTCGGCTCCATGTAATTAAAGCTTACAAATATTGGATGCCTTGTTAGATTGAAACAATAGTCTAAATGCAATGACTACACGTGCAGATGTCAAAAAAGGCTTTCTAATAAAAAAGGGACGGACATCGCTAATAAACTATTTGAGTTATAGAGCGTAAATTAGAAACAAAACATTATTGCCTCTTAAAGCAAACGTAGTCGTGAGAACCCTTCAACACCTGGTTGCCATAAAGTAGAAACTCTAAGTGAACGTAGTAAAACTAGGGCGCAAAGATGCATCATCTCAGCTTTTCATCAGTCACGGCAGTCATTTTGGCAGCTAATAGATTAAAAAAGGCATAATGGATGCTTTTCTATATGGCTTGTTAAATATGTATTAAAAGTTCATCTACCCACAAAAAAATTAACTAATAAAACTTAATTCTTTCTCTCTGTTTCTAAAATCAATATGAAATCATTCAAATATCAAGTGGTATATTTTTTCCATTACCATACCATCGCTTTAGATACAAGTAGACATACACATGTTTCAGTTCTTTCTTCCTGTGCCGAGCGGTTAAAACTTGGAACTCATTATCAGCGCACGTGTTTCTGTACCACTATGACCCTGGGTCCTTTAAACATAGTGTGAAACAGCATCTCAATAGGCTGTCCACGTTGCATTGAGGATAGTGATCATCACTCTTGAAATTTAACTCATGATTTCCATCAGGCAGAGTAAGTCATTTTGGCAGATAAAACTTAAAACAAAAAATATTAAAATGTGGTCCAACCTAGTTCCAACATGGCTGCTAGTGTTACAGGATGTGGGAACCTCTCTAAGAACAAAGGAAGTAGTTCCTTCAAGATCCTGTGTGTCGCTGCCACGTCTCCAGCACAGTACAGCATCAACGTTTGGAAGTTCTGGTGAACATCCTCCATGGTGCCTTCTGTGAAAATGTCCCTGGATTCTTTGTTTATCAGCGACCCACAATATAGGTTGTGTACCTAGAATTTAATAAATTATTAAACATACATAAACATTTCCCCTAATTCTGGCATCTTAATGCCCTTTCTTTTGAGCTCCAATTGTTCTTAGCCTATAGAGTTCCTCGGTATTTGGGCTATCTAACACTGAAGGAATATTTCAAATTGGAGCAGTACTTATTGAGATGTTCAGCTTTATAATATTAGTATAGATGTTAAGTCTAGTGTGTGTTACATTGTTTTACTCACCTCACTAAGATTATTGAGGGAACTAATTTCCTTCCAATCGTCATCGGAGGGATGTGGCTCCTTGTTTTTCGCCTTAAGCACAGTACGCTGGTAGCTGGTCACACCGCTAACACTTATATGCATCGACATTGTGTCCATAAATCTTACTCCTGAAAATATATAACATACTAGCTGATCCCAGTGGTATTTATGTACTGTGTATACATACATATATATGCATCTAGTAAAAAGAGGTTATTTTAATATTACAATCAGACGCTCGCAATTTTATACCGTTACCGTGGGAGAGCCACGCTTCGGCATGAATGGGCCGGTTCGACCGTAGTGATACCACGGCCTCACAGAAAACCGGTGTGAAACAGCGCCTGCGCTGTGTTTCACCGAGTGAGTGACCGCATCGGCGGCTTCTGTAGTCCACCCTGCCGTACCCCATGACTGAGGTACATCCCGGGATGACCAGAGTCACCCCCAGGGCGGTACGCTGTCACGCCTCACACCGTTTTACACAGTAAGAGGCGGAACACCGACCTGCCTAAGACGACACCTGCAGTCGCACCGCGATGTCACTATCCGGGCTCGTTAGCAGCGGCCACATCTCCCCTAGATGTGGCCGCAGCGACCCTTAGACGACGATTGGGGAACTAGCGGCCTCTACAGCGTCCCCGTCGATCTGTCCGACCAGACTCGATGCTCGGACTCCCACGCAGGGCAGTCCTCCAGTGTGTGCTGGGCGGAGTCCCGTTCAGACCCGCAGTGGTGGCATTGTGGATTGTGGCCTCCCGTCGTATTCGATTCAGATACTCACCGAAGCAACCGTACCCGGTGAGTATCTGAGTCAATCGGTAGGTGACACGGTGGGTCCTTCCTATCCAAGATTCGAAACTCGGCAGAACGGCCCCGACAGCGAGGACTTGCGACCTAGGTGTAGGTTTAAGGAGGCCCCCTTTGAGATGCGCATCATCGCTCACCTTCACTGCCCGAGTTTCCCGCCCAACCTAGCCAAATTTGGTAGGAACCTGTTAGTGCAGCCTTAGATACTCGTTCTAAAATAGAACTTACTGCAGTATGATTGTTTCATACACATAACGTAAACAGTATTGCAGTTTAACATTATTCCCAATTATCTATATTTTTTAGTTTAGGTTTAGATGTCTTCTTACCTGTTCTTTCTAGCCAATACTGTTCCTTAATCTTGGCTCTATCAAACGACACATTATGTCCAACCACCACTCTGGGCCTGCTTAGATCACCGCATGGTTCTAGACCATCTGTCTCCAACGGTATCAGCTCTTCATAAGGTAAAGTCTCGAACACTTCATGAGGCAAGTTCTTCGCTAGAGGCTCACTTATCCAACCATACCTGTCAATAAATACGTCAGATGTGTCATAAATTTTAAAATACTAAATGTATGCTAAAAGTCACATGATGATACATTATGAGAAATGAAAACAAATCTTGTGTCGAATAAATTTTTAAAAATATTATAATATGAAGTTGTTGGAACGAAGTTCCTTATCGCGCGTTGCGAAAGCGGGCTAGACACCGACACTTTTTTGCTATAGTCAGCTATTGTAGTCGTGCGGAGTGCGCATGTTTCTCTGTCTGCCTCTCTCTCTCTCTCTCTTAGAAAGCAAGCCAGATATTTTCGTTTCGTCTTTCTATTTCGAACTTCGTTCCATCTGGGTGTCCCTTGACACCTCTCAAGTTTTTTTGAATTTGTGACGTTAATGGTGGATTTTTTATTTTTACTTGTTTGCCACTTTTATTGCCGATACAGCATTACGGCTAACTAACTACTCTTACTAACTTCACTTGAGGCCCATCTGGCCAGTTATCCCAAAAAGTGGGACAAAATCTGTCCGCGCGGGACAGTATAATTTTGATTTAAAAAGCAGCGTTGCTAGACATCCCACCAAAATCGGGTTCACTCCAGGTCTTTTTAAAAATTCATGCAAAATGAAGTTTTCAAAGATAGAAATACTTAAGGAGCATACCTGGTGATGTTTCTTTTAGTTTTAACGTAGGCCCTTTAAAACAGTCCACTGGTGGACATAGGCCTATCTTTAAAAATAAGGTTTTTGCCTACTATAGTCTATACCATAGATGTGGTGATGGATTAAATTGTGATCAAATTCTACCTGATCCTAGTAAACTCACCATGCACTTGGGGATACAGCACAGGCCAGGGTAGGTCTCTTACCGGCAGACATGAGAACTTCCACGTCAAATATTAAGGCATCATCCGGTGGACAGGATACTTTCTCAGCTTTTTCATTGGTGTATTTTGTCCAGCCACCTGACTTTGACCATTCCTGGAATTTAAATTAACTATTTGTGAACTTCATTTCTACTATGAAAGGGTGATTATGCCTAACAGTATAATCGATATAATATTGCAAAAAGTCCACACAAGATCATGACAAGCAGAACTTAGTAATAATTTGGTCGGATACCTTTGGCAACGGTGGTAACTTACAGGTAGCCAGCTCCTTTAATAAACCTCTATATGGAGCACTTTGCTTTTCACCTATATTATAAAAGTGTTCCACAACATCTGAACCCTCAAGTTTGGGTAGTTTTAACTCCACATCTGGAAGGTGACTACATTTCTTGTAGTCAATACCGTGTTTTAATAGATTGTCTTGGCATCTGTAAGACAATGTATTAGGTGTGTAATAAACAGTATTTTGTAGTCATCAAGTCTTTAAAAATCCATTGCTGGACATAAGCCTCTCTGTAGAAAACAGGCTGAGATCTTTATAGAGATTATTATTCATCAGGTATTATATATAAATATGTTGGTATAGGGTTTGTCATAAGTCTGAGTGTGGCAACGGATGGTTGGGACAGGTTTTCCCCTCATCCGCTTTACAGGCCAACCGCGAGGAGGCGACGTACGTGTGTGCCGTGCGTCGCCTAAATTGAGAATTTTACCAGCAGACGGTGCCCGCTTCAGTGTGGGCAGACGCTGGCAGGGGTCCAGTCGTGTTAATAACTACAGTTCCCGGACCCCTCCCTTCTCAGGCGCTGTGTGGCACACTGTGTGGTTTTAGTCGGTTCGATTACGACACACTGCCCCGCCGCAAACCTCGGCTGGGTGACGGCCAGAGGGGGTTTCCACAGATAAAAAAAAGTGTTTGTTATAAGTTTTGGTTCTCTTTGCAGTAAAATTGTTATGCGCAATTTGAAGCTTTATTTGACTGTTATGACACTCATGTAATCATTAGGGGTAGTGACATTTTTTATTCAATTTGTTACCCACACAGAAATATTAAGTAGTAACAAATAATAGACAGCCAAACTAAGCATTATATAAAATAAGTAATTAAATGAAAACAAATTAAAGTATTTGTTTGTCTTTCAAATTACACACTTTTATAGTTGTATATAATACATATGGTACTTATGTATAAACAACAACTTTTAAATTTTTGTCTGTCTATTTCTACTATTAGTAATCTTTGGAACAGATGGAGCAATATTTGACGATTATATTTTATACTAGTTTCACCCTGCAGTGTTACTCACAGATGTTGATGAAAAGGTACAGTTAGTGCAACTAATAAAGAAATCACAATCAGATATGATACAAATGATTAATTTATTAACCAACTTCAAAAAACGGGGAGTTTCTCAATTCAACTATATTTTTTAACTGGGTAAACAGATTCTAATGATTATTTTTATATTTGATAGCTGATGCTTCTCTTATGGTCCTATTACAATTTGGTCCAGCTCTTGAAGGCTTTTTTTTTTGTTAAAATTATCCATCTCACCATTCCCGATCTAACAGAATAAATGTTTTCACACCTACTGTGTTAGTGTGTAGTTCTTCAAAAAGGTTTTATAGTTGAATATACACACATTTAATATTTACACTTATTAATGTGTCATAGTAATAAATATTTGAAAACTGAAGTTAGTCTGATGATGAAAAAAGACGACGGCAGTTCAACTCTTTAATGACTTCTGGTACACCATGTTTTTTGATCTGTAAATTTTTTTTTCAGAGTTCGGATGGATTTCAGAGTGTGTCTGATGTCCAAACTATTTATTATTTTATGCTGTTGGCACAGCACATTCATTTTAAAATTATTTAAAAAAGTATTACCTATTAGAATTATAAATTAAATGGTGTATTTACCGTTTAATAATATTATAATCCATGCTTTTAGTTGGTTTTTTAAATAGTTGGTCATATATGTTCTTCGATATCATCTGTATATTAACCTCGTTCACTCTAAATTCTTTTGAATTATTATTTTCAGGTGGTGAAACATTTTCTTTTTTGAGGTTATCAATTTTCTTTGCCTGTTTAATTATAACGACTTCACTTGTCGGTAAAATGTCTGCATATTTTCTTAGAAAACTAAGTTGTGGATTTAATACACTTCTTGATAACTTTCTTCTTGTTCTTATTTGAAAGAACATCATCTTGGCGGGCTTTGTTTGTTTTGTATTTCCTTTCCTCTTGTTTATCCATTTGATATTCTACCAAAAGTTGCCAGGAAATATGTAAAAAAATGTACCAAAAACTGATTTGATCATTCAAATCAATGTTTAAGCAAACATTCCTTCATTCAACTCAGTATTTAATAAATCTAAACCTGTAATAAGCAATCTGCATCAAGGACAATGTTACGTTGCCAGATTTGTTTTTAGTCAAATCAGAATTTTGAGACTTTTTTGTGAAAAAAAGTAGAATTTTTACGTCAAAAGCGCGACCAAGTAAAAAAAAAGGAGCAACGTATCGCATCTAATCAAAAATTACATTACGACACATATGAGTAACAGCGACCAAAAAAAAACATGTAACATCATCCCTACTTCGTGAAAGAACCTGTGCCATTTCCTATTTATAATGTAATGGTGGAATTTTGATTTTATTGCCTGGCGCCTGCCAATTTCATTGAAGTTAAAGCACTACGACTAAATACCTAACTTCACTTTCGGCATCCGGCCAGTTGTCCCCAAAAAGACGAGCATCACAATTTTGATTGAAAAAGCGGGACGTCCCGTCAAAATCGGGACGTCTGGCAACGCTGATGAAGGATGACTACCATTTGAAATATTTATCAACTTAACAAGAAGTAAAGTTTTGTTTCATTGTTTGTGAGTTGGCGTAATAACGAGCACTGACAGTCGGATTTTTATGTTAATTAGAATATTTTTTGAAGACGCTATAGCCTGTAACTGTATCAAAATCACATGTAGGTACACACATAGGAACATGTCTAATATAGAACAGTACCTACATACTAAATGACAAAATAAGGCAAAAAAATAAGTAATTCCACTAGAGGAAATATGCCAACTATAGTCGTTCCAATAGTTTATTTAACTTTTGACAGCTCTAATACTTAATCAAATAGTGATACCCTGACCCGTTACCTATTCGATTTCTTTCATCGATCGATTTTATGCATTAAGAAGTTTTAATCGATTTAACAAACTCATTATTTTATAGATAATTTCGTACTTCATATTTCTATGTGTTTCAATGTGCGACCTCCTTTGTCAAAATAAAGAAGAAATGGATTAAAAGAATGTTGTTCAAATATGACGGTTCTATGTCATGAAAAAATATATAAAAGGAACTGAATTTTCAAAATGTATTATTGTATTGTGTTGTAATTCAGTGGTTAATATTGTATTTGTTAAACTATTGATGATCTTTATTAAATCTCTCTATGTCTATTTTAAAATAATCTACAGTATTTCAATGAGTAACCTTCAATATAGTTGAGTATTTATATTCCTCCGTATTGATTTATTTGTGAATTCTCACGTTTGGTTGAGTTGAGCGTATCGTTCCTGCCTTCGTTACTGTCAAAATGCCAAAAAAGAAAGTACTCAAAGGACAAACAAGAGAGTTTGTCTTGCGACTTCGTGAATACTTTGAAAAGGAAAGCCGTAATGGTGGGCCTCTTATACCAGTGACTCAAGTTAGAGACCGTGTTGCAGCAGCATTAGGTATTAGTGCTCCAACAGTGGCAAAAATAACAAAAGAAGGCTACGGCAGCAGTGGCATGGAACAGAATAAGCTATCTACACCTAAGAAAAAACGTCCGCCTAGTAAAGTTACAGCCGTTGACAATTTTGACGCTGATGCTATTCGTCGTCATATATACGACTATTACCAAAGAAAAGAGATTCCAACATTAAAAAAACTAACACAATCTCTTCGAAATAGTGGTTTGTTCCGTGGTCAAAAATCTTCTCTGACAAAGGTATTGAAAGACATTGGAATGTTATTCCAAAAATGTGACAAACGAAAAATTTTAATGGAACGTAATGATATTGCTTTGTATAGATGCGATTTTTTAAGACAAGCAAAAAAAATAGAAGATTGGTCGAATGTTGTTTTCACAGATGAAACTTGGCTCAATGCGAATCATACGCTGTCAAAAACTTGGACTGACAACACCGTTGGCTCCACTTCTACAGTACCAATGGGAAAAGGCGAACGACTGATTATTTGTCATGCAGGAACAGTAAAAGGATTTGTGCCAGGCGCTCTATTAGCTTTTAAATCCCAGAAAACAGGAGATTATCATGAGGAGATGAATTCGAACGTGTATGAAAAGTGGTTCAGAGAAATGCTTACATCACTCGAAGAGCCATCAATAATATTTATTGATAATGCACCTTATCACTCTCGTCAAATTAATAAAATACCAACACAGGCCAACAAAAAACATGAAATTATAAACTGGCTCCGTGACAATGGCGAAGAGGTGAATGAGTCCCTACTAAAAGTAGAGTTAGTAAAGATATTAAAAACAAAGAAGCTGCCAAAACGATACGTCATAGATGAAATGGCAGCAGAGCATGGGCATACCGTCCTCAGAATTCCCCCATATCACTGCCAATATAATGCAATTGAAATGATCTGGGCACAAGTTAAAGGATATGCTGCGAGGAACAATACAACTCCTCCTTTCACCGCAAGAAAAATGCTGAATTTACTGAAAAATGCGTGTGAAAAAGTAACTCCAGAAAACTGGGCGAATGTTGTAGAAAAAACAAAGAAGGTGATAATGTCGGATTGGGATCGGGATGTTGCATTCGACAATTTATCTATCCAAGAAATGATAATCAATATTACTGAGAACTCAAGTGATGATGATTCCTGGTCATACGAAGAAGACGATTCTTTATAATTAAAATTAGTATTACAGTACCTCTTTTGGTTGTTTTATTTTTAATCCGTAAATTACTACGAATTTCAACATTTTGTACCTGTTCATTACAAGTAGGTACCGCAGGTAGTTTTTATTTGAACCAACTATAGTAAGTCTAAACAATTATTTTAGATTCATTAATTTGCGGCGAATACATTCGATCCCATTACTAGGTACGAGTACGATGGAACTGTTTTCATTACGCAAATTATTTATGCATTGAAACAGAGATATTTAGGGCATTTTAATGCAAAATAATAAAGCTTTTTACGTGATTTGATATAAAATATAATCACAATAATTTTATTGTATGTTTTATTAATATAATCGATAATCGATTTATTTCAAAACCGTTTTTATAGTCTGTGGTCATTAATTACGAATGACACATCCCTAAGTAGGCGGAGCCCGCCCATAAAGTACAGTATTATCTGTAGTACATTGTATCAAAAATTATTACAAAACTTTATGTGCGTGATCTGTCAAAAGTTAAATAAAGTATTGGAACGACTATAAGAATGTTTTTAATTGTACATTTAGTAATCAGAAATAATATTTTTTATGAAATTTCAAAAAGCAAATAAATATGCCTGGGTAAAAGTTTAAATTATGTCAATAAAAAAATCTAAAATTTCAATTTGAAGTTTTTATTAACAACATAATTTAACTCATATTAATTGCATAATTACATTAGTGTTAATTTAAACCCAATACAATATAATTATATCATAATAGTAAAAGGCGTAATACTTTAGAATTTTTTTATTCCACTATTTCTTTTTTAAAACATTGCGAGACTATGGCACACTATTTTGCAAATAAATGTTCAATATTACAGCATACATAGAGTACACTGTAGCTGATGATGATCTATATTAAAATAGACTTTACCAGACCAAAGGAAGTCTTTTTAGATCTGAATAATTTGAAATAAGAAGTATTAAATAAACATTAAGAAGAATATTAATTTATTGTAGTCAAAACAAATACATAATACTACATGATTATTTTTTAATACCTTAATATTAATAATGCAAAATAGACAACTTGTAAATAATATAACATGGTGCTTTACATCTATGGAATGCAATAAGAAGATTAATTTGTTCGTAACTGGTAGTCGCCATTCTGTGTGATATAACGCACCCACGGAAGTGCTTGGTATCCACTCTTCTCGATAATCTTCAGATATCTAACTTGGATGCCAGATGTAGTGAAGTACGGTATCTCAAACTTGACTTGGATTGGTGGCTTGCCATCAACCTCCTCACACTCAACAGAAGGCAGCCCAAAGTGGGCTCTCATTAAGTACTCCTTGCCTCCAGGGAAAGATTTGATAGACCAGGTGATGGCGTTCTGCTCAGGTGTATATTTCACACTGCCTATGGTCGTCTTGAACTTTGGTGAATCCGCATCAGCTGGGACGGGGATAATAATCTCAACATTGTTGGCAGTGGAACGCCTCTTGAACTGTGACTTTGCTTTAATCATGTACTCAACTCGGGAATGAGCATGGCGTTCAATGACTGACTCAATCCAAATCAAAGGTTTCACATGCGTGTTTAATCTGTATGACATCAATTCAAACTCTCCATCAGGTGGAATGAAGGATATAGTCCTGTCATTTTCAAAACGAGACAATCTCACACACTGATGGAACTTTACATCTTCAAGTTCCACAGACTTTGACTTACCACGGCCTGTGCTCTCAAATAAAACCTTGTCATTCAATCCAAGACGAAGTTCAGGCATACCAGATAGATAAACTCTCATTTTGATCGCCCCAACTATTTCACTTCTTAGTACATTACCATTACAATTAGCCAACAAGTTTACTGATTCAATGACATCTAAAAATACTTCATTCTTTCTATATTTAATACCCTCAGAACGCCATGACACTGCGTTTGTAACAGCCATCGGTATACGAGGTTGCATTTCCAGTTTATGACCTTCTTGGGTGATATACTCCTGTAATATCTTACTATCAGTTGTCTGTGGGTACCCAAAGTCAATCAATTCATCCAGCAGTTCATATATCACCACAAAGTTATCACGGATACTTTCTTCCTCTAATTCTTTGAAATATTCCGTCATAACTTCAACAATCTTGTACAAGAAAACAAAGACAAGTGCAATATTAGCATTTTTCTTGGTGGTGGACACTATGTACAAGTTGTTTGTTTTAATATAAGCAAAGGTGCACTCGCTAGTCTGCAGAAGAGGTGTAAGCATTCCTTCTTCTTCTTTCTCCATTAGTAAAGGCATAAACTTATCTATGACGCCCAAATCAACATCGCCGCGATAGTTCCTCGAAATGAGGACCTTTCCCTTCACATCCAAGATATATATGGCGGACGAAGACATTTTCTACCTGAAAAATTAAATCATATTACATATTGCAAAATTAATTACACACCAATGATAGGGATAACTAGCTAAATAAGTCTATCTGCTTACGTATAACGAAGCAAAATACGTAAGAGCTTAAATTAAACTACAATAACTTACTACTTACAGAAATCTCACGACTTTAATACTAAAGTATATACATAATCTCTTGAAAACATACGTGTAAACTTTTTTACGCAAAAAGGTTGTCTATTATAGATATAACGATGCTAATACTTCAGGTTCTGCTGCTAAGTTAGACATTTTATCGTGAATGAACATTACATATTTGACATTTGATAACTACTTAATAATTAATTCATTGATCAGAATCGATTGACAACTCGACTAATGTCTTTTTAAATCAAAATAGTATTTTGAACACAAAACATGTTTTGTGACCTGCACTCCTGTTAGTCTTTTATGAGCACTCCAAGCAGTTTACTTAGACTTATTTATTTGTTTGTTTGTTGCTGTTATACCATATCTAATAATTTTATTTACTGGCTGAAGAAATGGACTAACGATTTAGAAGTGTCTTTGAGATACTTGGTTAATCCTAACCGAACTATAAACCAACTAAAAAGTAGTTTTTTCCCTTAAAATTGTGTTGTCTGTAAGTTATGAAATCGATTTAACTAAAAGAATATCTAGCTTTAATACCTCTTAAACACTACAGGTTTCTTATTTAACCGAATACACTTAAGTATAACCAATTCTAACAAGAATTCTTGAAAAGTAGGTGCAGTGGTATTTTTGACTTATAATTATTTGAAGGATCAACTGTAATTCCCTATTTTGACAATAATATAAAAACTTCCATTCAAGCCCTATTTCAGACTCATTTATTTAATTTATACACGTCATTGTTTAGTGAGTTTTCAACTACATCACTATTTGGCAATGAGTTTTCAATGTTACCAAGATATAGTACTTGGCATGAATTCCAGGAAGGAATACGAAAAAAGTTATGGGAGAAAACATATATATTATATAAAGTTAAATAATCCTATTTTTATTTATTTGGAGGCAGCAGGTCCTTGACATTTGAACATAGATTGGTTCAAAAATCTAGTTTAATACATATCAGTTAAATTACGTTAATATTTAAAGGAGTACCTAATCCAATAGTAAGTTTATCATGCCAAACCTCCTAGGAGATACATATGTCCAGCTGTGGACTTAATCTACTTACTACTTATTCGTTAAAATATAAGTAAATGTATACGTTTAAATATATATGTAAAGTATATAAATAACCTCTTCTTCATATTTAGGGGTTAACAAATACAAGCAGATTCCATGATATTTTTTCTCTCCAAATTGTTTAAAGGGAACACACTTTTTTAATGTGAGCCACACTGTCTGTTTTCTTTGCTGTGCTTGGTTCTGTGTTTTTGTGGATTCAAGACTTTAATTTTTAAAAACTATTGATTGTATGGTTTTATGTGATATGTATTAAACTTTTATTAAGACCGTTATAATATTGTGTGTTGTTGGTCATAAAATAGCCAATGTTGATGGATAACATGAGTTCGGTTACCGCAGTACAAAGAAACCCATTAGTTTATTTAGATATTTCAATTGATGGAGAATCAGGTTAGTCAATATTTATCTAACTATAAATAGGCAGATTTTTATCGAGAGCAATCTCAATTAATTGAATAGCATGTCTCAAGATAAAATTCCTTTTGTAAGTATTTGAACTAATAAAGTTTTATGTTTACCTACATAAATGTATAGATTATAATGATGTTATCATTTACAAAATGTCAATTAAGTAAGTAATGTACGTGCAGTTTTAAATAGAAATGTATTTTGTTGTCTAGTAATGTACAGGCAGTACAAGAGGTGTAATTTTTGAATATGTGTGTGTATAGACATAGCATTAATCATAATTACATAGATAACTGCATTGACCTTGCCATAGTCCAGACAACTATTCATAATGCATTTGCTTCACAACCTACATATTGATCAATGTACCTTTTTAAAATTTTCCAGTAAGATTCTAATAAGTATTCAAAAGTTTTTAAGTCACAATTTATACTGTTTTAATGTTAGCCTGATTATGTTTTTAAATTCGAATTTTTAAAAGAAGAAAAACCTATTATTTGGAATTTCTCTGATAACTAAATGTTAGGTCAACATTTAAAAAGAATCAGATCATATCAACAGCTTGTAAAAGTCCACAGTTAGACATAGGCCTCTTTTAAAAGTAGGTAAGGAAAACTAATAACTAATAGTACATATATGTAGGCAACTCACAAAATAATTATCTAAACTGCAATATCCACCAAACTCGTTCTATGATGTGTTATCAAAGTAGTATAGGGTAAAACTGGGATAGACATCACAATGGGATAGATGCCTCATTTAAAAAAAAAATCGACGGGTTGCACTCCGGGAGTGCCGGCAGAAGTGAAAACTTGAATATTAACGTTGTGCATTTTTGATATTTTGGAATGGTTAGAGAATAATTTTGTACGAATTGCTTTCATTATCAGTATAAAAGTACTATTATTTATGTGGTGGAATACAATATTCATTTATTGCGCTATCGTACACAAACATGACAATTTATATTACATACACACATGAACATTTGCGCAAGCGCCCTGCGCCGCCTGTCCTGTCACGTGACCTGACGCGAGTTTATACATTTTTACCCATTCCAAAAAAGTACACAGCGCCGCTAAAGAAGTTTTCACTTCAAACACTAACTTCCCAAATTCGCAACTAATAATTAATAGTATAAGTAGGAGCCGTCACCCTGCACCTAATTTGTCCACGAGTTGTGCTTTGAGGATATGTTTCGCATGTGTGTATTTATATCCGAGGTGAACTTCTTAACAAGTTGACAATTTTTAAGTTACTAATTAACATTGTATTAACTTTATATGTAATAACTTGTTATATTTTTTTTTATGCCAATATGTTCATTAAGTGTGCATCTAAATGTAAAAAGTTGCTATTTTATTTAAAAAAATAGCTGGCAATCTATTCCCATAAAAAAGTATACATTATTATAGTTGTAGTTTGGGATTCCAACTAGAAAATTGCAAAGATCTTGTGCTGCTAAAAATACAATGTCATCATGAAATACAGGATGTAACAAGCTTTTATAGACCTGTCGCCTGCGATGTTCCCGGACCAATACGACCTTCAAACCGTCAAGAAAAGGGCGTACTTCTTCTTAAAAGGCCGGCAACGCACTTGTAACGCCTCTGGTGTTGCGGGTGTTCATGGGCGGCGATAATCGCTTACCATCAGTCGAAACGTCTGCTCGTTTGCCCCCTCTAAAATAAAAATAATAAATGGTACTAAAATAGTATTTCTTGTTATTTTAATTTGAGAGTCCCCAGATAAGAGTACGCACTGTACTGATATAGATGTACTTGTCTCAGATTGCCGTGTGGAGCCGGCATAGAATAGCTCCACCCCATCTCCTCCCGTGGGTCTCGTAAAAGGCGACTAAGGGAAAGTAGCTGGGCCGTCATCGCCTCGTTTGCTTCGAGAGCGAGGTGATGACGGTCAAAGAGAGGCCCTGCGGGACCGGGATTGAGCTGGCCTAACTCTCCCGCCCTGCGGGTCCCCAGCGAGGGGTCGACGGCGACAGGGATTCGCCCGCGAGAGAGAGCCAGAGTGGCCACAGGCGGGTAGGGGGACCTGCCGGTGGTAGTGGCGGTGTGCGCGCCTGTTGTTCTGGGGACCGCATACCATCGTGGGAGTGGGGGGCCGGAGCGATCTGAAGGGCCGAGTCGCGGTCATCATCATAGTATCCTATCCCGTGGCTCGGTACTAGGTGAGGAGGAACACAGGAGTCCTACACGAAGCGAGCGAAGTGCCTAAATGCATTCCCCACGAAAAGAAAAAAAAAACTTGTCTCAGATGAAATCAAAAAAGGTAGCTTAACGCACATAGAATAAAAAAATGAAGCCATTAGATACTTAGATCATTATTTCATCTTGAACTACTTTTTCTGCTCCAGAGTGTATTATAGTCCACGGGCCCACGTACAAGGGATTTCAGTGATTAATAACAGGCTGAAAGTTTATACACAGCTTCGTTTTGACGAGACACCCAACTTTTATCATTGGACCAAATTCTGATAGTAGCAGGAAAAAGCGGGATAGGGAGCGAAACACGTCAATTTGATGAGTGTCCCAAATTAAATAATAACAGTTTCTAAACATCAATTCTTTGAGAAAAAACGATGGAAAACTGAGAAAAACTTGTGGCATACAAAGTGAATGGTACCTTCCCGAGTGACCCCCAGCTCTAACATGTCAGAATGGTGACTTGAAAATTTTTATTCATTTTCATTCATGATTTTTGTTTTGGGGCTTGCAAAATATATATTTTTCATAAAAAATGCATCGGCATACAAATTCGATGGTAATTTTTTTGAGACCTACACTCGAAAGTTGTCAAGATTATGTTAATATTTTTTCGAAATCAGTTTGTTATTAATGAAAATGAATAAAATTTTTCAAGTCACCATTCTGACATGTTAGAGCTGGGGGTCACTCGGGAAGGTACCATTCACTTTGTATGCCACAAGTTTTTCTCAGCTTTCCATCGTATTTTTTCGAAGTATTGATTTTTAGAAACTGTTATTATTTAATTTGGGACACTCATCAAATTGACGTGTATCGCTCCCTATCCCGCTTTTTCCTGCTACTATCAGAATTTGGTCCAATGATAAAAGCTGGGTGTCTCGTCAAAACGAAGCTGTGTATAAACTTTCAGCCTGTTATTAATCACTGAAATCCCTTCCACTCTGGGAACTCATAAATTGAGTCTTTTTCATATTGTACAATATAGATAATTATCGCAACTAAGTGATTCGATCTTTGCACTTTTAAAAGTAAACTAGAAACCAAAACAACAATAAAATTATAATATGTAAGTAGAAGTAAAAGAAAAATAAAGTAATTTGGATAATTAATGAAATAAATAAATAAATATTCCGGACATCTAACACACAACGCCATCTAGTCCCAAGCTAAGCAGAGCTTGTGTTATGGGTACTAGACAACTGATATAAATACTTATATACTTTTTTTTCGCAAATACATACATATTATACATAGAAAACACCCAAACTCCGAAACAAATATTTGCAGATCATACAAACATTTGGTCCGACCCGGGAATCGAACCCGAGACCTCAAACTTAGCAGTCGCATACGCTACCACTAAGCCACCTAGGCAGTCAATAATAATTAGTACAGAATAGATCCCGAAAGAGACGGTATATGTTTAATAGGCATGGTGTTTATTTTTTCAAAACTGTTTTATGATTTCCGAAAGTATCTACTATTGTCAAAACATTGTTTTGGTATGAAAAAAAATTGCGATTTAAATTTTAAGTCCAAAATTCACGCCAAAACGCTCGGTGGCGTCTGTTTTCGTCATGTCGTAGACGCGACGATTTGTTGTCCACGGTTTTTAGAATAGACTAGCTGAGCCCCGCCGTTGTGTAAAATTAACCGCATGTAACGCCGCGGGTCGAAACTAGTCTAAAAAGTAACCTTAGTTACTCCTTACCTACAGCCTTTCCAGAGACCGGAACAGACAAACAATATTGTAAAAAAAAAATTAACCGCATGTAACGCCGCGGGTCGAAACTAGTCTAAAAAGTAACCTTAGTTACTCCTTACCTACAGCCTTTCCAGAGACCGGAACAGACAAACAATATTGTAAAAAAAAAAATTTTGGTATATGTACATATGCATTTAGTAAAAAGCGGTTATTTAAATATTACAAACAAACACTCCAATTTTATTTATTTGTATAGATGGAGTCCTGAAAGTTTTTTTATAAACTCTTATCCAAATCCATTCTTATCCAAACTCTTATCCATCCACGCATATAGTTTTGCATTATATGAAAGATCATTTTATTTTAGTTGGCTCTATTCTGACATCACATCCCAAGGTATCCATTCCTATAAAAAGTGTTAATGTATGGTATTTATTTATTTATTCAATCATACAAAGCTTGTGTAGTCCGAGGTCAGTTTGATATCTAGATAAGTGGCAGTTCTAATGTATAATCATGAATCAATTGAATACATGTAAAGTTATTTGTAACTACATACTTTGTTTTGATATCATTCATGAGATTTCTGTATAATTTACCATTTCTAACATTATTGCTAATTCTGTTGTTGCTTCACTAAACTAAAATTAATCTCTGTTCTTTTATTTTAGTGATTGAGCTCCTGTCCTGTTAGTGAGAAATGCATCTATGTATTTAGATAACATATATTTTAGTGTGACATTATAGTCTGGCCACTGAGAGAATGCGTTCCTGACAGGTCGTGATCCAATGGGCGATGTAACTTTGAACTGGTGCACAATTTATGGGAAAATTTTAAATATCTTTTATTAAACTTAATAATGAGTAATAACATTAAAAATTGAATAATCATGCCAATGTACAATAAACCTTTTATTTTGGGCTAAAGTTATTAACAATTAATCAATTAATTCATTTAAGAACAATAATTTTTAAAAGTCTAACGACGTCAAACTGCGCTGTTTCAAGGTTATGTCAATAGTTTGTTTTTGTAGTGATGAGACAAAATAATACTGAATTGTAACTGAGTATTTTTGGAATATATCGAATATATCGTAATATATTCTGTCGGTCGATATATTGTTAAATAAAACGTTCTAATTTTATAATATATAATTTTATTTATTTATCTTTATTGAATACACAAAAAAACAGTATAACAAGATGAGTTACAAAGTATGTAAGGATGTTGTACAGTCGAATGTTGTCACCATTTCAGGGAAATGTGCCGAAATGCTTTGGGCATTTATACGAACGACATTAAAGTTCCTGGGGACATCGGAGAAATTATTCGAGAGTGTGTATAATGTACTTAATACATACGAGTTAAGTTTAATATAGTTTATAATACGATATAGGTACGATCAAACCAAACTTATGAAAATAATTGTCGTGATATCAGTCAGCTGAATTAAAAATAAATGAAAAACTATTTTTATCCCTTTATATTTCTGGTAAAAAGAATTACTTTTCTAAGAGAAGCAAAAAAAAATTTATAATTGGGACAATGTCGTTTTCATTGACGAGACATGGCTGAACACCAATCACGAGCTTTCTCGTTCTCGACAGATGACACTCAAGGGTCGACGTCGAAAGTGCCAATCGGTAAAGGAGCACGTCTCATAATATGCCACGCTGGTTGTGCGAAGTATGGTTTTGTGGAACATGTTTTATTAGCATTTGAGTCAAAAACTACCACTGACTACCACGAAGAAATGAATGCGGCTGTATTCAAGGAGTGGTTCCAGGATGTGTTGCTACCTGGCCTTCCAGAGCCTTCAGTTATAATAATGGATAACGTCCCTTATCATTCGGTGCAAATAAATAAAGCACCTACTCAAGCTAATAGAAAAGAGGAATTGGTGGCTTGGCTGCAAAGAAGTGGCATTGACGCAAACATGTCAATGCTAAAAGCTGAGCTGATGAAATTAGTCAACGACCATAAGCTATCAAATATTCGATACGAAATAGATGAGCTGGCTCTGGAGTACGGTCATCGCGTTCTCCGAATTCCTCCATATCACTGCCAGTACAATGCCATAGAGCTAATCTGGGCTCAAATTAAAGGTTATGCAGCCCGCCATAATACTTCTCCACCATATGGAATAATAAAGATGAAGACGCTTTTAAAAGAAGCATGCGAAAAAGTCACAAGAGATGACTGGATGAAGGTGGTTGAAAAAACTAAAAAAATGATATTTGATG
Source organism: Spilarctia lutea (assembly GCA_916048165.1). Lineage (NCBI taxonomy): Eukaryota > Metazoa > Arthropoda > Insecta > Lepidoptera > Erebidae > Spilarctia > Spilarctia lutea. The sequence continues at coordinate 3,500,080 of OU696490.1, forward strand.
ACTTTGACCGCGATATTCGTATAGACACTATGATTGATAACATAACATACAATAACATGATAATACATGTTGGTGAAGATGACAGCGAGTCCTCAAGCGAATCGGAGTCGGATTAAATTTTGATTTGACGTTATTGAAATCTTAAAACTATGTATTTCATTATATATATTTTTCTATAAATACAGTATTTTTATTTTCTTTCCCTTGGTTTCATTCAGAAATTACGATTAAATTTAATTCATCCATCAACAATTTTGTTAATATTGTGTTTGAAATATAAAATATATCTAAATTGAATAATTAAGCATAATGAATGCTATAAATACTGTTACCAAATATTATTAATGATATTCATGGCACATCACTACTCATGACCAATTTACAAGTGTCAGCAACGCATTCTCTGAGTGGCCGGACTATAACTAATTTAAGTCAATGTTTGACATTTAGAACACCATTTCACAATCGTCGATAGTTTTTTACAAAGTCGCTGTCCATTGCTGAACGGATGTCTCCCCCAAGTAATGCAAACTATTCTGTTCATGGGAAGTCCGCAAAAATAACTCTCTCTATCTGTTACGTTTTAACGGCGTAATTGCTGCACTGATTACAATTAAGTTTTGAGGGAGATACTTTGATTTTTGAGAAAGTATATAGGCTACTGTTTATATGCTATAACTGAAATACCACGAGATTCTTGAAAACTTGTTGATTTACTAATTTTTTTTTTGTTTTAGCGGGACTTATGGTCATAGAACTAAGAAGTGATATTGTGCCTAAAACGGCTGAGAATTTTCGAGCGTTGTGTACAGGGGAGAAAGGCACAGGTGTTAATGGAAAACCTTTACATTTTAAAGGAACCAAGTTTCATAAAGGTAAGTTTCCTGAGATTAGCGCGTTCAAACAAACAAACTCTTCAGCTTTATAAAATTAGTATAGATATATATACAAAAAAAGTATGTATGTATTTACATCAGTTGTAATAATCTAATACCCATAATACAAGCTCTGCTTAGTTTGAAACCAGATGGCGTTGTGTGTTAAATGTGAAAAAAAATTAAATGATTGTTTTAGCTATCTCGCAGTTCATGATCCAGGGCGGCGATATTATCAATAATGATGGAAGCGGCGGGGAAAGCATATATGGACCCACGTTCAAAGATGAAAATTTTAAACTAAAGGTAAGAACTAACATCATAGCCCCGCTGATTACAACAAGAACGAAGCTCAGCCGGAGTAGTACTACTTTCTCACAGATTTTTTTTTTTTATTGGTTAGTCGGCAAACGAGCAGACGTATCATCTGATGGTAAGCGATTACCGCCGCCCATGAACACCCGCAACACAAGAGGCGTCAAGTGCGTTGCCGACCTTTGAGGGATGGAGGGAGGGGTTGGCGTATGGGCCGCCGGTATCCTCACTCACACAGCGCAAGCGCTATTTCACACCGGTTTTCTATGAGGCCGTGGTATCACTCCGGTCAAGCCGGCCCATTCATGCTGAAACGTGGCTCACCCACGAACACACACGAACGGTTGTGAATAAATCGGTAAAACTTAGAAATGTAATAAAAGCTGTCGATGAAGACATGTTATCTTTAACTCCTCAGACGACCTGGTCAAGAATAAATGGTATTGATTTATAATTATGAAAATTATGACTTGCTATTATCTGCATACTTTATTACATAGAGACGCGAACGGTCGAAGCCGAGACGATTTATTAGCCCGGTGATTGGTCACATGCATCTGCCACGTGTTGCGTGTGTTGTCAAGTATTGCGGGGTGGTTTGTCTCAGTATGATTACTTACATAATAGAAAACGTTCTAAACGTTTCTTAAACCTTTAATTAAGTTTGATTTTTCAAAATTTTAAAACTTGTTATCTTATATTTATTTGATACCTTTGTTGATCTCGTGGTTTGTTGATACGGGAAAAATCTTTGCGTGATGAACACGATTATTTGTTCTGTGACTGGGTGTCTAATATTTCTATAAAATATGAATTTATATATATTTGAGTATATGTATTAGCAATCTGGTCAGCAGAGCATAAAAATTAAATTTTAACATTAAAAAACCGACTTCAAAATCTGAACTAATGGCGGGCAGGGGGACACTGAAAGGAACGAACACTTTTCAAATAAAAAATAATCTTCAAAATCGGTTCACCCAGTCGAAAATTCTGAGGTCTGTCTGTATCTGTGAGTCTGAGGAGAGGAGAATAAATATAGTCGAATTGAGAACCTTCCTTCTTTTTTGAAGTCGGTTAAAAATAATAATAGATTACCGTCTTCGGGTACATTGACCGAGACATCGGTTATTAGGGCTCTAAAGACAGGAACCTACTGACTATAAGGGCGGTGTCGTGGAAAACTGCCTTCTGTATCAGACCCTCGATTCAGCCGTTTTAGGTCTAACATTATTATTATTTATGGTTTTTACTCAAGCGTTCGTAAGCGTGGTTATAAAATCAAACTGCACCTCTGTTTAAACAATTCACTCAGGAAGTTGTGTCCCTTTAAGTTATATATTCTCATAAATGCGTCAACAATGACATTGATATGTTTCGTAACTACACTAGTCCATTACAATACAAACAAAATCGTATCGTGTGACAGTAACAGAATGCTTAACTTGTAGAATGCTTAAAACAATTGTTGTACAGTATACTAGCTGACCCACGCAACCTCGTTTGCGTCTTATAGGTATTGCCCGTAGCGTGAAAATTTTCCCCCGTTTTTGAAACATTCTTCATTGGTGCTCCGCTCTTATTGGTAGTAGCGTGATGAAATATAGCCTTACTCGATAAATGGAATATCCAACACCGAAATAATTTTTCAAATCGGACCAGCGGTTCCTTAGACTAGCGCGTTCAAACAAACAAAGAAACTTTTCAGCTTTAATATATTAGTATAAATATGTTGTAAAAGAACAAAACGCATTTAAGGCCGATTTTAAACACCGAGTGAGACGAAATGACACCACGGCATGTGGGATTAATCCATACTTCTATAATTAAACTAGGTGACCCGACAAACGTTGCTTTGCCATAAAAAGGAATACATTATGTTGTAGAGGTGGGTCAATCAAAATCGCGATGGAAAAATAGGGGTTGATCGTAGAGGGCTGAAAATCATTAAAAAAAACTAAAAATTAAAAAAAAAAATTAGGGTTGGACTACCCTTAACATTTAGTGGGATGAAAAATAGACGTTAGCGGATTCTCAGACCTACCCAATATGCACACAAAATTTCATGAGAATCGGTCAAGCCGTTTCAGAGGAGTAAGGTAACTAACATTGTGACAAGAGAATTTTATAGATAAGATAATAAATTCGAAAGTAACTCTGTCTGTCTTTTACGCTTTCACGGCTAAACCGCTGCACCATAAACCGTTTAATGAAATCTTTACTGTCCTTTTTTTTAAGTTTGAGTATCGTCCTAATTTTTTTTTTATAATTACATAAAACATAATAAATTCATACAAACCGTTACGAAACAAATACCATAGGTTTATATGTTAAAGAATGCCTTTTCTACCATTTATTTCTAAATCCAATTTAAACCTTCAAAGAAGTTCAAATATCCACATGATTTTGTTCTAAATTTAAACAAATGTTAACATCATTAAATCAACTAGCATCATAGACAATAATATCTTCGAAAAAATAGGTTTAGTAAAATAAGTCATAACCGTGCACTGCTCAACATAACTCTCCCTAAAAAGGATGTTTTGTCTTATTAAACCACTACCATCCAGTCCAGGCGGATTGTATTTGGTTTGTTTCAAGATTTTTTTTCCATTTGTTATAAATACATATCTAATTATTATTTTGGTTGTTACAGCACGACCAAGGAGTACTGAGCATGGCGAACAGTGGAACACCTCACACGAATGGCTCACAGTTTTGCATAACGACAGAAACTTGCAACCATTTGGACGGGACGAACGTTGTCTTTGGCCAAGTGTTGGCGGGTCTCGGTATTGTTAGAGAGATCCAGCGCTACGGCGACTCTGAACACGGCCGGCCCACGGTGGTATGTTGGTAAACATCAACCATTCTTTTTTTTAATTTGTTATTTTGTTAATGAAGCCCAGCGAATTAGGATTTAAGGCGAATAAGTTTTTTCTAGACAAATTATTGCTCACGATGACCTCGGACACCGATTTTTATGTTTTTAATCGACTTCAAAAAACGGAGGAGGTTCTCAATTCGACTGTATTTATTTATGTTTGTTACCTCAGAACTTTTGACTGGGTGAACCGATTTTGTTGATTCTTTTTTATTTGTAAGCTGGTTTTTCCCTTTCGGTTCTTTTTGTTAAAGTGTTTGTTTTATTTTGTGATTTGCTGGCGTACCTAAGATAGGATAGTTAACATTAAATTTAGACCAATAATACCCGAGCTTGATTGAAAGTTACGTTAATCAGCTAGTCTACACTAATATTATAAAGAGAAAAACTTTGTTTGCTTGTTTGTTTGTAATGAATAGGCTCAAAAAGTACTGGACCGATTTTAAAAATTATTTCACCATTCGAAAGCTACATTATCCACGAGTAACAAAGGCTATATTTTATTTTGGAAAAAAAAGGGTTCCTTAAGATATTTGGGTTTTTCGGACACAAGGTGTAAAAAATCAACCAGAAAAGTTACTTGTTTCGCGTACGCTGCCTAAACTATAAAAGATAGAACCATAAAGTATTCTAATTAATCGTAGATCTTATAAATATCTACTAAAAAGTCCGCGACACACTATACCTATCATGTCGAGTGAGGCACAACAATCATTTTTTTATTTAAAAATCTTGAATTTTTACATTTAAACGCGTTTATTTTACTCATGCTATCAATCCTTATCAAAATAAATTATTTCATCACTAACTACAGTTTATGTAGATAATATTTGGTCTTTGAATGATAAAAATTGGACGTTTGGTTTTGAAGTTATGGCAAAATTTAAATATGTTTTACGCATGGCATAATTTAACGTCAAATGTTTTTTATAGAGAAGCTCTACAATAATCGCTGTAGTTATCTATCCTAAAACAACGGGTTGCACTCGGGGACTGCCGGCAGAAGTGAAAACTTAGTATTAATTACATTTAAATATTTTCCTCATTAACAACTTTAACATCCAGAGAAAGACGATCTGTGCAGCCTGCGGATAATGACTGCGTCGTCGATGTTAGTGTCGGTGTCTGTGATTTGACCTGGGTCATTTTGCTGACCGTGTCTTTCCTGGGTAGGCTTTTTGCAGCGGTAACCGACATCCACGCGGGCGGAGCCGCGGGCGACCACTAGTTACTTATAAATTCAAAAACCATCAAATTTTTAAGTTCTCCAATGTCTTGATTAATTTCGTTGCGGGTTCCAGGACAACTTTTTTCCTTGCACTTCATGAGTGTTATAACTTTGTGTTCGTGGGTTACTGTTGTTGATCTTTGGGTACTGGATTTACAGAGGTAGATGTGTGGGAAGGATTAGTATAATAAAAAAAAGTAATACATTAAAATGTTAAGTTAGTTTGTGTATGCTTGTAAACCTTGCCGTTTGCCCAAAACCTAAAACAGATTTTGCAGAGAATAGACTACTGGCCCGTGTAGAAAAATGATGGGTCATGTGAACCACCAGGTGACCTATCTAGAACGATAGAAGAGCATAAAATAATAAGATTCAGCACTATGCCGTCACTTGTAAGCTGTCCAACTGAGTGCAGGTGAGAATTCAAAAGTACCGGTAGAGTGGGTACATTTTGGTCATATATTTTTGTACGGCATTCTTACCATCGATAGATCCATGAAAAATAATAAGAAAACGCGCAGTGCCGTAAAAAAATGGTGCGCCACAAAGTCGGGTTTTTATTTTTATTTTCCGACAATTTCGAGGGTAAATTTGGTCATTTGATTTTGTACGGCATCAGTTTCATACTATTTCAATACTGCTTCTAATCCATTATTCCGCAACGCCGTACAAAAATCATGCGACAAGGGGAAAAAATCGAGGGTTGCAACCCCCTTTCTTTCCGTGGTCCAGGGGGTAATTTGAAAAAGTACGGCTTCGGTTCCAAAACATTATCTAGCACTCAAAAGTACTATTAAAAATAATGCCGTCAAAAAATGATTGCTCATTTGAATATATATCAATAATTATCTTAATTTCATCGTATCCTTGATTTATAAAGCTGTAAAGTCATTTGATCCTGTACGGTAACTTTTTTTTTAACATGATATTGTAAAACTCAATTGTTATATAGTATTGCCGTTCAAAAGAAATTGTTCTAAAAAAAATATAGAAAAATACAAAAACTGAAATTTTGCTAATTATTGCAAAAGTTTAAATATCATAAATTAATGAAATGTAGCAGTTTTCTACATTTTATAACTTGTTTTAAATAGTATTAACATAAATAAATTAGGAAAAAATGATGCCGTACATTTTAATGCAGACCATATCTTTTAGGCTGATGAAGAATTTTAAGGGTACTTTATGGCCACCTGATACAGTACGGCATTAACATATTTTTGAAGAGAACAATTGATAATATGATAAAATCACTATGACGTCTAACTGAACTGAAACGGTGTGTATATTATATCCAAGAATTGAAACTGTCAATTCCAATATCAACAATTTTGTATACTTTTTGGTTTAATATATACTTCAAACATTGTTGATACATTTATATAATTGATTTGTTTCATTGTAATGATGTGAATAAATAAAACAATCATTTTATTTTTAAATTCGATATATTTAATGATGATAATAAAAAATATGGGTTTTCTTTAAATTATTCAGTATCGGAATCAGCCGCTAAGTTGTTATCGGAATCAACGTCTTCATCGACGTCCGAATTATCTTCTCAATCATTTTCTGAAACATAAATATGTTTTTGTCAAAACATAAATATAAATAAAATACTTACAGATTAAAGATTTATTTATTTACCTATGACGTCTTCATCTTCGCCTGATTCCTCATCCGGTTCCGTTATGTCACAGACTTTTTGGGGGCATTCCTCGCCGTGGAACCAGTCGAAATCGTACCGACCGTCATTGACAATCCATTCATAGCTTATTGGTAACAAGGTCAACGTTATTTGTTTGTAGGCATTACACCAAACCTGTGCTATGTAGGTACTTCTCTTCATATGTTGTTTTAACTCCCGGAAACAAGGGGGAAACGACGTTGCTTCCAATTTCATAGTTGTCTTATCGTATATCGTGATGAATTTCACCTTAAATTTCGTTATATGGATTATTTCTTTTTGATTTTTTCTTTTTCAGTTTTTTTCCCCTTTGGACCAACGAAAATGTACGGCATATGAAAAAATATTATCTATGCATAAAATACTTACAAAATAAATTAATTTTATGTTGTGTCAAATCACCCCCTGGACCATGAAAAGAGAGGGGGTTGCAACCCTCGATTTTTTCTCCTTGTCGCATGATTTTTGAACGGCGTTGCGGAATAATGGATTAGAAGCAGTATTGAAATAGTATGAAACTGATGCCGTACAAAATCAAATGACCAAATTTACTCTCGAAATTGTCGGAAAATAAAAATAAAAACCCGACTTTATGGCGCACCATTTTTTTACGGCACTGCGCGTTTTCTTACTATTTTTCATGGATCTATCGATGGTAAGAATGCCGTACAAAAATATATGACCAAAATGTACCCACTCTACCGGTACTTTTGAATTCTCACCTGCACTCAGTTGGACAGCTTACAAGTGACGGCATAGTGCTGAATCTTATTATTTTATGCTCTTCTATCGTTCTAGATAGGTCACCTGGTGGTTCACATGACCCATCATTTTTCTACACGGGCCAGTAGTCTAGAAGTGGATGTGTTTGCCGACAAACTTCCCACTTTCAAACTAAATTTTTTGAGATTGTTGAAGCATTAGTTTTTGTATCAATGGTATTAGAGGTGGTATTAATCTCTCTACATAAATATGTTTAAATTTTATATTTCTATTTTTGTTTCTTTTATTTTTATTGTGTTTTATTTCATTTTTATATTTTATTTTCACTCGTTTCTATTAGTGCATGTTGTGAGTTGCGACACCTTTAAATGTTGTGAATTTGAATTAGTGTTTAGTAAATTTACTGTTTCTTATAAACATAAGATTTAATGCAACAGCAACTGGTTGTCCAAATAAATAAACTTCAAAAATATCTGCACCGCTTGAGTCTTAATTTTGTCACAATACAACAACATGCCTTAAAATAGGTTATATCTATTTTTACCCAATTTTAAAAAAAGGAGAATGTTATTAATTTGACTGTATTTTTTCAATGTTTGTTACCTCATAACTTTCGACTGGGTTAACCGATTTTGATGATTTTTTTTTATTTGAAATCTGGTGCTTCGATCGGGTTATTAAAATCGTTTTTTGTTATAGAAAAAAAGAACAAAGCAAAAATAAATCTGCATAAATAAAATAAATATATAATTATAATTGCATAAGTTGATAAAAAATGCTTTGCAATAGCTTTACCGCGGCAGTCACCGAGTGTTTGTTTTGTTGAGTTGTTGTTTTTTTTAAATGGAATCACTTTCAATTTATTAAAGTTATTACGAGGATATTAGAGGCTTAGAACTAATACGTACATGGGTGTAAAATAAATTTACAAATTACTTTTACCAGGATTGTGTGATACAAGACTGTGGCGAGATTTTGACCAGTAATTGGGACGTGTGTTGCCGGGATGGTACTGTCGACCGCCTGCCCGAGTATCCCGCGGATCACCAGCACAATATTACTGTAAGTATTTTTTTTGATGGTGTAGTGAAAGAGATGTTAGGTTAGTAATATATCCGAAGACCGAGAGCTGAAAACATAAAAAGGGTATCCCTGCTTAACATATCTTGACGGAACGAATGAATGATTGAATGTACAAACAAGTGATTGAGAGAATGAATGAAATGAAAGTGACATATGTACTTTATAATACAGATGGTAAAAAATATTATATTCATATTTGAGTTTTTTTTGATTGAGAAGTATGTTTATATATAGATGTGAATAACTATGAATTATAGGAAAAGTATAATAATAATATACGTCCATCCAATACAAAGTGTCGTAACTCCTATCCTTTGAGTGTCTTAAGAGAAGACACTCAAAGAGAAGGGAGGAAACTATACAGGAAAACATTACTGCATACCCCAACCCCTCCCCCATCCCCCAAAGGCCTAACGTCTTAAGTGTTGTGGGCGGTGGTAACACACACATATGTGTACATAATGGTGTTTTTTTGCAGGTAGGTGAATTAATGACGGGTATAAAGAATATAAAGAATGTGGGGAATTGTCTTTTTGGCGACGGCAAATACAAGGCAGCTGTTAGGAAGTACCAAAAGTGCCTGCGGTATTTGGACTTCGTTTGTAACGACACGGAGAATATAAAGGAGACTGATATGCGGGAACACTGTGAGTCTTTATATTTTTGACTAGCTGACCGACGCAACCTCGTTTGCGTCTTTTATTGCCCGTAGCGAAAAATTTTCCCCCGTATAGTGTGTCGGGAACTTTTTGTAGATATTTATAAGATCTACGATTAATTAGAACATTTTATGGTTCTATCCATGGGCGTACCCAGGTTCTGGGCCAGGGGGGGGCAAATCAGGTTTTTCAAAAGCACCTCGTCAAATAAATGAATATGAAAAAGACATTTTTTAAATAAATTATTTTATTATAGAATAGGTATTTTAAAAACCTTTTCGCAGTCCACTACTAGACATAGACTTCTCCAATTAATTGCACGCCACTTGGTTCGATCTCATTTTAAAAGAAATTTTCATAAGTCTTCGGCAAAACAGTTTAAGATGAAACATAAACGTTATCGTTAACAAATAGTTCTATGTACACTGAGCAAAGAAATCCATTTGTTCTATCTTTGTCTGGTCTGGTATAGCAACATTCACAGCGGTACTTGTGAACTGCAAAAATCCAAAGCGAGTCTCAGATTTTCTTCTTAAAGTCCACAATTGCCTACAGGACTGGAGGATAAAAGCAAGTGCCGCTAAATCAACCCAAATAACATTCACTCTTCGTCAGGGTAACTGTCCGCAATCAGGCCGAGGTGGCAGCATAAGCGCTTATTTTTGAGCAGGTTGGAGGGTTTTCCTTTTCAGGGTGCACCTGGTTCTCCGACTTCTAGTAACCAAGACGGCGTGCGGTGCAGGATCAGTCAGTGATATCCGGGGGATTTCCGTACAGAGAAAAGGGTAACTCGCAAGTAAAAGTCGTAGAAAATATCTTATCGCAACGTGTGTGAATCGTTTTGTTTTTTTGTGCGGAAATTCTTTCAGATGAAAAAACAAAACAAAACAACGTGGAAAAGCATTGAAAGATGCAGACAAACAAAAAGTGCAGTTCCGGTAGCATCAAAAAGATTTGCCCGCAACCTGATTAGACTAAAAAGAGACGATCTCAGGAAGGTCACAGGTATCCTGACAGTGCATTGTCTCCTAAACAAGCACCTATTCACTATAGGCGTAACAGACAGCCCTCTGTGTAGGGGATGCATGGCGGCAGAAGAAACGCCGCAGCACGTTCTCACAGAATGTAAAAGTGTGGCAGACCAATGGGCGGACATCCTCCAATCGGCAACACTCCCGGAAGCATGCAGTAACCTGAAGGGGCCGCTGAGCTTCTGGGACAAACTAGGTTGGCTGGAGTAGGATGATGACAAACTTACGTACAATGGCCCAATCAAGAGGCTAAGTGCGGAAATGGCCCGGTAAAACAATCAAGTCACCATCTGGTGGTTATGTCGGACTCGAACCGACTGAAAACCGCACACCGTTATGGATATTAGAAACCGGGATATCAGGTGCACCCTAGGAAGGAAATCCCTGGAACCCCGACGTACCTCGGGCCACCTATGGTTTGTAGGTGGTCCCCTCCTGTGTAGGAACCCTGATGATCCTTTTCTATTTTAAAAAGGGGCGCGAGCACTTTGTGGAGCTCGTGCCGCTACCCCGGCTTGCTTCTGCTAGAGAGATCCCCTGTCACCCCCAAGCTGGCGCTTATGGAGGACGGAGATTATTAAGCGATCTCCGGCGCCCAAGTCGTCTGCGGTACCTGGCCCGTTTCCGGGCCTGGCGGACAGGAAGAGTTCTAAACCTCGCACGGTCCCGCTCCGCCATCTCCTTCACAAACATAACTTGCTCGCAGAAAAAGACGGCAGAGTTTTACGCGCTCTCGCTACGCAACATGGCCGCAATAATGTTACCAAGCGAGAGAAATCCCCACTCCGATGGCCGCCTTGACTCGCCCTACTCCGGACATTTTGCCAGCGTGTGAGGTGTGTGGTCATAGCAGTGGTGGCACTCAGGCGTTGGCTCCTTGCGAATCAGATACAGGTGCTCTTCGAAGCCTCCTTTCCCAGTGATCACCTGTGTCAGCCGGTATGAGAGGGTCCCGTGATGCCTCTCGAGCCAATCCTCCATAACGGGTCTTACCGCCGCAATAACGGCGTGCTCAGCACTCGGTTGCCCAAGTCGTTCCTTCCATTCCTGCACAAGGACCTGGTGGAATTGAAATTTCTGGTCTTTCATTTTTCGAGTCTTAAGACTCCTACCTGAAAGTCAGCACTTGTTGCGTACGTCTCAATAGCCCGATATTGCTGGCCTTCAGGACCTCCGCCCATACTGGGAACCGCACAACTCCCGCGTATGGTCTCCTGCAGGAGTCATCGAATCCCCTCATATTTGGCAGTAACCGAGCCAAGCACGCGCTGCGCCAGCTTGGGAATCAGACTTCGGAAATGGTGTCCCATCGGCCTTCGAGTGCGAGTCCAATTTGGGCTTACATATAGACCGGTTTATAAACCATATCAAAGCAAAATGAGAGGATATATATATGAAACTACAAATTACGAGTATTACTAGACAACAAACTTCTGATATATCAGACGATAATTATACCTGGATGTACGGCATACACTTGTGGGACTCCGAAAAAGACTCCAATATAAATGTCATACAGAGAGCTCAGAACAATATCCTAAGGTCGATAGTAAATGTATCGTGGTTTGTTACCAATGCGGAACTGCATCAACAGCTCTCAGTGGAAAAAGTGAGAAAGAAAATACGACATACCTCCGAGAATTATTTGTACTGACTAAAATACATTCCTATTGAACGGGCATGTCAGCTGACCATAAAATACTACATAAAACGACTCAGAAGATTTACTTTCTTAGGACTATGATGAGTAGTTCTCCTCGCTTGAGAGCACGCTCTGATAGTCTCTGCGCTCGTACATCACATAGCCCTAGGACTGATGCCGATGCCGATTGCCGATCTTACAGCAACACAAAAAATAAATCTGTCTTTGTCCATAGTCGATCTTAGTCACGTTTTTACGCGTCTGAGTGTGCTTTATATATAATAGAGAGAGGAAGATAGTAGGAACGTCAACACCTAGGGGGGGGCAGCTGCCCTCCCCTGCCCTACCCTGGGTACGCCCATGGTTCTATCTTTTATAGTTTACGCAGCGTACGTAAAATAAATAACTTTTCTGGTTGATTTTTTACACCTTGTGTCCGAAAAACCTCAATATCTTACGGAACCCTATTTTTTTCCAAAATAAAATATAGCCTATGTTACTCATGGATAATGTAGCCTTCGAATGGTGAAAGAATTTAAATAATCGGTCCAGTAGTTTTTGAGCCTATTCATTACAAACAAACAAACATACAAACAAAGTTTTCCTCTTTATTATATTAGTATTTTTGATAACTTAATAGAATAGTATTGGGCGCCTGGTTGTCGAATTGGACCATTTTTTTCTTTTTTATATTTTAGCTTTTTGCACTCCTGTCCCAAAGGAGTATGCGACGTTAAGTAAATACCCGTGGGATCATTTTTTCTTTACAACTATCTAAGAAGTTTATGGAAATACGTATCTTAATAGTAACCGATCAGAGATATGGAAATTGCTATTTTGTTCCCATCAGACGTTATTTTTATAGAAATACTCGCAACCCGCCCCGGCTTCGTACGGGCTCTTTATGGCAAATACTCATATGATATAGCTTATGTTACCCTAAGAAGATATGCGGCTTAATTTTTACCGACGTCTTCAACAAATATTGTTAAATTTAAACCAATATACTCAAAATTTTTACGGGTTATATGTATACGAAAACCTTTCTGAACAATCGCTATCTATTGGTAAAAACCGCATCAAAATCAATGCTGTAGCTTTTGATTTTATCGAGAACAGACAGACAGACGAGACGGAGGACTTGGTTTTATAATATGTAGTGACACACATTGCCTTATTATGATGGATATACAAAGGTTTTATTTATATTCACAGGGCTTTGTGCTTAAGTAACACACAAGTTAATGTTTTTTTCTGGTTAAGCTACATTTGTCACGGTTGATATACAGATGGGTGGCCAAAACCTCCCATTTCAAGTCGAAACTCTTCCGGGCCTCCTCATTATTAGTTTAAAACCTGAAAATTCCTGGGAATTAGAACCTTGGAGAACAACATGGCTACTTTTTGTCGCGATAACCGACATAGATCCTATTAATATTATAAAATGCGATAGTAAATCTGTCTGTCGCGCTTTCACACCAAAACTACAGAACCGATATAAATGTTTGGTACACAGTCTAAAGCCTTAGAAAGGACATAGGCTAACTTTTAATACGAAAGGGTCGTAATGGGTTGAAAGGGGGGGGGGATGTAAGGTTGTATAAATGCTACCTAAAGTCACTATTCCACACACAGCTAGGTCGATATATGTTTTTTTTTGGCAAATTTGTGCCACTGAAACGAACTCTTTAACGTTATAATACTAGTATAGATTGAAACTTAATTAATTTAATGACGTTGTTTTCATCCACAGTGCAAGAATTAAGAACAACGTACTCAATACAGTGCAACTTGAATTTGGCAGCGTGCTACATGAAGTTGGAGGATTATAGGGCTTGTGTATACAATTGTACCGAAGTAAGTGGCTTTTGGAATATATATATATATTGTTCGGACTGATCCCTGCCGCCTCTTTCCGCCATCATCCTACGCGACAGAATAATAATAATAATAATTTATTTCATAAAAACATAACCTTTACATAATAGACACAGATGTTCTAGCTAGGCTACTTAAATAGCCTGTATTAAGAACAATCTGTTGCTGTGCCATAAAATAAAGAATAGGTACATAGGTATACATATGAAATTGCAAATTGTTATAAAAATTTAAATACTAGATTACATTAACTGGTGTGTTTGCTTGTGTGCATGTGTGAGTGTGTTTATGTGTGTTTGTGTGAGTGTGTTTATGTGTGAAAATGTATGAAATTATTTAGTTATAATAGGCTTTTTGATGACATGAAGTTCTCCGTTTCTGTATAGTCCTTCTTCGAGATATATTGAGTAATTTGACCTTTTATTGAAGCATATGAGGATTTGTGTATCGGAAAGATTTGATTTATTCTATTGTATAGAAAAATAAATAATAATAAATGATAAATATTCCGGATATCTAACACACAACGCCATCTAGTCCCAAGCTAAGCAGAGCTTGTGTTATGGGTACTAGACAATTGATATAAATACTTATATACTTTTTTTTTTGTAAATACATACATATTATACATAGAAAATATTTGACCCAAACTCAGAAACAAATATTTGAAGATCATACAAACATTTGGTCTGACGAAGCCGAAGCTTAAACACGGGGTATAACACGTTGAAGTATCTTTAGATATCTCTATCGTTAGAAGTTGAAAAAAGTCTAGCTACACTCGTGCTTAGTGTAGGATTTAACTATATTATTAACATAAGTATATAATTGAACTGTAAAAATCTAAACAAAGTCTCATCGTTCCAGGTGCTAGAATTAAATCCTAGAAACGAGAAGGCATTATACAGGCGCGGTCAAGCGAACTACGCTCTCAAAAACTACGATGACGCTCTCATGGATTTAAAGCAAGCTGACAAAATATCGCCCAACAACAGAGCGGTCCACAAACTGCTGGACGAAGTAAGGTTGACGAACAAACATTACAATGATATACAAAAACAGAGGCTGTCAAAATTTTTTCGTGACCAAAAAGAGGCCGAGGCGTATTTCAAGATCGCAAATAACTGAGCTAAGACTGACCGTAGTTGTACGTAGGATAATGTAGGCGATACACTTATCTATCCTTACTAACTGGTTCTGTAGCTTTTGACGTTTTGACGCCTACAACTACTAAACCGATTTAAAAGAAAATAGGTTAAAGGGGTTGAAAGGGGGGACGAAGGGTGGTATAATCTTACTTGGAACACGAAAAAGTGCAAAACTAAGCCGACGATAGATTATTCCATTTCCATTCTATTTAAATGTGATGACTCAAAATCGTACGAGCCGGACCCCAGCGTG
This sequence comes from Spilarctia lutea, assembly GCA_916048165.1. Classification (NCBI taxonomy): domain Eukaryota; kingdom Metazoa; phylum Arthropoda; class Insecta; order Lepidoptera; family Erebidae; genus Spilarctia; species Spilarctia lutea. The sequence continues at coordinate 3,515,486 of OU696490.1, forward strand.
TCATGACCCCTAGGACCCCCTAGACTCACCCTTGTCCTGTGCACAGGGCAATACACATAGTTATAATTTTATTGTTAACTTATTACATATTATGTAGGTACGAGTATATAAAATATAAACATATGAAAAGGATGTATATTATGGATAGTAATAATTAAATATGGGTGTGTGCCTGCCTCGTTCAAGGCCTAGTGTGAGTTTATTTCATATTAACTCGCTCTTGATCGTGAGCGCGCTTGGCGTTACGATTGGGGCAAAGCTTTGTGCGGGCCAATCGCAACGCCGAACGCAGTCACCGTAACGCTTGAGTTAATATAAAACAAGCTCACACTACGCCTTTAATTATGTGATCACACACAATATAAGAAAATAAATAGGTAATGTATAATTATACATAGATGTATGGTTAGAACATAATAATTATTTTAACTAAGTAATTAAAATTGCGTGTTGATCATGACATATAATGAAGACATTTTTGTTAACAGATAAATTTACCGTTTTCCATAAATGACGGATTCGGTTAACCGGTTAAATTATACCGATACCGATTATATCGATAAAATATTAATTTTAAAAAAGCTTGTTTTAAATTCCATTTAATATACTACAAAAATATACGGTTTGGTAAATTTTCCTTGCCACTTTATAGTTAAGTTTTTTTTTTACAGATTTTACTAAATAGGTAACAAAATATACAATCTTGTTTTTTTCATTAATAACAGATTTGAGGTTTTCTAGGTAAGAATACTGATGATTATAATCAAAATTTTACTGAGGTGCATGAACCGAAATATTTTTTTATGTTTAAACGATTTTCGATGAATTGTCCAACGCACCAGGACTTTTTAGCTCAATACAGCTTTTAATTAAATATATACTAACAGGAGGTATAACGCTGTGATATTGGTCTAATAATCACAATAGATATTAACACATTAATAATTATTATGTTAGTTAATATACACTTTTAGAACAATTATTTTCATTCATTATTAATTTACATTAGTTTTTAGAGTTTTTTAAATCAATTAAAAAGTGTGGCAACATTATTATTAAATTATACATATTTAATCAAAATTATTGTAAAATATTAAAAGTTAACAATACTCATTGAATAAAAATAAATTATTGTTACCTTTTGTTATTATCAAATAAAAGAATGATTACGGCGTTTAAACTTTTATTACGCACAATATTCAAATAACGGCCGTATTTTCTATATTTGGGTTTGGTGATGCAATATTATATATATATATTCAGTAGAATTCCGATTATATAGAAAAATTAAGACTAGAGTTTGTCTGAATAATCTAAAATCCAGCCGAAATCATTGCGACCCAGTTGTAACAATTGTATGGGGTCCGTCGTTCTGTCTTTCAAACTACTTAATAGCAATATCTAGAATTCTAGAGCTTATATGTATTTGACATGTTCCTCAGTTACTGTCTCTTCTCTTATTTTCAATTATCGATCGCCTGACCCACTTGAGCGTATGTGGCATCTTTAATTTATTTTTCTGGAATCAAAACAAAAATTTTCACGGAGTCATGGAAAAGAAACTAATTTTAACTTACCTCTCGGAGTAACGTTCAAAACAGTTCTGGCGTAAGTTTTTTGTTAAATAGCCACTTAATTCAACAGGTCATTTGGACTACACCGTTATAAACACCTCATAAAAAACGTTCAGTTCGTGTACAATCTTCATTCATCTACTTGTACCACTTTTTTTGCCCCTAAGTGTATTTCTCCATCAGTTAATATTTTTATTCCATTGTCTTCACTATCGCAACTCAACCACTTTTCTTTTTCATCGCACCTCTCAATAATGCTAATAATTTTCATTGCTTCTGTTATTTCGTTTAAATAATCTTACCCCGGTCCCGGTTCTGAAGGCGGAAAATTTATTATAACGTCGCGCAACTCCGGTTAATCGAAAATTCGGAAAATAAAGGTTCGGTTAATCGGAATTCTACTGTTACAAAAGTTAAATTTGGCTTTCGGCACAAACCTTAATTTTATTGTTATAACTCATTAATTTAATATCATTCAGTCAATTTCAAATACTAAACTACTAAATACCTTTGTTTTACTGTACATAATGGCACATATTTAAATGTAAGCATACAAGTGTTCTGTTATTGTGCATATGTACAGTCAAGACTATGAATACGTTGAAATTGTCAAATGAATATCCCTTACAATTTTTGAAGTGAAAACTTCTTTAGCGGCGCTGTGTACTTTTTTGAAATGGGTAAAAATGTATAAACTCGCGTCAGGTCACGTGACCTGATCGAAAATTCGTAAGACGGATGGAGAGAGGACAGGCGGCGCAGGGCGCTTGCGCGAATGTTCGTGTGTGTATGTAATATAAATTGTCATGTTTGAGTACGATAGCGCAATAAATGAATATTGTATTCCACCACATAAATAATAGTAGGTACTTTTATACTGATAAGTAAAGCATAGCAGCAAAAGCAAAATTATTCTCTAACCATTCCAAAATATCAAAAATGCACAACGTTAATATTCAAGTTTTCACTTCTGCCGGCACTCCCGGAGTGCAACCCGTCGATTTTTTTTTAATTACCGCATGTTGTCCTTTGTATGTACTACACACTTTATTAATATTCTGTTTTAACTATAAAGTTTATGATTAAACATAATAAATATACATCTAGAGCTGTTTTATAGAGGACATTATATTAGACTTTGATATGTTATTATTATTAAATTATTATTATATTAACATGTAAGTTCATCATTTTCTATAACATATTAAGCAATACAATTCATTCATCGTAATAGGGAATATGCATGTTTTCTTTTATTTCTTATTTTGATCATTTGTCTCTATAAAAAAATATGAATAGGCTTTTTTATGGAATAGTGGGCAAACGTATCACCTGATGGTAAGCGATTACTGCCGCTCATGGACACCCGCAACACCAGAGGCGTCACAAGTGCGTTGCCAACCTTCGAGGGACGGAGAGGGGGTTGGGGTATGGGCCTCCGGTATCCTCAGTCACTCGGTGAAACACAGCGCAAGCGTTATTACACACCTTAAATAAATAGGTTTGGTAATAGTCAAACTATTTTAAAAAGTGAAATTTAAAACTAACTAAATTTGAGCTGTTTAAACGCCGTCATTTTGTGCGCGCATTTGACGGGACCAATGACGTCATTAGCCATGTCTCTTGTTTATTTACTATTCAGCGTTTCAGTTACTTTATACTTATATACAGTTTTAATTGCTATACAAATCATGGAAGAAGTTAAAAAATCTTTTTACGAGTTTTGTATGGTACCAGAGTGCAAAAACACTAAGGAACATTTTCAATGACTAATGGTTAATAATAATAATAATAAATTTCTTTATTGCACACCAGATAAGTAACAAAATTAACTTATTTACGAAAACTTAACTAGGGTAGTACAATTGGCGGCCTTATCGCCCGGAGGCAATCTCTTACAATTTGTAAGTATTGTTCAAACATTTATGAATAAAAATCTATGTTATGTAATTCAGGTGATACGTAAAATATACCATGTAACATAATAAATACCTTGCAGGTTTCACTATTTTGATCTCTGCGGTCATAAAATCGAAATTTTATGCAAAATATGCTGACATCGTAAATGCATCTATTTTCGATAGATTACACGATTGCTTTAGCAAAACAAGTTTCTGTCATCGTCCTAAATCGACTACAGGCAACGCACTTGTAACGCCTCCGGTGTTGCGGGTGTCCATGGGCGGCGGTAATCGCTTACCACCAGGCGATACGTCTGCTCGTTTGCCCCCTATATGATAAAAAAAAAAACAATTTTTCTCACAAACACTACTAACAGTATGAATTTCGATGAAGTGACCATCGACGTCACATTTCGTTTCGACCAATAGTGACGCGCTTTGGTAGTTTGAATTTCTCTCTATCAATTTTAACTTTTTAATTAGGGTTTAAATAATCAGTAAAGAAAAAAATACTTTATTAAGTATATTGTAACGTCAAATTTAGAAAAAAATAGCCGAGACAAATTAAAATTTTATGCATATTTCCTACAACGTTCTCCAGGCTATAATCTATCTCGTTCAATAAGATCTCTTTTAGTTTTTACATGAAATTTTCTATGGGACTTGGGAATTTAACAAATATTTATTCCTATAAAAGCGAACCTAGGTCAGGAAAGGCAAAGTTCAGGTGGTGACTGCCCTTCCTTTTTCCTCTCGGAGAAACCCATGGTTTCGAAGACTTGTATGTAAAAGCATAAGAAATAAGTAGGATTTAATAAGAATACATTAGCAGCATAGGCAAGCCGTAAACAAACCACAGTCAGCTCAATTTTTCTGAAATGACACGGCAATGATCTCGACCGGCTGTAATAACTAGTTAGTAAATTGTTGGTAACTAGATAAAATAACTTTGTAATCGGGTTATCTTGTATTGTAGTGCAGATGTATTTAAAACCGAGATATTGGTGGTAATTCTGATGTTGTCATCACTAAATTTTTTTAATTTTGGTTATACCAAAGTAATAAACGAGCGCGTCTCTGCTTAACGTACTGAACTAAACACAGTGATAAATGAGATATCGCGAAATGGACTGTAAGCATATGAGATTATTGTATATAATCCGACAGCAAATTTTAGTGAATTTAAATTTAGTGATTACAACAACAGAATTACCACTATTGGCGAACATCTTCAAGCTTACGACTGTACGATATTAAGATGTATACAGAGTACCTTGATGTAATTGTTTATGGTAATAGTCTGCTACGGATAGCCTTCTTTCCTTTGTTGTAATGTATATCGTCTAGAATAGTAGGTACATAGAAAACAGAAAAAAAAACATTAACTTCGTCCAGCTGTGAGGCGTTTGTAAATAGAGTTGACTGTACTTAGATTTTAAGTCGTAAACACTGCCTAATGAAGTATTTAGATTTAGTTTTAAGAATGTCTGCCATTCTATGAAGACATTGTAACATTGTGTTGTATGTTAATATAGACATTTTGTCATATCTTATAAATAACTTGTTTTTTTTTTACCTTTAAACAACCCAACATCCTTTAACAGTCTACTGCTGGACATTGGGCCTTTATATACTTTACCTGACTGCGCGTTTGGCCTAGTGGTTAAGCGGCCGCCACGCCGTCCCCTACTTCGCCAAGTGTTGTGGGTTCAAATCCCTCGTAGATTAACACTTTGTGTGATCCACAAATTGTTGTTCTGAGTTTGGGTATTCTTTGTGTCCGTTTCATGTATGTATGTATGTATGTAAAATCCCCCGCGACACAGGAATTATTTCTAGTGCGGGAGCTATGTTAAGAATAAATGCTGATCAGACGGGTTGGTAGTACGTTTGTTTCAAGTTTCCTTCTCCTTGCAGTGACTATGTCCTGCGTAGATGACTTCCTAAGTCGCCTGTTACGACACCCATGGGATAAATAAGGGTGGTAAAACTATGCATTCCTAATTCATCACCACACGCAGATGTTAACCAGTTAAATGTAAACGTGTTAGCCTGTAGATTGGAATTATTGAAATTTCACATGACCACTTCGATATTATGGTAACATGTGTCTTGTCGACAGGGCCTTCTTAACCCATCATTTAAATATGCACGAGTGTTCACATTAGTTTCTACATACTAGTCGTAGTGCAGTAATCAAATCAAAAATGTAAGTATAATAAAAGATAACGACAGTTTCCTGGTAAGCGAACTTTACGGTGCATTTCCACCGAAATTGTTGGCAATTTTCAACTTTTCAGAAAATCGCCGACTTTTGTTTCATTGTGTCTACACCGAGTCGCCAACAACTCGCTGATCAATTAACAAGTCGATTGATTCGTTCGTCTACGAGTCAGGCATGGTTCTTTTTGTTTCCAACTAAACGCCTCCACATACTTACCGCCAAAAACAGAAACCGGGTTCCCAAAATTTGCTTACATTTTTTGTTTCCAAGACAAGGAAATTACAACTTTTCAGTTCAGTAGAGACTCGGATTTATAAAGATCTACTTTATTGTTATTTTCAACTTCAAAAAAACTACCAAGTCATTGGCAAAAACCTCCTTTGTAAGGAATAGTCTATTTAAAACTGATGATTATAATAATGATGAATTTAAGTATGAATGAATGCTAAAAATTGAAAGGAAGGAACAAGGATTGTAAAGGATTGAAGTACTTTTTACCCTTTAGACTCATATTGACCAATAAATATAAATATAGCATCATGAATACGCAAAATGACCAATACGTTAAATGACCAATACGCCAAATTCCGAATTTGTTGAAATTCGACGCCGATAATTTCGATGAAGTGACCATCGACGTCACATTTCGTTTCGACCAATAGTTGTAATTTTGAATTACCCTCATAATTTTTTCTGGGTTTAAATAATCACTAAATAAAAATATTATTTTAACTATATTGTAAAGAAAGACAATAAAGATGCGAACAGCGAGAACAAATGGTTTAGACGCATAAAAAACTTCTAAAAAACAAAAGTTCGTGATAATTCAAAAAAAAATATTTGATAATGAATATATTTACACTGAAGTCACTGTATTTTAGAAAACAAAAAGTAATTCAAACTGAAGAAAGATTTACATGAACACTATAAAGTAAAATTTTTACAACATATATATTTAACTAGCTTTAGCGTGAAAATTTGCCCCCGTTTTTGAAACAATGAAACATTATTGGTGCTCCGCTCCTAGTAGTAGCGCGATGATATATAACCTATAGTATTTCTCGAGAAATGGACTATCCAACACTGAAAGAATTTTTCATATTTGGATTACGTAAATATGATCATATCTCAGAGTTTCGTTCAAAACTCAAGTGGAATCTGCATGTACTTTCTCTTTTGTACAGTATTCTGTATCATCCTCACATCCTAAGGGGGTTTCCCCTTATCTGAAAGAACGTTTTCAGTTCTTAAAAAATACACATTTCAGGGATCTGATATGGTATAGGAGAATTTAATACTAAAAATGTCAACACATTTCACTCAATTTGCAGGCAAATCTTTTACGGTACAAACAGTGAGGCTTTGAAACGACTTGCCCCAGACAATCCGACAAGCAAAGACCTTGATTGTGTTTAAAAAAGCTGATGACGAATCACTATTTGTCATTGTGAATATTTCGGTCTTACTTTGAATGGGATATATAATTTTGAATATATATTTATATGTATTTGTGTAGGTTTATGTATATATGCAATAGTACATGTTTAAAGTGAATGAGTGTATTTATGTAATCTCTATTTAGAATATTTATTTATTTAATACATTATGCACTTGTGGTGCATTGGGGGACTTAATGCCTAAGGCATTCTCTACCAGTCAACCAGTCAACCAGTCGGAAAGTAGGTGCTTTTTGATTAATAATTGTATTAAAATAAACAGATCAAATATACATAATATATATAAACCTAACATACCCACGATACCTAATACACATTATACACACAAGTAAACACATGTAAACTTATAGAAGTACATACAATACATACTTTTTTTTATGCGGAAATTCCCTCGAATACCACTTGTGGTTATGTCGGCCTCGAACCGACTAAAAACCGCACACCGTCTGGGGTACTAGAAGCCGGGGAACCAGGTGCACCCTCGGAAGGAAATCCCTGGAACCCCGATGTACATACAATACATACATACCTATACACAGATTATTCTAATGTGTTACTTGTGTGTAACTACCCAAATATTTTAAACACCAGATGTCCATATTATGGTTGTCTGGAAGAGATCGCCGTGAGCGATAAGACCGCCAATTGTTATATATATGAATTTTGTAACTCATTTTCTTGTATTTTTGTATATGTTTGCAATGAAGATAAATAAATAAACAAAATATATTTGAATAGAACACATTTTTAGTAATGTTTAGCTTAGAAAGTTTCCAAACAATAGAATCAGCAACACTGTGTGGTTTGATAGTCATACAGTCTATAGCGTCATGAATACTTACAATGCAATGCAAACCAACTTGTTCAGGAAACTCTCTTAAAATTAAAATGTATATTAACATTAAGAAACTGAAAGGTTTGTTTGATTCAGATTATCTCAGAAACTACTAGTGCGAATTGAAAAAATCTTTTTATGTTTGATAGTCCATTTATCGAAGAAGGCTATAAGCTATATAACATCACGCCACGACCAATAGGAGTCGAGCAGCTATGCAAAAAAATGTTGCGTAAACGAGGAAAACTTATTTCTTTTGAGACACAGACAAATTTGCTTAGTTATTACATAAGAATGAATGAAATAATGTAGAATTTTCCTTTTATAACTAGATATATAATAAGTATACAATCAAATAATGTACTATGTACATTTACAAACCTGTATTTAATTTAATATTTACACTCACTGCTTAGAGTTCATTATCGAATAACTTACGATATCTTACAAATATTTATCAATTAAAAAAAAAAGAGTTCTGAAGCAATATTCTTCTAAGTAATAGAAAGAAATATCAAGTCGGTTCCGATCTCAGTACAAAGATATTCTCATAGACTATATCATAACTTTGTGTTACGCTTTCACGGTTAAAACGATGCACCGATTTCAATGAAAATTTAGAATGGAGTTAGATTTGATTCTTGAGGAAGGACAAAAGCTATTCTTTACCATGATAACCGTTACACGCAGGCGGAGTCGCGGGCAAAAGTAGTAGGCTATATTAACTTTATCAAAAGTCTTTATATTACAGTAAAGCCGTGGTCACTGCACATTTTGAAATCAAGTGAGACAGTTTCTATTTCAAGCACAAAATGTAGTTCAAAAGTTTGTCTCTCGTTTTGTCACTATAGTACCACTGACACTAAATAAACGTGGTACACGTTAGTAACGTGTTTATCACCAATATCATTGCTTCCCACGTTTTCCGGGAGGCTTCTGGAGCTGGAAGCCGCTTGTGTTATCAGTTTGGGAGGTCCCAAAGCCCGTTGTGTTCAATGATGTGTTGAAACTCGACTGGGGTTGAGGCTGCCATGATGGACCTGTAAATGAGATAATTGTATTTTTTGATGTGGTTTAGATGTAAAATAGTGTGGTAGTGTTTAGAACTAGATAAAAAATTCTCAACAAGACACTATTATTCTTTTACGTGATAATCTATACTAATATATTAAACTGAAGAGATTGTTTGTTTGCTTGAACGCGCTAATCTCAGGAAGTACAGGTCCGATTTGATTTTTATTTTCAGTGTTAGACAGCTCATTTATCTAGGGAGTATATACTCTATATATCATCACGCTAGGACCAATAGGAGTGGAGTAACAATGAAGAATTTTTCATTAAAAGGGGGAAAATTATCACGCCACGGGCAATAGGACAAGCAAACGAGGTTGCGTGGGTAAACTACGAGTATTATATTAGATAAAAACATAGTTTAAATCTATATGTAACAATATTATTTTTAATTATATATTTAATATTAGCTTTTTTGCCTGTGGCGAAAATGTAATGTTTTTTTTTTAACTGACAACTTTTTCTTTTTACGTAATAGGGGGCAAACGAGCAGCCGTATCAGCTGATGGTAAGCGATTATCGCCGCTCATAGACACCCGCAACACTAGAGGCGTCACCAGTGCGTTGCCGGCCTTAGGGGGATGGGGGAAGGGGTTGGGGTTGAGGGTCTCCGGTATACTTATTCACTCAGTGCAACACAGCGCAAGTTTTATTTGTCCACCGATTGAAATAAAACAAACGCTAAAATGTTAAGTAAAGTTTACCACAATACATGAGAGAAAACTGCATCGAAATCGGTTAAACCACTTCCGAGATTAGCGCGGACATATACACGAACGGACTCTTCTAAAAACTTATTTAGATTTTTGTTACTTTAATGGCACCTTCATTAGTTTTAGTCAACATTTCAATGAATGACACCTCTTACAATTTTATTATATGTAGGTATGTTGTTTGTTACCGACAAAACCTTCTCTATTACTCTTAACAACAACATTTGTCAATTTAAAAAACATTTTTTTTACTGATTTTTACTTGATATATGAAAATATTTTAAATTTCTTTTCTACTTTACCGAGTAATAGAATAGTACTATGACAGTAATGGTAATTCATTTACCTGTGGTGTCTGCTTTTGGGAACGGCGACAGAGCACTTCCCACATAAGTGAACGGTGTTGGGCCGGCCAAGTGTTGCAAATTACCTGCAAAGATAATTATATCGGTGTGAACAAAAAATCCAAATAAATCTCAGATTAGTTTAAGCTGGGAATCCAAATGGCAGAAAAAAATTCAAATAAATCCATCCCCTGAAGGATCAAAATGGAAATGAAATCCAAAAAGATTCCCTAAGAGTGAGGACGAAAATTCCAAATAATTCCTCGAGGGGATCTAAGCAGGGGATCCTAGTGAACGGAGCTATTAAGTTACCTAGTGCAGCCCTAGGGTCGGAGAGCACGGCGCTGTTGTGGGTGATGTCAGGAACAGTCCCCGCCTTCAGTTTCTTTCTATTGCCTTCTGCATCCCGCAGTATTTGGTCTAAGCTTGTACTCGCTGAAAACATTTGGAGACATTGTAGAAAATAAATAAATAAATTAATTAATAAATATTCTGGACATCTAACACACAACGCCATCTAGTCCCAAGCTAAGCAGAGCTTGTGTTATGGGTACTAGACAACTGATATAAATACTTATATACTTTTTTTTTGTAAATACATACATATTATACATAGAAAACACCCAAATGTATATGATATATGTTTTATTCTGATTCCAATTATTTCGAAAACTTTACATAGCATTAGAGGAATGTATAAAGCAATTCTACATGTACAGGAATTTAAATTATAATGCAATTTTAAACCATCTGCAAGTGAAGTTAAATATTGACAAGATGTGTCAGAACTAACTGAAAAGATATCTGTCGCGTCAGATAGTTCTGACAAGATATATAAGTAGAATAAAAATAGTAGGTTTACTTACGGTAGGGAGCATCAAACACATTTGTTGGGTCCTTGAGTATGTACTTGCGCAAATTGAGGTACTGTTCCTTCTGAGCCTCGACTTGCGTGTGCACGGCTTGGAGGCGGCCCGCTAGGGCCACCAGGGACTCGTGCATACGTCTTATGCCCAGTGTTAATTCTGAAAAAATATTTACTTTATAAGTATTGATAATTAGAGGTATTTAGATATGCTAAACAATGAAGGCTATTGTTTCATAATTCTGGTATCTGTAGGATCCCCTGGGGGATTTTAGCAAACACCACCAGCAGTTTAGTAAGCACGACCTAACCTAGTGCGAGTTTATTTCCAATCAATTCCAAACAAAAAATTTTTATTAGGTAGTAGAGCTATGCTGATTTCAGCATGAATGGGCGGGCTCGACCGGGGCGGTACTACCCTCGCACAGAAGACCAGCCTAAAATGACAGTTTTAGAGCTGTCGTATTTCGCTGGTGAGTGCGAGACCGGAGCCCAATGATGCAGGGGTGACAGTTATCGTAGTAGTGTGCGAGCAGTGAATGTTCGTAGAGTTATGTTGAGGGTGATGTGGATCGAACCGTCGGCCAGGGAGACCCGTAGAAACGGTGGTGACGCTGGCCGCCCGCGGCATAGAGAGGGGCCCAACCAAGGCTAACCACCCTGGGAGGCTGCCCCGTCAGGTCGCGCATAATCCACGGAGTGGCTCGTCGTGCCGGTTGGTGACCGGACGGTGGGACCAGGCGACCACTTACGGGAGGGTACGGGGGCCCTTCCGTCCGACGGTTCGGTCACCGTCAGGCCTCACTATTGTATGGCGATACAGCATTCCGAGCCTCGGTATTACACTGCCGCGATGACTGTCGCGCCTTTTACGCTCCCACTTCCCCCCCTCTATTTTAATCATGGCAGCAAAGAAAAGATATAAACGTTCAACAGCGGCACCCCATTCACCCACCAACCCGCTTTTTGAGGTGGAGTTTACTAACATCCGTGGACTCCATGCAAACCTCAATGCCGTCCACCAACATCTTGAGACGGCTCGGCCGGCCATGCTTTTCTTAACGGAGACACAAATACGCCGCCCTGCCGACACGACATATCTTCTCTACCCCGGCTACGTGCTTGAGGAGCGCTTCCTCGCTAAGGCTGGAGTGTGTCTTTTCGTCAGGGCGGATGTTTGTTGTCGCCGATTACGTTGCCTTGAAGACCCATCCTTCTCCACTATTTGGCTACACGTGGATACCGGCTCCATGAGCCGAATCTACGTGTGCCTATACCGATCCCATTCTGGAGACTACGAGACAACTAAACTTTTCGAACATCTCAGTCAGGCAGTGGATAAAGCGCAGGAACAGTTCCCGACCGCTGAACTGGTGTTTCTGGGAGACTTTAACGCCCACCATGAGTCCTGGTTGGGATCTTCCAGAACTGACCACGCGGGTCGGACTGTCCACGCATTCGCTCTCACGCATGACCTCACCCAGTTGGTACTCCAGCCCACCAGGATACCAGACATACTGAGTCAAGCGCCTTCCTTGCTGGACCTTCTGCTGACGAGTCACCCAGAGCAGTACAGTGTATCGGTGCTCGCCCCTCTGGGATCCTCCGATCACTGCCTGGTGTCCACCACTGTGCCTCTTGTTGCCCTCCCACGAGCAGTGGCAGCAAAAAGACGGTTATGGCACTACTCGTCTGCAGACTGGGATGGAATGCGGGACTACTTCGCATCTATCCCGTGGGCACAACGCTGCTTTAAATACAGTGATCTGTCGCAATGTGCGGTTGCTGTGGCCGGCGAGATCACTGTCGGAATGGAATACTACATTCCCTACAGTGAGGTCGCCGGCGCAACAACCCGTCGCTGGTTCAATCGCGAATGCGCCCATGCTGTTGCCCAAAAGCAATCAGCCTACCGCGCATGGACCAGGGCCCGCGCTCACGGCCACCCCGACGTGGATCGACTAAAAGCAGCGTTCAACAAAGCCACTAGGGAATGCAAGAAGGCTTACATCACAGCGGATGCCCAGCGCATTGCGCGGCTTGGCCACGAACTCGTCGCATACCCTACGGGTAGCCGAAAGTTCTGGCGATTGGCTAAAGCCGTGCAGTCCAACTTCTGCCAGCCCACGCTACCACCGCTTAAATATCCCGACGGATCACTTGCCCATCAGCCGCAGGAGAAAGCGAAACAGCTTGTCGATCTCTTTGCGGCTAACTCCCGAGTCGATGACCGCGGCATGCACCCGCCTACCATTCCCGCCTGCGATGCAACAATGCGGGATATTCGCATCCGGCTGAGTGATGTCCGTGCGGAACTTCGGTCACTCGACGTTCGGAAAGCCAGTGGACCCGACGGTATCCCGGCGGTGGTTCTTAAGAACTGTGCACCAGAGTTATCTCCGGTTTTGACGCGCCTGTATCGCCTGTCATATTCCTCGGGAACTGTTCCGGAGGCCTGGAGAGAGGCGAATGTTCAACCCATTCCCAAAAAAGGCGACCGCTCCAACCCGGCCAACTACCGCCCAATAGCTGTCACCTCCATTATCTGCAAAGTATTCGAACGGATCATAAACAAGCAACTGGTCCACTACCTGGAGGATCACACCCTACTTAATGATCGTCAATATGGTTTCAGGCCGAACCGATCCACGGGTGATCTTCTAGCGTATGTCACACACCTTTGGGGTGAGGCTATTGACAGGCACGGGGAATCTTTGGCTATTAGCCTGGACATGGCCAAGGCCTTTGATAGGGTTTGGCACCGTTCGCTTCTCTCCAAGCTACCGGCATTCGGCTTGCCCCCCAAACTCTGCAACTGGGTTGCCGGATTCCTGCACCAACGTCGCATCAGAGTACTTTGTGACGGCGCGGCCTCCGACGTTCAGTCGATTAACGCAGGAGTACCACAGGGTTCCGTCCTGTCGCCCACGCTGTTTCTTCTGCATATCAATGACATGTTAGACCTTGGCAACATTCATTGCTATGCAGACGACAGCACAGTTCATGGACGATATATTGGGCGCCCTGCGGCAAAACCGGTAGATGTAGAGAAAAATCGACAGGAGCTTGTCGCTCAGCTCGACCATGTTCTAGGCCGCATTTCACAATGGGGCTGCGAGAATCTGGTCGAGTTTAGCGCCAAGAAAACACAGGTGTGCGCGTTCTCTGCCAAAAAGTCTCCATTCCTTCCCCTTCCGACTTTTCAGAACACTCAACTACCATTACGAGGCAGGCTCGGTGTCCTGGGCATGGACATCTGCTGCGACCTCAACCCGCGCGAGTACGTTGAGAGTGTCACTAAGGCGGCCTCGCGGAAGTTAGGAATCCTTAATAAGGTGAGACGGTTCTTCTCGCCCGGGCATCTGTGTCTGCTTTACAAGACCCAGGTTCGCTCCTGCGTGGAGTACTGTTCTCATCTTTGCGATGGAGCCGCGCAGTATCTGTTCGACGCTCTCGACCGGTTGCAGCGGCGAGCCATTCGCATTGTCGGCAGTCCCCAGGCCACCGAGTCCCTTGAGCCTCTGCAGTTGCGTAGAGATATCGCCTCTATGGCAGTCCTCTATCGCCTTTACCATGGAGAGTGTTCTGAAGAGCTGTTCCAACTGGTCCCCCCTTCTCCCTTCCTCTACAGGACAACTCGTGCTGGCCTCAGAAGTCACCGCTTCAGAGTGGAAGACATACACTCTCGCACTCATCGATTCGGCTCTTCCTTCCTCTGCCGAGCGGTCAAAGCCTGGAACTCACTGCCAGCGCACGTGTTTCCGTCCCACTATGATCCCGGGTCCTTTAAGCGGGGCGTAAAAAAGCATCTCACTAGGCCGCCATAGTGCTGGTCGCCATGCTGCACTGTCCTTGTTTGCATTGAGGATGGTGACCACCACTCTTGGATTCTGCTGGTGCTTTCCATCAGGCAGGGCAGAGTCATTTTGGTAGCTCATGTATAAAAAAAAAAAAAAAAAAATTTGATAGTGAGATCGAAGTTGTGATTGGTGAAATTTCAGTGCGGGCCAATCGCAACATCCAATGCGGTCACTGTAATGACCAAGTTAATGTGAACTAAACAACTAAACTTATACTAGGCCCTGATGACCTTGTATGAGGTAATTAAAATTATTATCATTATTTTAAATTAAATATTTGGGACATCTAACACACAACGCCATCTAGTCCAAAGCTAAGCAGAGCTTGTGTTATAGGTACTAGACAACTGACATGAATACGTATATACTTTTTTTTGTAAATACATACATATTATACATAGAAAACACCCAAACTTCGAAACAAATATTTGTAGATCACACAAATACTTGGTCCGACTCAGGATTTGAAACCGAGATATCAAGTACAGCAGTCGCATTCACTACCACTGCGTCACAGAGGCAGATTGTTTGATGTATATTTATGTTACCTTGTTCCGTGAGCAGTTTCGGAGCAGATTGCATTTGTTTGTCGGCTACTTCCATCTGTCGCCTGAACGTAATCAGCTGCTGTTCCAATTCTGATATCAACTCTTTGATGTAGTGGGGTGGAGCCGTGCCTTCTAGTTCTAGACCTAGAAACAGAAAAAATATTATTGTCTTCAAATTCTTAAGAATTCTGTTGAAATTTTAACATAATACACATATCTAAAACCAGTTTCTTATGTATATTTTTTAATTAAAACATGCCACAGCCGTCGCGTACGCTACTACTGCGCCAACGAGGCAGTCCAAAAAGTAAAGTAAGGTTATTCCCAACCGTGTTAGCGTATGGAGTGTATGTTAATCGTGGGAGAGCTATGCTTCGGCATGAATGGGTCGGCTCGACCGGAGTGATACCACGGCCTCACAGAAAACTGGTGTGAAATAGCGTTTGCGCTGTGTTTCACCGAGTGAGTGAGGATACCGGAGGCCCATACCCTAACCCCCCCCCCCCCATCCCCAAAGGTCGGCAACGCACTTGTGACGCCTTAGGTGTTGCGGGTGTCCATGGGCGGCGGTAATCGCTTACCATCAGGTGATACGTCTGCTCGTTTGCCCACTATTCAATAAAAAAAAAATGTAATAATAGTTACCTGGCGCGGTGTAGTCCCTGCTGGCGGCTTCAGCGGCGGCCAGTGCTGCTGCAGCGGCTGCTCGCAGTCGGCGCGAGTGAGCTCGGCCGCGGGCCACCTCCCCGCACAGAGCGCTGGCCGCTCGCAGCGTGCTGTCTGCCTCGCGGGACACCTGCACACACACACACATTATGACCCGGGCATCACGGGCAGCTCGTCACCACAAGAACTCGACCCCGTTAGTGACGCCACCCCAACCAGACTAATACCCCAGAACTGTTATCGAGCCCATGCCTGTGGTTGCAGGCACCGCGGACTACCACTTAAACAGACCGTAGACTTGGAAAAGTTACCATGTGACCCTAACTGGGGTCTACAAAAAGAATCACAGAACACTTTATGACCACCCGCTGACACTGACTGACAATTAATGATAGACAATAAGTTAAATAAATTGTAAGTAAAACCCAACACCCACATTTTTAGTCCGACTCGAGAATCAAACCCGAGACCTCTTGATCAACAGTTGCATATGCTAACCGCTAGACCAAAAATGTACTAAATATACTAGCCATATAAATAACTATCAATAGACAACCAAATACATCAAATATATATTTATACTAGCTGAAACCCCGATACGCTACCCGCGGTACGACAATAACCGCGGGCAACGCCGCGAGGCTAAGCTAGTATCTCTATAAATTGTAGCCTATGTGTTATTCTGACGTATAAGCTATGATATTGTAAAGTTTCTTCAAAATCCATTTAGTAGTTTTTGCGTGAAAGAGCAACAAACATACTCACAAACTTTTGCGTATATTAGATTAGGATTATTGCATTTATATATAATAAAATACCTAAAGTATAATTTAACAAGTATGATTGTTACTCACCTTGTGTAGAGGCTTTATTGACACTCGCATGACTTCGGAACTTAAAGACTTCTGCTTTTTAACAAACTCCTTGAATGAATCTACTGTAGTTGATATTTCATTAGGCAATTTGTTCTGTTTTGGAGGTTCACCTAAAAAAAACAAACTTATTATTCACTGCATGGAATAACGGATGAAAGAAACATAAAAAAATATGAATTAAACTTACTTTTAGCATTGGCTGTAGTGTTTGCAGCTCCAATACCGCTTGCTGATGTGGCAACCCCGCCTAAACCAAAGCTTGGTGTTGCTGTGAAAATTAAATAAATTAAAAAACCTACCAATGAATTATAATTTTTTTACATAGCATATTGTTACAAATATACAGACTCATTATCGTCAATAGTCCTTAGCAATCATAGCACTGCTGGACATACTGCTTTACTTTTTTTTTAAATTTATTTACGGAGTTTATCCACAATTACGACTATTTTTTTTTTTTTGAATAGTGGGCAAACGAGCAGACGTATCACCCGATGGTAAGCGATTACCGCCGCCCATGGACACCCGCAACACCAAAGGCGTCACAAGTGCGTTGCCGAGCTTTGGGGGATGGGAAAGGGGATGGGGGAAGGGGTTGGGGTATGGTCCTCCGGTATCCTCACTCACTCGGTTAAACACAGCGCAAACGCTATTTCACACCGGTTTTCTGTGAGGCCGTGGTATCACTCCGGTCGAGCCGACCCATTCATGCCGAAGCATAGCTCTCCCACTCAGGCCCACATAATAGTCCAAACGGGATGATATAGCATTTGTTTCAAGTTGTTGTCGTAGTGTGCTAGTTTAATTGGCTCTTACGACACCCACAGGATAAATAGGGTTGGTGTTGACAATCCATCCGTAACGGATAGACTACTTAAAACTATTCAATTCAAGTTTTGTCAACTATTTATTGTTCTAACTATAAATATTTCGGACATCTAACACACAATGCCATCTAGCCCCAAGCTAAGCAGAGCTTGTGTTATGATTACTACTGGTATAAATATTTATATATTTTTTTTTTTGTAAATACATACATATTATATATATAAAACACCCAAACTCCGAAACAAATATTTGCAGATCATACAAACATTTGGTCCGACCCGGGAATCGAACCCGAGACCTCAAGCATAGCAGTAGCATATACTACCACCACGCCACCGAGGCAGTCAAACTATTTACTAAACTATAACTATTTACTATAGTTTATACTATACTATATCTTATAGTTTCATTGAAATAAGTATGTAAGTTACCTGAAATGGAAGGTTGAGCGCCAGTGGCCGTTGTAGTACCTAATTTTAAACCTGGATATAAAAAATAAGCTTTGTAAATATCACTTCAATAACTTTGTTACATTTGAAATCTAGAACTTTCGAGTTAAGTGATTACATACTTATGAAATTCTGGGATTTCGTCTACTAAAATATGTGCATGTATTACATGTTTAAACGTTGCTTTATCTATTGCTGAAAACTGCATTGAAATCAGTGCATGTAAAGTGCACTATTGTGTGACATAAAGAGCAATTTAATATCAGCAATCTATTTTATACAATCTATAAATAAATAAAGATAGGGAAGAAATGGTATAAATAATGGCTAAATAAAAAAAAAATACTGATATTGCTGTTTAAAACACTAAATACAACTTCTTAACTACAAGTAGTCCATAAACTTGATGATATTACATGACATGATATTACTTTTACTCAATAAGTGCAAGATATTTCTAATATATTTAAACAAAAATACATGAGAATTCAGGAGAGTGCAACTGGTAACACTTAAGAATTCTTCTAAGTTAATTTTGATGGATTACTCTATGGTTACTTTATGGACTAAAGCATAATTTTATTTATAATATGTTTGCAGATGAACGCTATGTCTTTAAGTATAAAATTAGCTCACCACAAGTGGGTGCGATAATTGGATAACAGTCTCTTTTACAATTTAGCTGCTTATATCCACTATTAAGTTCACATTGTATAGGACTCAGTTCAAAAGTTGGCTTGAAACTAGTAGTCGGGGTCAACATTTGGAAAGTCTGGGTTATAGGTATGATGGGAGTTCTAAACGGTGACGAACTTGGACAAGGGAACATATTGTACTGGAAAATATATATAAAAAAATTTAGCATGCATTTTTCCTTTCAAGTTAAATAAGGATACCAGTCAAATGGAAAAACAAAAAAGGTATGGAGTATTGGTTCTGATTACGCATATTCGAATTGTATTAAATTGATTTTGGATAACATGCCCAACCTGCACTCAGCCAGCGTGGGGACGTATGGCCTTAACCCTCTCCTGAGAGGAGACCCGACCCCAGCAGTGGGACATTATGGGTTGGTATGAATGATTTTGGATATTAGATTTGTAAGGCATAATCTTGTGATTTGTAAAAATTTATGTTGAGCTTCCATCACAGAAAATGGCTAGTGTGTTAGTTCTTTCTAAGACAAGCCTAACATGTCATGTCTTATTACAACTTTGCTTCTTTTTATGTTGGATTTCAATTTATTTTTATTTTCGATATATTCGCTAGTTTCGGTCACAATTTCGAAGTTCCATAACATCCCTGGTGTATAAATAAGCAGATTCTACTGTTAATTTTGTTGTACATAGTTATTTTTAATTTTTAGTGTTCTATTAGAAAGTACTTTACAGAGTAAAGTCTGTATATTTTAGAGTCAAGTCATTTGCGAAGCTCATAGCTGAACGTGAAAGAGGATTACTATGGACACTCCCTGCCCTTTCTTGGAGACATTGGACATAGTCAAGCATTTGGGATACAGTTCACTATTTTATAATAATTATTATTAATAGTCAAAAATATATACTTACCGAAGTTGCTAGTAGATGTGGTGGCAGTACTGGTAGAACCAAAATTACCAAACCCTATGCTCTGGGTACTTGGAGTACCAAACCCAAACCCACCTCCAAGGCCTGGAGCGGCTGAAGTGGCGGGGGTTCCAAATGATAAACCTACAATAAGATAAAATAAATAAATAAATAAAAAAGCCGTTATTGCTGTTCTTAGTTTTACAAACTATATCAAATTACTTAAACATGCCAAAACTTAAATACTAAGTTCCTTATGGAATTAAATTAAATATCGGCAAACGGTGGTTGTGGTATCGCAGCTTGTCCTTCGACAAAGGCCTCCTCTAAAGATTTCCACTGTGTCCTGTCCTTTGCTGTACGCGTCCATGTAGTACCAGCTATTTTTATAATGTCGTCCTCCCATCTTTTAGTCTGTCTACCTCTATTCCTTTTACCATCTCGTGGATACCATTCAGTTATTAAACTGGTCCATTTTTCCTTTTCCTCTCCGATCATATGTCCAGACCATCGCCATTTTAGTTGTTTGTAAGTTGTGTATGCGTTCTTAAAGTTTGTCTTGCTCTTTATGTCTTTTAGTTTTATTCGGTCTTTTCTTTTTACGCCTATTGTACTTCTCTCTATTCCGTTTTGACAAATTTTTAATTTGTTTGATAGTTCTTCTGTCAACGCCCAAGTTTGACACCCGTACAGTAAGCATGGAAGAATACACATATTAAATACTTTTCTTTTTTGTTTTATAGGCATGTCTTTATTTTTCATCACTTCGCTTAGCGACCAGAACCGTTTCCAGGTATTAGCAATTCTTCTTTCTATTTCCTTTTGCATGCAGTCTTCTTGAGATATAAGTTGTCCAAGATATATATATTCTTGTACATATTCTATTACCTCGTCATTTATTTTTATTTCTATATTTATAGAATTTGACATTATTTTAGTTTTTGTTAAGTTCATTGACAGGCCTGCTTTTATACTTTCATTCGATAGCTGTTGCAACATGCTTTCCAGAGTTTTTGGGCAATCCGAAAACAAAATAATGTCGTCTGCAAAGCGAAGATGACTTAGATTTTCACCATTTATATTTAGTCCCTTTGTCCATTTTAGGTTCCTAAATATCATTTCAAGAACGGCTGAAAATAATTTTGGTGATATAGGGTCTCCTTGGCGTACACCTCTTTTAATAGGGAATTCGTCTCCTGTCGATTCTAGCTTCACTCGAGCAGTGCTTTTTGTGTAGATATTTTTAAGTATTCTAATGTATTTTGTTTCGACGCCTTGTGCTTCAAGTGCGTTCCAAATAAAACTGTGTTCTAATGTGTCGAATGCTTTGTTAAAGTCAATGAACCCCAGGTAGTAAGTTTTGTTATATTCTTTAAATTTTTGTAGTATCTGTCTCAAAGCGTGAATGTGATCTATAGTTGAAAAATGTCTACGGAATCCAGCTTGTTCTTTGGGCTGATTTTCTTCAAGGGTTTTTGTAATTCTAGAAAGTATAATTTTTGAAAAAACCTTGTCAATATTCGACATCAGGCTAATGGGCCTATAATTTCCTATGTCTCCTTTGTCGCCTTTTTTATGGAGCAATATAATTGTTGATTTAGCCCAATCATCGGGGATGTTTTCCGTGTTAAGTATTTCATTAAATATATCCGTAAGCTTTGGAGCAATCACTGGTAATGTAGTTTTTAGAAGCTCGTTTGTGATGAGATCTGCTCCAGGTGCTTTATCAAGTTTTTGTGTTTTAATTGCTTGCATTGTTTCAATATTTAGTACTAGCTGAACCCCGCGGTGCTACCCGCGGTACGATGATAACTGCGGGCAACGCCGCGAGGCGAAGCTATATCTTTATAAATAGTAGCCTATGTGTTATTCTGATGTATAAGCTACATTGTGGTAAAGTTTCATTCAAATCCATTCAGTAGTTTTTACGTGAAAGAGTAACAAACATCCATACATACATACATCCATACTTACAAACTTTCGCCTTTATAATAGTAGTAGGATTTTCGGTGTCTGCTCTGCATCTGTTGGTATGTTGTATTCTTTTTAAGTTTGTTCAAATCTTTGGCTTGTGTACAAATGGCGGTAATAATCCGTAGCAATCTTTAGTATATCGAGTCTGTTACCTGTCGTTATACCATCCTTCTTCTTCATCCTTGGTATCCACTCTTTCTTGTGGTTTAGTTCCTTCCTTGCCTTTTTTATTCCTCCTGTTCTTTCTATAAATTTTTCTATTGTAGATAGTCTTTTTGTTTTCCTTTCTTTTCTAAGTTGTTCACTTATCTTTTTGCTTATTTCTGTAATTTTTTGGCGGATTTCTTTACTTTTCTTCTGTTGTATAAGTTCTTTACGTTCTTGCAGCAAATGTTTAGTTATGAGTGATATTTCTTTCTTATTGTTTGTGTTGGTTTTTCTTGTTACAGTTTTTAGTTGGTTGATTAGTCCGTTGTATTTTTCTTCAGTTGATGTAAGTTCTTTCTCAATAAGATAATAAATAATAAATAAATATTCCGGACATCTAAACACACAACGCCATCTAGTCCCAAGCTAAGCAGAGCTTGAGTTATGGGTTACTAGACAACTGATACAAATACATATATACTTTTTTTTTTGTAAATACATACATATTATACATAGAAAACACCCTGTGGGGGAACGAGTTCTCATGTTCCACCCAACACAAAGGGAGGATCCTCCGACCAGGCGAGGTGATCATGCCTGGCGGGCTACTGCCCAACAGTTGATGTTGGGATGTTGTATACAACGTGTCCCAAAACTCAACGATAAGTCGGTACCAGAAGGTCGGCCTGCTCGTGACTACTCGTGAAAAAATGATAAAAAATAATTATCTTGTTTTTTTTTTAAATTACGAAAAAAAAACTAAACTGTGGCGACAGCGCTCCCGCGCCGTCACGTCGCGCCAGCCGCCCCGCCAGTCACAAAGCATGCGCCGTAAATGAACGGATTCTCGGCGCGCGCTCATATTTACGCTAAAGTTCCTTCGCTCCAATTGGCTGAGGTTTTTGTGTAGTTTTGTAAGCTCGCTTTCACTGTCCTATGTTGTCGGCCAAAATGTAATTATAAGAAAATGCATTTGTGTAAATAAATCAGATAAGTCGTAACCTCCTCGAGTTTCACTACTATTCTAACTACGGTACGAAGGCTAACAGCTGGGCCGGTTAAAATAGTTACCATCACCTTTCCCTGGTATTAAGGCTACGGATCGAAGGCTAATCAGCTGGGCCGGCCAATATACCTATTCCAGTTTCTGCTGTATTTAAGCCAGCCAGCAAAATTTACACCTCTTAAGATATTTTTAACTACCATCTCCACAATTTTCCAAATATTTCAGTTTTTTTTTTGTATCATCATCCTAAGTAACACCGTTACCCATCACAATTCTTACTAAATTTTTGACAATATTTAAGGTTTTTGTCGAATTTTTCGTCAACCCTTATTTTGGTAGTAACTTATTATACATAACTAGTTAGATCTCATCTAGATCTACCTAGCTTATAGCAAATTACATAAGTCCGGTAAATAGAAGTTTAAAATTTTTTACATACAATTATAGTACTCAATTTTACTACCTGCGCACAGAATACCTGCCGTGCTGCTATTCAAGCGAGATTTGTGAGATATTGTAGGGTAGGAGGATTATACTATCATATTTTTGTACGTAAGTGAGATTCAAAATTATTGGGAATGTTGAAAAAATAAAACAATTTAATAAAATTTTTATACATTTATTGCGTTATCAACATTACAGTAAATGTTCAAACTGCGTCAAAACGCCGGCATTAATACAAGCATTTTTTGCAGTTTCCCTCGTCCGATCTAGACAAATGGGGTGTCGTTCGACGGGTCTCGATGAGACTTTTCCAAAAATTAAAATTCTAGGACTAAGGTCATCGAGCTATTCGACAAAAACCTCAAAAAATACCAAAATTTATGTTAAAATGTAAAAAAATTCAAACTTCTATTTACCGGACTTATGTAATTTGCTATAAACTAGGTAGATCTAGATGAGATCTAACTAGTTATGTATAATAAGTTACTACCAAAATAAGGGTTGACGGAAAATTCGACAAAAACCTTAAATATTGTCAAAAATTTAGTACTATAAACAATTCATGAATGTTGGTTTATGTTTAGATAAATAATTTGCATTTTTATTTGTGGTTGGTTTTCAAGAAGTATTGTACCATTTTAGATTCATGTTTAGATGCGTAATTTTTTTAAAACATTTGCCATAGTAGTGACCATACATTTTTTTTACACCACGATGAGTTAAATTGCCCTTAAAGAAAAATCTTTTAGAGTTTTGAAGAAAAGAAAAAACTTTAATTAATTTTCGTGTAAAATCTACAAGTGTTATGGGTTTTCTAAGGATTGTGATGGGTAACGGTGTTACTTAGGATGCTGATACAAAAAAAAAATCTGAAATATTTGGCAAATTGTGGAGATGGTAGTTAAAAATATCTTCAGAGGTGTGAATTTTTAAGAATTTTAGTTTTTCTTTCGTAATTTTTTAACATTTTTCACGAGTAGTCACGAGCAGGCCGACCTTCTGGTACCGGCTTATCGTTGAATTTTGGGACACGTTGTATATGATAATCGGCGCGAGAACTTTATTTGCGCGATTCAGGATTGGTAGTTACTCCGTGTAGTGTAGTTTGTAGGTACAGTGCGTTACTTCGTAGTTCAGTGTACCTTCGGTAGATGGCGCTGTATGTGGAGTTCGCCACATCACTCCCCTCCAAGACTGGAGGTCGATATATGTTGAGTCAGCTGTCTGTGCTCTGATGCGGAGCTTGCCAGTGCCAGGAGTGAGTAGTTCCAGTGAGTCGGAATTGAATGCCGCAAGTTCCAGTGAGTCGGAACTGAATGCCGCTAGTCCCAGTGAGTCGGGGCTGAAGTCCGCTGATCCCAGTGAGTCGGGATCGCATGCGGTGCGCGGTGCTGCGGTGAGGTCCCCAGTGAGTCGGGGCGATTGCTGCGTAGTGGCTGGCTGCTGCGTAGACGGGAGAGATGTGCTCTGCTTACATGGACCGTAGGTGCAGTGTGCTGTGCCTAGACGCTGTAGAGGCCGTAGGGGTTACCAGGCTGGAGCGGTCGCGTCCTGCGTGTGGTATATCCCAGTTGAGGCCGAAGTTGCTGGCTGGCTTGAGACTTGCTGTGGGAGTGAACATGATGGTGGCGCGGCTTGAAGGCTGCTTCCAATCACGTCGGGGTCACCACTGTGGGGGAACGGGTATAATGTTCCACCCAACACAAAGGGAGGATCCTCCGACCAGGCGAGGTGATCATGCCTGGCGGGCTACTGCCCAACAGTTGATGTTGGGATGTTGTATATATGATAATCGGCGCGAGAACTTTATTTGCGCGATTCAGGATTGGTAGTTACTCCGTGTAGTGTAGTTTGTAGGTACAGTGCGTTACTTCGTAGTTCAGTGTACCTTCGGTAGATGGCGCTGTATGTGGAGGTCGCCACAACCCAAACTCCGAAACAAATATTTGTAGATCACACAAACATTTGGTCCGACCCAGGATTTGAACCCGAGACCTCAAGAACAGCAGTCGCATACGCTACCACTGCGCCACAGAGGCAGTCAAAAATAAATAATAAGAGATTCTTTAAATAAGAATACTTAAAAATTTATAGCATCTTGTGCTGCACCGAGAGACTTTTTTGGAGAAAGAATACTTAGTCTTATTGGAGATTAGCTGAACCTCTAAAAAAGTAGTCGTTTCAGATGTTACTCGGAACAAACAAAGAGATAGAAAAAAAAAATGGTATACATATTGTGTATACATACATATGCATTTAGTAAAAAAGCGGTTATTTTGATATTACAAACAGACACTCCAATTTTATTTCAATAGAGTATAGATAAAAAGATCTTTCCAAGTAACACATCATAACATCTGCTCATCATCGTATATATCCAGACCAGACAAAATCCTTAACGATTCTCATGTACAATTTTTTTGTGGGATTTGAACCGTCAATACTTGGCACAGAGTGGCAACAACTTGAACCACTAGGCATTAGGTAAATTAGATAAGTATTAAAAAAACTATTTTCATAGTTTACCTGTGGCAGCTGTAGAAGTGTTGGTGCCTGCACCAAAATTCAATCCTCCCGTACCTAGGCCCGTGGTACCAAAAGCTGGAGTAGTTGTGGCACCAAATGCTGGAGCTGCACTAGCACCTAATGCAGGGGTGGTTGATGCTCCTATGATAATAATTTTTTTTTTTTATAAAAAGCATGTTAAGCTGTTGGTCCCGGTTGACATGAACACCTATGACTGTCGTTATTAGGAAGTCAGTGCGCTCAATATACTGACAAGTAGTTCAACCTTTAAATTCAATTCACCCTCAGAGTTATAAAGGTCCGATGTCAGTCACTCCATGGAAAAACTGACATTCAGGTATAACCGGTTCAATTAAGAGCTGATTCCAAATTGTATTGGGAATGATAAAGGCTAAGAAGGAGGCTTTTATATTATTGTATATGGTAAGCAATTACCACTGCCCATGGACACTGCAATACCAAAGGAGTTACAAGTGCGTTGCCTGCCTTTTAAGAAGGAGTGCGTACATAGTATTTACTGGCTTTTGTCCACTGCTTTGCCGGTGTGTATGTAGAGATATAGATAGAAAACTCTTTATTTGTACACCATATTAAGGATTTAAAAGAGAGTATAGAAATTGATAAATGTATAATGTACAATGGGTGCCCTTATTGCCGAAAGCAATCTCTTCCAGATAATTCCAATGTGGTAATCACAGTAGAGACGTGAAAGAGGACAAAATACATAGGGTAATAATATTCTTTTGCAAGAATTAGGGTATCCGGTTTATTCTCAGTAATTCCATGATGGATTTAATGAGAATATTTTTTTTTTAAATAATTGCTATAACAAATGAATATTACTAAAAGGAGACCTTTTCGATAAATTAAACAAGTGATGTTACAGAAAAAGAGAATGATGCAATGAACAAGGAGTTTGCAGAAAGGAGGCACCATACAAAATTATTAAATCAAAGGAAATTAAGGATTAATCATCATCTATTTACATCTTGAAACCAACATCATGGATTTACTGAGAATGAACCAAGTGTCATCATGATTAATTTCAAATTGGTACAGGGGTTTATCCATGAAAGTGTTACATACACATAGAAAGAGTTACTTCCAAATTCATAATATTAGTAAGGATTTTTCAAAACATTTATGAATGATAGACAAAACTACAAAAGTCGAACCTTCATTAAGTTGGCATCAGTTCACTTTTGAAACTTAATTTTAATTTTAAGTAGAATTTGGAAATTGAAAAATCTGTAAAATTACCTATATAAAATTTTAATGGACAAGTTTAGGTGATAAGGCTGTTTGCACTGTTTCTCAATATATTTCTAGATTGTGTATGAAGGTCCAATATTTTATTAAGGTTCGAGATTTAAAAAAATATCTATGAATGCATCTGTATGGTATAGAATGTCAACCATTAAAAGTATAAATTACATTAAAAAAGTAAAAGTTTCTACTAAGAAATTAAAATATACTAACCAAAAGCAGGAGTAGCAGTGGCTCCAAATGCAGGTGTAGTTGTCCCAAATGCTGGTGCTGCGGATGTGGCGCCAAAAGCTGGGGTGCCCGTTCCAAATGCTGATGCGCCCGCACCAAAAGCCGGCGTCGTGGAACCAAAAGCTGTTTGTCCAAAACCCGGCAATGCAGTACTCTGTTGCTGTTGTTGTTCCTGTTGGTTGCCACCGAAAAGGCCAGTAGAAGGCTGCGCAGTTGCTGTGAGACCAAACGCAGGAGTAGACGGCCTGAAATTCAAGTAATGTGACATTTATAATTTGACATCTTATGAGGAATGAGGTTATGTTATTATGATTTTTTTAAATTGATTAAAACCTCAAAAATAAGTTTATCATAGTTTTCAAAGATCATCATAAAAGTACATGTACATTACTTACTTGGTATTTCCAAAACTAAATCCAGTAAGGCCTGTACTCGCCGGAGCGCTCGAAGGAGTTCCAAATGAAAACGACATTTTTATAATAGAAATTAGGTTTCTCCTTCACAAAATTATGTATGCTATTAAATTTAACCACAAATTAAGTTTCTGTTACAGATATAGTAACATTTCACTTCTGATATGAATTAATTCCGTTATTTTCCATTTCCTTTGACTTTTTTCAGGGATTATTGTACAACGTTCGAGCGAACTGGCGAACGGCAAACTTACTATGTGTTGCTAGATCTTGAACTCGTTTTCTCCCAATTTATCGTTCGTTATCACAAGCTACTTGACTCTTTTGTATTGTCTAACATTAATATTTTTGTGTTTTAATTTCAATAATGGAAGAATTAGTTTTGGAGGCGGTTTCTTGTACCCCTTAGCTATACGGTAAAACTCCTACCATTACTGCAAGAACTTATAAGTTTTATAGTAAATAATTAAGTTCCTTTTAATTTCTGAAATGAAAATAATGTAAATAACTTTTTTTTATTTCATAATAATTGTTTTTTTTTGGAAAAATATTAAATAAGTTTAAAACTTGTAATAGTGCCTTGAGAGTTTCTAATGTTAGCATATTGTAAATATTTCTAAATATTTTAAATAATTCAAGAAAAAGGTAACCTAACAGCCAGACATTGAAGCTAAATAATTTTGAGTGGTTGGTTTTATATTTTTGTATCAAACAACATTTTCATGACTCCACTCCATGCTTTATGGTACATATTATTCCCGCCTAAATTACTCCGGATGCATGCATTTTGACAGACGACAAAGTCAGACAAGTTGGAACGAGAGAGACCTTACTTTTATATTTCGTATAAATCGTGCAAAGTTACAATATTAATTTAATTAAAACGATGTAGAACTTAAAACAATGAGGTGTAGGAACTTTATGCGACACAATCCAGTTTAAATTTCTTGAAGTAATTTTAACTATAGGTAATTCTTTACTTCTACGATCATTCTCCTAGCCTTTATTTTTCCTAGTATTATTTGGGATTCGCTATCTTGCTTACAATATAGTATTTTTGGCAATGACGCAACTTGTCGCTTGTGCCGACCACCCGACCACAAAATGATAGAACCATGAATGAAATTCAATTTAATTGTACATGTTTTTTTTTAACTTTTAGAAATAATACTGGTAGGAAACAAACAGGTATTTAAAAAAATACATGTCATTAACAACTGTCAAAAATATGTTCAAGATCCTTTCGAGTTATTGTTGGTTGCTTTACAATTTTAACTTTGTATTGTGTTGCTACTGTTTCCCAGATTTACACCAATGAATCACATGGCTTGGGGTGGATACCTACACAAATCTTGTCGAGTCACTTTTAGAAGCACTCCCGTAGGTATTCGTATTCCCTTTCTCATGACAAGTTATCCAGGCCGCTGGTTAAATAAGACTAGACCACCGCCAGCGAGCTCTGTAGAAAAAATGAGCGCCAGATTGATAAGTGGGAGGTTCCGAGTGGAATCAGCTATAACAGGACCATCAAACACTTATAGTATTGCATCTTTTTAAATATTGGACTCTAAATTAAAGGAGAATAAGTAATATATAAAGTTATGTTGCCAGGCTAAAATTGTCCTACCTGAATATATTTTTATTACGTAGATTCTAAAATAAATGAGTACAAATTGAAATGTTTATTTCTTTTTTTTATTAACTTCATTTATTAACTTATTGCACATGAATTACAAAGGCGGACTTAATCCCATGAGGCATTATCTACCAGTCAACCTTCAGGTGTTGCAGAAATATGATGCGTTAGGTGCAAGGACAAAATATTAAATTCGACAAATAGTAATTATCTATTTATCTATCTAATAGTAAAACTAGCGGGGCTGTACTGCCAATCCACTTCGAAGAAGTTCGCGCACTCTTTTCTTAAATGTAAGGCGGTTTATGGACAACCCGATTACGGCAGGAAGTGCATTCCTCAGTAGGACTGATTGCACATAAAAGAAGTATTGATAAAGTTAGTGGTGTGAGAAGGGCATAGAAGAAGTAATTTGCTTGGTGGACGAAGACTTCGGTCGTGGTTAGAACATAAGAAGCGGAGAATGTGTTCAGGAAAGAAAAATGAGAGGTCAGAGCACGCTATTAGCTTTTATTTATATTTTTGTTTTTTTGTCAGTCAATCTAGTTTTATTAATACAAGTTCAGATATCCGAAATATTTATTTTATTTCTAAAAATACTACATATTTATAAAAATTGAGAGGTGTCAAGGGACACCCGGATGGAACGAAGTTCGAAATATAAAGACGAAACGAAAATATCTGGCTTGCTTTCTATAAGAGAGAGAGAGAGAGAGAGAGAGAGAGAGAGAGAGAGAGATAGAGAGAGAGGCAGATAGAGAAAGGATAATGATTCCTGACAATTTCAGGGTGTGCAAGGGGGGACTAAAAATGTCTCCGAGCGATAGTTTCGGAGATAGAGGGGGTATCTTCCTTAAGGGATGATTTTAGGGGGTGGGGGTGGGTGACGATATGACTAAGTAGGCGATCCAGGAATATGTGGGGAAAATTTAATCCTCCCTGTGGTACCACTAAATTTCTTGGGTAAACACACAATATGGTATAATAAATTCGTCTTGACAAAATGTGTCGTTGACATATGTCGAACGACACTCGTTACAATTCCGTCTAGCCCCCTTCCGCAACGCGCGATAAGGAACTTCGTTCCAAAATTCAAACATTGTCGTAGCTTGCTATTTGCTGACGAATCTCCTTGTCCAGAAAGATTTGAAAAATATTGAACTGTGGTGCAAATCGAATAGCATGACCCTTAACGCTCAAAAATGCCATTATATACAGTTTTCTAGAAAGAAAAAAATATTCTCACTTCATATAAGCTGTGCGACACGATATTGACAAAAGTGGATGAAATACGAGATTTAGGCGTTATGTTAATAATAATAATAATAATAATAATAAAAACTTTATTTGAAAAACACAACACACAACCAAAATACAGATTTTCAAACACATTAAAAAATATTAAAATAAGATTTTAACACATACTTTTTTTTTGAGACTGCAACATTTCAAACGTCAATCAAAGGCAGATTACGTGGCATTGATGACGCATAATAATGTGCACTCTCTCAAACATTCAATAAATGATGGATTTTACATTAAAAGTTTAGGCGACCAACAATAAATTCATCCACACAAAATGTACACAACAAAACAAGCCTCCTAAACTGACTAACCATGACAAGTGGTTGTACGCCGCGCTTAACAAAAAGGTGGACTCTCAGCATACTCTGCGATGGGCACAGCCCATCCCAGTACTGATTTTCAGCGCCCACCGCAGCAGTCAATTTGACGCCGACAGGCACCGCCACCATCAGAGGTTCCATCTGTTGCCATTTCTACTTACAGATTAATTCAAACAATCAATATTTGTCAAGAGATGCTACTATCTATGTGATCCCATGATATGTTCCTTTATAAACACTTATACAGTTTACTGTTCTTAACGACTATACTCAAAGCTACAAACAACAACTTTCAGAGATCAATAGCAAGTAATTAAAACTGTACAAGTAACCAAAACAGAAAACAAGACTCAACCAAACATAAACCTACCAGAAACCCTCACCCCGGGACACATCAGACATATGGAGACAAAATTAATGTGGTAGCAACCTGCTCTTTATGAGTAAAGGTATGAATCTAGTAGTATTCTAACGGTAAGAAATAATGGTCATACCTTCTTCTGTTTGCTGGTCAAGAAGATATTTCCTAAACCTTAATTTAAAAGAGAATATAGAAGTTAAATCCCTAATTGGCGGTGGTATGGAGTTCCAACATCGTGTTGCTGCATATTTAAAGCTACCACGGAACGCAGTAGTTCTATGTCCCGGTATGCTGAGCGCTCCAGCCGATGGCCTGATGGAATACGAGAGGTGGCTACACCTCCAGTCTATCTTCTCACGTAAATAGGTAGGATTACTTTTTTTTATCACACCAAAAAGCAATGTGGCTAAATGCAGCCTCCTTCTAGCTTCCATCTTTAGTATGCTATGGTCGTTTATAAATGGTGTTACGTGATGACGTCTGGGGACATTAAAGCAGTAACGAGCGCAGGCTAGATAGTGTCCTCACCTTTAAACCAGATATAGGTAAACGACATTGTGAAGAAATTGGCTCAAATGTGCGGTTTCATCAGACGTAATACTCGCGGGTTTCGGCTTGTAAAAACACGAATAGCATTGTATAACGCTCTGCTACGCAGTAAATTAGAATATAATAGTGTTGTCTGGAATCCCTTTTAAACAATACATTCACAAAGAGTGGAAAGTATATAAAGAGCATTTTCCAGACATCTTGCTTACGTTTCACAAAACATCACTCATCGCTGTCCCTATGAACACCGTTTACAATATTTCAAAATGGATTTTCTTCGTAACCGTCGCCGTATTCACGATCTCGTATTTCTTCACAAAATAGTAAACGGCTCTATAAAAAGTAGTGATCTAACTGAACGCATACTTTATTCGGCCCCAACAAAACCGCCGAGATATGCTATTACCAGAATTTTTTATATACCCACCCGCAAATCTAATCTAGGTCTGAATGCATCTCTGACGCGTATATGTAGAGAATACAATAGCATGTGTTCACAGAGAGACATAGACATCCATGCCCCTTTTAATAAATTTAGACATTCCATAGCTGATAATATTAACAAAACTAACCAAAATTAATCTTTTCCTGTCTTACAATTGTGATTTTCATTTTTTCATCTTTTATTTAATTTTTTTCATATTTCATATTAATAAGAGCATCATAATTTTAATTTAGAATTAAGTAGTATTAAACTCCTTTATTTTTTGTTTTTTGTAAAAGTTACCTTACTCCTAATACTGTTTGTTAGGCGTAGGTACTTTATTTTATCTCATATGGTGAATGTTATGTGTACCTGTAATAGGCATGCATACTAGAAAATATTATTGCATATTTTTTTAAAACTGTATCGTATGTGTGCTGTTGGTATACCTAAATAATAATATTCAGTGTCTGACTTATTACGCTATGAGACAATGTCATGTTGATGTAGTATTCGTATTGATATATGTACCTATTCATTAAGAACATTGTAAACGAATAATCGATCGTTGAGGTGGTTATAAAGAATCAAGAAAGTAGGATATGTACCGTAATAAAATCTTAGTTGTGAAATATTCTATACAACATATTATATTCTAATATCTAATGAGGTGCCATGCTATGACAAATTTACAAATCGCTTCTGCCCTTACTTTTCTTTCAGAAATGAATGTGTTGAAACAAGTGATTATTTCAAAGAGAGCGCACGGAGTTCCGCCGTTTCTTTCTGCGAGCAAGTTACGCTTGCCAAGGAGACGGCAGAGCGGGACCGGGAGAGGTTTAAAACTCTCCCGGCGCGCCGGGCCCGGGAACGGGCCAGGCACCGCAGGTGACTCAGGCGCCAGAGATCGCAGAACGATCTCCGTCCTCCATAGGCGCAAGCCTGAGGGTGACACATGAGGCCATGTGTCACCCTAGCAGAAGCAGGCCCGGGTGACGGCGCGGACGCTGCGGAGCGTGCGCGCTTTGGCGAACAGTAACGGGAACATTGGGGTTCCCACACAGGAGGGGGCCATCTATAAAGTGTAGGTGGGCCGAGGTACGTCGGGGTTACAGGGTTTTCTTTTCTAGGGTGCACCTGGTTCCCTGGCATCTAGTACCCGAGACGGCGTGCGGTTTTAGTCGGTTCGAGTCCGACATGGCACCAGCAGGTGGTATCCGAGGGGATTTCCGCACAAAAAACAAAAAAAGGGGAAAAACAAACCAGTATTGGCAATATCACACTTTTATTATAGAACAAGTATTACAACTATTGAAATATTTAACGTAAACGTAATAATTGTAACACAAACAAAGCTTCAATAAGTATCATAACATGTCTTAGAAACAGTTAAGACTATCACAAAGGTTAAGCACTGGTTCCTCTTGTTGTCCGGATGTTACTCGTATATTGAATCGTAGTTTTAATTTATGAATACTGTAATGCTATGACATAAAAACTTTTTATAGATTTATGAAAACCGTCAGATATGTGATTACAACTGACAAAACCTGAAATGTGGAAATATCTCATTACTATATATTAGTTACTCGTACATATGCAGATGTCCGTGTGTTGACAAATCTGTCAACACACGGACTTCTGATTAAGAATACCGAGTTTCACCACTCCTATTTATTCTGAGGGTGTAGTAAGAGGTGACTAAGGGAGCAAACTACGCAAAACAACATCACTGCAAAGAGAAAGAAAACAAAATTTGGACAGCGTCCTATAGTCGGCAAAACCTCTTTGCTAAGGACCGGTAGTAGGGCACGCTAATTTCAGCACCAACGGGCCGGCTCGACCTGGGCGGTACTACTCTCGCAAAGAAGAGCCACCGCATAAAATGACAGCGTTGGTGCTGCGGGTTTCGTTGGTGAGTGCGAGACCGGAGGCCCAATGATGCAGAAGCATCGCTAGACCATGGTTTTATTGCATTGTCTGCATTCGCAATGAGTATGGTAACCACCCCTCTTTTGCATTCTGCTTATGCTTTCTATCAGGCAGAGTAGAGTCATTTTGCCTGGCTCATACATAAAAAAGAGGCCGATTTCGAGCCGTGGATCGTTGAAGGCTATTTATGTTGTGCAGACGGTTTTCCAACTGGTAAGCGACTTCCGAAGCTCAAGAACCCTTGCGACTTAAGACACACGTTCATTGCTACTTCTTGAACGGTAAAACATTGCTTAGTTCCTGTTTTCTGTCAGGACCTTAGTTCACCAATAGTAAAGTCAACCTTAATATTAAAAAGTGTGTTAAAGAGACTAACCGCAATTGAAAGATTCCTGTCAAACTTCAATAGGTACATCGGGGAGAAGCTCACTGGATTTAGTGAAATGTGGTATTTAAACATCTTGACCTGATAGTAAGCGGCTGAATCTACTCTTGGAGTGTAACGCAATACCTGATCGACCAGTTTTTTGATCAGCTTCAACTAGACAGAATTTAATTGTTAATTTTATTATGTTTTAGTACTATGTAAATGTCTTTTAAAAAAAGACACACTCGCAACTATCTTTTCGACGTCTTGAGTTGCGATACTTCAAAAAGGTCATTTTGAGTTGCGTTCTGCATTATCAGCATCAGTGGTACAGCGTAGTAGCGTATGCTACTGCGGTTGCTGCTTACAACCAACAAAATATGTTTGTACGAACTTCGAATATTATTTTTTTTATGCATCGTAAATACTCGCATTTATAAAAATGTATAAAAATATTCTGTCTGTCAAGCTAACTTTCATAGTTTGAAATCACAGGGCGTTGCGTGTCGGGTACCTGAATAAATTATCATAAAGATTATTAATACAAATGTAATATTAAATATAAACCGTTACCTCAATGTGACTTCGATGACACGGTTCACTGCCTGTAAGAATCATGACAAAGCAAAAACTATAATAACCAAATGTGGATACAACTTTAACGATTGGAATCAGGGATTGAGTCCGAACTGCAAAGACATACAACACTTTAGATGTAGAAATTTATTGAAAACCTTATATAAATATATTTGATACCACATACTCATATAAGTGACCATAAAGTAAGGAGACGTGACCATAAATACAACACAATACAAAAGCATCATCATTATCGAGATCCCGTGACCATCGTTTAACTTTCTTATAATATCGCATTGTAAGCAGTAAATGTTTATCAACAGGCGTAATATTTCAGCATTTGTTTTCGTTCCTGCAACATTAAGAAAATATGTTTAAATGTTAATTTAAATTTGAGTGCTGCGCTTTTTTTTGCTTTCTTCTTGACCTTCACTCATGATATGAGTAAGGGTGGCGACACTGTGTATTCTTCGTGTCACAAAACAGATAATATAAGTGACTTCACTTAACATATACGACGATTTTAGGGTTTATAAAACGATGAATTTGTATTGATGAGTTTTATATAGGTAATACATATGTTTAATAAAAAGTTCATGAAAAGAAATTGCGTATTCGGGTCATAGTTTTCTAAACCTTTTCTACTTTAATATGAATAAGCGTAAAATTTTCTGCAATCGGGTCATAGTTTAAAAAAAAATATGAATTAGCCTTTGTTTACTGATTTGTAATCTGTTAATAACTTACCTCCCTTTACAGCAGGCGTCTTGTGTAAATTTACACGAGTTGGCATACTTATACGCAATTCTTCGACGTATCTTATATATTTAGGACTGGAACTTGTTAACAAACACGCTATAAAAAAATTGAGAACAAATAAAATCTCCTAATTATACTTAATAAGTCATCAATTCTACTAGTACCTAACAGGGTACGGGGAATCTAATGATTTTTTTCTTATTAGATCCAGATTTCAAGACGAATGTATCTCACATTAGATATGTATTATTTCAAAGTTGTAGATCTATTGAAAACTTTCCTTTTTAATAGGTCTATAAAATGGTTAAACAATATTTTGTTTGCTATTCAACTACGTGATTAATCTTTCTGATAAGAGCAAGTATTATGAAATGTTGATAGAGTTGAAATAATATAATTTTGTAAAATACATTACAAAGAATTTGAAAATATAATACATATTATGTATTGCGTTGCAATTCACCAAAATAATTAAATGTTATGGTACAAATATGGTAGGTAAGCATCTTCTATACATATAAAAGACGACCGTTTGTGACTGAAACCGGATTGGGCTGAAATTTGGCACACATATAGCTATTACGATGTAGGCGTACGCTGAGAAAGGATTTTTCAAAACTCAACCCCTAAAAAAAGGAGTGAAAAGGGGGTTCGAAGTTTATATGGAGCACCAAGCTAACGTAAGTTTTTCGTTTGAAACTTGGCGAGGCTTATGCTTTAACTAAATAAGCAAATACCTTCAAAAATCAACCCTCTAAGGGGTAAAATAGGGTACAAAGTCAAAACACAGTCTTAAAAGCAATATGGGTATCGTTTTTAAGATTTTCGGCGACTGGTAACGAAACTGTCATCGGTTTTAAATTTTAATAATTTAGACATGAAATATCGTGAACTGTCATTATAATAAATGGCGTCTTTGTGCAGTATCGTAAAAAGTACCTTAAATCATAATTCTGACCTTAAGTATTCAAACTGAAAAGTTTCGTCAAAATCGGTTCAGCCATTTTCCTAATGCGCGTTCGCACAAATAACATACAAACGACAACCTTCTTCAGTACACAGGGTGTACTGAAGAAGGTTGTAGTTTGTATTTGTTCAAATTGTGAGTGATGAAACTATAGTAAAAAAAGCGGGGCAGTTTCTGGGACTGCCTAAGGTAGTGAAAACTAAGTAACTTGTGAATTATATCGTCGAGGAAGCGTGCAGTGACGATGACACGAGTTTTACGGCTTGCGTTCACCGAAAAAGTACACATACACAGTATACATATAGCTCATGGAAAGCGGGAGGTGACGATGTCGCGAGTTTTATGCTTTGCGTTCACCCAAAAAGTAGACATACACAGTACACATATAGCTCATGAAAAGTGGGAGGTGACAATGACGCGAGTTTTACGCTTTACGTTCACCTAAAAAGTAGACATACACAGTACACATATAGCTCATGGAAAGCGGGAAGTGACGATGACGCGAGTTTTACGCTTTGCGTTCACCTAAAAAGTATACATACACAGTATACTCCAGAATTAAAATGTACTGAGTATCATTAAATTCGTTGAGCGATATCTATGATGAAAAATAATTACCTTTTGTGAATGAAATGAATGAATGAATGAACATGAAGTCATGAGAAGTAGTAAAACTAATATAATGGACTTACAATCACTTCTAACTTCATCAAGTATTCTCTCCAAGCAAATTTTCAACCGTTGCTGAGTGGAGACCAAGTTAATGACAACCATGTTGAGCTGCATGGTAAGCAGTTGCAAATGGCATAAGTTGAAGTATGTAGAACCCATGGAGACAGCTAAAAATGGCACTGAAATAATACTTAGACTTTATTTCAATATTCAGATTAGTTGGACCTGATCTGATTATCCGGAACCAAAGGCAAACGGCGACATTAGCGGCTGTTGTTCGTATTTCTATTTTTGATATCATGGGCTCCTGAAGCGCAACACATGGAATTATGCTGAGTTTAGAATCAGCATCGATCGGCTTAAAATCCTCCGAAATGATTAAGGAATTGTGTAGAAATTTAGAGATTCAAGAGGAATTTCTGGAATCAGATGCTCTGCGTTCCTGAAGTGAATTTTAATTACCATTTCAGAAATATATATACAAGTTATTGAAAGAGGATTTTATTTTTATTATTTCTGGTCTTCCTGTATTTACATTTGTTAGATAATAAACGGTCACCAGCTTACCTCGACCATTAGCAATTATGATATCGTACAGATAGACTCCATAGTCTCCCAAAGACCCCAAGTATCCAAGAACCAGTAAAATGATCGCTTCAACCCATGATTTAATTTCACTTGTGTTAGGTGGTATAAAAAGAAGATCGAATTCATTATTTATCTGAAAATTTAAATAATTGTATGTCCACTAACTTTATTCTTCATCAAAGGAATATTCATCCGAACTAAAAAGTTTACAGTGCCGATTATACTAAAAATGATAGCATTTCATTATTCACAACTACATATTCCTACGTATTTACTGTATCAATCTGCAATTAACCTAAAAATGTAATTAAAACAGTAAACTTTATTTAACACTTCTCGTTCAAAATATTTTTGAGTCTCTATACACAAAGTTTAGAAAGACAACAACAGATAACATGTGGTTACATAAACTTAATTCTTAGTAATTTTAGAAACAAATTATTATAGAAATATGTAGTAAATATGAAAATTGTTACTTGTTCCAAGTGAGCCATAGAGTCGATCACAAAACGCATTCTGTGATGGCTAGTAAATGCTATAACAAAACCCACAGTTAACTGTACAGTGCCCAGGATGACTGTCACTATTTGCATAAAATCAGTATTGGCAGCTGCTTCATACCCATCGACGACATCATCTCTCATATCGTAGACTGTAATAGTTGTGAGAGTTTCTGGAAAGTGAAGATTCTGGTGTCATACTAAGAAAATTATATTATTTATAACCGACTTAAAAAGGAGGAGGTTATCAATGCGACTGTATTTTTATTGTTTTTTTTGTTGGTTAGCTCATTATTTTCGACTAGGTGAACCGATTTTCATGATTCTTGTTTTTATTTAAAAGCTGGTGCTGGTGGTCCCATTTCAATTTTATCCGATTCTTGTCGTTTGGTCAATCGGTAAGTTTCTTTTTGTTAAAATTTTATACATTTTAACAAAATTTATAAAATTTATATCGCCTTCGGTTTTGTAAGGCGCAGGTTCGGCCTCACGTGGAATACAGTCCTCATCTTTGGGCAGGGGTGCCCCAATACCAGCTCCTTCCTCGGGATCGCATTCAGCGGAGAGCGACTCGTATCGCCGATTGCCAAGAACTTCCTATTCGGCTAGACTCTGTGGCGCTGCGTAGAGATGTGGCTTCGCTGTGCATCTTCTGCCGCATTTACCATGGGGAGTGCTCCGAGGAATTGTTCGGATTGATCCCTGCCGCCTCTTTCCGCCATCGTCCTACGTGACAGAAATTTTATCCCCATCATTTGGATGGTTGGCAGTCAACTGTGCGATTTTCCCGAAACTTTCTGCCTCGCACAATAAAACTGTAAAATGAGTTGTCGCCTGCGTTGTTCCCGGACCAATGCGACCTTAAAACCTTCAAGAAAAAAGCGAACTCCTTCCTAAAAGGCCGGCAATGCACTTGTAACGCCTCTGGTGTTGCGGGTGTCCATGGGTAGCGGCATTATATTATTTATATACCATCCGTTTTATATTATTTTAAACTATATGAACCCCGCGGTGTTATCCGCGGTTATTGTCGTACCGCGGGGCGAAGCTAGTCTAAAAAAGGAGCCTAAGTTATATCATCAGCTACTTATCAGTGAAAGTCCCGTCAAAATCGGTACAGTGATTAGCCGGAACACAAACATACAGACAAAAATTGGTACATGTACCGTGCACACATATATATGCAATTAGTTAAAAGCGGTTATTATAAGGTTACAACAAACTGATCCTATTTTATTTATTTGTATTATAGTAAATAATATAATTTTTTTATAGTAAATTTGTGTAAATCCGTAAAATATTTTTGATTGTTAGATCAAACTGTTACTACCATAGAGTAACACAGGCCACCAGACAGAGGAGTATAGGCAAAGCGTCTTTTTCCGATTCAAAACGATACGTAATTTTTTATATCATTTTCAAACATACACAATTTATACATACATACAAAAACAATTGCTTGTCACCACGAACTCACACATAACAGTTGATATAAAACATTCAGAATTTCATGCACACGTAATTTCATGCACCTCCTGTTTTAAAACAGTGTAACGTCTAGGTATTGGCTTATGCTTTGACAGAGGGGAATGCATGTGGCTACTGCTTATCCTTTGTTTCCTCGTGCGGGAATCCCCTCGTATACCACCATGTCGGACACGAACCGACTAAAGCCGCACGCCGTCTCGGGTACTAGATGCCGGGGAACCAAGCGAGTCGCCTGCGGTACCTCGCCCGTTCCCCGGCCTGCCGGGCCGGTAGATTTCTAAACCTCTGGCTACTCCCTACCCTGTCGTATTATGATTACTACAGTTTACTTGTAAACTGTCACTAGGATTTTTTTCAATGGAACGTGGTGTCTCCTTTTCTTATCAAATAATGGAGAAAAAAATGTTTTATAAATCAACTCATGAGTGATGGAATGATCCGTGACCATAAATAAATAAATATAAATATTTCGGACATCTCGTCATGAACAAACTACCAAAATTGCACTCATATGAAATGGTTTATAATGTTATTCAGCTCCTTCTAAATAACGCTATAAATCTTCAGTATTTCTTAACGATAAAAAGCACTTACGTAACACAAACTCAACCATCAAACAGTACGCGTAGAAAAACCATGAGAAACGTATACGCCATCTGCCGTGCACCTTCTCAAAACTTATCGGTGCCATGCCGGCTATACGTGAGACATGCAGAACGAAGCTGTGGGCTCCAGACACATGGCACACCGGTTCTAAGGGTGTTAATATCTCCATGCTAAATTTGACTGCGAAATGGAAATATATTAGACTAACGAAATGGAAATATATTAGTTAAAAACTATCACCCGACTGCGTAACAGCCTTTGTCATATGTGTCATTGTTACGAAGACATTAAAACCTCATTTAAAAAAAACGATTTAGTAATTTAGGCGCTATGGTGGAACATACAAACATACATATATAGACCCGCCAGAGGCATTGTTTGCTTAAAAGGGTACTGAGGTCGCTTTTTAGAAATGTTTAAGCTGGTTTATGATATAAAGTACTATTATTAAAGAAATGAGAGCTATAAGTAAGTTAAGATTACATACCTGTAATGTGAATCTTTAATCCTTCTAAGGGAATCTAAGTTCTCTATTAGAATGAACTCTCTATGAATTACTTTAGTCCTAACTATAAATGGAAAACTTCTGCACCAGTCAAAAACAGTCAGAAATTTGATTGTAGAACCTAATCTATCTTAATTTTCTTTTTGATTAATGATGGCTTCGTTCGATCGACAGCATCATTTTCTTTTTGTTTGTTTATAATAGTTTCGAAATTGTGTTGGTGATGTGTGTGATTGATGATGTGATTATGTTCTGACAATGTGAAAACATAAAGTGGTAAAATCCATAATTTAAGTGATTTTATGTTTTGAAATATAATTTTTAATGATTATCTACAAAACTCTTTAACTCTGACAGACGCATTAAATCAAAATTACCTACAGTTCTTAGTCTAACTTTTTTATTTTATGTAATGGAACAAAAACATGTTAGATTATAACTATATAAATGAGTACCCAAAATGTAACATGTAACCAACACTACTGTTCACAGTTTACCAAAAAAATCATGTTATTCAGTAAATATTAGTTTATTAGCTTCTCTTCGACGTCGAAAAGATACTTCTATACACTGTTTTATTTCCAATAATAATAATAAATTATTTATTGCAGCAAATTTCATTCAACAATATAAATATAAGGTCTGATTCCCAAACTAGCGTGAGCTGGGTATTGGGCGCCAGTATCTTTCCAAGTATTAATTACACAGATACATATATGCATATTTGTTGCAAAGTGGTCTAAATACAAGCAGTAGATTCGTAAATTGTGTGTGTGTGTGTGAGACTCTTACACATTGTTGCCTAACGGTATCGAATGCCTTTTGTAGATCTAGAAATACCCCTACACACTTGTCTCAGGAGCCCCTCAAGGTAGCGTCCTGGGACCGCTACTCTACCTGATCTACACCTCAGACCTACCAACAACAGACTGCATATCAACTGGAACCTTTGCCGACGATACAGCGATTTTGTGCTCTCATGAGGACCCAAATGGTATAAACAATATTTCAAACTTGCTCAAGAAGTGGCGGATCAAGGCAAATGAAGCAAAGTCAGTAAATGTTACCTTCACCTTAAAAAAAGGTACATGCCCACCAATAAAGCTCAACAACCTCGAGATTCCCCGAGCAGACCAAATTTTTTGTTAACAAAAAATACTTTAAGCACTTTCATTTCATACCTATATTGGGTGGGTTGTTCAGAAACATGTATGCCGCCATTTTGTTACGGCAGCCATATTGGATGATTAATAAAACCGATTATATGTAATTGCATTGTCATCAAAGCTAAAGCTATACTTCAAATTTCAGCTCAATCAAGAAGTGGATCAAATTTAACTTGCAAGATTTGATTACAGACAAACATCGGGTCAGGTGAAACTAAATTTTGTTGACTTAGTAGCCATCAGAGAAGGTGGTTGAACCTCGTAACAGAGATTGTTGACAGTATAGGCAGACTTTCTTTTTAACAGAGTGATACGCGATATGAACCCTTTCAATCGACTTCTTAGTTATGACATCTATGAGCTACTGACTGAATGACCGAATGATGTTCAAGAATGAGAATTCTAATTCTATTCCAATATAACCTTTCCGTTTGGATATTCGTGTCAATTCAAATTTAAAACCAAACTAACCAAAATGCTCATCTTATATTACGTTATGTATTCTAAAAACAAAAAGTAAATAAGACATAACCAAAATTTGTTAAATAACTCAAATTAGACCACATTTTTTCATTAAATGTTCCTTTGTGTTGTCACGCGACGATACGAATGTGGAGACACATTACACTTTACGGTAGTCTGTTATTGAACAGGCCGACTGAACAAGTCTGTCAGGACTTAAAGAATTTCCTATGGCTCTACATAAAGCTATGTTATAAAAGATTCCATGAATGCCTCCACGACTTTAATCATTTCGAGATCAACATGACAGCGAACTATCTAAAACCGGTATAGACCCTCAGGATTTCCAAAAGCAAAAAATCACCCATCATAGATTTGAAAGGGCCTGTTTCGAATACATCGTCAAAGATTATCCAACTCCTGACTTATAAAAATCCTAAAAACTTTATTAGTCAGTAGCCAGGGAAAAAACACATAAGTATTGTCAATATCACACTTTTATTTTAGAACAAGTATTACAACAATTCAAATATTTCACGTAAACGTAATAATTTTACTACAAACAAAGCTTCAATGAATATCATAACATGTCTTAGAAACAGTTAATTCTATTACAAAGGTTAAGTACTGGTTCTTCTTGTTGTCTGGATGTTATATTGAATCGTAGTCTTAATTTATGAATACTGTAATACTATGACTTAAAGATTGTTTTAAAGATTCATGAAAACCGTCAGATATGTGATTACAGCTGACAAAACCTGAAATGTGTAAATATCTCATTATATATTAGTTACTCGTACATATGCAGATGTCCGTGTGTTGACAAATTTGTCAACACATGGACTTCTCCACTCCTATTTATACGACACCGTAAGAGGCGACTCAGGGAGCAAACTACGCAAGAAAATATCACTGCAAAGAGAAAGAAAACTTAAATCTGGACATAGTGGTATAAACGGCAAAACCTCTTTGCTAAGAACAGGTAGTAGAGCCACGCTGATTTCAGCAGGAACAGGCCGGCTCGACCGGGGCGGTACTACTCTCCGTAAAATAATGGCGTTCGATGCAGAAGCTGAGAGAAGAAGAGAGAAGGTGTGGTCGGCGGTTTTCTGTCGGGACCTGAGTTCACCAATAGTTAAGTCAACCATATTATTAAGAACTATGTTAAAGAGACTAACCGCAATTGAAAGATTCCTGTCAAACTTCAATAGGTACATCGGGGAGAAACTCACTGGATTTAGTGAAATGTGGTATTTAAACATCTTGACCTGATTATAAGTGGCTGAATCTTCTCTTGGAGTGTAACGCAATACCTGATCGACTAGTTTTTTGATCAGCTTCAACTAGACAGAATTTAATTGTTAATTTTCTTAAGTTATAGTACTATTTAAATGTTTTGTGAGAAAATGACGCACTCTTTAAAAAAGGTCGTTATGAGTTACATTCTGCATCATCAGCATCAGTGGTACAGTGTAATAGCGTATGCGACTGCGGTTGCTGCTTACAACAAACAAAATATGTTTGTATGAACTTCGAATGTTAATTTTTTAATGCATCTTAAATATTTATAAAAAATGTATGAAACTATTCTGTCTGTCAAGGTAATTTTCATAGTTTG
Source organism: Spilarctia lutea (assembly GCA_916048165.1). Lineage (NCBI taxonomy): Eukaryota > Metazoa > Arthropoda > Insecta > Lepidoptera > Erebidae > Spilarctia > Spilarctia lutea. The sequence continues at coordinate 3,560,072 of OU696490.1, forward strand.
AAACGAGAGGGCGTTGCGTGTCGGGTATCTGTCATAAAGATTATAAATACAAATGTAAGATCAAATATAAACAGTTACCTCATTGTGACTTCGATGACACAGTTCAGTGCCTGTTATAATCATGGCAAAGCAAAGACTACAATAACCAAATATGGATACAATTTTAAAGATTGGAATCCGGGAATGAGTTCGTACTGCAAAAACACACAACATGACTTTGGACGTAGAAATTGATTGAAAACCTTACATAAATATATTTGATACCACATACTCAAAACAGTGACCACAAAATAAGGAGACGTGATCAGATATACAGCACAATACAGAAGCATCATCATTATCGGGATCCCGTGACCATCGTTTAATTTTCTTATAATATCGCATTGCAAGCAGTAAATGTTTATCAACAGGCGTAAAACTTCAGCATTTGTTTTGGTTCCTGCAACATTAAGAAAATATGTTTAAATGTTAATTTGAATTCAATTGCTGCACATTGTTTGCTTTCCTCTTGACCTTCACTCATGAAATGAATAAGGGGGACGACACTGTGTACTCTTCATGTGTCACAAAACAGATAATAAAAGTGACTTCACACAACATATACGACGTTTTTAGGGTTTATAAGATGATGAATTTGTATTGATGAGCTTTATATAGGTAATACATATGATGAAAGGTTGTCTGGAAGAGATCGCGGTGAGTGATAAGACCCTATTGTAATACCTGATGTCGATGTCCGTGTATGAATCTCTATACGAATGTTTACTGTAGTGGTATGCAATAAAGTTTATAAATAAATTAATAGCTAAAGTTATTATAATCCGACTACGGCGAAGTAAAAAGGAAGGGTAACAGTTTTAGCAGTGTATGTATATTTCACCGAACCGCTTAAACTCCTGAACCGAGATTAATGAATTGGGTGTCAATAGATTCGTGACAGAAAGTCTCGGGAGACACGCTGTTTATATTTTATTAAAAACTAGCTGACCCACGCAACCTCGTTTGCGTCTTCTATTGTCCGTAGCGTGAAAATTTTCCCCCGTTTTTGAAACATTCTTCATTGGTGCTCCGCCCCTATTGGTATTAGCGTGATGACATATAGCCTATGGCCTTTCTCGATAAATGGACTATCCAACGATTATATACTCCAACGCACATACTTACGAACTTGAACTTTGTACAGCGGTAATAAAGTGCAAATTGACTCATTGACGTTAGGAACACACCTACATTGCTTAGACAACAGTGAGTGCTTGTAATGTATGAACTTTATACAATAGCAATAAGGCTCAAATTGACTTTACGTTTTAGTTAGAAAATGTTTTTATGAGAAAAACAAAAGGGCTGTTTTTAGGGCTTTGCCGGCCATTATTCGAATTTTTCTCGCCGTAAAAACCATTCTTGAACTTCAACGAACATTTAAAAAAAGAATTGGCCAAATTGGTCCAGGCGTTGTTGAGTTATGCGCTTACCAACACATTGAGCGATTCATTTTTATATTATAGATAAATTGCGTATTTAGGTCATACTTTTCAAAACCTTTTCTAGTCTAATATGAATAAGCGTAAAATGTTGTGTAATCGGGTCATAGTTTTTTTTTTAATCTTACGTAATATGAACAAGCCTTTTGACAGACTGGTACTGATTTGAAATCTGTTAATAACTTACCTCCCTTTACAGCAGGAGTCTTGTGTAAATTTACACGAGTTGGCATACCTATGCGCAATTCTTCGATGTATCTTATATATTTAGGACTGGAACTTGCTAATAAAAATGGTATAAAAATTGAGAGCAAATGATATGAAATCTCCTAATTATACTTATTAAGTCATCAATTCTACTAGTACCTAACAGGGCATGTGTGATTTCAAGACGAATGAATCTCACATTAGATATGTATCTTTCTGACATGAGCCAGTATTATGAAATATTGACATTGCAGCTTAGACATTATAAGTTTATATGGAGCACTAAGCTAACGTAAGTTTTTCCCAAGTAAAACCGGTCTCGCTCGACGTGAAATGTCGTGCGGTGTTCCGCAGGGTTCGATCTTAGGGCCGCTCCTGTGGAACATTGGCTACGACTGGGTGCTTCGGGGTGCGTTGGTAGATGGCGTCGCCGTCACGTGTTACGCGGACGACACGCTAGTGACGGCGCGCGGCAACATGCATGCAACATGCATCATGAGGCAACCCTGAGGGCCATGGCCGGGGTTGCCCAAGTCGTGGAGCAAATCCGGCGGCTGGGTCTCGAGGTGGCTTTACACAAATCCGAGGCTTTGTTCTTTCATGGGTAAGACCCTTTATGGAGGATTGGCTCGAGAGACATCACGGGAGCCTCTCATACCGGCTGACGCAGGTGATCACTGGGAAAGGATGCTTGAAAGAAAGATCCTTTCCCAGTGAACGATCTGGCCATTGCCATGTCTCAAATCACTTTAACCTTAAAGACTGATCCTTAAGGAGCCAACGCCTGAATTGACGTTTCTTATAAAAAAGCACTAGTCTTTATCATAGTGAAATTTACTTCAGAATTAAAATGTACTAAATCAGTATCATTAAATTCGCTGAGCTATATCTATAATAAAAATAATTATCTTTTGTAAATATTTATTATGACTTAACATGGCAAGTAGCAAAACTAATATAATGGACTTACAATCACTTCTAATTTCATCAAGTATTCTCTCCAAGCAAATTTTTAACCGTTGCTGAGTGGAAACCAAGTTCATGACAACCATGTGGAGCTGCATGGCAAGCAGTTGCAAATGGCATACGTTCAAGTATGTAAAAGTCATGGAGGCCGCTAAAAATGGCACTGAAATAATGCTTAGACTTTATTTCAATATTCAGAATAGTTGGTGGATCTGATCTGATTATCTGGCACCAAAGGTAAACGGCAACATTAGCGGCTGTTGTTCGTATTTCTACTTTTGATCCTGAAGAGCATTACATGGAATTGGGCTGAGTTCAGATTCAGCATCGATCGATCGGCTTAAAATCCTCCGAAGTGATTACGGAATTGTGTAGAAATTTATAGACCCAAGAGGAGTTTCTGGAATCAGATGCTCTGCGTTCGTGAAGTGAACTTTAATTACCGTTTCAGAAATATACAAGTTATTAAAAGCGGATTTTCATTTTTGGATTTCTGGTCTTCCTGTATTTTACATTTCTTAGATAATAATCGATCACCAGCTTACCTCGACCATTAGCAATTATGACATCGTACAGATAGATTCCATAGTCTCCAAAAGACCCCAAGTATCCATGAATTAGTAACATGATCACTTTAACCCATGTTTTAATTTCACTTGTGTTAGGTGGGATAAAAAGAAAATTGAATTCATTGTTTATCTGAAAATTAAAATAAAGTCCACTAAATTTAATCGTCATCAAAGGAATATACTACGAACTAAATAATTTACAGTCCCGATTATACTAAAAAGAATAGCATCTAATTATTCACAAGTACATATTCCTACGTATTTAGAAAGAAAGAAAGAAAGAAAAGCTATTAATTTTAACGACATTGCAACACAACAGATTATTAAATGAAGTGGTATATAATACAGTATTGAAACGTTAACTTAAAGCACAGTTAAGTATTAAACATAACAGTAGGTTGCTGGATACGTGTGGTTATAAGGTTAATATTGTATCAATTTTTATAAATCTCTATAGAATTCACTACACATATTAGAGATACAGTACAAAAAACTTGATGCAAGGTTGAGTCGCAGTGTACATTAAAAACAGATACTGCTCAGCCTACTGCTGCATCATTTACGATACAGCGCTAATTTTCCTTGATGGTGATACGTGTGCTTAGAACAGTAGAACAACGCGGTATGTTGAAACAGAAACAAGCACATGCATTTTGAATCCGCTGCAGCAACCTCTCTGATCGCTTCAGTATGCATCGTCTATACACTACGTCACCATAATTGAGTTTTGATAAAACTAGAGAATCAACCAGGTTCTTACGCAGGTCAGTGCTGAGAAACTGCCGTATTCTGTACAAAATTTTTAAACGGTAAGAACAATTACTCAACGTATTGTTAATGTGAGATTCAAATTGCAGCTTCGGATCCATGATTGATCCTAGATTGCGAACTTCGAAAACTCTGTCTATTAGATTTCCCTCAATGATGATTTGAGGATCTGCAGCTGTAATCCTATCTATTAGACTCTCACTGCCCAAAACCATGTACTTAGATTTCAGAGAATTCAAAACTAAAGCGTTTCTCCGGGTCTATTTAAATATTCGGCCCAGGTCCTCATTCATTGCCCTTCTAGTTGTTAAAGTTGTATCAGGTGTGGGCTTGAAAGAGGCGTAAATTTGTGTCATCAGCATACATATGGTATTTACAAAATTTAATGCAATTTATTACATCACCACTGTACAGAATAAACAAAAGAGGGCCCAAAATAGATCCCTGTAGCACCGCCCTCGACACTGGCACGTAGAGAAGAGAATATCTTGCCACCATTATCTCCAGTAATCTCCACAAGTTGTGCTCTATTGGACAGATAGCTCTCAAACTATTTCAACGTATTGTTGCGCCATAACCAGATGAATCTAGTGTCCACTAGAAGAATCGAGAAATGTCGAGGACAACGCCATCTAGTGTCGGAAAGCGCGCAATTGTGTGCATTATGACGATTACTCGACGCTAGATGGCGCTACAAGCAGCTCTAGAGTAATCTATTTAGCCTAGAGACATCGATCGAATATTTTCGTAGTTTCGAGTAATTTCCACGGCCATATAAAAGCGGAACGTGTTGGCCGTAGGGACAGTATTGTTTCACGATACAGCGGATAAACATCGAAGAGATCTTTAGTGCGACTAACGAGTGATTTAGTGATTTCTTATTGTAAAAAGTGTTCTTAATAAATATTGTGTTATTTTTGGTAATTAATCGAGTACTTTAATTTGGTCAATACCCAGCTCGTAACAATTTGGTGTCAGAAGTGGGATTAAAGTATGCCGGTTTTACCAAAGGAAGACACGGAAGGTATCCGAACTAGGAGTCAGCGCCAGCAAGAGGCTGATCAGAGGCGATTTGGAAGTGCACAACTGCCTACATCGGAAGATCAGCAGCCAGCTATGGAAACCACGCCGTCCACATCGGCAGCAGCTCCAGATATCACGGCCCTAATGGCAATGCTCCAAGAGCAGGCCCGCCGCCAGGAGGAGCAGGCCCGCCGCTTGGAAGAGCAGCTGCAGCGGGACAAGGAGGAGCAGGCCCGCCGCCAGGAGGAGCAGGCCCACCGCTTGGAAGAGCAACTGCAGCGGGACAAGGAGGAGCAGGCCCGCCGCCAGGAGGAGCAGGCCCGCCGCTTGGAAGAGCAACTGCAGCGGGACAAGGAGGAGCAGGCCCGCCGCCAGGAGGAACAGATGCTCTTGTTAAAAGGCATACATGAGACTTTCGGCAAAGAAATCAAGGTAGTGAAGGATCAGGTTCTTCAACACGAGAATCGTATCACTGAGGCCGAAACTCAAATTGCTGACGTGAAGAAGGCCTTAGGAAACCTTAAAGTTGGAGACGGAGCGGCGACTATAGTAACTGCTGCTCCTTCGGTACGGGGGTTCAAAGTACCGCCGTTTGATGGAACATCTTCGTGGTCAGCCTACAAGATTCAGTTTGAGGCTGTTATGACGGCAAACGGCTGGACAAAGGAACAAGCTATGACCGCGCTCACCTTGGGTCTTCGAGACCAGGCTCTAACCGTCCTCGAAGCCCTCGGTAAGAAGGTAACCTATGAGCAACTGCTGGAGGCATTGGAGGCAAGATATGGTGACGCTCATCTGGAGCACGTGTTTCGTGCACAGCTGAAGGATCGTGCCCAACGCATCGGTGAAAACTTGCAACAATGGGCTCTAGAAGTTGAGAAACTGGTACGTAAGGCATACCAGTCTGCACCTGCGCTCGTTGGCGGAAATCTGGTGCAAGCTTTCATCGATGGCATTCGTGACCTCGAAGTTAGAGCTGCTGTGAGACTGGGGCACCATGAAACTCTAAAGGACGCTCTGGCCCATGCTTTGGAGGTGGAAGCTGTGAGACAAGACCATCGGTCTCATCGGGTCCGGGAGGTTGTGGCATCACCTCTGCGGGACCGATTTAAGGGGTACAGCCCTAGATGCTACGCCTGTGGTGAAAAAGGTCACCTTCGGTCCAGCTGCCTTAAGCGAAGCATAGGAAGAGAATACGAGCGGTTTCAGGAGAATAAGGCGGTTGATAGTACTGCCCGACAGCAGCAGGGCAGAGCTGCTGTGAGACTTGAGCACCATGAAACTCTCAAGGACGCTCTGGCCCCTGCTTTGGAGGTGGAAGCTGTGAGACAAGACCATCGGTCTCATCGGGTCCGGGAGGATGTGGCATCACCGGTGCGGGACCGATTTAAGACGTACAGCCCTAGATGCTACGCCTGTGGTGAAAAAGGTCACCTTCGGTCCAGCTGCCCTAAGCGAAGCATAGGAAGAGAATACGAGCGGTTTCAGGAGAATAAGGCGGTTGATAGTACTGCCCGACATCGCAGTGGAAAGTCTCACGGTAACGCAGACGCATTATCAAGAAGACCTTGCCTTGAAGACTGCAAGCACTACGCCAAGCAAGAAGTAAAGAAAGCTGTTCCTATAAGGACGGTAAAGACGGACCTTAGCAACGAATGGAAGGAAAGCCTACAGCAAGCACAGCAAGAGGATGCAGATATCAAACCAATTCTCGAGTGGATTAAAGCTGAGACTCCTAAGCCACTCTGGAGCGAAGTTGCATCGCTGAGTTCGACCGCGAAGAGTTATTGGGCTCAATGGGATAGTCTAGTCATCCAGGATGGAGTCTTGTGCCGTAAATGGGAAAACACTCGAGGAGACAGCTGTCATCTGCAAATGGTTGTTCCTAAAGCTAAGATACCAGTGGTCCTGCAACTCTACCATAACGAATGTTCAGGAGGTCATATGGGAGTGAAAAAGACATTGTTAAAGATAAGGGAAAGATTCTACTGGATTCATTGTCGTGATGATGTTGAGGACTGGTGTCGCAAGTGTACCAGTTGCGCGGCCGTGAAGGGACCTCATACACGTAGCAGAGGCGCATTGAAATTGTATAATGTTGGTGCACCCTGGGAAAGAATTGCTATAGACGTAGCAGGACCGTTTCCTGAAAGTGAAAGCGGAAACAAGTACTTCATGGTCGTAATGGATTACTTCACTAAGTGGCCAGAAGTCTTTGCCATTCCCAACCAAGAGGCATCAACAGTTGCAGATAAATTAGTGCACGAAGTCTTCTGTCGTTTTGGAGTGCCTTTAGAAATCCACAGTGACCAAGGAAGAAATTTTGAGTCTCAAATATTTCAAGAAATGTGTCGAGTGATGGGTGCTCACAAAACCAGAACCACCTCTTACCACCCACAATCGGACGGAATGGTGGAACGATTTAACCAAACACTAGAGAGGTATCTGGCAAAAGTAGTTGAAAGTAAGCAAAAAGATTGGGACAAACACATCCAACCGTTTCTTCTGTCATACCGAAGTGCAGTCCACGAATGTACTTCCGTAACACCAGCTTTTGCAAACTTCGGAAGAGAACTACGGTTGCCTGCAGACTTGATCACTGGAATACCCCCTGATACCCCGCGAAGTATAACGGAGTACGCGAATGACTTGCGGAACAAGATGAATGACATTTATGAGCATGTCAGACAATCGGGCCAACAAATGTCTGAAAAGATGAAAACCCGTTATGACCGGAAAGCGAATAATAAGGGCTTCGAAGAGTGTTCGCTAGTATGGCTACATAATCCAGTTCGCAGTAAAGGGAGATCTCCGAAGCTACAAGCAAAATGGGATGGGCCATACCGGGTACCGATAATGCTCGGGACGAGCATGTCTTAGGAGGGGGCAGTGTTGCGCCATAACCAGATGAATCTAGTGTCCACTAGAAGAATCGAGAAATGTCGAGGACAACGCCATCTAGTGTCGGAAAGCGCGCAACTGTGTGCATTATGACGATTACTCGACGCTAGATGGCGCTACAAGCAGCTCTAGAGTAATCTATTTAGCCTAGAGACATCGATCGAATATTTTCGTAGTTTCGAGTAATTTCCACGGCCATATAAAAGCGGAACGTGTTGGCCGTAGGGACAGTATTGTTTCACGATACAGCGGATAAACATCGAAGAGATCTTTAGTGCGACTAACGAGTGATTTAGTGATTTCTTATTGTAAAAAGTGTTCTTAATAAATATTGTGTTATTTTTGGTAATTAATCGAGTACTTTAATTTGGTCAATACCCAGCTCGTAACAGTATCAACATCAAAAGCCATAGTAAGAAAGCTTGGAAAGCATTAATGATAAATTAATGCAATCAAATGCATGGGAAAAGTCCAATAGGGTAAAAACGTGCCACTCCCCCTATCACGTGCCTCTAAAATATTATCAACAACATCTAACAAGGCAGTGGAAGTGCTACGTTACTTACGGAACCCTGAAAGAAGTTCCGGCAGCAAGTTTTTAGTTTCCAAGTATTCACATACTTGTATGTAAACAACTCTCTCCAAAATCTTAGACATACATGGCAGGATGCTAATAGAACGCAGGTTCTTAACGTCCTGCGGATTAGAGCATTTTGGTGTTGGTCGAACTACAGCCAGTCACTACAATTTACTGTATCAATCTGCAATTAACCTAGAATTATATTTTAACTTTATTTAACACTTCTCGTTCAAAATATTTTTGCTTCTCTTAAACACAAAGTTTAAAAAGACAACAACAAATGACATGTGGTTACATAAACCTAATTCTTAGTAATTTTAGAAACAAATTGTTATAGAAATATGTAATAAATATGAAAATTGTTACTTGTTCCAAGTGAGCCATAGAGTCGATCACAAAACGCATTCTGTGATGGCCAGTGAATCCTATAACAAGACCCACGATTAACTGCATAGTGCCAAGGACGACTGTCACTATTCGCATAAACCCAGTATTGGTAGCCGCTTCATACCCATCGACCACATCATCTCTGATATCGTAGACTGTAAAAGATGTGATAGTATCTGGAAAGTGAAGATTATTTTTAACCGACTTCAAAATGGAAGAGGTTTTCAATGCGACTGTATTTTTATTATTTTTTATGTTTGTTAGCTCATAATTTTCGACTGGATGAACCGATTTTGATGATTCTTGTTATATTTGAAAGCTGGTCCCATTTCAATTGATCCAATTCTTGTCGGTCGGTCAGTCGGTTTCTTTTTGTTAAAATTTTATAAATTTATTTTTGACACTGTTGTTTATTGAATACCATCCGTATAATCCGTGGTTTTTGTCGTACCGCGGGTCAAGCGCGGGGTTAAACTAGTCTAAAAAAAGATGCCTAAGTTACTCCTTATATCATCAGCTACCTATCAGTGCAAGTCAAATCCCGTCAAAATCGCTCCATCTTTAGAGAGATTAGCTGGAACAGACAAACTGACTAACATACAGACAAAAATTGTACTACTACTACTACAGTTTACCTGCATATTGTCACTAGGATTTTTTCCAATGTAACGTAGTGTCTCCTTTTCTTATCAAATAATGGAGAAAAAAAACGTTTTTTTTAATCAACTCATGGGTGATGGAATGATTCGTGACCATAAAAAAGTAGCAGTACATTGATTGAACCTTTTCCTTTATTGTTGTCAATAGTACCTAAGCTAATCTAGAGGCAGGTAGGCAGATATTGAGAACTACCAAAATGCACTCATATTAAGTGGTTTAAAATGTTATTCAGCTTCTTCTAAATAACGCTATAAATCTTCAGTAATAATAAAAAGCACTTACGTATCACAATCTCAACCATCACGCAATACGCGTAGACAATCCACGAGAAACGTATACGCCATCTACCGTGCACCTTCTCAAAACTTATAGGTGCTATGCCGGCTATACGTGAGACATGCAGAACGAAGCTGTGGGCTCCAGACACATGGCACACCGGTTGTATGGGTGTTAATATCTCCATGTTAAATTTGACTGCGAAATGGAAATATATCAAGACTAACAAAACGCAATAAAAAACTATCACCCGACGACCAAGTTTGTTTGAAGGGTCACACCTATTGGTCCGTGTGGTGATGTATTAAAAATACAAAAGGCCACAACCCCTATTCATCCAACGGGTGTCATAAAAAGCCACTAAGGAAGTATACTAGCAGGACAATTTTACTACAAAAAGAAGATAAACTTGAAACAAATCTTTTTTTTTCATTTTACATGCGGAAACGCCCCACGGGCCGTCACCCCACCGGGGTTTGCGGCAGGGTGGTGTGTCGGAATCAAACCGACTAAAACCACACGGTGTGCCAATCTGCGCTTGAGAAAGGAGGCGTCCGGAAACTGCTGAACCCTAGACCAATCCGTCTAAGTTCCGTTCTAAGTAGAGGCAATGGACTGTTAAATGCTGATGATCATAAACTTTTTTTTTTGACTGTAAATATAATCTGACTTACATAACAGAAAGCAAGCTTATCGCCGTCGACGGACACTTTCAGAAGTAGAAAAGTAAAATTGTGTTCCATGGTAGTGGAAGTGACAAACCTCAGTATGTATTGGTGACCACAACTGGTGTAATGCCATGAACTCATAGAAAACTTTGGCTGGCTTTGAGCAATTTCTTTTCATGTATGAATCAGTCAAAATGACTCTACTCTGCCAGATAGAAAGCAAAATCAGAATTCAAGAGCGGTGGTCACCATACTCATTGCGAATGTAACAATGCAGCATGGTAACCCACACCATGGCGGCCTAGTGATACTTCTGTATCATTGAGCCTCCGGTCTCACTCACCAACGAAACACGACAGCACTCTGTCCTTTTACGTTGACCTTCTGTGCTTATTTCCTTATTTTAAACCGAGTAGTTCAGAGGCACCCAAACCACCACTTCTCCTTGCTGTAAAGAGAATTTTGCGAACTCAAAATGCAGCAACGAACTTGTGTCACAAATCACAGGAGGCCGATAATTACTTCCAATGCCTGCTCGTTTCCTATTAACAGTCCACAGCTGAACATAGGCCTCTCCTTTGCAAGACGTTTTTGGTTAACTATACCACGCTGGCAAGACAGGCTGGTATAGTTTGTTACAAGTTTCCTCCTCTTCGCAGTGAAATTCTGCGTGGTTCTCTTTCTTAGTTAGCTCTGACGACACCCTCGGGACTACCTCACGAACGCTTACGCCTTTATGATACAAAAAAAAATGAGTGTGTGTACTTATGTACGAGTACACGCGTTAGAAGTTATACTTCTTTGGCGTATGGAAAAAAAAACTAAATTGCAGTAGTGATTAACGATAAATATTAAAATTAATCAAAAAGATTTTATTTAAATAAATAATATTTATTTATTCACACTGTTTAATTGTTCTGTTACGAAACACGTGTTCTACATATAAAAATACTAGAATATACAACTTGAACATAGTTATCGATTTTCATGCCACCTAGAACTAACTTCACGATGTAGAATTCAGGTGTCGGTGTGCGCGCGCATCGTAAAATTCACTCTCATCATTTTTCTCCATCTCGCCAAAAGAAGTATAACTTCAATATGACAAGTGACATTGCTCATATTATATGGATAGATTGGAAATTCTGTTCCTATATGAACATAAATGCTATGGAAAAGCGCGGTGACCCGCCACAGGCATTATTTGCTTGAAAGATCAATGTGGTCGCTTTTTAAAATGTTAAAGCTGGTTCATGATATAAAGTAATATTATTAAAGAAATGAGAGCTATTAGTACGTTAATATTACATACCTGTAATGTGAACTGCCCGTTCTTAAAGAATCTAAGTTCTCTATTTTATATGAATTACTTTATTACTAACTATAAATGAAAAACTTCTGCACCACTAAAACTGGACAAATCAACAACAGTCAGAAATTTGATTGTAGAACCTAATCGATCTTAATTTTCTTTTTGATTAATGATGGTTTCGTTCGACAGCATCATTTTCTTTTTGCTTGTTTATAATAGTTTCGAAATTGTGTTGGTGATGAGTATGATTGATGATGTGTTTATGTTGTGACAATGTGAAGACATAAAGTCGTAAAATCCCTAATTTAAGTGATTTTTTCTTTTCAAATAATATATAATTTTTAACTATTATCTACAGAACTGTTTAATTTTAACTATGGAGTTAACAAGTCTTTTAAACGTTACTGAATTTGTATACTTCCTGAAGAAAAATTGATTCCATTGAATCGATATCAGTAGACCTACATTTTTTTTTTCACATTTTTGGTCGATAACTCAACAGATTCAGTTTTCTAATCAAAATTACCTTCACTTTTTAGTAAAATTTTCGAGTTTATTAGCTTCGCTTCATACTATTATTGTTTTCGAAGTCGAAAAATTACTTCTATACACTATCTTAATTTCAACTGCAGGTGGTAATAATCATATTAAGCCACTGAGGTATAAAAAAGACGAACACAAAAGCGGGTCACTTAATGAAAAGCGTAGAAGCCAGTTGCTAAAATAGCTCCACAGTTCTTTTAGCAGTCCTTGTATGTATGATGATGTATGTACGATGACTATAATTACATATGATGCTAAGGTTGAAATTATTTGACTAACGTAAATTTTACATATGTAACTTTTTGATGTAATTGTATACTGGAAAGGTGTAATTTATATTTACCTTCTACATAAATCATGAATATACCTAAGATTATATCATAACAATTACGTTATGCATCGAAGCGGAGGTAAAAACCGCTATATCGGTTAGTAATTTAGAGACAAACCTTAGTAATTTAAGTTAAGTAAATAATAAGCTACACATACCAGAGACTTCGCTTCCATAACTGACATTAATGAGTCATGTTATTTTACATAACGATATTCAGTGTTGTATAAACTGTCTGCGTGAGTGCTGCTCAATCAAACTGCTACCTTCAACTTTCAGTCAATTTTGCTTCTTTTTATTTTAGTAACGGACTCCTGCAGACCTACGTTGGAACAATACACGTTTGTCGAGTCAGTGCTAAGTGCTATTATTTTAATTTCATTTTTTTATATATTTATTAATAATTTTAATCAGTGATGCTGACACGTTACTTTTCACATCACACACACCCACAGAGATTCGTATGCTCGGCGCTGTCTTTTTATTACGCATTCTCTCACTCTATAAATAGAATGGAAGTTAAAAATGTCAAAAATATATCTGTTAGTCCGTGGGGTGGGGTCCTGGTGACTTGAAACATAGACATTATATGCCTATCACAGACACCAGCTCCTCATATTTATAAACTAAATTTTGTAAAATGACTAGTTGTAAGTGTATCATTGTGAGGAGAAATAAAGTACTATTATAATATATTAAAATTATATGGTTATGCATATATTTAACAGATAGTCACTACTTAGATAGATATAATTTAACAGAATGCACCTTATTGGTTAATCTGTACTCACAATCTTTATCATGTTTTTAAGATTATACAAACCATAGAGCAACACGGTAGGGAATATCCATACGCAGGCTTTCCCCTTTGTCAAAGTAAAAGCCCAAATGCGCCTACACCTTACACTGTAATGACACAGAATGTATTTATGTGTGCGTGACATTCTTAATATTTTGTTTTAATTGTTATGTGTGAGTTTGTAGGAACAGTTATTTTTTTTTTATGTCAAATTGTCAGACTGTTTTGAAATTGGAGTGTCTGTTTGTAATATTAAAATAACCGCGTTTGTATGTAACATTGTTTTAAATTTTTGTCTGTTCGTTTGTCTGTATGTTTGTTCCAGCTAATCTTTGGAACGGCTGAACCGATTTTGACGGAACTTTCACTGGCGAATAACTGATGATATAAGGTGTAACTTAGGCTACTTTTTAGACAAGCTTTGCCCCGAGGCATTAGCCGTGGTTACTTTTGTATTGCGGGTAACGCCATGGGGCTCAACTAGTTGAAAATAAACGCTAGGGCTACTCTCCTCCGTTCGGTGGCTCGTGTTGTTCTATGACACCAATGCATGGGGGAGCCACGCTTCGGCCTGAAAGGGCCGGCTCGACCGGAGTGATACCTGGGCCTCACGGAAAAACGGTGTGAAATAGCGCTTGCGCTGTATTTCACCGAGCGAGTGAGGATACCGGAGACCCATACCCAACCCCTCCCCCCATCCCCCAAAGGCCAACAACGCGCTTGTGACGCCTCTGGTGTTGCCGGCGTCCATGGGCGGCGGTAATCGCTTACCATTAGGTGATACGCCTGCTCGTTTGCCTCGTATTCCATAAAAAAATAAACCTATATTTGCCATCCTGCCATCTTTATTATTGTTAGGGAACTTTTATAATTTTACTTCACATAAACCATAAAAGATGACGTACTCATATAATATATTATTGCTTTCTCAATAATTAGTATGTAATAAAGAATTTATTATGGTCTTTTCAAAAAATGTAAGCGATAACTGTTTACTTATTTAAATATCAAGGAACTACAACTTCGACGAACAACGGGTCAACTTAGTAGTTCCTGTAAAAATGTACAGATGTCTCTTTTCTCAAATAAACAAATACATTGTACTTACGCTTTTATTATCCCGACTACAGCGAAAGGAGTTTTTAAATGTTGTGACAAGAAGGATAATAGTTTTGGCACTCTATGTATGTTTGTATGTTTCACCAATTTTGATAAATGAGGTATCGACTACGTCATAATAATGGCCCGGGTTACATAGACTATATAATATTTTTTTTATTGTAACAAATGCAATCATCAAAAGTTTCAAGTAGTTAGGTTACTGTTTTTTAAACTTTTTCTTGTTAATTATAGTTTTTGTTTTTGACCATTATATATTACTAATTGACCCTCGCAACCTCCTTTACGTCTACTATTGTCCGTAGCGTAATATTTTCCCTTGTTTTATAAACATTCTTCATTGGGGCTCCGCTCCTATTAGTCTTACCGTGATGGTGTATAGCCTTCCTTGATAAATGGACTATCCAACACTGCAAGAATTTGTCAAATCGGACCAGTGGTTCCTGAGATTCAAAGAAACAAACAAACTCTTCAGCTTTATAATATTAGTATAGGTTACATTGTAACAAATTATTTTTATTTATAATAATGTAATTTCAGTACATCAATAGTAACAAAACTTTTACATAACTATTTCTAAACTAGGGACACACTTCGTTCCATTATTTTTTGTTAATAACACTGATGGTCACGATAATTAATAGATTTTTGGTCTAATTGGAAATTTCCGCGAACAAGATACGCCTCGGTGGCGTAGTGGTAGCGTATGCGACTGCTAAGCAAGAGGTCTCGGGTTCGATTCCCGGGTCGGACCAAATGTTTGTATGATCTGCAAATGTTTGTTTCGGAGTTTGGGTGTTTCCTATGTATAATATGTATGTATTTACAAAAAAAAAAGTATATAAGTATTTATATCAGTTGTCTAGTATCCATAACACAAGCTCTGCTTAGCTTGGGACTAGATGGCGTTGTGAGTTAGATGTCCAGAATATTTATTATTATTATTATTTATTATTATACTGTATTTCATGTGAGACAACGGTCGCAAACACAGCTTTAGAAATGTTCAGTCAAATAACTAACAGAAAGTAAAAAATACGATTTGCATGAGTTCATTTCTCTGCCTGCCTTAGCGCGGCCAGAGTACTCTGAACGAAACTTCAGCTAATTCAAAAGGTATGTCACAACTATCATATTGATGAGCGTTAACAAATTTTTGAATCTATTTTTGCAAGTAAATTTAACGTTTGATAATAGTTTAGATAGCCACAGAATACATAAAATCTCTTCTTGCATGAACCTATTTTGGATTGACGGCTAATTTCAACACAAATCTCCTTTGTGAAAATCACTGGCCACTTATGTGTAGTTCTTTTTAATGTTTTTTTTTTTTTCTTTATTTGCTTAGTCACGAAGTGATTATGTCGCCCTTTAATATGTTTAAAAATTATCTGTCACTCTCCTTTTGTTTGCAACAATGGACGTTTCGCGGAAAGCTTTTCGTGCTATGATTTTCTATGGTTATAAACAAGGGTTAAACTTCCAGAAATATGAAGATAATTTACAAAATGATTGGAAATATTTCCTTGTATGATAAGCCATGATATGATTTATAATCTCAATAAGCCCCCATAGTGCGGGTCACCATGCTGCATTGTTGCATTCCCAAAGAATATGATGACCTCCACTCTTGGTTTCTGCTCATGCTTTAAAGCAGAGAGAGTCACTTGGCAGACTACATTAAAAAAATATTACAAACTTTCTTTTCTTTTAATATGTTTATACATATTTTCATTCTGAGAGGTATTCATTAAATATATAATACACAACAGAATATAAACATTAAAACAATAATCACTTAGATAATAGCGATACGTCCGCTCGTTTGCCCCTATATAATAAAAAAATAAAAAAGATGTAACACTATTTTTATGATACTTGTACCTTGTACGTACTTACTTAAATAACTTATTTTTGTGTAAGCCCTTTTGAAGCTAGCGATGGGTGACGTTACAAACATATATAAAACGTCACAAGAAAGCTTTGATTCGGAGCAACAATTTGTGGATTTCATAAAATTTTGTTCCATGTGGCGATGAAACCCGCAACGCCATCCTAACCATCTAGCCAATCTCAAAACTATTTGTTGCAGTATTTTCAATTCACTTTTATTTTCTTTTGTTTATTTATTGAAAATCACAACCATTATTGCAGACCATTTACCTAATGCAATATCAAAGTAAAAAAGAATAGTAACTGAACGACACAATAACCGACTCAAGTGAATTCAATCTCAAGAAAAGTTTGAATGAGAATAAGTCAATTCTATCTGCCATCATTATAACACAGCTCAGGTGTAAATCATTTTATCTTTCCTTTCCGGTTAATTTAAAAAGCAAACGATCTTTTAAATGCATCCCCTTCGTCTATCGATCGCACACACACAGACACATAAACCTGCGTCGCGGCTGAACAAATAAAACAAAATGCATCCCTCACCCCCATAGTCTAGTCGCTAGACAACAAAGGGTGGCCGTACAAACTTATCGCTCATCGCATCTAGAGGAAAGTAAACCTTATGTCTTTCATAATAGAGTACTGTGTTTCAAATCAGTGTTGTTTGATTTTCTATGTGTTGAGAATAGTTAGATTTAATGGTGTATTGAGATTTTACGGTAGAAATGTTACCTTTTTATAATTTTAGTTACTTTGTTTTATTATATGTAAGTGTTGGGATCGAGATTAATCGGTTCGAGAATAAAATAGTTAAATAATTATTTTACTACTTCGTTAATTTCATTGTGTTTTTCACTCATCTTGAAAATGACTAATTGTAATTATTAATTTTTATGCAGAATGAGATTATTAATAACTTTAATGTTAAACTAGTTGTATCTAACACGGTCTTCTGTGGTGCGTTGAAATCATTAGTAACGAAAAATATATAAAACTATTTTAAAAGTGAGTGAGTTTTTTTGTATATCGAGTTAAAATTTGAGTTCAATCGGTGCAAATATTTTTGAGTTTCTGTAGCGCACACATGCCGACAAAACATTTCTATATGTATAGATTGATTGTACCTGGTGCTAGGGGTAAATCTATACATATAATAAAATGCAAGAAAGATTTTTATTTTTATTTATTTATTTAAACTATATAAGGTACAAGAAATTTAATACAAGATGCCACATAAGCTCATTTGAGTTTTTCCATGCATCCGTGTCCTCACCAAATCATATTTAAATCTACTTACAATTGCTTTACACACGATTATTGCCAACTTCATACATATTCATGGTTATAAAATAAACCAGCATTCTCAAACACTATGTTTTTAGTAACAATTAATAGAAGAAAAGTACAATAAACAGCAAACAGCAAAGATGAGAGAGATCGGTGCGATAGTAGGCACCGTGCTACTAAATAGGTACGTGGTTTTTCGGTTTTTTGCCAGCCTCAAAGGTGCCTCGGTTGCGAGGCGCGCGCGGTTGGGACGGTGTATGCGGTTCGCGCGATCTACCACACCAAGGACATCTCGCAAAGTCGCTTTACAAGGAATTTAAATGTTAATGGGACCCAAAAGATGTTAATTATACCAATAGAGGTGTAAGAGACGATGCTTGGCATCAGATTTCTCGCAAAATGCGACACTAACTCTATATAAAGCTGAGTCCCAGATTCCAAGCAATTTTTTGGAAATTGTTTTTACCCAGTACCGTCTATTTATTTAGAGATTTTTTGTGCAAAATAAAGGTTGCTGCTGTCACGGCAATTCGACACCGCCGCTATACGTGTGACTTCATCTCGAGCAAAAGTTCGAACTGAATCACGGATCGCTTGAATCGTAGTTCAGGATTGCAATTTCAAAAAACTAGATCGGCCTAGTACGATCCACGCTCCACGCATCATATCAAAATAAAATAAAGAAAATCATCGCGATTACCAACAAATATGCGGGCGGAGCCGCACGTGAAAGCTAGTGTTTAGTAATACTTTAAATGTTTATGATCTTAAAACATTAATTTTACATATAAATCCATTAATCTTCATACAGTAACATACATTAAGTCAACAAAGTTATTAAGTCGGAAGTAAAATATAATTTTTTATATTGAAGTGAGTGCTCAATAAAAAGTTAATTAAAAGGGTTTCCGCTAATTTATGTAGAATGCATAAATTTATTTACATTTTAAGTGAAGTGCAGTTGAATCCCATTTTAAAGTCTGTAGCATTTTGCTTTCATCTATGTTTTGGAGCCAAGGGGGCTAATGTAATTAAAGCGATATTTCTAGTGCTTGTACCTACTTTATTTCTCATAAAGTATGATTTTAATGTATTTTTTCAACTGCAGTAATAAAGAAAAAAATAGACACTTTTATGAACACCCAGGAAACAATGTGAACGTTATTTTAGCGTAGCATCGTGATAACGTATTACCTAGGTAAAAATAAGAAGATTAAAATTTTTGCGATATTATGACAGGACTTTAAAAAACAGCAGGAGCTGTTACCTGCGGTGTTCCCGGACCAATACGACCTTCAAACCTTCAAGAAAAGAGCGTACTCTTTCTTAAAAGGCCGGCAACGCACTTTTAACGCCTCTGGTGTTGCATCCTGCAGTTATTCCATGGGCGGCGGTAATCGCTTAACATCAGGTGATACGTCTGCTCGATTGCCTTCTACACAATATAATATATATCTATTTATAAATTCGAAAGAAAATGTCTATCTGTTACGCTTTCACGGCTAAGCCGCTGCAACGATTTCGATTTCAATGAAATTTGGCTTGGATATATATTAATTATTGGCGAAGAACATATACTACTTTTTACCGCTATAACCGACTCACAGGAGGACGGAGCCACGTATAAAAGCCAGTATATAATACAAAAACAGAATTATAAAATAAGAAAACATCGTGAGACGTTAGAACACGCCATGAAGTGGGTGGTTTTAAGTGGCAGAGCAATGCTTTGGCTAAATACCGGTGTTAAATCAATCTTTCGTTACAGTTCTGAGAGATTGAGGTTTTTCATCATGGACCGTAGGTGCAGTGTGCTGTGCCTAGACTCTGTAGAGGCCGTCGGGGTAACCGGGCTAGAGAGGTCGCGTTCTGCGTGTGGTGTATCCCTGTTGAGGCCGAGGTTGCTGGCTGGCTGAGACTTGCTGTGGGAGTGAACATGATGGTGCTGAAGATTCCTAGAAGGCTGCTTCATATATATCATCAATAACTGTTGCGCTATATG
This sequence comes from Spilarctia lutea, assembly GCA_916048165.1. Lineage (NCBI taxonomy): Eukaryota > Metazoa > Arthropoda > Insecta > Lepidoptera > Erebidae > Spilarctia > Spilarctia lutea. The sequence goes on from OU696490.1 coordinate 3,579,847, forward strand.
TGGAAGTCGCCACAAGTCTTTGTTAGATAGCGCTTGTTAGTATTTTTTTGTTGTCATATGTGGAAGTCATCAAAACTCTTATAGCATAAAAACATTAAATTTTACATTAACAACCCGTTAACTATTGCCAGCGTAACAAAACAACCAAATCCTAGTTAACATTTATAATATTACTAGCTGCCCCGATAGACTTTGTTCTGACTAAAATTATTGGCCTGTCACAGTTCAATAGAATAAATAAATAAATGTTCTTTATATTATTCTCCTCGCAATGTTTACGTATTTTCTCTACATAAAAACCTTCATTGTGCCTTAACGAAATTTAAAATATTGCTAGCTAATATTATTGTCGCGGGTAACGCCGCGGGGTGAAGCTAGTATAAAAAAATAGTCTACGTTACTCCTTGTATCATCAGCCAGTGATACAAGGGAAAGGCCCGTCAAAATCAGTCCAGCCGTTACAGAGATTTGCCGGAACAAAGAGAGGGACAAATTTTTAAAAATGTTATTTTGGTATGTACCGTACATATGCATTTTGTAAAAAGCGGATATTTTATTATTACAAACAGACACTCCGATTTTATTTATTTGTATAGATAACCGGAATGGTCTAGTGGTTCTTGAGTTTTGCGCTTAGCAACACATTTGGCGATTCATTTTTATTTCTTTACTTGAGAATTTATTTAACATCCGTTTGCTGCTATAATATAAAACCTTTGGTTGGGTTGCGAAGGTTTAGTAATAGTCCATTGAAAAACAGATATTCAAGTAAAACCGGTTTGATTAGTAGCTGACACCAAATAATCCTGGGAATAATAAAGTCTAAGAAATAGAAGACCAGAAGGAACTCAGCATCAAAGTAAAATAATACTAAAACGAGAAAAAAATATTCCTTTCGAGACATGCAGACGAAAAGTTAGTTAGTTTTCAATAGTTTAACGTAGGGTGGTGTGCGGTGTGAAACCGAACGGGTGCGTTCCTGGTTCGTCGGCCGGACTGTCGCGTCGCATCGATCGACACCTGTGGCGGGTTATATGGCGGCAAACTTCCTTATGCACCAAATGTATAGCTGCATTCACAGGGAATTCAAATTATCGGTCTGTTTTCCCACTATCTGTATGTATAATTATTAAGTTCGATTATGGTATTATGTAAAAAGTGTATAAAAAATATGTAGGTATGTTGGTGGTAAATATTTTGATTAGATTTTGTTATTGCCTTTTTGTAGCTCTCGATTTTCACTTTGTAACCTTTCTCCATATTTCCACTCCTTGTGCTCAAATCGTCAGGTCTACGCTATGGTCATTTCTTCATTGATGCTCTCTGTCAAAACTGGCTTCGTTTTAAAGTTCATGATAGGTTGGATAGGTACGAAGGCTGTCAAATACCAGACCTGTACACCTCCCAAAGGTTAGCTTGTAGAGAATAATCAGGGCATTTTGTCCACCAATGTGTATAAGTGCATCAGGTTGAAGATGAGAGCCAATGGTTTAAAATATATTGTTACAATTTATTTAAATATAACTGCATTCATCTAGAAGATTAGCCCATGGAATTCATTTTACAATTCAATGAATTATGAAAGTAGGTAGTTGAGGGGCATCTAGTACAATATCCGGACAGATTAAAATTTCAATTCACGTAGTATGAACTACATATCAACCACATTAATGTAGTTCGTGGCTCTAGAACATTGTATTAATTTTTCATGAAGCCGAGTAAATGAGATTATAATTCAATATAAAATCCGTCTCTATCCTTAAGAGCAAATGTAACGTTATTATCTTATGATTTGCAAAAGTAATATATTTTCAGTTCTACAATGTGCCGGGATAATCTCATTATGCAAGAGGTTTAAGGTATTAATACAAGTATTTATATAAATATATTACATTTATATTGTATTATGAATGGTCTAACTGCTAAATTGTCTGACTGCCTCGGTGGCGTAGTGGTAGCGTATGCGACTGCTAAGCTTCAGGTCTCGGGTTCGATTCCCGGGTCGGACCAAATATTTGTTTCGGAGTTTGGGCGTTTTCTATGTATAATATGTATGTATTTACAAAAAAAAAGGTATGTAAGTATTTATATCAGTTGTATAGTACCCATAACACAAGCTCTGCTTAGCTTGGGACTAGATGGCGTTTGTGTGTTAGATGTTCGGAATATTTATTTATTTATTATTTATTATTATTATTATTTATATTGAATAAATGAAAAGAAATGTCAAAATTTGTGTTTGGTAACTAATATTCATGTGCTAAAGATGTTAGCAGACACTCATGCAATCAGGCAGAGTAGAGTCATTTTATCAGGGCCTGTTCACATTGATCATGGCCATCATATTGGAACATAGTTGGTACTCCAGCAAACATTAAATTTCTTGGTGCGTTCCGCAAACAGCATTTAAGTAATTTCCAGAAAATTCCATATTCATCTTTACCAATACATCTTTACGTCAATGTGAAAATAATATTATTAACAATGCGGGCCCATTACCTTGTCTCCATAGCTGTGTACAGTGGCCTCAAATAAAATCGAATATTTTGGACCAACATGTTAGCTCTTATTGTAATATTCCCAGTACCCATTGGCCCAACGCGTTCGGCCAATGTGTACTGGGTCGTTTTTTGTATATTTGTCGTTTGCGACCAACATTGGCAGACGACCCGATTAGTGTGGGTTTTTCGTGCACAAATCAAAGAGATTTTGCGCAAGCAGCAAACAGAGTTTACAAGTTGGCCAGGTGTTCACTTTATAGTTTAGTATCAGAGTAGACAATCGTGTTGGCCTTAATGGTTTCACGAACATGACGACATGTCATTTATATTTATATGTGATGTTGTCATTTATATTTATATGTCATGTTATTTTATTGTGTATATGATATGTGATGTTCAAAATGAAACAATTATGCGGAATCCCAAACATGACCAACATAATAATAAAACCAAAGTAAGTAACTTGTCTAAAAACATACAATAGAGTATATCAATACACATATCAATGGAGTATAAAATATATATACAAGAGAGAATCACGATTTGATAACCAGACTAATTTAATAAAGAGGTGTTGGAGATTTTCAAGTTTAGATTAGTTGTAGTAATTGAAACAAAAGGGAAAGCGCTGTACAAATATATTAAATCAGCCACGATCGCCTCGAAGTCTATCTTTATCTAACGACCAATGCAGAATGAAACACGCCAACCTGTGAACAGTACCAAGAAAATCAGCCAAGCGCAGTCGCCGAGCGCGTTGGGCCAACGTGTAGAGCGGCACTTAGATGAATAAATTTGCTGCCTGCATCGCTCTTGTAAACGCTACAGTATTCCGCTTCCCTCCACTGAAGTAATGAGTTCTTCATTCGCAGACTAATTGGTTTAAGACGTCTGCAGTGTTAATGAAAATAAAATTGTATCTTCGAACAAAGAACCAATTTTACATTCCATTCCTTTGTAATTAAGAGTAATACCGATTGAAAATACGGAGTGTCACCACCGTTTTTCATTCCATGGGTGTCGTAAGAGGCTACTAAGGAAACAAACTTTACTGTACATCAGTGTAAAGTGAAAGAAAACTTGAAATAAACCAGATACCCGACTGGCCAGCATAGTATAGTAAACCAGAACTTTTTTTTAAGGAGCATAATGAAGATACTTTGTTTCTTGACAAAGGACATAGGGTACTTTTTACCGCAATAACTGACATAGGTTTACGCAGACGAAGCCTTTGATAAAACCTAGTTATTTATTTCATAAAAAATACTTCATGCAACGCCAAGTGAAACTAAAATTAACTTTTAATGTTCTTTACTGTGTGAAATAAACAATTAGAAAGATTCGAAATAAAAGTATAACAAAGAAAATAAATACAAGTTGATTGTTAATTCTGTTTCCAACTAACTACAATGCATCTAAAATTTCTTTCAAAGATTCTTTTCAACCAACCTCGTTGAAGTTTTAGCACAATATTATGTTTTATTGTAGAATATTCTAAAGAGTTTTGAAATATTAAGTTGGTTAGAGTACATACTCTACCCAACTTAATATCACACATAATTCACAATAATTTTCTTATTGAACGTATATATTCGTTTTGAAATCCCTCTGAAGGGCATACATAGATAGTACTTTAAAATTACTGTGTAGTAAGAGAGCGTAGTGTTGTCGCTGCGAAGTTCTCACGAGAGGTGGATTTCTAACTTATTTCAGTTTATTCAATTTGGTCTAGTTCTTGAAATCAGTTTTTCTGTAAAAGTTTGGTTATAAATATATAGACAAATTTTAATAAACAAACTCAGACAAAATTCTATTCAAACATGTTATGGAACGAAATTCAAATATTACATTCATGATAGTTAGAGAAACAAGAAATTTAAATGGTAAACAATAACAGAATAGTGAAGGGGTTCCATACCGCATAACTATGGGAGGGGTTAGGGGAATAAAAAACGCGTTATAGTGGTTGTGGTGATTAAGCACAACGAGAGAGGCATCTCAGCAGCTATCGGACATTGTCGGTGTGTGGGCTTCGCAATCAGCGATGTGGGATTTTCATTTTTAGCGTTTTTTTCGTTCGCCTTATTAGTTTTAAAAATAACAGTTACGTTTAATTGAACAGATAAAATAAACTATAGAAGAGTTTGATGTATTTTGATCTACAAAATTGGCTAGTAATCATGAGGGTAAAGTCCAGAGCAGAAGCTGGTCGATCTCCTTTAACTTAGATTTGTTGTTACATTTTATTATTAATGAAACAGATGTTACTGTAAATACTAAGACTTTCTTTTTTAATTCAATATTTAGTTATATTTGAATCAAATTTACGTCTATATTTAATTAGAATTCGATTCACTAAACATTATGAAAATTGAGACTTAATTTCCAGTGTTCGGTCGGCATCAACAGGTTTGTCCCTTTCATATAAATTAAAGTATGCATAACGTCATTTGCTTTCTCCTAAACAATCCAGATGGATACAAAATTTGTCTAATATTTTTTATGTATATATAAAATAATGTTTACTGTCAACGTTGTTTTAGTAGCCTCTTTATCTGAGGCAATCAGTTTGTACAAACGCTTTCGCCTATTTCCCAAAAATGCGAGCAACACTAACGGTTCTCCTGAACCGACCTTGACCTTTTTATATTTGCGTTTATTCTCTCTGCACCATTAACGGTGTCATGGAAACGGCTTCAGAGACATTTCTCTTATTTGTTTTAAAAATCTTAGTGTACTTTGTAAACAATACAGAACAGAACATCCTACTAATATGGATGTTTGTTACTCTTTCACGCAAAAACTACAGAATGGATTTTGATGAAACTTTACAATAATATAGCTTATACATCAGAATAACACTAGGCTACAATTTATGAAGATAATAGCTTCGCCTCGCGACGTTGCCCGCGGTTATTGTCGTACCGTGGGGTTCAGCTAATCTTCTTTATCAGAAACATAGTATTACAATTTTTTTATTAATTTAGTTCATGCATACAAAATACACTATGCTGTGTGTATAGTTGTGTTAAGGTCTTACACACTTGTGAATTATGGGCTAACCATCATTCGCCGAATGGTTACACATGAAGATTTTAATTAATGATAACCTAAAAATTATACGAAATTTTGACTCTTAGGGAAAATACAAAAACAGAGAACAATCAGATATAAATTATGTAATGGAAAGAAGAGACACCAGTACCAATATGTGATTAGTATTGAGTATGGAATAATTACAATGAGGCATTCAAAAATAGTGTTTTTTTGAGCTGTCTTTCTCCTGCAATTTTTGTTTGTTCCTTTTAATCTTTGATTTTATTTACCTACCGACATTTTTAACTTTAATATATTTATGGAATATAGATGGTAAAATATTTTCAATCTTGGTTATTTTCCTTAAAACCAAAGCCGAAGAAAAGCCAATAATCCGGTAGCTTTCAAGCAAAATTATCGTCAGTCGTTATAAATAAAAGAAATAGTAGAAAATATATAAAATGATAATCAAACGATGCTTTGCTGAATGTCTGTGACAGGATCTCGTAATCATGGTTGGTGAGCATCAGGTTATTGCAGTTCACGTTAAAGAATTAAGTAAAATAGTTACGGCGAGAACTTTCATTGTGTGTTACTATATAATTTACCATATGTACGCTAAAGGGCACTGCAGTGTGTTTCTGCTGTATGCGGATATTTACACAAACATGTAGCAAGTTGTGTAGCAATTGCAGTAAGCATTTTCTTTAAGCTTAAGGCTTACTTTTTAGCAAATAGGAAATTTAAAGAACATAACAGCCTAAAATCATCATATTTTTTTTAAATATGCAAGTACACAGTAATATTGTATCTTGCATTTCTAAATTAATCACTTTAAGGTAGTTTTTCATCACATGTCTCGTAGCGGCGCTACACCGCTTACTGCAGCTGCCTCATGTGAACGCTACGAGAGTGCTATGAAGTCGTACACCTGTCAGTATCTCTTAAGTATTTTTCTTTCAAATCTCAAGAGTGCTCTGAGATCTCTTAAAATTTAAATCATAATCTGTATAGAAATGATTTTATGGTATTAGGACATTATTACCGTCATAAAGTAATTTAAATTAAACCAAACACACACAACACAACACGCAAAATAAAGTCCAAAATTGATTGAAAGTACAAATGTTTCAACATTGTTTAGCACAGAACCAGTAACCTATGTGAAGTTATCAAGTAGACGATTTCATTCAAAATGGTAAAATAATAAGTTACAAATTGTGTAATGTTCAAAATGAACCAATTCAAACCCAAGACCGCATACGATACAAAATTACGGTTATAGTGCCGGTTAGAATACTTCTGAAGATGAAAAGATAGCCAGAAACGAAACAAAAACTTTCTTATTCTGTTTCCCATTTACGTCACGTTAACGGCAATTAGAACAACCTTTAATAACGCAACTCCTTTTCGTTTCAGCCCTCGCAGGAGGAAATAATTGTTGAAGTGCCCAACGATTAATTGTTTGTGGAAATGGCTCCAATGAACAGTTCGACGGGTTCACGCCTCTGTTTAGTTTGACAAATCCGCTCGTTAATTGGAACGCGGGATCTCTTTTGAGATACACAATACATTAATAAGCGGAGCGGGGCGCGATTAGGCTCACAACTTTTTACTTTGTGTTGGTTTACACTGGCTTTTACTACCATTTAACTTTTCTTGGTGTTTTTGTTATTACTGTGGCGACTTCCACATACAAAAACAATAAAACATACTGCAGCGCCATCTACCGAAGATACACTGAACTACAAAGTAACGCACAAAACGGAGTAACTATCAATCCTGAATCGCGCAAATATTCGGTGTGTTAGTGGGTTACTCCTGTTGAACTTTGTGTACAGCAGTTACAGTAGTGTGTGTGTTTCAGGGAAAGTTACCATTGAAAAAATAGTTACTAGGGCTATATTAAAATTTAATGTGAAGATAATACTGAAAGTTTTTAAATTCTTCCACAGAGTTTTTTCTTATTGTACCACACTACTCACTCCCTGTACTCTTCTTTGTACTCTAATTCATAGAGACTCTACATCACTAACCAAGTAATGTTCGGTATGTTGAAATCAAATCCTGTCGTACCTTCAGTAAAACTATCTTTCCTAGCCTTGACCTTGACCTTTAACTTCCTTACGTCACCAACGTGTACTTCAATTATATCAAGTTTTAGTACCTTGCGGTATCATATCTTACAGGAAAGACTAAGCATAAAGAAACTTCACTGGAGCTAAAAAAAGCTGGAGTGTTCCTAATCTCTTGGCTTAACGCAGTACTATAATGTTACCAGCTTCTGCACGTAGCTCTGCCCGCGCATATGTCGGTTATCACGACAAAAAGTAGTCTATGTCTTTCTCTAAAGTTTAATCTATCCCTATACCGAAATTCGTTCAAATTAGTTCAGCGGTTTAGCTGTGGAAGCTTAACATACAAAGAGAGTTACTTTCAAATTTATAAGATTAGTATAAATACATGCATTTTACCGCTCAAGCGATTCTCAAAATTATTTAAACGCGTTTAGAATATCATGGCCGTACCCTAATTTGTGGGTAATAGGTGTTCAAACAGTCATTCGCATTTATCCTTATAGCATCGAATTTCAATGTACAATTATTTGAAAAACGTTATTTATTTTACAACATAGGATCCTTAGTAAGTTCCTCAGTTTACATGTTACAGTTAAATTTTGTTATCAGTATTAATAAATACTTACTGGTTTTGCCTCATAAAAGAACATATTTTAGTTCAACAAACTGGGTAACCCTGAGGTGCCTGCTGACATTATAATTCTGGTGCTTAGAAAATGACGCTTAAAAAGTATGAAAAATACGATTCTGACCGACTTTAATGGGACCCGTTTGAACATAAAACTTATTATAATTAAACAAAGTTGGATTCGTCTGTATAATTACTTATCGCCTTAATTCTCGTAATATATTTACATCTTACTGTTTTTTATGTTCTTATCCGATATTCCTTGTTCCACTATAACATTCTCATTTAATTTCATTACAAGACAATCAAGATATAATAAAAGCGATGCCATTAATATACGTCCGTTTATACACAAAGGGAAATGAAGTACGTCGAGTAAATCCTTAAACGAATTAACAATAGTGATGATATCAGTGTGGCAACTCGGCACATCGTTATGGACGCAAGTGTACGGAACCCGGATAGAGATAAGGTTGAGCGATGCCCAAATGAATTGTTCCGTGTCGTCGTGAAAAATGTCGCTAGAAAACAAAAGTTTCATGTTTAATATCGTTTTATTGTTTGTTTATGATAATGTTTAATGGAATTGTGTCTTCCGTGGGAGAGCCACGCTTCGGCATGAATGGGCCGGCTCCACCGGAGTGATACCACGGCCTCACAGAAAACCGGTGTGAAATAGCGCTTGTGCTGTGTTTCACCGAGTGAGTAAAGGTAAGGATACCGGAGGAACATACCCCAACCCCTCCCCCCATTCCCTCTCCCCATCCCCCAAAGGTCGGCAACGCACTTGTGACGCTTTTGGTGTTGCGGGTGTCCATGGGCGGCCGTAATCGCTTACCATCGGGTGATGCGTCTGCTCGTTTGACCCCTATTCAATAAAAAATAAAAAAATGATTGTTTTTTATCTATATATATACATATAACTCAAAGGTGACTGACATAGTGATCTATCAACGCACAGCCCAAACCACTGGACGGATCGGACTGAAATTTGGCATGCAGGTAGATGTTATGACGTAGGCATCCGCTAAGAAAGGATTTTGATTAATTCTACCCCCAAGGGGATAAAATAGGGGATGAAAGTTTGTATGAAAATTTGTCAATTTTAAACCGATAGGGCTGAGACTTTGCATGCAGGTAGATGTTATGACGTAGGCATACTCTAAGAAAGGATTTTGATTAATTATACCACCAAGGGGATAAAATAGGGGATGAAACTTTGTATGAAACTTTGTCAATTTTAAACCGATCGAGCTGAAATTCGGCATGCAGGTAGATGTTATGACGTAGGCATCCTCTAAGAAAGGATTTTGATTAATTATACCACCAAGGGGATAAAATAGGGGATGAAAGTTTGTATGAAACTTTGTCAATTTTAAACCGATCAAGCTGAAATTTGGCATGCAGGTAGATGTTATGACGTAGGCATCTTCTAAGAAAGGATTTTGATTAATTATACCACCAAGGGGATAAAATAGGGGATGAAAGTTTGTATGAAACTTTGTCAATTTTAAACCGATCGAGCTGAAATTCGGCATGCTGGTAGATGTTATGACGTAGGCATCCTCTAAGAAAGAATTTTGATTAACTATACCACCAAGGGGATAAAATAGGGGATGAAAGTTTGTATGAAACTTTGTCAATTTTAAACCGATGGAGCTGAACTTTGGCATGCAGGTAGATGTTATAACGTAGGCATCCCCCAAGAAAGGATTTTGAGATGCAGGCTATATAAGGTTAGTAACTTTTCAGTTTAAGGTATATAAATTTCTGTATGCTAGCGCCATCTACACTAAGTTATTTTGGAGAGAACTTTGAATTAACCATTTTTGTGCATAGTGCATAGATAATATATCTAGCGGATTATATTTGACGACTAGCTTTTGCCCGCGACTTCGCTCGCGTTTAGAAGTATTATTATTAATTAGGTATAGTTTTCGCGGCTTTACTTTTGTTTAGCGTGTGTAAAAAAATTCACAAGTGTAGATGCAAATGACGGTCGAATATTCTTCTTAGACGATCCAGGTGGAACTGGTAAAACCTTCCTTATTAATTTATTTTTGGCGAAAGTAAGAAGTACTCACGGCATTGCCTTGGCTGTGGCGTCGTCCGGAATAGCTGCTACATTACTAGGAGGTGGTCGAACTGCTCATGCTACTTTCAAGTTACCACTCAATTTAATCACTGTCGAGACTCCCATTTGCAACATCTCCAAACAAAGTAATTTGGCTGAAGTTTCAAAGAGTACAAAACTAATCGTGTGGGACGAAATAACTATGGCACATAAAGGTGGTATTGAATCCTTAAACAGATCAATAAGGGATATAAGGGTTAATACAAAATTAATGGGTGGCGTAACAGTTTTGCTGGCCGGAGACTTTCGGCAGACTCTACCAGTGGTACCAAAACCATTAAGAAATCTAATTTGTGGCCTCAAAAATATGAGAGCACATTTGGGCGGGGATGAGTCTGCTGGTAGATTTTCAGATCTCCATCTTAAAATCGGTAATGGTGATTTTCCATCGTTTGATGAAATGATAACCATCCCGGAAGAATTATGCACAGTTGTTACTACGGTTCAAGAATTGCTGTCTAAAGTTTATCCAACGATATTCATATACATGACAAGCCTATTGAATGGTTATGTGACCAAAGAACGATCAAGAAGCAGCTATCAACGATATCCTGCTCATGTCGTTTGAGGGCGAAGAAGAGGTCCATACTTCGATTGATAATGTGGTTGATACAGTTTTTTTTTATTATATAGGGGGCAAACGAGCTGACGTATCACCTGATGGTAAGCGATTACCACCGAAAATGGACACCCGCAACACTAGAGGCGTCACAAGTGCGTTGCCGGCCTTTTAGGAAGGAGTACGCTCTTTTCTTGAAGGTTTGAAGGTCGTATTGGTCCGGGAACACCGCAGGCGACAGCTCATTCCACAGTTTTGCTGTGCGTGACAGAAAATTTCGGGAAAATCGCACAGTTGTGGACTGCCAACCATCTAGATGTTGGGGATGAAATTTCTCTCGCGTAGGACGATGGTGGAAAGATGCGGCAGGGATCAATATAAACAATTCCTCGGAGCACTCCCATGGTAAATGGGGTAAAAAATGCACAGCGAAGCCACATCTCTACGCAGCGCTAGAGAGTCTAGCCGAATTGAAAGATCCGGCAATCGACGATACGAGTCGCCCTCCGCTGAATGCGGTCCAGAGGGAGGAGCTGGTATTGGGGTGACCCTGTCCAAAGATGAGGACAGTATTCCATGTGAGGCCGAACCTGCGTCTTGACGCTACTAATTACCCTGTAGAATTTTTAAATTCATTGAAACCGCCAGGTTTGCCTTATCATAAGCTTATTCTGCGTGTAGGCGTTCCAATTATGTTGTTGCGAAATTTTGTAGGCCCTAATTTTTTACACACGCTAAACAAAAGTAAAGCCGCAAAAACTATACTTAATTAATAATAACACCTCTTAACGCGAGCGAAGCCGCGGGCAAAAGCTAGTCTATATATAAAAGGCAACCATTATTGACTGACTGATCTATCAAGGCACAGCTCAAACCACTGAAAGGGATGCGCTGAAATTTGACACACATACAGCTAGTGTGATGTAGGCGTGCGCTAAGAAAGGATTTTTCTAAACTAACCATCGCATCAGTTTTAAAATTTGACAAGGCAGACACGAAATATCATGAACTATCGTTATAATAAATTAGTAGTATGCCCACGATACTAGCCCACATTTTTTGCCAAAAGCATTACTCTCTTCGTGTATTCGTGTAAAAAATATCAAAAATCCTAATTCTGACTTTAAGCAATAAAACAGAAAAGTTTCATCAAAATCGGTTTAGCCGTTTTTTGTGATGCGCGTATAAAGAAAAACCTTCTTTAGAACACCATGTGTTCGTTCAAATTGTTGGTTAGTGTTGAAACTACAATAAAACAATAACTATTCAATTTAGATCATATAAAAATACTCTCATAAACATTGACACGATATACAATAGCACACACATAGAAACCGTAGATACATTCAAATTACTTGCTATAACAATAGACAAAAATGTTAATTGGAAGGCACACGTTGATGATTAATTTACTACTTTATATAACAACTTTATATAACCCATTTGCAATATAGCGAAACAAATTAATTTTGTGGAAGTGTTAAAGAAACTGTATGTATACCACAAACTCTTTTGATTCCAAACGATCCTACGTTTCAATTTAAGTGATTGCAGTTTCAAAAGTGTACTTCGCGATGATATTAAACAAGCTTCAGGATTAAAAACTGGGATAAGACACTTCTTTCATGATCAGTTCTACATAACTTGCTCATGAATAAGCCCAATAATTTAGTGGTTTTGGCACCTGGATTAGTGAACAATATCGTCTATAAAGACGTTTTGTAGAGATTTTTTATTTACTGTGTTTGACATTCATCCACTCAAAATCAAATCTAAGGCGAGAAAAGCTGCAAGCAAAAGCTGGTATTATAATTAAAACCTTTATGAGTAGTATTAATATTCATTCAAGTTAGAAAAACGGCGATGCGGCGTATGAACCTTTTGGGGCAAGACGTTTCACTACTTTAAAGGACTCCCATTTGGTTCGAAACTAGCTTTCATCATCATCGTAAAGTGTCTTTGCCAGTCCACTGATGGACTTAGGCCTAGGATAGAGGTTTAAGTTTAAGTGAGTTTGAAAATAAAGGCTGAGCATACCGGCGGCGTGATGTGAAAACATTTATGTTTAAAAGAAAATAATTTGGTACCATAAATATGTTAAGAAGAATGAAAACAATTTTCCAGGTATAATTATCTCTTTGTGAACATAAATAAATAAGTCTATTTAAAGTTATATATGTACGTAAAAAGGATCTGGAGTGGCGACCACGTACTGGAAAACGGAGCGTGGGTAGGCCCCTAGCAAGATGGTTCGACGACTTGGTTAATGTCGCAGGAGACTGTTGGATGCGAGCAGCACAGGACCAGTTGTTGTGGGAAGCCTTGGGGGAGGCCTATGTCCAGCAGTGGACGTCTTTCGGTTGACATGATGATGATAATGTACGTAAATTCACTTAAAATGTCAAGAAATTCAATAGTAGAGACAAACTTCTTAGCATTCCATGGATTCACCGTGCGGGTGCCGGGTCCATGGTGTGGTAAGGGGAGAAACCCAGAGCAGTTCTCAGGACTTGCGACCTAGGTGTAGGTTTAAGGAGGCCCCTTTTGAGATGCACATCAACGCTCACCTTCACTGCCCGAGTTTCCCGCCCTGCCTTGCCAAATTTGGTCATTACGTAATTCACGTAATTGTTACGTGAATCACCGTATACTATACCGAAAATTATATGTCATGTTACATTTTAAGTCAAATCAAGTCAAAATTATCGATTCCAAATGTAACATATGTAAATATCGGTTGTCGATGTTATTTACAAAAACAATTATCCTGGGGCAAAGTTTAATTTGATAAATACTCGGAGTTAATGAAATACTCGTATATATTTTAGTGATACATTTGTATTTATCCCTAATCAAGAATTTCAAGGCTTGAATGTGTAATATTTTGTAAAGAATCTCAGGAGGTTTGAAAATCAACAGCAGTATTGTGTACTGCCATGCACTCGATCGTACAATAACACACAGAGAATCTGAGACATAGAGCTTCTGGACAAATATTTTATCAATATAACATTGAATTGCACAATTTTTTTTTCAAATGTCTTTGCTTTCTTCTTACGTCGTCTCTCGCTCTCAACATATAGATCATTTAAACTACTCAACGAATCTTAATACAGTTTTCAGCAATAGATGACGTAGTTTAAGAGGAAGGTGTATATTTCTAATATTTTTTTTTTTCGGACTTCTGTCATTCAACGCTATCTATTCCCAAACTAATAAGAACCTATACTATGGGTACTTGACAACTGATATAAATACTCATATACCATTTATCCTTGCAACTGCACTGCTAGTCGTAATCCTTTGTACCTTATTTTACCGCCCCCTTCCGAAATTTCTAGAAATCTTTTCTAGTAGTAGATACTGTGGTGACTTCCACATACAGCGCAACAGTTGTAGATATTACAGCGCCATCTACCATAAATACACTGAACTAAGGAGCAACGTACAACACGAAGAAACTATCAATCCTGAATCGCGCAGTTAAAAGTTCTCGCGCCGGTTATCATATTTACAACATCCCAACATCAACTGTTGGGCAGTAGCCCGCCAGGCATGATCACCTCGCCTACAACTTAAAAAGAGCCAGTTGCCAAAGTTTCACGTTTGTACAGTAAAAAATTACTTGCTTTGACTGGCTTTTTCATGTAATAAATGTATAAATTAGAAGATTGTTAGTGCAAGAAACTCATTTAAAATGAACTCTTATCCATTCACTCCATTCATCATACAATATACGTCTACATCAATGTCTCGGGACCTCGCAAACCTATTTATATGCAAATTTTAAGGCTAAAATATAAGTACATAGGTTTACGTTTATGACGCTTCTAGTTAATTTTGTTCAAAAGTCACTTGCTGATTTATTGGTGCTTATCGAGACAAATTTATTCGGAGTATTTCGTTGGATAGAATACGAAGTTGTCTGGCGAAGGTTTATGGAAACATCATTTAAGTGGATGTTAATAGTTTTACCTTTGAATTTTTTGATATTTTTATTACAATTACGATGTGTTTCATTCGTTATCTTTTCAATTAAGATTGAAGTTTTTTCATATTGACGATCAAAAGACGCGATAACTTGTATACACGCGCTGCTGCCCGCGTGTATAAAAGTTATCGCGGTAAAAATACTCTATATTACTCACTGATAATATACCTTTCTATAAGTGATAGAATTTATTAAATTAGTTTAGTAATTTAGTCATCAAAACGTAACAAATAAATTTTGCCTAAATAAGTTCAACTCTAATACACAGTTAAGCAAACCGATACTTTTTTTCAATTTATACGAGACATTCTCAAGTACTCCACAAGTCCTGGGGACGCTTAAGCAAAATAAATAAAAACTCATTAATCTGTAATAACAAATACGAAACCGTTCTGCAAAGTACTGAGGCTGTTTAATATTCGTGTGTCAACAGCCCCCCGAGCACTGCAGCCAAGTATTTACTCGATATTCAATTTAATCTGTGACTCTATTCTAGAATGTTAACTTGTTTTTTTTTTATATTATTTGCAAACTAATTTTAGTGTTTTGAGGGTTCCGGCAAGTGGTCAAAGAAAATAATTATTAAGTTCTCGCACAGAACGATTTACATCTACACTAATATTATAAAGTTGAAGAGTTTGTTTGTATGTTTGAACGCGCTAATCTCAGGAACCGCTGGTCCGATTTGAAAAATTCTTTCAGTATTGGATAGTCAATTTATCGAGGAAAGCTACATATCATCACGCTAAAAGCAATAGGAGCGGAGCCCCAATGAAGAATGTTTAAAAAACGGGGGAAAATTATTACGCTTCGTGCAATAGTAGATGTAAACGAAGTTGCGAGGGTCAGCTAGTTAATAATAAAATGACTTCACATTTCTCAAACACGGCCTTTTCATCTCTAACTAGGCAGAGGCGGTTGTGAAGCGAATCACAAACTCTGGATGAGTTGCTAGAGCCATTGACTACATCCAAAAACCAACAAGACATCAGTAATTTGTGCAATTTGGGACTATCCAACTAACTGACTGACTCTTAACTGAACTGAACTCTAACCTGAACTATGCCTTTGGCTGGATAAAGTCTGGTTATTTATTTTTTTATTTCTTAAACGGTAGTCACAAGGTTTTTGATTTGTTTCAGTGTCATTTAATTTTTAAGTACTTGGCTGAGGACAGCGCAGGCCCTTTTTTGTGGAGAACCTCGGAGGGGGCTACGTCCAATTGTGAACGTATTTTGGGTGAAATGATAATAAATGAAATTGGGAGTGCAGATATCCTCACGCTCAGTCTTTACTAAAATGACTATTTACATGTTGTGTATTGTTACATGCATTTACATTTTATGTACATTGTAAGAATTACAATTAAAACTATCCCGCGAATATTGGATGATGGTTTTATTTTACTCACTTCAGATACAAGAACACAAGTATTATGGTGTCAACACTACCATCATCGTCAACAGTCTTAAATAGTCCACTGATAGACATAGGTTTTCCTTTCGAAAAGAGTTTATAGCATACCACAAAACGTTGGGCAGATAGATCGGTAAAGGGTTTGTATCATATTATCTATCTCTTTGCAGTTACTAGTTAGTAGTTTGAAATTTGGGGTCTTAGCCCTCGTGCTTTGGAGAGTATGTAAAGCCAGGCCGTCGGTCCTGAGCCTAATCTTTCCCCGGTCGTGTCGGTTAACGGATTACGGTTACCGGACGGATTATGAGAGTGAAGGAACAAAGATTGCACCTGTGTCTGCGCACGTACTTGTGCACTATAATATTGCTTGCGTAGTTATCTGGTATCCGTTGAGACTGGCCGCCGTGGCTCGTGCAAATCGGATAGGAGAATATACTTCTCGTCAATATTTCCATTGTTACGAGTATTTATATTGTAATTAAGTTGTAACTCGTTATACTTCAAAATAACATAACATAACATAACATAACTTTATTTAACTTAGAAGATTTTATCCTATCCCATATTGCTAGATTTACAAATTTTAAGTTAAATATCTATTTGAAATTTAAGGTCTAAGATAGGGAATGTCTCAGCCTATTCATATAGAAGTCATAACTTTAGTTAGTAAATTGCTATAAAATAATTTAAGTTTGAAATAAGAAGAAAAGAACCTAGTATAAATGGTTGACCTTAAATGAAATAATTTAAGAACTTTGTGAAGTCTTAGCTTTATCGCTTCTCTTTGTATCTTTCTTTATTTTTGTTTCCTTTTCAGTGTTTGTTCAATAGATTTTTCCTTTTTTTACTATGATTTATACCTGTATAATATAAAAAAATACAAGTTTCTGCTCTGCTCCTGAGAGTCCTCAATAAATATTTAATCCATTCTTATATGATGTTTTCTCTAATTTTTTATTGTATTACATAAGGGTGTGTCACTGATTTGATACTGTGCCAATGAAGATTCATCTTTTTAACATGGATTTTATCAATATCCAATAGCCTAAAGTGCGAGTCGGACTCTCGCACCGAGGGCTCCGTACAAAACTGTAGGTATATAAATAAAATTTATGCTTTTCACAGTTTTCCTTCATCTGAGCTATAAGACGTTGCTTCGTACCAAATTTCAAGATTCACGGGAAGTACCCTGTAGGTTTAGATGCCCTTGCGAGTGTCGAAAATTTGCTGCATAAACGGTTGTACCTTTTGATTGCGTTGACTTAGAAGTTTGATTTTTTCACAGCTTCAAGAAACAGTATACCTGAGTATTTGATATGAATTTCAGCTTGATACACACGTTCCTGAGAAAAAGGGTCTTGACCGACAGACGGACAGCATAGTGATCCTTATCCTACTATGAGGGTTCCGTTCTTTCCTTTTGAGGTCACAGTTTAAAGACATAGAATGTACGCCTATTACACCAATCCTTATAATATTTATGTTGTCTTCATATTTATTCAAGTATATTTAACCAAATAGAACTACGAGGAGTATATTCATTGTTTAAGAAACATCGTTTTGTTTACAAACATCTTATTTGTGTAAACGAACGAGAATTAATGCCATTAGGGTAAGTTATTATAAATCTTTAATTCCCTGATGTTTCGACATAATGACTTGAGCCGTGTACAAATATTTGTTAAAAAGTTATTCAGTATAAACGGCCATCACTCACATCTGTACTTTACTGCAACGGTTTCAGGAGCCAGGTGTCGCTAATTGTCGTGGCAGGTCGCTCCTCTTTTTTTTAAAACACCGGCTGAGTAAAATAAGGAGAGGGTAAATGTCAAGTGTTGTTTAAAGAGAACTTGTAATGTGGTACAAATATTATCTACTATTATTCTAAGACCAAATTTGACAGCACGGTTGGCTTACTGGCTTAAACGGTCCACACGCGGTTTCTTACTGCGCCAAGTGTTGTGGGTTCAAATCCCATATGATTCTGAGTCTGGGAGCAGTTGTGAACGTTTCATGTATGTTTGCAAAGTCCTTCGCGACACAGTGTGTATATTAATAATGCGGGAGTTGACATAAAAAAAAATAATCTGCAACATCAGGTCACTAAACCGAAAGGCATCAAACTGCCAGGAGTGAGATATGTATCAAAAGTTGTTTATTACAATCATAAAAAGTGTAAATATCTTCTAAAATATACAGAATACACATCCGAATAACGTCAATAACACACGTTGGGAATGCGATCCAATGATAATTTGCACTCAACTCGGCCCTGGTGACAGGCGACGATTAAAAGTATGTTAACATACCACTCCAGCAGAATTAACTCGCACATCGTGCTCCGGAACGCGCTCAACATACTCCACTTATCCACTTTCGACAGCAGTTTGAGTGCGTCTGTCGATTAAGTTACTTATTTGTTATAGGATGGTAATAAAAAAAATACGGAAGAGGCTCTGTGTTTTGTAACTACATTTTGCTCGTGTCTTCGCCCGAGTATATGTAGATTATCACGGTAGAAAGTAGTCTATGTATCTCCCAAAAAATGGATTTTCATGCCAGATTTCATTAAAATCAATTTAGCGGTTTAACAGCGGAAGCATAACAGACAGACTGAAATTAGTGGGCATGATGTTGCTGTACAGCTTGTCGCTTCCTAATATGCTGAGCTTAGAGGGTTCGATTTCAATGCGAGACAAAAGTGACGCAATAGAACAAAACGGGAAGTATACGCTCTTAAGTAAAATATTTTTATTAGTTATTTAAAAAGCAAGCAAAGAAAGAAAATAGTCTCATTTATTATTATTTTAATTCAGCTTTTGTCCACGGCTCCGCCCACGTATTTGTTGTTTGACGCGGTAAGAAGTAGCCAATATCCTTCCTCATCAATCAAAGTATTTCCATTCAAAATTTCAATAAAATCGGTGCTGCGCTTAACCGCGAAAGCATTCCAAGCAGATAGACAGCGTTACTTTGGAATTTTCATGATCAACCATGACTTTTTTCGGCTGAAAACTTTTCTCTTTTCTTCCTCCAATCCTTGAAAATCAATTGAGTCGTTAAAAGTATAGAAAAGAACAAGAAAAATTACTTTTGCATTTATTGAATGTTTGTTATTACACGTATATGGTGGTACATTCCGTGGGAGAGCCACTCTTCGGCATGAATGGGCCGGCTCCACCGGAGTGATACCACGGCCTCAAAGAAAACCCTTGTGAAATAGCGCTTGCGCTGTGCTTCACCTCACTGAGTGAGGATACCGGAGGCCCATACCCCTCCCTCATTCCCCCTCCCCATCCCCCAAAGGTCGGCAACGCACTTGTGACGCTTTTGGTGTTGCGGGTGTCCATGGGTGGCGGTAATCGCTTACCATCAGGCGATGCGTCTGCTCGTTTGCTCCTTACTCAATAAAAAAAAAAAACACGAGAATAAGCATGACCAGATAGTACCCTCAGCGATAGATAACAGTATTGAAATACATCACAAATGTACTAGATCCTAATACTAGATCCTATGTTTAGGATCTCTCTATAAATATTTGAATACAACATTGATTTCCCTTTGATCATCACGGGAGCTAAGCTTACATCGATATTATTACCCAACATCTACCCTTGGCCTTACACACACAGAGACAAGCCAGCCAAGGGCACTAGACTTAGTACAATATATATTCCCATGTATATATATTCATCCCCATGTATTTCACACACAGATATGCAACTCAGCATCGTATATCTATGGTTGTTACTGAGTACATAATATGTCACAGATAAATCAATCAAATCGTAACATTTTAAGAATGACTAGAAAATATAAATATTTTTCGAAACAATATACATATAATGTGTTTTCGCAATCAAACAGCAAAAGACCCTTGTGAAGTCTACTAAAGCCATTAGAAAACGTCAATTTTGGGAGCAAATTAATAAATATAATCAACTAAAGAAGAATTTAAAAAGAAGGAACACAAAGAAGCGACCATATTAGAGATCTTACCGACAGTTGAAGAGGAAAACACGATAAATTGTACTTCGAAACACCAATTTTATTATATAATCCTTATTATCTGTAAATAAAAAGAGAAGCTTAAGTGACTTACAGTTTCGTAATGCCCGTCTGGAGTCGAAATACTTTTTTAAAAGGGTGCAGCTTACTACCGCGTCTTCAAGTACAGGTGTATTGTTCGTCGTTCTTTAAATAAGTAATTTAGGAGTACAGTTAATTTTTATGTGGAGAATGTTGGATGATCTTGCTGTGAACAAATCTTGAAAACCGTAATAAAAATCCATACTAATATTATAAAGCTGAAGAGTTCATTTGTTTGTTTGTTTGAACGCATTTTTTCGGTGTTGGATAGACCATTTACCGAGGAAGGCTATAGGCTATATATCATGATACTAATACTAATAGGAGCGGAGCACCAATGAAGAATGTTTCAAAAACGGGGGAAAATTTTCATGCTACGGGCAATAGAAGACGTAAACAAGGTTGCGTGAGTCCGCTACTCACAAATAAAACATCACGTAGAGCAGGTAAAAAAATAATAATAGTCCACTTGGGTTTAGGTAAATATCTAAATACTTATGACATTAAATTTCATTACATTTTTTTAATTTAAATATATAGGTCCCTATAAATATTCGAACTGAGTCTTTTCGCATTTCCTTAATAAAATGACGAATGAATTATTATTATTCGCAATAGTAATATCGTTAAACAACAAATATTATTATTTGACTGTAACATACACCTACCCCATGCAATTCGGTCGATTCAAATGCAGATGTTTGACGAGGATGCACGGGTGGGCTATAGGGATTTAGGAGGGCCGAACCCTCCCAGACAGATGTATTGATTTTTGTGTTCACTGCTCACCCTCTAGTTGAGGGCTGTTATTATTAAATATAAATGGCGCCGAAATTTTGTGGTATAAATTGCATTTTGTACCAATGTAACTTCGAACTGAAATTTGTATGTAACGATTCATCTCTGCTATATGAAATTAAATCACATCAGTTGTATCTTGTTCACACAAAACATTATCATAGATTTTTTTTGGAACAGCCATAATATTTTCATTTCTGCATGACTTTGAGAAAATGCAGAAAACGTATCACGCATTAATCAATAACTAGTAACTACAGATACTAATTTTTATGACCTTTTTTTTTAAAGACGACCCGAGCACCAGAAATTAAACCGGTGTCGTGGAGGACTTTACAAACATACATGAAACGGACATAAAGTGTAGTGCAGATGCCAGTCTCCCACATAGATTATATTTATTTGAATTGTATTTTCTATATGAATTTGTTATTAATTGTAAACTGTGTGTGAGAGAAACAATAAATTATTATTATTATTATTATAGGTATTATAAAGAACACAAAGAGGGATTGTAGATCAAATAAAGTGTTGTTCCATATGGAGATTCAACTCACAACACTGGTTCAGTAGAAAACGGCATGGTGAGCGCTTTTATCACTGCACCATCTGTGCAGTCTTATATACAAAGTTTAATATTTACGTTCGCCCATATTGATATATATATACCTAAGTTATAGCCGGAAGTGCTATTTTTTAAAAGCAATGCGCATAAACGGTTTTAAATTACGATATATATAATATATATTATGTCATGTGGTAAAACCGACCAAATGCGAGTCGAACTCGCGCACCGAGGGTTCCGTACAAACCTGTAGGGATATATTATGATGTAACTAAAACTTTATGCTTTCCGCAATTTTTTTCTTTATCTGAAATATAAGACGTTGCATCGGACCAAAGTTAAAGATTCTGAGTTCACGGGAAGTACCCCGTAGGTTTTGATTCCCTTGTCAGTGTCGAAATTTGCAGCATAAACGGCTGTATCTTTTGATTGCGTTGGCTTAGAAGTTTGAGTTTTATACAGTTTCAAGAAACAGTGGACCTGAGTATTTGATATGAATTTCAGTTTAAGACCTCTACGCATTCCTGAGAAAAAGTGTCTTGATAGGCAGACGGGCAACAAAGTGATCCTTTAAGGGTTCCGTTTATTTCCCCTAGAGGTACGGAACCTTGAAAACTACATACATTGTACCAGTGAGGTGTGCTTGTAAATTTATAAAATCCTAGCCATTTTCAGTGATTTCACTTACTTGTTTTCTTATTTCATATTAGTAGCTTTGAACTTAACTAACACTTTTAGGAGAGCAAATTTCCAATAATCCTTTCTCAGTGAGTGCTCACACTATCGGATGTTGTAACAGAGGTAATTAACTATCATCTCTATTATCACCTACGTTACGTCAAGCATGATCATGAAAATGTACTTAAAAGACTAAACTATTAGCTGACTTTAAAAAAGGAGAACGTCTGAATCCTAAGCGCTGCGTCATTAAAGAACCCATTTTAAATAATATAATTACGATGGCTTTTGTTTCTTTTATCTTATTTGAATTTGAAGAAATAATCGCATATCTGAGGGTAAAAAAATAATTAATTAAGGACACAATTAAATTAAATTTATCGTTGAAGTATACACATATACGTTTCATTAGTCAAGTACCCATAGCACAAGCTCTGCTTAATTGGTATTGTGTGTCCATTGCAGATATTTAGGTCGATCATGGTTTTTAATAAATTTACTACCTCCTATGACTGCCTCGGTAGCGCAATGGTAGCGTACGTGACTGCTGTGCTTGAGGTCTCGTGTTCGATTGCCGGGTCCGACCAAAAGTTTTTATGTTTCCCAATTACTTGTTTCGGAGTTTAGGTGTTTTCTATGTATAAGTATGTACTTACAAAAAAAAGGATTTATATATTTACATCAGTTGTCTAGTACCCATAATACAAGCTCTTTTGGAACTAGATGGCGTTGTGTGTTGGACGTCCGATATAAAGTGGAAAAAGGTTTGTTTATTTATATGTTACACTTTCACAAATTAATTAGTTAATTGATCACGTTTAAACTTTGTCAGGGGTACAGAAAAGGATTATATACAGAAACATAAACAAAAGGATACACAAAAGGATTTCAAAGGTATTCCGTATCACTAACTTCTGTTCTCGAGGGATAATGAATCGATCGACAAAATCTCCATTAATACGAGCGAACCCGTTGCCTAAAGCAGGTTTAGGATATGAAAATATTATCACATTAACCGCTATCATAACTAAAGGATATTTTCCAGAAACTTCTGCAGTAGATTACCGCCATATTTACGAGGATAGTTGGCAATTAGCCGTAAAATACTGGCTATCTACATTTTCAGACTAATTTACTAGAACGCTGAATCTTCGCTTTCGATCAACTTTAATTTCGCGCTGTACTCATTTTAATCTCAGTAGCTCCTGCCGAGATAAATGGTTTGTGTACCAGCTATATAAGACTGACGCTTCTTTATTTATGGAATATTAAAAGAGTATATAAGTTCAGAAGATCAGCGTAAAATGACACCGTTTGTGTTTTGTTGGCGAGTGCGAGACCGGAGGCCCAATGATGCAAGTGGGGGAACGGGTATCATGTTCCACCAACACAAAGGGAGGATCCTCCGACCAGGCGAGGTGATTATGCCTGGCGGGCTACTGCCCAACAGTTGATGTTGGGATGTTTTATATATTATAATCGGCGCGAGAATAAAAGGATAGAAGAGTTTTGGGGTAGAGACCGCATCTCGGCAAACGTAGGCCAAGTGGTGTGATGACTTGCGCTAGAAGGCTAGCAGGAGCTGGATGCGAGTAGCCCAAAGACGATCAGAGTGGCGTATAACGGGAAAGGCCTATCCGGTATTAGACTACAATAGGCTGATGATAAGACCCTTTAGGTTTGACTGCCTCGGTGGCGCAGTAATAGTGTATTCGACTGCTATGCTTGACGTCTCGGGTTCGATTCCCGGGTCGGATCAAATGTTTGTACGATCTACAAATATTTGTTTCCGAGTTTGGATGTTTTCAGTGAAATATGTATGTATTTACAAATAAAAATATTGATATGTATATATATCAGTTGTCTAGTACCCATAGTACAAGCTCTGCTTAGTTTAGAACTAGATGGCGTTGTGTGTTAGATGTCCGAAATATTACTGTTAGGTTGGTCGTAGAGTGATTGTATGAGCCTACAACCTGCTCAGATAAAGGGGCTTTTCAACACTAAAATTTAATTTCAATTCAAACCAGTCGTTTTTTTAGATTACACACACAACAAACAAACTTTGTAACTTCATAACATTATACAGAGTGATCTATGTGGAGTCTGAAGTCACGTTCCTAAAATCCCTGACATTTGTGAGATAAGGTAGAAATGATTTATAACTGTTCATACTACGACAACTGTGCTTTTGACTAAATAAGAATTACTTCAAGAATAAGTATGTTGGAAATAACCTTTTTGTAGAACATTTATACAAAAGTACAAGTTAGTTTAATTCAAGTCTTTGATTCAAGGATGCCTGGTTATTGTAGAGTTAAACTAACAGCTTGTCTATGTAAATGAAAATCAGTCACCGAAATGTATGTACGCGTATAACTTCAAATCTACTGCATCCAATCGATGCGATAAAAATGTGTTTGTTATTGTTATTGTCAGGACAAGGTTCGTATAGAAGAAAATTATGAGGAAACCGGAGGTGCCGCGACTACTGGTA
Source organism: Spilarctia lutea (assembly GCA_916048165.1). Taxonomy (NCBI): domain Eukaryota; kingdom Metazoa; phylum Arthropoda; class Insecta; order Lepidoptera; family Erebidae; genus Spilarctia; species Spilarctia lutea. Next base: position 3,604,817 of record OU696490.1, read on the forward strand.
GACAGTTGAAGCGAATACATACTGAAACAATTTTCTAATATTTTCACAAAATCAGATGTTGGTACAAAGTTCGCCGAGACAGCTAATATTTATATAAATAATAATAAAAAGTATTTTTTTAAAAGACAATTCTCGCAATAGGAATATACACACCTATCGTATCGCGGGGGACTTTACCAACATACATGAAACGGACACAAAGAATACCCATACTCAGAACAACAATTTGTGGATCACACAAAGTTTTGTCCAATGTGGGATTTGAACCCACAACACTTGATGAGGATTTTTTTTTTATTGTATAGGAGGCAAACGAGCATACGCATCTTACCTGATGGTAAGCGATTACCGCCGCCCATAGACACCCAAAGCGTAACACCAAAAGCGTTAAAAGTGCGTTGCTGACCTTCGGAGGATGGGGAGAGGGAATGGGGGAGGGGTTGGGGTATGGGCGTCCAGTATCCTCACTCACTCGGTGAAACACAGCGCAAGCGCTATTTCACACCGATTTTCTGTGAGGCCGTGGTATCACTCCGGTCGAGCCGGCCCATTCATGCCGAAGCGTGGTTTTCCCACGGAAAAGATAGAAAGCGACGCGGCGTGGCGACCGCTTAAGCTTAGTCAACCTTGTAGTCAAAGATTAAAACCCAGTACTTATTATAAAGATATATATACTTATATCTGTGTAGATAGTGTTTGTAATCTTGGTATAAACAGGATCATTCCCTGTCGTAACTTTGTTCAGCAGCATCCCACCGCAGTATAAACCCTGTCTATTGTTTCGATAACAATTGATGATGATAATTAAACCACGTCGGGCAACCGTAGTTTATCCCTTCTAGTAGATATCTAACTTATACTATTGCATAAGTTTCGATAATAGCCGCCCCATGTGCGAATAATTCTGCTATTCCATTACGTATTAAATTGGAAGCTAGTTATCTGATTAAATATAACTGAACTCACAGGTGTGTATGTATAATAAAATTATGTTAACAATCGATTTAGAAACAGATGAAAATAGATGATTTTTGGTTTAAGCGTTCGCCACGCTGTTTTCTAAGCGTGTTGTGGGTTCAAACCCCACATGGATTACTTTTTATCCACAGATTGTTGTTTGTTAAGTTCTCTGCGACACATGCTTTGTTCATAATTCGGGAGATGTGTTTCTAAATACATACAAGTAATGAATATTGTCCTGTCCGTATGGTGACGGACTAAAGATGCGAAGAGTCCTCGTTTCTGTTCATCCCGTCGATGTCGTAACAAGAACACATCAAGGACAAGAAAAGAAGCTCTTTAAGAAACAAGCACTGCAAAGAGAAGGAAAACTTGAAACAAATTCGATACCAACATTACCAAACCGTCTGGCCAGTATGGTATGATAGGCTAAAACTCCTTGTTAAGGAGATACTTATGCCCAGCTATGGACTATTAAAGACTGTTGATGATGGTATGTGTACTTAATGCCAAAAACAATTTATACATTAGCTATTCTTTTTATTAATTATGTTTAACTAGTCATATGTAAATCGATATTATAAGGATTTGATTCAATTCTGAATTAGAGCAACTTCAATTTGTTTCTCGGTACCATAATACCAATTGAAGTTATCCGTTGAGCTGTGGTCCTAAAGGACCTCAGTTTAGCGGATAACCATTACCGTGGGAGAGTCACAATTCGGCATGAATGAGCCGGCTCGACCGGTGTGATACCACGACCTCACAGAAAATCGGAGTGGAATAGCGCAGGCGCTGTGTTTCACCGAGTGAGTGAGGTCTATGCCCCAACCCATTCCTCCATTCCCTTCCCCATCCACTTACCATCAGTCGATACGTCTGCTCGTTTGCCCCCTATTCTAAATTCCCCTATAAAAAATACTTTGTAGATAAATATTGTAATAACTTGGAAATAATTAAAAGTATCCATAGATACAGATAATAAGAATACTTCAATAAATATGAAGAGGTTTTAATTCAACTGGTAATTAAAATAACGGAGAAGTGCCAATTATTTGCTCCACTTAGAACCTAAAGTAATCATGTCGAGAAAAACTGAAAGCTTTCAAAATAAAATCGTTGCCTTTACCTTAAAACTTACACCACAACTAATACTGCTCCATTTCTACTGGGCTAAATAACTTCATTGTAATCAACCAATCACAGTCCACGTCTGTACATAGACCCCTCCAAACAAAAGAGCCAAACAAATCTGGCGAGCCAAATATCCTCCCAGAATCGTTAACAGATCCGCTTTGCGATAAAGCACGAGAGCATTAGAGCATTATTAAAGTACAGGTGAGATGCACTTTGACGCGTGAGTTTCTATCTCTTACAGCTCCTGGCTACTCTGAGTATCTTTATCATAGTAGTAGTATAACTTTACACATACTTAGAGCTACCGGCTTGACTGAGGCGGTTAATAACAGCAGTTCCCGGACCCCTCCCTTCTCAGGCGCAGAGTGACACACCGTGTGGTTTTAGTCGGTTCGATTCTGACACACCACCCCGCCGCAAACCCCGGCGAGGTGACGGCCCGAGGGGGATTCCACACGTAAAAAAATAAAGGCGATTATTCCCTCTCTTAGAAGGTCAACCAAAATTCACAGCATTCGTGTTTTGTTGGTGAGTGCGGGACCGGAGGCCCAATGAAGAATCTCAATAGGCCGCCATAGAGTGGGACA